>JAYESA010000006.1:178258354-178940880 GCA_036927795.1 Iris macrosiphon | reverse complement strand
TATACATATATACTATACATGTGTATACCACTAATCTATCTACCAATGAATGAGGGAAGAGGAAGAGGGAGACTCACCGGGAGGTGGCCGGAGTGCACGGTCGTCGGAGGAAGATAGTCGGACAGGCAGGGAGTTGGGCTGCAGCTGCGGAGGTGGCAGCTCACCGAAGTGCTGCTCGGGAAGAGGAGGGCTGTGTGGTGGTGGTAGTAGTTCTGGTGGTGGTGATAGGTGATGAGGATGGTGGTGGTGCCGGAGTGTGATGATGATGGTGGTGGCGAATGGAGGAGGGAAGAGCAGAGGGAGGTGGTCGACGATGGCCGGCGGGGGACTGAGGTCGAGGCTGCTAGGGATGGTTGGAGAGTGCAGTGGAGTCGAGGGAAGGATATTCGGGGTCGGGTCGGAGGTTGACTGGAGCAGCAAGCCGGCTGGCCGGGAGCGGGGTTGTAGGGAGTAATGCAGGGAGAAGGACGGGGTCGGAGCTCGGCTGTGTGGAGATGGAAGAGATGGAGGAGAGGAGGATGGACGGAGATGGCCGGAGGAAGCTGTAGCGGCTCGTGCAATGGAGGAGGACGTCGGCGGGATTCGTGAAGAAGGGTGGCCGACTCGGTTTTACTCCGGCATCGGGTCTATGGGGCTCGACAGGGAGGAACAGGGAGGAGTGTCGTCTCCGGTGGGGGAGCTCTAATGACGATGGTGAGGGTGCTGCTCGGGTCCTACGGAGGAGTCGGGCCGAGTGAACGAAGATACAGGAAGGAGGAGGCAGGGGCTCGGCTGTGCAGGAACGGCTCGAGCGGTCGGCCGGAGTAGACAACAGCTGGGTGGTCGGGTAGTCGGTGAGCTCCGGGGAAGGGAGGTGGTCGGAGCTTGGCCGCCAGCCGGGTCGAGTGAACAGGAGATACGGGAAGGAGTTTTGGTGTTGGTGAAGGTGTAGGTGATGGTGTTGGTGATGAAATAATACGGAGAGGTTGGGTTTTTGTATGTGGGAGGAGTGAGGTGACTCCCTAGAAATTAGGGCCGGCCAAACCTAGGGATGGGGTTGCCTTGGGAAAGGGGTTGAGGGAACATATAAGGGGTTGTGTGGTGGGGATGGCTCCATTTGAAATGGAAGGCCTAGATTCAACATGGGAAAAATGCAAACAAAAGAAAGGAGGAGAGAGGGTATTGGACTGACTAGTCAAGGATAGGGGGTTGGTTTCTTCATTTGGGTTAAACCAATAGGATGGTGACACATTATTGCAATTTTGCAATTTAACCCCTAATAATTTAGAAAATTGCACAGCAGTGGGTTTCTGGATTTAATTAATTAAAATTAGATACACTTGGCGTTCTAAAATTAATTAGAAGTACATGGGCCAAATTTTGGTTGGGTCACAAATACCATTAGTGAAGACGACTCAGAACAGAATAATACCCTAATTTGGGTTGCACGAGAAATGGGTCAAGATTGCCTCCAATTTCGATTGGAACGCACAACGATACAAAGTCGAAATTTATTTAGAATTTAAATAAACGTCCGCGACAAATATTGTGCGGCTAAAATGAAGCACAAGAGAGAATAATTATGAGTTGCAAAAAGGTCAGAATAGAAGGCAGGCATGTCTAAGGCAAGGTTGTGAAATTTGTTGCAAGGCAAAAGCTAGGGTAACGCTCCAATTTATCGAAGCAACGACAAGGTAAAATAATTAAATAAATTACGGTAATTAATTACGACCTCCAATAATTTAAATTCTAATTAATACAACTAACACGTAATCCTATAATTCGGACAAGTGTTCGTCTAGTGGGCTTCTAGGTCAAGTCTACCAGCTCAGACATTAATGAACACTGAATATAATATAATATATTTAATACACATCTCATAAAATTATTTAATTTAAATACACGAAATATTAAATACATAAAAAGTCAAAAATACCCTTATTTTTGGAATATGGTAGTGACAGTTATGTGGCTAGAGATTATATGGCCTGGAGCTATGCGGCCAGGGGCTATGCTTCCATGCGCTATGTGTCCAGGGTATTTTGTGGCCAGACGCTATGCGGCCTGGCGCTATGCATCCAGAATAGGATGAGCGAATTATCTGTGAAGCGGACAGGGTCTGCTATAGGCAGAACATGCGGTGCATGGTTTTTTGTGTCTTCCAAAAAATGCAGCGCATGCGGCACATTTGGCTACTTTCGGCGTTTGGCGGCATTGTCTTCCTCTTGCAGTACAATGCAGTCTAGTGTTTCCTCGGGCCGCATAGGTGCTGAAATTCTCTTTTTATATAGAGTACCTTCTCTTGCATTTGAAAAAAAAACAGATGAAAAAAATTAAGTACACGAGATCATATGCGGCCCAGAGTGTCCCCCTCCCACATGGAGTTTCTGAATGTTTTTGAAGGTGACAAAAGCGTTCCAGAAGTTTATTTATGAACTTGCTGGTTCCCGGGAGCAAATCGTCTGTATGGCGAATCTTGCTTAGAGCAACGGTGGTTTTGACTACTCCAACAAGGAGCTTTTCTTCAGCACTTTTCTTTGTTTTGTTCTTTCTTATTGTAGCTTCTACGAACCTAAAGAGAAGAATATTTTACTTGTTTCTTGTTGTAATCTTCATTTTTCTCGAAGTCTGTTTGTAACCTGTTCTTGGTTCGTGTTTCGTTGGAATCGAGAAATATCATATGAGGAACTCTTGTGTGAATCTCTGATCTCGACGACAACTTGGGTTCCACTAGAGAGCGGACCTTCGAGTCTCGCTAGTAGCTCTGCTATGGCCCATGTTCTGCCATCTTTGATCCGCCACGGGACTAACAATCTCAAAGCAAAAACTGAAGCGAGATGAAAGGACATCTAATCAAATCTTCTCGGCAACAAGTTTTTACAAACTTGAGAAGATTGACGAGCAACACTTTGAATATTTGGATAAGGGAATGAGTCTTTTGTCAAATGTTGAAAGTGATTTGTCGGAACTTACCATTTCTCAGGATAGAGGAGTTAGCGTTTGAAGGACGCGTATTCCAGTTGGAAGAAAAATTACAAGATGACCAAGGATTGTAGAGTATGTGCATAACAAGACTTAGCGCAAGACAGTTCTTTGCGGTTGGCAAGACTTGGTCGCATGAAAGTTTTTTGGCCATGGTAGTTTCTTGCCATATGGCAGTTTCTCGGCGCATGGCAGTTTCTTGCCGCGTGGAAGTTTTTTGCCGCATGGCAGTTTCTCGGCACATGGCAGTTTCTTGCTGTATGGCATTTTCTTGCTGCATGAAAGACTCTTGTTGCATGGAAGCGCATTGAAGGTCTTGGCGTATGGCAGAGTTGGTCGCATAATATCTTTTGCGCATGACCGTCTCTGTGCATGGCAAGATTGGCGCATGGTGGCCTAGTGCATATAGGTCACTGCACTAGACAGGACTTGTCGTATAGCTGGAATTGGAGCTTGAAAGCAGAACCAATTCAAACCAATATAGCAAGGTATAACTAAACTTGGTTTCTTTGATTACATAACGTAGTTGCTGACTGGTGGGTAGATACGGGTTCATCTGGCCACGCATGCTCTGAAAAATAGCAGTTCACCAAAGAAGAGCTATCTTAGAAGAAGGTATTTATGGAGAACAAGTGTCAAACAGAAGATCTAGGGATCAGGATTATGATTCAGGACTTTTAGCTTGAGGGAGAGATTGCTCTTATTGAGTTGTGACTCATCTGACTAAGACATGTCTTTTCCAACAAAGATGTCTAGTTCAGGGATATCTCCAAGATGTGGGGGTAAGGAGGTGGAGACAGGTGATGACTATGTTTAGACACGGGTAGTCAAAAAGCCGTTTAGACGGATGACTACAAGTACAGATCCTTTAGAACTGGTATGCTCAGATATATGTGACTTATATTCTCTACAAAGGACCAGGATAAAGTTTATCACTTCTTTCTTCGACGATTTCTTGGTAAACACGTTCGCGTATTTTCTTATAATCGAAGGATGAAGCATTCGAGAATCTCGGGGACTTCAAGTTTGGAGCTGAACGTCATACCATCTATAACTCAATAGACTCAGAAGTTATCAAGACGAAGTGCATTATTCTTTGGATTTTCATCGTTCAGCTCATGAATATGGAATTGACTATGGAACATGCATCATTCTTTGGACTCTCATCGTTCAGCCTAGAACTTGGAATTGACTATGGAACGACATCTTCGTACTCTTCCGGTCCATTGAAGGTGCAGATAGGAAGGACCAGCAGTTGACTGTAATGATGATTTCTATATTATTGTACTAAGGGCCTTCCAGGTTGTCTATGGGAGAAGGTTGCACTTACGGTCATGTCCTAATTATCGTTCGTCACTTCTGATGTAACTCTGGTTCAAAGTATGATCCACATGAATATTATTTGAATATGGGGGTTTTAGGCGTATGAGTAATTTTCGGAGGACCTTATCAGCCAGAGTTGTTGGAACCTCTATAGAAAAAGATGTAGTCCAGAAAGGAGTTGTCTTTTAAGAGAAAAAATTTGAACCAGAAATCGAAGAGCAATCAGCTAGAAGTGTCAGGAGGTCGAAGGACCAAAGATGATCTTATCGCCTATCATATGGAGGTCGTACGTCTTACCAATGATGAGGCGATGAAGACCAGGGACTCGGACGATTGGGAGGAGTATCACGCTCGAGTCCTAAAATACGTAGGACTAGGAATACGTAGCATGCCAGCCGTATGTATATGACAATCTAATATGTTAAAAAAATTATAACACACACGTACGTTGTATATGAATAAATAATTCATAAGTGGTACATATATTGTCATCATAAGTCACATGCATCTATATCTCATCCACAAACACAAGTAAAGGAATATCAAAATAAATAACTGAAAGTCTCAAGTATGAGGTATCAAAAGAAATAATAGTCGGGTGGAGACAAATCCACTACCGAACGACTAAATCAAAACCAAAATGATAGAGAAGGACGGAACCCCAATATAAAATAAATGTCAATAAAGAGAATAACAACTAACGATCCATCAGCTATGAAGTAATCATGAGTACTCAGAGGGTAAGACCTCATCAACAGAGAATGATTTATTAGGCCCCGGTCCGTACTCCTGCAGATAATCATAATCGTCTATACCTGAAAAGGGACTAGGTCATCAGAGGGATGTAACAAGATACATAAAAGCATGCCAATAAAGTACTGAAAGTAAATATCCAACATGGTCGTCTAACCAGTCTATGTGATATGCAATTTAAGAACAGTTTTCTCGCGTATGGACTATCTGGCTAAAATAATGGGATGGTCATAGTTCTCTCGGAGATCCAGGGGCCATGGGCATTACGTCTTTCGATCGTCATAGGCCTACAGTAAATAAAGGGGTCATAACGCCTCGCGTCTTCGGCGGAGCTTACGGGCCAAAAAAAAAGTTTAAAGGAGTCACATACGCTTGCTCATTGTTCTCCTTACCCAATGCTACTAACGTATCAATCCATAATACGCAAACACCTCTAGTAACTGCTAAATCTGATAAATATGATATTTTTGTTTATCAGTTATTCCTTATCCGTCGTACGACCTATACGTACAGGTGGCTAGCATAATACGCAAGTCCGTATCCTACATGAGACTCATAACTCGTGTAACAATTGTGTCATGTCCAAATGAACATAATGATGCCTCAAGCTCATGGGGTGGTCTCGTAAAATTATGTCAACATGCATAATATAAATAAAGACAAAAGACGACGCAACCGTCATTGCACCCAAATCTTTCTTGGCCGCGCAGTTTTATATAGCAAAATAAATAGAAATAAACAACAAAAATTAAATATTCAATAAATAAATATAATTAAACAGTACTATGGCAAGGTATACTTGCCTGATAAGTAAGCTGTGTAATATAAACATCCAAACAATGATCCCAAGGAACCGAAAAGTAAGGACTATGAAAGAACGTCTCCGGATGCTTAAATAAATATCACCAACATCTTCAAAATCAGTGTAATAGTAAGAAAACTCTACTCTTTCGTCCGTTTTGGACATAGGGGCAAAACGATAATTTTGGGACAAAGCGGGATCCACATGGGGTCCACTTGTACCGAAATGCGTGCTAGGGATAAAGGTATCTAAATTGGATAAATTATAGGTCAAAAAAAATCCTAAATGACGATACAAACTCAACGGTATGTCCAATTTTGTATTCCGGAGAGCCGGTCATAATTTCGCTCATCAAGTCAACCCGTGGGACCCGCGAATAAGCGGTTAGATCAACTGTCTCAGAATTGCGTAAAACTTGGATCACAGAACTAGCGTGATATCACGGATCCGTTGGCACAAGTTTCGTCATATTCCGACTAGTGTGCACCTACTAATAGAGAAATTTACAAAATATCGATACGGGAGACTTTTTATGGATATGGGTTGATTCAGGTGTGCACGTGTGTCTGAATCAACTTCCGCGAAAGTTCAAAGGTCAAAAAATACCATACGCGTATTTTAGTGCAACTGGTACATGACGTGGTGGTCCGGTTTGTCGGGACGCACTCTGTATCACAAGTTTTATAAGTTTTCGAGAACTATTTTCGTGATTCTTAACAGGGTTTTTAGTACAATTTTTTTGACTAAATATGTGCAAATAATACATCATGTTCATGCCGAATAGGTTTGTCTTTAGGTCCGTCAATTTAGACTCTAGGTTCGTCAAATATTTTGGATGAAACTAGCCTTCCAATATGGCCTCATAGATCGGTTTACAGGTGTTCTGTTTTGCATGAAAACCCAAATTTTTTGAAAAGTTTCGGTTGAATTAAAAACAAAAATAAAGTTATTCGAATAAAACTACTTAAAGAAATTAGAAGATGTCCATGTTGTGGTTGAATCTAACAACTGGACCAAAATTTGATCACGTATGTAGGAAAAAATTCAGCGGAGAAGATCGGTACCTGGATTGGGTTTTAGCGGCCAAGGTGAGCATGCGCATGCGTTGGGACGGCGGCGGCAGCGGTGCTCCAGCGTCCACAGCGGTCGAGCGGCGGTGGGTCGAGCGGCGGTGCGTAAATTAAGTCTAAATACGGCGGCGGCGGAGGAAGATTAAGGTTAGGGTTTTTCGATTACTATATATATATATATATTGTTACGGGGCCATTTCGTGGGTCGGGTCCGCGTAAGGAAAAATTGCTGAGTTCTCTATGGCTTCCAAGTCCAATTTAGACTTAATTTACCATGTTGGGGATAGCTCACGTGGGTGGGCTTTGGTTATATGTATATATATATTTTTTTCTTTTCTTTTCTTATTACTATTATCCATATTATTATCATTTTTTTTACAAATATATATAAATAATTGTTTTATTTTATTTTATTTATTACTATTATTATTATTACCACAAATTATGGGTACGTCGTGCGTATATGTACTATTATTCTTATTAGTAAAAAATTTCTAGAAAAATAGGGAAGGTTATAAGGAGGCAGTCCATAAAGAGATTGACCCCATAACAACACTTGGATGTTGATCAATATGTCTAAAGAAGCTGTAACCATCACTTTTCAGGATATGAATATTTTGGTCATTTTGGTAATATTTATTATTGATATATTTTATTTCATAATAATTGATATGATTGCATATATATAAATATGTAATATAGAGGGTAGTGCATGATTATCCCCTTAGTTAGACTAGTTGCTAATGAACCCATCTAGACTTGAACCCAACTAGACTTGTCATGACCATTAGAGCAACCCATTTAGTTAGTCATGGTTGACTAGTTAATTAGAGGGAATAAATAGAATATCCCTTATTAGTATTAGAACCTTTTTAATTAAACCCCTTATTAGTTAAACTCTTCATGACAACTTTAGAGGGCATTTTGGGCAATATAACCAAGCCAAACCCAACCCTAGAGTGTCCGGCCCTATTTAGGAGGAGGGGAGCCTCCATCTTCTTCATTATCGTTCATGAAGAAATCCTAAGTTGAGTTATTCCCCAAGTATCCTTTCCCTCCACCAAATTCCTCCAAATCAATTCCAATCCTTCTCATTCTCATCCCCAAGAAGATTTAGAAGCTTGAAGACTTCAAGAGGCTAGAAGAAGAAGGGTTTTGCAAAGAGTTGGTGTCCATTTCTTATCCTTGTGCTCATTGGAAGGAACCACATTAGGAATCCATCTTCCAATAGATAAAATCTTATTTTCCCTTGTTATTTTAGATTTGAATGGTGTAATAGACCTATAAGAACCCTTCATTAGATTAAGACTACCCATAGTAAGAAGAACTAGGTCCATAGGAGACTTATAGAAAAAGTTACATAGAGTTTTGTGGCCATTTGGAGAAAACTCCGAGATGGTAAACCAAGTGTTTGATAGAATGTCTAATGGGTTATTTCTCACCATTTTATATTGCTTATTGGTATTTTAGCTGTACCATGATAATTTGTTTGTGTTGGGGAGTGATTTGAGTGAGTATCACATAAGTATCAAGGTGTGATACCCATGTGTAGCCTAATTGCACACCAAGTGCTTGTGTTTGGGTGTAAAGTGTATCTATTGAGTATTGAATTATATCATTGGTGTGTTAATATATATATATATATATATATATATATATATATATGGGGGGTGTGGTGTTGTGTATATACATTATGAGTAGTTGTGTATGAGTGTCCAATGTGCATTTAGGAGGAACTGTTACTGTGACAGTAACAGTGCACTGTGGTGAAGAGGTGTGTGTACTGGAGAGACTAAAAATAGTGTGATGTTAGTGTTCAGTGGTTTGAAGGCAACAAAAGCAACCTTGAAGTTGCACCTTAGTAACTATTTTGTATCACACATCAGAACTAAGGGGGGGAGTGGGGGTAGGTGATTGGGATAGGCTCGGGTACTTGCCGCTAACAGCAGTGTTATTGATGTTGTTAGTATTACGGTTGTTATCGGGGAGAGGTTGAGAGCACATGTGGTTAAGGGTGTATATGAGTACTAGGTTGAATGAATTGATGTGGGGATGTTCTAGGTGAACAAGTGTACAAGTATTGAATATAAAGTGCATCTGAGACACAGTGTATCAGTGGGGTTTCAGTTAGTGTCTAGAGTATCAGTTAGTTTGGGGAACGTTAGGAAGTGTATCAGTCATAAAGGAAAGCAAGAGTATCAGTGTCAGGTGTGTCCTAGTGAGTACAAGTGATTGTGTAGGCAGTTAGTATATGTGCAATTGTGCACCATAGATTGTGCCAGGGGATGCATTTGAGGGATGTACATCAGACCTTGGGTGCAAGAAGAGAAGGAGGGGGTTGGCAGTATAGCAGTTCAGAAGATGAAGGGGGGTTCATAGTTCATGTGTGTACATACTATGAACATGAGTTCGTATAACAGAGAACTACCTCGGGTTGAGGTATGGTTATGTCTGAAGCTCGAGTACTAAGGTAAGTGTTAGGTTCATCAAGAAACAGTAGCAACAGTAGATAAGTTTGCCTAGTGCAATAAAGTGAGATATGAATGGGCATGTTTGAAAAGGTTGTGAGGTGTATGAGTGGAGCAGCAACTACTGCTCGAGTAGGGGGAGGTTCCAGCAACCGCAATAACTTGTTGTTTGCAACTGAATGATGTGCCTTAGTGTACAACAAGGTAGAGTAGCACTAGTAGCAAGGAGCTTGATTCCTTGTAGTGCAAAGGAACAGTTACAAATTAGGAGTAGGGTATTGGGTATCCATAAGAAATAGGATTTGGGTATTGGGACACTAAGGCAAGGTGTGGGTAAGTTGAGGTAATGGATACTATGTTAAGATAATAAGTAGGAAAGTGGTATGTATAAGTAATATTAGTATATAAGTTAGATAGCTATATAATATAACTAGTTGTGATACCTAGCACTGATACCTAGTACCCACATGAGTTTGACCCAAGTATAACCTAGTTTTGGCTAGTGTTGACTAGTTGACCCAAAACTCAACCTTTGACCTAGTTTGCCTAGAGGAGCCTAGATTTGACCTAGAAACCCCATTTTAACTTATTTAAAATTGTTTATCCCTTTATTACACAAAGTAACATGTAAATTCATATATCGGTCTGTATGAAACCAGTTCGGACACCGTTCTGCCTCATTTGCTCATGACCTCAGGCGAGTATATTTCTCAGTTAGTTTTTAGTACTTGATAGTGTATATACCGCATGTTCTAGATCTGTTTTACTTGATTCTGACACAATGATTACACGAGCTGGTATTAAATGCATCGAGTTAGGAGATATTATTTATTTGACGCGTGCATCAGATACTTCTTACACATGTACTTTATCGTGTGCTTCGAGTATTCCTTGTGCTCGTATCCATCGTGTGCTCCGTGTTCTCATATTATATTCGTGTGCGTAATGTGTTATGATTTGATCCATGAATATTAGTCGTGGCGGGGGAGTAGGAGTTGGTTATATGATCAAACATTGAGCGTATCCGTGTGCATGCCAATTATACGATACACGTATAATTGAGTTACCATAGTATAGACTTGTGCAACCTAACCCGATCACATAATAAACTTGGACACTAAATCGCTAAGATAGTATCACCAGTTCTCTTGTTACTGTACACACCATATTTTTTGTATCTATTTTCCAGTTATTCTTGTGTTTATATGCCTAGTTCAGCTATATTTTCCATCTCATAGTACCTATGCATCGTGTTTACTTTTCTATTTGTTACGCCCCAGTCCCAAAAGTACGTAGGACTAGGACACGTAAGCATGCCAGCCGTATGGATATGGCAACTCCAATATATGGAAACCAAAATCCACACGTATGCTGTAATATGAATATCAATCCACAAGTAGTATAAAATGTATCACAAGTCACAGGGTATAATCTAAATCTCATCCACGAAAATCAAATATAAATATATAACCAGTATCTATGAAACTAGATCTCAATGTAAGTATCTAAAGATGATAGTTGGATGGAAATAAATCCACTACCAATTCGAATAGAAAAACACAATACAATAAACACAATATAAGAATACCAACTAACGACCACGGGGCTCGAAGAGAAGACATCCTCGAAATATATATAACCATCCAAATTTGCGCTCCTACGAATACTCAAGAACAGATACACCTGGAAAGGGACCAGGTCCTCAGAGGGACGTAACAAGATACAGAAAAGCAAGCCAATTTGAATACAATAAACATGCATATTATTTGAAAATAAATAAGTACGCTGTACAAGACAATCTATATGAATGTAAATGAGGACAACTTTTTGACGTATGGGCAAGGGTTGGCTACTCGATCTAAGCCTCACAACTCACACACCCGCCAGTGGACATCAAAAATCATCACACCTCGGGGGTAGCGACCAGCGCGACTCTACAGAAATCGACATACCTCGGGGGTAGCGACCAGCGCGACACACGCCCGTAGTGTGAACTATATACTATGGTTTACCAGAGTGGTTAAAAGCTCATACGCCTAATGATTGTCCTCTCATGATACTAGGTGCCATGTGTGTGTCAACATATCTAATACATAGTAATGACTGAAGAAAAACTACCCATGCAAGAAATATACAGAAATGCAATAAATATACAGAAATATACTAAGCATGCAAAATACTGTAAACAATTTGGTAAGGTATCTTGCCTGGTAAGAAAGCTGCAAGGTGTACTGTCCAGAAGTCAAGCACACAGGATCAGAAGCTACGGCCTCAGAACAAATATCTCCGGATACTGAAATAGATATCACCAACATTCCCAGACTAAGCAAAATAGCTAGAAAGCACTTCCCTTTCGTCCAATTTGGACACAGGGGCAAAACGGTAATTTTGGGTCAAAACGGGGTCCACGTGTGGCCCACTTTGCACCAAAAAATGTGCCAAGGGTAACAGTCTCTAAATGGGACAAATTATAGGTCAAACAAACTCTAGATGTTAATACAAACCCAACGGTATGTCCAAATATGGATTTCGATGGACCGAACACAATTTTGCCCAAAAAATCAACCATGGGCCCGCCAATTGGCGACTTGGTCAACAATCTCAGAATTGCGTGAAAATTGGGTCACAGGACTAGCGCGTTACCACGAGTCCAATGGCACAAGTTTCGTCGCAATCTGATGAGCGTGCAAAAATGCGCGCGACTTCCGCAAAAGTTACGACACGGGATTTGTCCGCGGATACGGGCTGATTTCGGCGCGCACACGCGTCCGAATCAGTTTCTACAAACTTTTACGTGTTCGGTTATGCTACGCGCACCATTTGGTATACTTGGTATACGACAGGGCGGTCACGTTTGGCAGGGCGCGCTCCGTTCCACAACTTTTAGAAATCTGGAAAAATGTGTTCGCGGAGTTTTCCAACGAATTTAATTATGTCTATAGCAGTTAATAATCCAGGATTATTTAACAGAAATTAAACTAGGTCAAGTGGTCTATTCATACCAAAAAGAATCATTGAATTCGGATCTCTGTGGTGGGAGATACGAACTCGGAAGCAAGGGTGATCACCGCAGTTTTCTGCGATCCCAAAATTTGGTCTATTTCCGCCAACTTTGGCGCTATTTTCGTCAATGGTTTCGCATTGTTCGAGATCTACTATCACACAGATATGGAAGAGGGTTAAGGGGTGAGCATACCGGTGAAGACGGGGTGGCATTTGGTTGAGCGAGGCGACGGAAAACAACTCCGGAACACAGGTACCTCGCTGCGGAAATCTGTCGTGCGCGGGGTCGCGATCGTCGGAATTGGTTTGGACGGCCTGGCGGGGTTATCCGGCTGCAGTGACGGCGCTCTCTAGGTCTAGATGGGAAGAGAAAGGGTTTGGATGATTTAGGTTTAGAGTTTTATATATATATATATATATATATATATATATATGAAAGAGGGAAAGGAGGGTCAGTTTTAGCCGCGGGGGTCGGTTTGCTTGCTAAGGTGCTGTGCTGTGTTGGTTAGTTTGCTAGGGAATATGCTAAGGCGCTGCACTTTGCTAGGGTGGCTGTGAATGCTAAGGAAAAATTAGTGCTAAGTTGGTAGGTTGATTAGTAATAGTAATAGTATTTTAATAGTTTTAATAGTTTTTCTTTTCCTTTCTTTTTTTTTCTTTTCTTTTCTAAGTTTCTTTAAAATATATATGTATATATATATTTATATATACGTATATACTCATAGAAAAAATCTAGAATTACACAAATACATAACATTAAGCTAGCAACTGCTCAAGGGGTCTCATACATGAAATAAATTCGAAAAAATTTCTAATGGTCCCATAAATCCTCTAAGTGCACCAACACCAAAAATAAAAATTATTAAAAATCTATTTCTACTAATTAGCCACTAGTTACTATAATTAAATTAATAATTAATAATTAAAAGGGTATATACGATTTTTTAGGAATAGGGGTTTTACCTTCTACCCAACTTATAAAAATTTTGTCCTCGAAATTAAAATTAAGCCATGGTAGAAAGCAAGGATGATATAAGATTTGCATTGTTTAAAATACAAGGCCAGGTTTAAAGGGGTGGGGGATGTTGCGCGTTGCACATCCAGAAAAATCATAGAAAAAATCACATGAGCAAAAAATAGGTTTCTTCATATGTCATGTCCAATGGTGTAGACACTTAAATGCTCTTTTGCATAAAAGTGTCCAACAATTTGGAAAATTGTACAAAGATGAGAATTGGATGATGGCCACGTCTAGGATAAGGGTGTAGAATTTGTAGGAAGATAGTGGCTAGTGTAGTGCTCCAATTATCGGAGCATGATAAGGTGCGCTAAGTGATATAATTATTGCAAAATTAAGTAAAAAATATCGTGTTCTATCTCTAGCTGGACTCAATCTAACTTTAGTCTCACTATCTCAGCCAAGTAGGTCGAATTTTGGGTGAGGGGTTCACAATCTACCGAACTTAAAATTTATCCATCTATCACCTAAGGCTTATACATCTAGGAAAACTATTCCTCAAATTATTTAATCATGTTATTCAATCCTCAAAGTTTTAACACCAAACATATCACCTATGATATACCCTTAATCAATTATAAAAAAGAGTCACTAAGTCATGTGATTAGCCTTATGGGGTATATCTAGTACTATCAGTGTCAACTTATACCAGTACGAGGTTTCGTCTTTCCGAAATAAGGGAAGACGGAGAGCAATAATAAAGAATTCAAGGTGAAGGTGATTGAATATAAGTACGAGGTTCAAAGAGATTTAAAGAATTCGAAAAGAGAGTTGTTAGGACAATTGTGGATTGAAATCCTATTTTTAGTAATTTCCTATTTACATGCTCGTATCAGTACAGTTATGTAACCGATACGATGTGTCAGACATGTCTAGAGGCAAGTATATCTGTCTACTACCATATATCTCAATCCACATACAGTAGTCATGCGAAGAGCGAACCAAGCGCACTAAGATTAGCTAGACCTTAATACACCGATTCTGATTAGGCAATTGTATTATTGTGTGCACCCAATAATACATATGTCATGAGCAAGCTCGATAAAAGAATAAGCTGGCAAAAACTAGGCTATAATAGCAGCATAAGTCAAGGTAGTACAGCAAACATAAATACGCTGGATTATGATGAAAGAATGTACATAACAATTCAAGTTCACAAAAGATAAGACTCCATAATCTCTACAGTTGTCATACTAATTTCTTGTCTAAGTCGATAGTCGACAAAATTAGAGTATGAGCCTCTAAGTCCTACAGTCTGGAAAAAAATACTATCGTCCTAAGCTAGCATACAGTTAATGTTGTTCAATCACACTTCAATAATAGGGCAAAAGACTATGTGCTACTAGGTTGTGAGGTATACTACCCAACTTATAACAATAAACTAATACTGTAATTGCCTTAAGGATACCGTAGAAACTCCTGTTAAGGTCTACGAGAATGGGGTCTTGGTACTTATTAGGGTATCCTCTTTCATTACATAGGTCATGGTCGTCCTAAGTCTTAGCCTTAGTGCAAGTGTCAATAGTAAGAATGGAACAATTAGTGGCATCAAGGGAAAGGGAATATAACTCGTATTGAGGTGGGGTACATATTACGCAATTTAAAAATAAGGGATAAGCACCAGGTCTCAATCTACAAGAATAGCTTAAACCATCAAGTTCTAACTACTAAGCACACAATTTCAAAATTTAACATTTACAACTATAATCCCAGCAACTATATGTCCTTAACACAGAAAAAATTACCTGGCCTACAATCAGAAGTGTCAGATGACACGAGTTGAAAGATGAAAGGTAGAAGAACAAAATTTAGTCGTCGCGCAATTAGCGAATGTTAAGGTCGCAGAGGAACAATATAAAATTAATATAGAGGGCTCTAGATAGCATCAGGGTTTTCTAAGGAGGAGTGGTATGCTAGTTGTTATGTTCGAGGTATGATCAAGAGAAATGTTATATTCATTGCTCTTGGCTTCCTAAGGTATCGTCTGCTACTAATAAGACAATGATCTAAGTTTATAGTTCTCCAATACTATCTAACTATGAAGGTTAGGTTCAGTCCTAATATTCAATTTTGATTTTCTATTGGTTCCTCGATACTAGGGTCAAACATTATGGTAAAACTTCTAACTAACTCTAGTAGCGTCTATACTACTCTCAAGTCTTCATAATACATCAAGGGGTAATGGTAAACCAATCTATAGATAAGGAATTTTAGGGTTCCCTAGATATTCTAAACTTAGTGGTGTGTCTATATTCTCGTTGTATTCTTAATAGGTGTGCTACCATAATTATCATCCTAATAACAGGGGTTCCTATATTCTAGCAGAAGGCTATACTCAAAGAACTATTAGGGAAGTACAGGAATCAAGCAGGATGCAATTATTCAGATAGAATGGATTGAAAGGAGAGCGAATCATAGTCAATTGTGGATGAGATCCTATACTCTATTCCTAGGTACAGGCTTGTTCGGTACAATAACGTAACCGAGACAATATGCTCTCGACCTGCATGGGCCACCACAAAAACATGTCACGCCCCAGTCCAAAAAGTACGTAGGACTAGGACACGTAAGCATGTCAGCCGTATGGATATGGCAACTCCAATATATGGAAACCAAAATCCACACGTACGCTGTAATATGAATATCAATCCACAAGTGGTATAAAATATATCATAAGTCACAGGGTATAATCTAAATCTCATCCACGAAAATCAAATATAAATATATAACCAGTATCTATGAAACTAGATCTCAATGTAAGTATCTAAAGATGATAGTTGAATCACTACCAACTCGAATGGAAAAACACAATACAATAAACACAATATAAGAATACCAGCTAACGACCACGGGGCTTGAAAAGAAGACATTTTTGAAATATATGTAACCATCCAATTCTGCGCTCCTGTGAATACTCAATAACAGATACACCTGGAAAGGGACCAGGTCCTCAGAGGGACGTAACAAAATACAGAAAAGCAAGCCAATTTGAATATAGTAAACATGCATATTATTTGAAAATAAATAAGTACGCTGTACAAGACAATCTATATGAATGCAAATGAGGACAACTTTTTGACGTATGGGTAAGGGTAGGCTACTCGATCTAAGCCTCATAACTTACACACCCGCCAGTGGACATCAGAAATCGTCATACCTCGGGGGTAGCGACCAGCGCGACTCTACAGAAATTGACATACCTCGGGGATAGCGACCAGCGCGACACATGCCCGTAGTGCGAACTATATACTATGATTTACCATAGTGGTTAAAAGCCCATACGCCTAATGATTGTCCTCTCATGATACTAGGTGCCAGGTGTGTGTCAACATATCTAATACATATTAATGACTGAAGGAAAACTATCCATGCAAGAAATATACAAAAATATAATAAATATACAGAAATATACTAAGCATGCAAAATACTGTAAATAATTTGGCAAGATATTTTGCCTGGTAAGAAAGCTGCAAGTTGTACTGTCCAGAAATCAAGCACACAGGATCAGAAGCTACGGCCTCAGAACAAATATCTCCGGATGCTGAAGTAGATATCACCAACATTCCCAGAATAAGCAAAATATCTAGAAAGCACTTCCCTTTCGTCCAATTTGGACACAGGGACAAAACGGTATTTTCGGGTCAAAGCGGGGTCCACGTGTGGCCCACTTTGCACCAAAAAATGTGCCAAGGGTAACAGTCTCTAAATGGAACAAATTATAGGTCAAACAAACTCTAGATTTCAATATGAACCCAACGGTATGTCCAAATATGGATTCCGATGGGCCGAACATAATTTTGCCCAAAAAGTCAACCGTGGGGCCCGCCAATTGGCAAATTGGTCAACTGTCTCAGAATTGCGTGAAAATTGGGTCACAGGACCAGCGTGTTACCACGAGTCCAGTGGCGTAAGTTTCGTCGCAATCAGACGAGGTGCACAAAATGTGCGCGACTTCCGCAAAAGTTACGACACGGGGTTTGTCCGCGGATACGGGCTGATTCCGGCGCGCACACGCGTCCGATTCACAAAATTTTACGTGTTCGGTTATGTTGCGTGCATCGTTTGGTACACTTGGTACAGGACGGGGCGGTCCCGTTTGGCCGGGCGTGCTCCGTTTCATAACTTTTAGAAATCTGGAAAAGTATGTTCGCGGGGTTTTCCAACGAATTTAATTATGTCTACAGCAGTTAATAATCCAGGGTTATTTAACAAAAATTAAACTAGGTCAAGTGGTCTACGCATACCAAAAAGAATCATCGAATTTGGATCTCTGTGGTGGGAGATACGAACTCGGAAGCATGGGTGATCACCACAGTTTTCTGCGATCCCAGAATTTGGTCTATTTCTGCCAACTTTGGCGCTATTTTTGCCTATAGTTTCGCGTTGTTCGAGGTCTACTATTACACAGATATGGAAAAGGGTTAACGAGTGAGCATACCGGTGAAGACGAGGTGGCGTTTGGTTGAGTGAGGCGACGGAAAACATCTCCGGAACACAGGTACCTCGCTGCGAAAATCTGCAGTGCGCGAGGTCGCGGTCGTCGGGATTGGTTTGGACGGCCTGGCGGGGTTCTCCGGCTGTGGTGACGGCGCTCTCTAGGTCTAGATGGGAAGATAAAGGGTTTGGATGATTTAGGTTTAGAATTTTTGTCACGCCCCAGTCCTGAAATACGTAGGACTAGGAATATGTAACACGCCAGCCGCATGTATACGAACTCCAATATATGGAAACCATATACACACGTACGCTGTACATGAATATCCAATCCACAGTGGTAATATATGTCACAACAAGTTACACGCAGTTCTATATCTCATCCACAGCACAAGTAATGGATAAATGGAAATCAATAACTGAATATCAAAGAAGCAGTCTCAAATAGTAATCTCAAAGTGTGATAGTCGGGTGGAAACAAATCCACTGCAAATCGAATATACTAAACTACTAAAGAGAGAAGAGAATAAACTATAATATAAGAATAAATGTCTCGAAAAGAATAGCAACTAAAATCTCTAAACAGCTGCAATGAATCACATATAATTAGAAGGTACGATCGTCTCAGACTGATAGGTAGCGTCAGGTCCAGGTCCATACTCCTGCGGGTACTCCTGCTCATCTATATCTGGAAAGGGACCAGGTCCTCAGAGGGATGTAACAAGATACAAAAAGCACATGCCAATAAAGTACTGAAAATAAACATCCATTGGGGTCGCCTAACCATCTATGTGAATGCAGTTTGAGAACAACTTTCCACCAAGTTGGCTATCTGGCTAAAATAGGATTGGCATGGTTCTCTTGGAGATCCAGGGGCCTACAAAGGCACAACGACTTTCGAACGCCGGACGCCCGCCTGATAATATATAATATATAGTGGTCATCATGATCGCGCATCTCCGGCGGAGCGTACGGGTTACACAAGGAAAGTGCAAAGGAGCCCAAATGTCTTACTTGTTGTTCTCCCAACCCAATGCTCTAAGCATGTCATGTCCATGACACGATAATACCTCTAATAACCGCCAGGTCTTGTCACCACCCCATTTCCAGAGCCGGGTATTTTTTTTATTTTAATTTGGGTTAATTGTGTATTATTTATAATTAATTATATTTATATTTAATTAGTGATTGTATTATTTTTTTATTATTTTTATTTTGATTGTTTTAGGATTTTGGCTAGCCTGGACCCATGTCAGACCCTAGTGGACCCATGTCCGACCCAGCCCACACCCTTGTGAGAATTATTTTGGGACTTAGAAATATTTATTTTATTTTTAGAAGGTTAGTGGGAGAGATTTAGAGTTAGTTTGAGTGTTTTTGGACCCCTAAACCCAAAACCGAGTTACGGGAGGGCATTTTGGACATTTGCCAACTTGTGGAACCTATATTTTCACATGGCCGGCCCTATTCCCAGCCCCCCTCACCCGATCACAGCAGCCCCCATCCTATTTCTTCTTCTTCTTCACTTCTCCTTCTTCTCCACTTCTTCTTTCTTCTTTCTTCCTTCTTCCAAAGTAAGTTTTCTTATTTTTCTTCCTTCCTCTTTCCATTTCTTCTTCTTACTTGAACCCTAACCTTACATTCTTCCCCAACCTAGGTGGGTAGAGCTTAGATTTGGAGTTGGAGCTAGATTTGGGAGCTTGGAAGCTTGATTTGGAGGATTTGGAGCATTTTAGAGATTTTGGCTTGGGATTCCAACTCCCAAAAGGTAAACCCTAAATTTTCCCTTGTAATTACTCTTTTATAGTATAATTAATATTTTAGAACCTTCCTAGACCCTTAGGCTATCCGTGGGAGGAAGTTGGAACTAGTTGGGTAGTGTTTGGAGACTTTAACACTAGGTTTTGTGTCAATTTCGGGTGAAATCCAAATTTAGCCCAATTTTGGGTGATACCCTAGGTTAGATGGACCTAGGTAGACGTTGTCGGGTGTCTTGAGGGTGAGTACGTGTCTCCGTTCGTACACGGGAAGCCGCGTCGCGGAGAAACGGGCGTTTCGGGCGAAATTGGGGCTTTTCGTCGTCGCCGATTCTAAGTGCGTGTGCGTTTTCGCCACGGGCCTAGAATCGACGCGGGAGGGCATTTTCTAGGATCTAGACATCGTGTAGAGCACGTGGATAAATTTTGGGCCGATTCTGAGTTCGTTTGGTGTGCGTTTCAGGAGATTTTCTGAGCCGCGCACCACGTGTTCGTCGAAATGACCGAACGGCCATTTCGACTTGGTTTCCTCGTTTCGGGCTTGTGCGCACGTTGGATAAGTATCGGGGAGTGTGTGCTAGAGTTTTTAAGTTATATTATATATATTTTAGGGTGTTGGTGAGTGTCGGGGTCGTTGGGCGTGTGTGGGGCGTGTGGGTTGTGTGTTGTTGTGTGTTGTGTTGTGTTAGTGTTTGTGTCTATATTTATATATTTATATATATATATGTTGGTGTGTGTTTCTATATATATATATATATATATATATATTTCTATTTATATGTGTGTGTATTTATATCTATGTGCTAGTGTATGTGTGTAGGTGAGTGTGTGTGAGTGAGTGCTTGTGTGAGTGTGTAGGTGAGTGTGTGTGAGTGTGAGTGAGTGTTTATAGGTATATATATATATAAGAGTTTATGTATATATGTATATATATTTATATTTATATATGTATGAGAGTTTGTGTGTGAGGTTGTGTGTTTGTGAGAGTGTGTGAGTGTGTGTGTCTATATATATATATATATAGATGTGTGTTTATATATATATAGATATATGAATATAATTATGTGTGTGTGTGTGTTGAGATGTGTTTGTGTGATTGTGTGTGTGTGGTCGTGTGTGTGTGTGTGTGTGCTTGTGTTTGGGTGCAGCAGAGCGAGGCAGCGGACTGCACACAGCCGCTGCAGCAGCCAGCAGAGCGAGGCAGCGCCGCGGCAGCAGCTCGCTCGAGCGAGGCAGCGCTGCAGCATCAGCAGCAGGCTGCAGCAGAGCGCGCGGGCGCAGCAGCGCCGCGGCAGTAGCGGCAGTGCGCCGCGGCAGCAGCTCGCTGCAGCGCGGCCTGCAGCAGCAGCAGCAGTTCCAGCGCGCAGCAGCGCCGCGGCAGCAGCTCGCTCGAGCGCAGCGCTGCAGCAGCAGCTGCAGCAGCAAGGCAGCAATTCAGCCATGTAGCAGCGCTAGTAGCAACAGTATACGAGGGAGAGAGAGAGAGAGGTATATATATATAGATGGATAAGTAGATAGATATAGATACATATATCTAGATAGTTAGGTAGATAGATGATAGTTAGATAGAATGATAGATAGATGGATAATAGGTATTAGATAGATAGTTAGATAGGTAGAGATCTAGTAGGTAGGTATCTAGATATCTCGATAGAAAGATAGATTAGTTAGATAGATTGTTAGAGAGATTAATAGATAGTTAGATATTTAGATAGATAGTTGGATAGATAGATTAAATAGATAGATTAGATATAGATAAATAGATACGTAGATAGATTGATAGATAGACCTATAGATAAATAGATAATAAGATAGATAGATAGATAGATAGATAGATAGATAGATAGATAGATAGATAGATAGATAGATAGATATATACATAGCTAGATAGATAGTTAGATATCTAGATCTAGATATATATATATGTATATGTAAGGTATGTGTAAGATAAGGTAAGGTAAGATATATGGGTTTTAAGTGTATGTGTGTATGTGCTATGTATATATATATATAGATACTTAGATATGTATAATATATGATAATTATATATTTTCTAGCCTAAATTAATAACTAGGTATATATCTATTAGCCTAGATAGCTAACTAGAGGGGTAGTTAGAGGGGTTTTGGAAAGTATCCCAAATACCTTGAGATATCAAGGTATCTTACCAAGGTATTGAGTTTCGAGCGGGGTTTTTTGAGCAATAGCCTAGGAATAGTATTGGAGTGATTTTTATACGTATATGTGTATATATTTACGCGTGCTAGCATAGGTTTTAGAGGGTATAGGCGGGGTGCGTAGCCTAGGTTGAGGTATCGGATACCGAGGGTATCCCGGTATCTCAAGGAGGCGAGTTTGTGAGTTTTCTAGCTTAATGACCTCGGTTTGACCTAGAATTTCAGGAGCACCCTAGTTTGACCCAGACTTGACCGTAGTTGACTCGGTTGACCGCCAAAGTCAACTTTTGAACTAGTTTTGACCTAGAGTTGACTTTTTGGACCCAGAGTTGACTTTTTGACCCAGATTTCACCGGTTTGATCCGTTTGACCTAGAACGACCCTAGAAGCCTATTTTTAGTTATTTTATATCTGTTTAACTCATTAGAACCCTGTTTAACCTTGTTTTTCGTATTAGGTCATTGCGACACCGGTTCGGATCGCCAGTTGCTCAGGACGTCAGGCGAGTACATTCTCTGATAGTTTTCATTATCTGATGATTATTATGATTCAGCTTCTAGTATAGTATCATCTGATTATTCTGGCACAATACGGGACACTGACTGGTATTTTTGGATTCATTTACTTGCGACACGTACATTTTATGTTTCTGGCCTCTATTCTGGAATCACTACTGGCATCACCTACAGGCATCACTACAGGCATCATTCATGTTCAGGCTGGACTCATCTTGATTTGCGTGTCGGGTCTTGGATCCACTTGTATTAGTCGGAGCGGGGAAATACTCGAGTAGCTATGTAAACATTCCTATCTGGCATCATCAGGAATCACTCCCTCTGGTCTAATCTGGAATGATAGCAGCCGCGCACCCAGTGCACGGTGAGCCGTACTTACCCCTAGCCGTTTACATATCGAAACAAGTATTTCAAAGACACCGAGTTTATTCTTTATAGTCTGGACTCTCATGTATTTCTTGACTTGTCTCACTTACATATTTCTGGACTTGACTCACTACATGTTTTTCATGCTGGACTCACTACACGTTCATGTGCACGGACTTGATCTTAGCTTAGATTTTCTGTATCTTGCAGTTATTACTATCTTGCTCTGATATCCATGCATCTTTACCTTTATGCACTAGTTATACATATTTTCTTGTTTCATACTTGCTTCATTCTTCTTGCTACTTGCTATAACTGTTTTATAGTTTTTATCATTTAAATGGAACTGCTGTTAGAGATGTACTTGCTCCAGTCCTGACTGAACATATTTTTCAGAGTATCCGGAGGAGTGGTGTCCGATATTTTATGGACCTGAGCCTGTCGATGGTGCAGACAGGGACCCTCTAGTTTAGGAGTGATTTCCGGGTTGGTAGCCGGGATCACTAGGACTTTGTTGTTGTTTTTATTAGCTTTTAGCACCGAATTTGTCTCCGGTTTTAGATTGAGACCTTGTTTGTATATTATTTTGGATATTGTTGTATTATTATTTGATGTTGTGGTTGTTGTAGTAGTTGTTGTTGGTTAGACTTTATAGCTGTTAGTCTTCTTTGTTATCTTATCGTGCTTAGATTCGTGATTGAGTATATTGTGATTATCATTTGATATTGCTCCTCCGTTTGGAGTTGAGATCTTGACAGGTTTATATATTGATTGTGTGGTTGCCCTCCTTTTGGAGAGGTCATGGCCGATTTTTTGTGTAAAATTTTATCTAGATAGTTGACCTAGACAGCGTTCTACCGCCGATGCTGCGGCGTAGGCTGGACGTACCCACGACTCATGCCCAATTTTTTGGGTGCGGGTCGTGACACATTTTTGGTGGCGGCCCCATGCAGGTCTCGATTCGCAATTAGTGCAATATCATGGTGGTACAACAACTTAGTTGTACTGCTGCGAGCCTGTTATAGGATCTAGGATCTAGGATGAGAGTGTACTCAATCACGACTAGGAACTATTCCCATCTAATTATTCTAAAATTGCTTCTTTTGAAATATTACTGTCCTTCTTTGATGATATCGTATCTTGTGCCGTATTGACATCTTTTGATCTGTGTTCAGGATGCCTCCGAAGACACGATCTCGTCGTACCGCCCCAGCAGTTGCCACTGAGAGGTCTGCTACCTCTCGTCCGGCTCGTATTCAGGCAGCTGCTACCGCTCCACTCACCACTCCTGCGGTTGAGGGAGCATCTGCTTCTCTCGGGGATCCTCCTTCATCTGTCGATCCGAGGACTACCCCAGTCGTTCCGGTGGTTCCTCCACCGCTTCCTGCTCCAGTAGATGCCGCGCAGTTGTTTGCGTTCTTCAGGGAGATGATGGACGCGCAGCACCGTCAGGTGGATGTGATGAGGCTGGGCATTGAGAACGCCCACCAGGTGGCCATGACGGCAGTGGATAGGGTGGCACAGGTTCAGCCACAGGCAGATCAGATTCAGCATCCGAGGCCGGGCAGTATTATCGACTTTCAGAGGATGCGGCCCAAGGAGTTCCATGGTACAGAAGGGATCATGTACCCGGATGACTGGATAGAGCAGATCGAGGGCATCTTCAGGCTAGCGCAGATTCCAGACAGCATGTAGATAGAGGCGGCGGGCAGTCAGATATTCGACCTCGCTTTGACATGGTATCGCACAGATACGAGGATCGCAGCGCCAGGGCTTACTTGGGAGGCTTTCAAGAGGCTTTTTAAGGAGAAGTTTTTCCCAGATGTGGCGCTTAGTGCTTTGGAGAGCCAGTTCGAGGCACTCGTCCAAGGGAGCATGACAGTGGACGAGTACGCAGCGGAGTTCTGCCGTCTGGGCAGATTCGTGGATGGCTTGAGTGAGGCAGCTAAGGCGAGGAAGTTTCGCAAGGGCTTGGTTATGGCGGTCAAGTCTTTGACCAGGAGCGACCGCGAGGCGACTTTTGAGCAGATAGTAGGAGATGCTCAGAGAGCAGAGGATGACTTGGAGCTCAAGTCCAAGAGAGGCAGGGATAATTCAGGCAGTGCGAGTGGCAGTGCGGGACCAGCTAAGCGTCCCTATGTGCAGAAGGCAGCGCAGCAGGGTCAGGGTCAGGATCAGAGAGTGCCCACTTGTGCCTACTGCAGGAAGGCAGGACACACCTGGGATGTTTGTAGGAGGAGGCTGAAGGTGTGTTTGTTCTGTGGATCCGCTGCTCACCATATGAGAGATTGCCCTACTGCACCTCCATTGGGTGGAGCACAGGATCAGAGAGTTGGAGCTAGGCCATCTGTGGCACAGCATCATGCCCCGCACCAGCAGAGGGATACACCCCAGCAGGGCAGGGCTTATGCGTTGACGGTCGAGGAGGCCGATGCTACGGATGTCGGGTTAGCAGGTCTGTCTCTTGTTTCTTTCTCCTGTCCTTTTCCATTCCTGTGGTGTGCTTCATTAGTACCTGTTAGATTTTCTTTGTGCTGTGGTAGATAGTGTAGTGACCCCGATTGAGACTGTAATAACACGACCAGTAGGACCCTGATCTTATATGTTGTATAGGTAGAATTTCTTGACTGTGATTGTTGGGGGTTTGACCTAGAGGAGTGTGATTGACCTTAAATTTTGAGGACGAAATTTTCTAAGGAGGATAGGCTTGTCACCACCCCATTTCCAGAGCCGGATATTTTTTTTATTTTAATTTGGATTAATTGTGTATTATTTATAATTAATTGTATTTATATTTAATTAGTGATTGTATTATTTTTTTATTATTTTTATTTTGATTGTTTTAGGATTTTGGCTAGCCTGGACCCATGTCAGACCCTAGTGGACCCATGTTCGACCCAGCCCACACCCTTGTGAGAATTATTTTGGGGCTTAAAAATATTTATTTTATTTTTAGAAGGTTAGTGGGAGAGATTTAGAGTTAGTTTGAGTGTTTTTGGACCCCGAAACCCAAAACCGAGTTACGGGAGGGCATTTTGGACATTTGCCAACTTGTGGAACCTATATTTTCACATGGCCGGCCCTATTCCCAGCCCCCCTCACCCGATCACAGCAGCCCCCATCCCATTTCTTCTTCACTTCTCCTTCTTCTCCACTTCTTCTTTCTTCTTTCTTCCTTCTTCCAAAGTAAGTTTTCTTATTTTTCTTCCTTCCTCTTTCCATTTATTCTTCTTACTTGAACCCTAACCTTACATTCTTCCCCAACCTAGGTGGGTAGAGCTTAGATTTGGAGTTGGAGCTAGATTTGGGAGCTTGGAAGCTTGATTTGGAGGATTTAGAGCATTTTGGAGATTTTGGCTTGGAATTCCAGCTCCCAAAAGGTAAACCCTAAATTTCCCCTTGTAATTACTCTTTTATAGTGTAATTAATATTTTAGAACCTTCCTAGACCCTTAGGCTACCCGTGGGAGGAAGTTGGAACTAGTTGGGTAGTGTTTGGAGACTTTAACACTAGGTTTTGTGTCAATTTCGGGTAAAATCCGAATTTGGCCCAATTTTGGGTGATGCCCTAGGTTAGATGGACCTAGGTAGACGTTGTCGGGTGTCTTAAGGGTGAGTGCGTGTCTCCGTTCGGACACGGAAAGCCGCATCGCGGAGAAACGGGCGTTTCGGGCAAAATTGGGGCTTTTCGTCGTCGCCGATTCTAAGTGCATGTGCGTTTTCACCACAGGCCTAGAATCGACACGGGAGTGCATTTTCTAGGATCTAGACATCGTGTAGAGCGCGTGGATAAATTTTGGGCCGATTCCGAGTTCGTTTGGTGTGCGTTTCAGGAGGTTTTCCGAGCCGCGCACCACGTGTTCGTCGAAATGACCGAACGGCCATTTCGACTTAGTTTCCTCGTTTCGGGCTTGTGCGCGCGTTGGATTAGTATCGGGGAGTGTGTGCTAGAGTTTTCAAGTTATATTATATATATTTTAGGGTGTTGGTGAGTGCCGGGGTCGTTGGGCGTGTGTGGGGCGTGTGGGTTGTGTGTTGTTGTGTGTTGTGTTGTGTTAGTGTTTGTGTCTATATTTATATATTTATACATATATGTTGGTGTGTGTTTCTATATATATATATATATATTTCTATTTATATGTGTGTGTATTTATATCTATGTGCTAGTGTATGTGTGTAGGTGAGTGTGTGTGAGTGAGTGCTTGTGTGAGTGTGTAGGTGAGTGTGTGTGAGTGTGAGTGAGTGTTTATAGGTATATATATATGAGTTTATGTATATATGTATATATATTTATATATATATATGAATGAGAGTTTGTGTGTGAGGTTGTGTGTTTGTGAGAGTGTGTGAGTGTGTGTGTCTATATATATATATAGATGTGTGTTTATATATATATAGATATATGTATATAATTATGTGTGTGTGTGTGTTGAGATGTGTTTGTGTGATTGTGTGTGTGTGGTCGTGTGTGTGTGTGTGTGCTTGTGTTTGGGTGCAGCAGAGCGAGGCAGCGGACTGCACACAGCCGCTGCTGCAGCCAGCAGAGCGAGGCAGCGCCGCGGCAGCAGCTCGCTCGAGCGAGGCAGCGCTGCAGCATCAGCAGCAGGCTGCAGCAGAGCGCGCGGGCGCAGCAGCGCCGCGGCAGCAGCGGCAATGCGCCACGTCAGCAGCTCGCTGTAGCGCGGCCAGCAGCAGCAGCAGCAGCAGCTGTTCCAGCGCGCAGCAGCGCCGCGGCAGCAGCTCGCTCGAGCGCAGCGCTGCAGCAGCAGCAACAGCAGCAGCTGCAGCAGCAAGGCAGCAGCAAGGCAGCAATTCAGCCATGTAGCAGCGCTAGTAGCAGCAGTATGCGAGGGAGAGAGAGAGGTGTATATATATATAGATGGATAAGTAGATAGATATAGATACATATATTAGATAGTTAGGTAGATAGATGAAAGTTAGATAGAATGATAGATAGATGGATAATAGGTATTAGATAGATAGTTAGATAGGTAGAGATCTAGTAGGTAGGTATCTAGATATCTCGATAGAAAGATAGATTAGTTAGATAGATTGTTAGAGAGATTAATAGATAGTTAGATATTTAGATAGATAGTTGGATAGATAGATTAAATAGATAGATTAGATATAGATAAATAGATACGTAGATAGATTGATAGATAGACCTATAGATAAATAGATAATAAGATAGATAGATAGATAGATATATACATAGCTAGATAGATAGTTAGATATCTAGATCTAGATATATATATATGTATATGTAAGGTATGTGTAAGATAAGGTAAGGTAAGGTATATGGGTTTTAAGTGTATGTGTGTATGTGCTATGTATATATATATATAGATACTTAGATATGTATAATATATGATAATTATATATTTTCTAGCCTAAATTAATAACTAGGTATATATCTATTAGCCTAGATAGCTAACTAGAGGGGTAGTTAGAGGGGTTTTGGAAAGTATCCCAAATACCTTGAGATATCAAGGTATCTTACCAAGGTATTGAGTTTCGAGCGGGATTTTTTGAGCAATAGCCTAGGAATAGTATTGGAGTGATTTTTATACGTATATGTGTATATATTTACGCGTGCTAGCATAGGTTTTAGAGGGTATAGGCGGGGTGCGTAGCCTAGGTTGAGGTATCGGATACCGAGGGTATCCCGGTATCTCAAGGAGGCGAGTTTGTGAGTTTTCTAGCTTAATGACCTCGGTTTGACCTAGAATTTCAGGAGCACCCTAGTTTGACCCAGACTTGATCGTAGTTGACTCGGTTGACCGCCAAAGTCAACTTTTGACCTAGTTTTGACCTAGAGTTGACTTTTTGGACCCAGAGTTGACTTTTTGACCCAGATTTCATCGGTTTGACCCGTTTGACCTAGAACGACCCTAGAAGCCTATTTTTAGTTATTTTATATCTGTTTAACTCATTAGAACCCTGTTTAATCTTGTTTTTTGCATTAGGTCGTTGCGACACCGGTTCGGATCATCAGTTGCTCAGGACGTCAGGCGAGTACATTCTCTGATAGTTTTTATTATCTGATGATTATTATGATTCAGCTTCTAGTATAGTATCATCTGATTATTCTGGCACAACACGGGACACTGACTGGTATTTTTGGATTCATTTACTCGCGACACGTATATTTCATGTTTCTGGCCTCTATTCTGGAATCACTACTGGCATCACCTACAGGCATCACTACAGGTATCATTTATGTTCAGGCTGGACTCATCTTGATTTGCGTGTCGGGTCTTGGATCCACTTGTATTAGTCGGGGCGGGGAAATACTCGAGTAGACATGTAAACATTCCTATCTGGCATCATCAGGAATCACTCCCTCTAGTCTAATCTGGAATGATAGCAGCCGCGCACCCAGTGCGCGGTGAGCCGTACTTACCCCTAGCCGTTTACATGTCGAAACAAGTATTTCAAAGATACCGAGTTCATTCTTTATAGTCTGGACTCTCATGCATTTCTTGACTTGTCTCATTTACATGTTTCTGGACTTGACTCACTACATGTTTTTTATGCTGGACTCACTACACGTTCATGTGCACGGACTTGATCTTAGCTTAGATTTTCTGTATCTTGCAGTTATTACTATCTTGCTCTGATATCCATGCATCTTTACCTTTATGTACCAGTTATACATATTTCCTTGTTTCATACTTGCTTCATTCTTCTTGCTACTTGCTATAACTGTTTTATAGTTTTTATCATTTAAATGGAACTGCTGTTAGAGATGTACTTGCTCTAGTCCTGACTGGACATATTTTTCAGAGTATCCGGAGGAGTGGTGTCCGACGTTTTATGGACCTGAGCCTGTCGATGGTGCAGACAGGGACCCTCTAGTTTAGGAGTAATTTCCGGGTTGGTAGCCGGGATCACTAGGACTTTGTTGTTGTTTTTATTAGCTTTTAGCACCGAATTTGTCTTCGGTTTTAGATTGAGACCTTGTTTGTATATTATTTTGGATATTGTTGTATTATTATTTGATGTTGTGGTTGTTGTAGTAGTTGTTGTTGGTTAGACTTTATAGCTGTTAGTCTTCTTTGTTATCTTATCGTGCTTAGATTCGTGATTGAGTATATTGTGATTATCATTTGATATTGCTCCTCCGTTTGGAGTTGAGATCTTGACAGGTTTATATATTGATTGTGTGGTTGCCCTCCTTTTGGAGAGGTAATGGCCGATTTTTTGTGTGAAATTTTATCTAGATAGTTGACCTAGACAGCGTTCTACCGGCGATGCTGCGGCGTAGGCTGGACGTACCCACGACTCATGCCCGATTTTCCGGGTGCGGGTCGTGACAGGTCTACTAGCATGCAAAATTTCTATTGGCAGTTATCCCTATCCGTCGCACGACCTATACGTACCGGTGGCCAGCCGAGTACGCAAGTCCGTGTCCTACATGTGACTCACACTCGTGTAAGAATAGTGTCATGGCCAATGAAACATAAATGCCTCATGAAGATGGGGTAGTCTCATAAAGTAGGTCTAATGCATATACATAAATAAAAATATAGTACGACGACACCGTCGTTGCACCCAAGTTTCCTTGGACGCACAGTTTATATAGCAGTTAAAATAAATGAACTAAATAAACAGAAAATAAAAATGCATGCCTCATATGGAATGTAAATACAGTACAATGGCAAGGTATACTTGCCTGGCAAGAAATCTGTAAAGTGTACGCGCCCAAATATCAAGGACACGGAACCTGGAACTAAGGACTCCGAACAAACGTCTCCGGATGCTGAAATAAACATCACTAACGTTTCCGGAATGAGCAAAATAGCAAAAAAAATACATCCCTTTCGTCCAATTTGGACACAGGGGCAAAACGGTAATTTCGGACAAAAGTGGGGTCCACGTGTGACCCACTTTGCATCGAAAAGCGTGCCAAAGATAATAGTCTCTAAATGGGACAAACTATAGGTCAAACAACTCTAGATGTCAATACGAACCCAACGATATATCCAAATGTGGATTCCGATGAGCCGAACACAATTTTGTCCAAAAAGTCCACTGTGGGGCCCGCCAATTGGCGATTTGGTCAACCGTCTCAGAATTGCGTGAAAATTGGGTCACAGGACCAGCGCGTTACCACGAGTCCAGTGGCGCAAGTTTTGTCGCAATCTGACAAGCGTGCACAAAATACGCGTGAGTTCCACAAAAATTATGACACGGGGTGTGTCCTCGAATACAGCCTGATTTCGGCGCATACACGCGTCCGAATCAGTCCTCACAAATTTTTACGTGTCCGGTTATGCTGCATGCACCATTCGGTACACTTGGTACACGACGGGACGGTCCCGTTTGGCGGGGCGCGCTCCGTTTTCCAACTTTTGGAAATCTGGAAAAAGTGGGTTCGCGCTGTTTTGTGACGAATTTAATTATGTCCACGGCAGCTAATAACATAGGGTTATTTAACAGAAAATAAACTAGGTCAAGTGTTCTACATGTACCAAAAAGAATCACCGAATTCGGATCTTTGTGGTGGGAGATACGAACTCGGCAATATGGGTGGTCACCGCAGTTTTCTGCGATCCCAGAATTGGGTCTGCTCGTGTCCACTTTGGACGCTATTTTTCGCCTAGGGGTACACGTTTTTCGAGGTTGGCTATAATACAAGTATGGAAGAGGATTAAGGGGTGAGCATACCGGTGAAGACGGAACGGTATTTTGTTGATCGAGTCGACGAAAAACAATTCCGGAGCGAAGGTGCCTCGTATGGAAATCTGCAGTGCACGAGGTCGGAGTCGTCGGGATGGTTTGGACGGCTTGGCAGGGTTCTCTGGCTACGGTGACGGCTCTAGATGAGAAGAGGGGGTCTGAATATTTTAGGTTAGGATTTTTGAAAGATAAATATATATATATATATATATATATATATATATATATATATATATATATATATATATATATATATATATATATATATATATAATAGGGAGAGAGTGGATGTGGAGCGGCCAAAGGGGGTCGGGTCTGGGAGCAATTCACTAAAGGAATGAAGTGCTGAAGGGGGGCGGGTCTGGCATTGGTTGCTGAAGTGGGGCGGTCTTAGAAATTTGCTAAGGAATGGTCCCTGGAGCAAATACTAAAGGATGGAAATAAGTTGCTAAGGATGGGAATAGTAGTTGTTGTTATTATTATTATTATTATTATTATTATTATTAGTAAACCTTATTTAATTATTCTTTTACTTTCTTTTCTTTTCCTTTCTAAATATATATATACATATATATATATATTTGTGTATACATATATATTATATATATACTCATAAGAAAATTCATGGATTAGAATAATTCACACCATTAGGCTAGCAACTGCTCAAGGGGGTCTCCTACATGGAATAAATTCCGAAAAATTCCTGATGGTCCCATAATTCCTCTAAGTGCCCGAACACCTAAAATAAAAATTATTAAAAATCTCTTTCTTCTATTTAGACCTAATTACTATAATTTAATTAATAATTAATAAATAAAGGGTATATACGATTTTCTAGGAAGGGGGTTTTATATTCTACCCAACTTGTAAAAATTTTGTCCTCGAATTAAAATTAAGCCACGATAGAATGCAAGGATGGTATAAGATATAAATTAACAATGTAATTTCATACCTTGGTCTGCGAATAGGTTCGGAAAATTCTTGCGCATGTCGTCCTCGCGCTCCTAAGTTGATTCTCCTAGCGCGCCATGCCTCCATGCTACGCGAACCAAGGGAATAGACTGGTTCCTCAATACTTTCTCTCGACGATCAAGGATTTCCACGGGTTGCTCTTGGTAAGACAAGCTTGGCCCAATGGTGATCTCCGAATGGTCGAGAACATGACTGCTGTCTGCCACATATCGCCTGAGCTGCGACACATGGAATACGTCATGTACTCCCTCCAGTGAAGGTGGTAGCACAAGTCGATATGCCACCTCTCCAACTCTCTCGAGCACGTCAAATGGTCCAATATACCTTGGAATCAACTTGCCGCGTCCTCCGAATCGGATGGTCCCTCTGGTCGGTGATATCCTCAAGAAGACGTGATCGCCCTCTTTGAACTCCAAGGGACGACGATGAAGGTCTGCCCACTGCTTCTGCCTGTCTTGCGCTGCTCGCAAGTGTCCCTGAATCTTCTTGACTGTCTCTACGGTGTTGACCACCAACTCGGGTCCCAAAATCTGACGTTCTCCCACGTCACTCCAACACACAGGAGACCTACATTTTTTTCCATACAATGCTTCAAACGGAGCCATCTGAATACTCGCTTGATAGCTATTGTTGTAAGAAAACTCTACAAGATGTAGGTGGTCCTCCCATGATCCTTCAAAGTCTAACATGCAAGCCCTCAACATATCCTCCAAGGTCTGAATAGTACGCTCCGACTGCCCATCTGTCTGCGGGTGGTAAGATGTACTGAACTTCAGACGAGTACCAAGACTCTCTTGCATGCTCCTCCAAAAGTGCGATGTGAAGCGCGAATCTCTGTCCGATACAATGCTGACTGGTATGCCGTGTAATCTCACGATCTGCCTCATATATAAGTTAGCTAAAGCTTCTGTAGACTGACCCACTCTAAAAGGTATAAAATGGGCTGACTTAGTGAGTCGGTCCACTATTACCCACACTGCATCTCTCCCACTTGGACTCTTGGGAAAACCCGTGACGAAGTCCATAGTGATGTGCTCCCACTTCCACTCTGGAATCGAAAGTGGTTGCAATAATCCTGCTGTCCTCTGGTGCTCCGTCTTCACTTGTTGACCTACCAGACATTTAGCTACAAAGCGAGCTATCTCTCTCTTCATTGCATGCCACCAAAAGTGCTGTCGTAAGTCGCGATACATCTTGGTGCCTCCAGGATGAATAGAATAAATCGAACTATGAGCCTATGCCATCAGCTCCTGTTGAATCTCTCCATTTGGAACATAAAGACGATCACCACATCGTAATATCCCATCCTCATGAATGCGCAATCTGGTCTGCTCTCCAGCCTCTGTCCTTTCCTTAAGTCTCCTGAATCTGGCATCTGTAGGCAAAGATGCCTTAATCCTCTCTACCAATGATGATTGAACTTGCAAGTTGGCTAGTGTCCCATCTGCTCCGGGTAATATTACTTCAATGCCAATCTCTTGCAAGTCCTCCAATAGTTCCCTCTGTGTTGTCAAGAAGTAAGCTGCTGGCTTCCGGCTTAACGCGTCTGCTACCACGTTAGCCTTGCCTGGATGATAATGTAGCTCTATCTCAAAATCTTTCATCAACTCGAGCCATCGACGTTGCCTCATATTTAACTCCTTCTGCGTGAAGACGTACTTGAGGCTTTTGTGGTCTGTATAGATCTCCACTCGTTCCCCATATAAGTAATGTCTCCATAGCTTCAGAGCAAATACAACGGCTGCAAGTTCCAAGTCATGAGTCGGATAATTCTTCTCATGTACTCGTAGCTGCCTAGATGCATATGCAATCACCTTGCCATGCTATATCAATATGCATCCTAAGCCTTTTCCTGATGCGTCACTGTAGATCACATAACCTCCTGATCCTGACGGAATCGTCAATACTGGTGCTGTAGTCAGTCGCTTCTTCAACTCTTCGAAGGCTGCTTGACACTCGTTAGTCCATATAAATTCTTGGTCCTTACAAGTCAAACGAGTCATAGGTGCCGCTATTCTTGAGAAATTTTTCCATGAACCGTTGGTAATATCCCACAAGTCCAAGGAAACTCCTCACCTCTGCTGCTGATTTAGGAACCGGCCATGACTTAACTGCTAAGAACTTCTCTGGATCAACAGAAATATCATCTCCTGTAACAACATGTCCAAGAAATAAAACTCTGTCCAAGAAGAACTCACATTTGCTGAGTTTAGCATATAACTGCTCTCTCCTCAAAGTCTCTAGAACAATCCGCAGGTGCTCCTCGTGCTCCTCGTAGCTCTTCGAATAGACAAGTATATCATCTATGAAGACGACCACGAACTGGTCCAAGTACTGGTGGAAGACTCAATTCATCAAGTCCATGAAGATCGCTGGAGCATTGGTCAATCCAAATGGCATGACCAAAAACTCGTAGTGCCCATATCTTCTTCTGAATGCGGTCTTCGGAATGTCCTGCTTCCGTACCTTCACTTGGTGATATCCCGATCTCAGATCTATCTTCGATAATACCTTAGCTCCACTGAGTTGATCAAACAGGTCATTAATGCATGGCAATAGATATTTGTTCTTCACTGTCACTGCATTCAAGGCTCTGTAGTCAATGCACATACGCACTGACCCATCCTTCTTGGGTACAAACAACACTGATGCTCCCCAGGGTGATACACTCGGTCGGATGAAACCTTTCTCCTCTAGCTCTTTTAACTGTGCCTTCAGCTCGTCCATCTCCTTCTTTGCCAGTCTGTAAACATGCGATGCTATAAGTGCTGCTCCGGGTGCTAGTTCAATTGAAAACTCTACATCTCTGTCTGGGGGTAGTCCTGGCAAATCCTCTGGAAAGACGTCTAAAAATTCTGAAATAATAGGGTGATAGACAACATCGTCCATTGCGAGCCGCATACCATCAAGGATTTTTGTGGATCCTCGGACAAACTCAAGTTCAGGCTGGCCTGGTACCTTAAAATGAATGCTTCCTCCAAAGTAGTCGAAGAAAGCATGGTACTTGCTTAGCCAGTCCATTCCAAGCACAATGTCAAAAGACGGCATAGGAAGGACTAAGAGTTGGGCATTCATCTCTTTGCCACGTATCACTATAGGGCCCGATCTACAAACTCGACTAACTGGTACAACTCCTCCTCCGGTAAGAATTCTAACACAACTAGATAATGGTGTAGAAGCAATGTTGTGTTTGGCAATAAAACTAGATGATATGAATGAGTGGGTGGCTCCCGTATCAAATAATGTCACAGCAGGAAAAGTAAAAGCCAGAGTAATACCTGCTATGACATCCACCTCATGATCCATGTCATCTACCTCCAATGCAAAAGCTCGCCCGTTTCTCTGCGGTTGTCCATGTCCAGTCCTCATATACTGCTCCTCCTGAGTAGGTAGCGGTGGTCCTCTCTGAAATTCTCCTGCTGCTGGGGGTCGGGGTGCCCCCGGTCCGGTCATCTGCTGGGCTGGCTTCGGTGTTGGAAGCGCTAATCTCTGAGCTGGAGGTGGAAGTGTCTGCTGCATTGGGCAGTCTCTCGCCATGTGCTGCCCAGAGCCACATCTCATATACTGACCCAAGCGAGTCCGACAATCTCTTGATATATGTCCGCGTTTCCCATAATAATTGTAGTAGGGCTTCTCTGGATTCTGGTATGGTCCGGCTCTGTGTTGCTGATGCTGCTGTGCCAAGGAACGTCTGATAGGTCGTCCCTGTTGTGTCCTGGCTGGTCCCTGCTGTATCCTTGATGATCCTTGTTGTGTTCTCAGCTGTCCTCATTTTCCTCTGCTAATAGTTTCCTGAAATCTGGCCTCTGTCAGTAGTTCAGCGTAAGAGACTCGGGACTGCGAGCTTGTATAATGTTGTAGCTCCTGGGTCAGTCCTCGATGAAACCTCTTAGCCTTAGCCAAGTCATTTGGTATCAAAGCAGTGCCATATTTGCGGAGTCGACTAAACTCGGCATCATACTCGTCCACTGTTCGGTTCCCCTGCTCCAAGTGAAGAAACTGATCATACAAGGTGTCCCTAACAGTGTCCGGGAAGTACTTTCCCTCAAAGCACTCCAAGAACTGCTCCCAAGTCTGGTAAGTACCCAACTGGCGCTCCATGGATTCCCACCAGTGATGAGCATTACCATCTAGAAGCGTCCGTACACCCGCCATCCATAGGTCTGTAGGTAACTGCGATGCCTCCAGTAGCTTCTGCGTGTGAGTGATCTAGTTGGTAGTCTCCTCCGGGCTCTTAATGCCCTTGTACTACCTTGCACCCATCTGAACAAAATCCTTTACTGATCCAACCCTAGCTCGAGGTACTAGGGCTAGTGCTTGGGCTGGTACAGTAGCCTGTGCAGCCATCCTCTCCAGTGCTGCCAAAAATTCTTGCCTCTGTTCGGCTGCCTGCTGCCTCTGTTCCTGTATCATCATCTGAAAGAATTGGAATATCTGCGCTTGGCCATCTTGCGGTACTGGGACAGGTGGAAGGTTCCCAATAGGTGAAGCGGGAAGATCGAATAGAACTGGGGTGTGAGTCTGTCCATCTGGCCCCGAAAGCCAAGGAATCGTTGGGGTCCCTCCTTGGGTCTGACCATTGAGTCCAGAAGTTGCGTCGCCATCGGCGGTAGTACATCCATTTTGCAAATCCATCTCTCTGCAGTTGATGTATGAAACGATTAGAAAAAGTACAGGAATCAAACAGGATGCAAGTATTAAATAGGAAGGATGAATTTCAATCAAGCGTGGATGAGATCCTTATACTCTATTCCTATACGCAGGCTTGTTCGGTACAGTTACATAACCGAGACAATATATTCTTGACCTGTATGGGCCACCATAAAAACATGTCACGTCCCAGTCCCAAAATACGTAGAACTAGGAATACGTAACACGCCAGCCGTATGTATACGAACTCCAATATATGGAAACCATATACACACGTACGCTGTACATGAATATCCAATCCACAGTGGTAATATATGTCACAACAAGTCACACGCAGTTCTATATCTCATCCACAGCACAAGTAATGGATAAATGGAAATCAATAACTGAATATCAAAGAAGCAGTCTCAAATAGTAATCTCAAAGTGTGATAGTCGGGTGGAAACAAATCTACTGCAAATCGACTATACTAAACTACTAAAGAGAGAAGAGAATAAACTCTAATATAAGAATAAATGTCTATAAAAGAATAGCAACTAAAATCTCTAAACAGCTGCAATGAATCACATATAATCAGAAGGTACGATCGTCTCAGACTGATAGGTAGCGTCAGGTCCAGGTCCATACTCCTGTGGGTACTCCTGCTCATCTATATCTGGAAAGGGACTAGGTCCTCAGAGGGACGTAACAAGATACAAAAAGTACATGCTAATAAAGTACTGAAAATAAACATCCATTGGGGTCGCCTAACCATCTATGTGAATGCAGTTTGAGAACAACTTTCCACCAAGTGGGCTATCTGGCTAAAATAGGATTGGCATGGTTCTCTTGGAGATCCAGGGGCCTACAAAGGCACGACAACTTTCGAACGCCGGAGGCCCGCCTGATAATATATAATATATAGTGGTCATCATGACCGCGCATCTCCGGCGGAGCGTACGGGTTACACAAGGAAAGTGCAAAAGAGCCCAAATGCCTTACTTGTTGTTCTCCCCACCCAATGCTCTAAGCATGTCATGTCCATGACACGATAATACCTCTAATAACCGTCAGGTCTACTAGCATGCAAAGTTTCTATTGGCAGTTATCCCTATCCGTCGCACGACCTATACGTACCGGTGGCCAGCCGAGTACGCAAGTCCGTGTCCTACATGTGACTCACACTCGTGTAAGAATAGTGTCATGGCCAATGAAACATAAATGCCTCATGAAGATGGGGTAGTCTCATAAAGTAGGTCTAATGCATATACATAAATAAAAATATAGTACGACGACCCCGTCGTTGCACCCAAGTTTCCTTGGACGCGCAGTTTATATAGCAGTTAAAATAAATAAACTAAATAAACAGAAAATAAACATGCATGCCTCATATGGAATGTAAATACAGTACAATGGCAAGGTATACTTGCCTGGCAAGAAATTTGTAAAGTGTACGCGCCCAAATGTCAAGGACACGGAACATGGAACTAAGGACTCCGAACAAACGTCTCCGGATGCTGAAATAAATATCACCAACATTTCCGAAAGAAGCAAAATAGCTAAAAAAATATATCCCTTTCGTCCAATTTGGACACAGGAGCAAAACAGTAATTTCGGGCAAAAGTGGGGTCCACGTGTGGCCCACTTTGCACCGAAAAGTGTGCCAAGGGTAACAGTCTCTAAATGGGACAAACTATAGGTCAAACAACTCTAGATGTCAATACGAACCAAACGGTATATCCAAATGTGGATTCTGATGAGCCGAACACAATTTTGTCCAAAAAGTCCACTGTGGGGCCCGCCAATTAGAGATTTGGTCAACCGTCTCAGAATTGTGTGAAAATTGGGTCACAGGACCAGCGCGTTACCATGAGTCCAGTGGCGCAAATTTCGTCGTAATCTGACAATTGTGCACAAAATACGTGCGAGTTCTACAAAAATTATGACACGGGGTGTGTCCGCGGATACGGCCTGATTCCGGCGTACACACGCGTCTGAATCAGTCCCCACGAATTTTTACGTGTTCGGTTACGCTGCGTGCACCATTCGATACACTTGGTACACGGTGGGGCGGTCCCGTTTGGCGGAGCGCGCTCCGTTTTCCAACTTTTAGAAGTCTGGAAAAAGTTGGTTCGCGCTGTTTTGTGACGAATTTAATTATGTCCACAGCAGCTAATAACATAGGATTATTTAACAGAAAATAAACTAGGTCAAGTGTTCTACATGTATCAAAAAGAATCATCGAATTCGGATGTCTGTGGTGGGAGATACGAACTCGGCAATATGGGTGGTCACCGCAGTTTTCTGCGTTCCCAGAATTGGGTCTGCTCGCGCCCACATTGGACGCTATTTTTTGCCTAGGGGTACACGTTTTTCGAGGTTGGCTATAATACAAGTATGGAAGAGGGTTAAGGGGTGAGCATACCGGTGAAGACGGAACGGCATTTTGTTGAGCGAGTCGACAAAAAATAATTTCGGAGCGAAGGTGCCTCATGTGGGAATCTGCAGTGCGCGAGATGGTTTGGTCGGCTTGGCGGGGTTCTCTGGCTGCGGTGACGGCTCTAGATGAGAAGAGGAGGTCTGGATATTTTAGGTTAGAGTTTTTGAAAGATAAATATATATATATATATATATATATATATATATATATATATATATATATATATATATATATATATATATATATATATATATATATATATATATATATATATATATTTAATAGGGAGAGAGAGGATGTGGAGCGGCCAAAGGGGGGTCGGGTCTGGGAGCAATTCACTAAAGGAATGAAGTGCTGAAGGGGGGCGGGTCTGGCATTGGTTGCTGAAGTGGGGCGGTCTTAGAAATTTGCTAAGGAATGGTCCCTGGAGCAAATACTAAAGGATGGGAATAAGTTGCTAAGGATGGGAATAGTAGTTGTTATTATTATTATTATTATTATTATTATTATTATTATTATTATTATTATTATTTGTAGTAAACCTTATTTAATTATTCTTTTACTTTCTTTTCTTTTCCTTTCTAAATATATATATACATATATATATTTGTGTATACATATATATTATATATATACTCATAAGAAAATTCATGGATTAGAATAATGCACACCATTAGGCTAGCAACTGCTCAAGGGGGTCTCCTACATGGAATAAATTCCGAAAAATTACTGATGGTCCCATAATTCCTCTAAGTGCCCGAACACCTAAAATAAAAATTATTAAAAATATCTTTCTCCTATTTAGACCTAATTACTACAATTTAATTAATAATTAATAAATAAAGGGTATATACAATTTTTTAGGAAGGGGGTTTTACAATTTTAGATAAAATAATATATATATATATATATATATATATATATATATATATATATATATATATATATATATATATATATATAAAAGAGGGAAGGAGGGTCGGTTTTAGCCGCGGGGGTCGGTTTGCTTGCTAAGGTGCTGTGCTGTATTGGTTAGTTTGCTAGGGAATATGCTAAGGCGCTGCACTTTGCTAGGGTGGCTGTGAATGCTAAGGAAAAATTAGTGCTAAGTTGGTAGGTTGATTAGTAATAGTATTTTAATAGTTTTAATAGTTTTTCTTTTCCTTTCTTTTTTTTCTTTTCTTTTCTAAATTTCTTTAAAATATATATGTATATATATATTTATATATACGTATATACTCATAGAAAAAATCTAGAATTACACTAATACATAACATTAAGCTAGCAACTGCTCAAGGGGTCTCCTACATGAAATAAATTCGGAAAAATTCCTAATGGTCCCATAAATCCTCTAAGTGCACCAACACCTAAAATAAAAATTATTAAAAATCTATTTCTCCTAATTAGCCACTAATTACTATAATTAAATTAATAATAATTAAAAGGGTATATACGATTTTTTAGGAATAGGGGTTTTACACTATTGCTGTTATATATTCTCTACCATGTGAAACTGCTTTCAGAGTATTGTACTTCGCTCTAATCTTGACTGGATATATTTTTACAGACGGCTACTTAGAGGATTGGTGTCCTACCTATTACGTCACACAGGACGGAGAGCTAGCTAAGGTAGCACCCTTAGCCCAGGACGATCAGGCACAAGTCGTCAAGGAGACACACCTAGCTATAGCAGACCCTTAGCTAGTATTTATTGTACTGATATGTCTCCAGTATTAGACTATGACATATTGATTAGATTGAGACCATTTATATTTATTGTTAGACTATAGACTTGTTATTACTATGAATTGTGATTCTCTTTGGTTTATGACATCGTGCCATTATCTATCCTAGTTTGATTGATTGAGTATTGATGCTATATATTCATCTTGTCCTCCTTTTGCAATTGAGTTACCATTGACATGTTGTAGATATATCTTGAGTTAGTTTGTTAGATAGTATTATGGACCATTATAGCGTTCTACATCGGATGCTGCGACGTAGGCTGGACGTACCCACGACTCATGCCCAATTTTTGGGTGCTGATCATAACACATTTTTAGTGGTGACCCATGCAGGTCCAGGTCGCAACTAGTGTGATATCGTAATAGTACTCCAAGCTAAAAACGGTTACGAGCCTGCTATAGGACTTAGGATATAGGACGAGAGAATACTCAATCATAATTAGGAAAAAAATTCTAATCTACTAAATTTTTCTAATTCTCAGTCATTCTAAATACTTGTTTTCCTTGAATATTACTATCCTTCCTTGATGATATCGTACCTTGTGCTTATTAATTTCTTGTTTTGATCTGTCTTCAGGATGCCTCTGAAGACCAGGTCACAGCGATCAGCAGCAGCTTCGGAGAGGTCGACGACTTCTCGACCATCTGTCCGAGTAGCAGCAGACACTGTTCCACCTCTACCGGTTTGGAGGGCTGCCTCACTAGTTCAGGTGGGAGCATCAGCTATTTTTGCGGGTCCTCCTCCCCACCTGTTTAGAGGATTGCTCCAGCCATTACGGAGGGTTATCCTTCTTCTCCTCTACTAGTTCAGAGAGCTACTTCAGCAATATCAGAGGGTCTTCCACCTCCGCCATAAGTGCTAGCTGACGGGGCACAGATGTTCTCCATATTCTGAGATATGATGGTGGTGCAGCAGAGACAGTCGGATGTACTATGCAAGGGCATTGAGAATGCCTACCAGGTTACATTGGCTGCAGTAGAGAAGGTGGCGTCACCCCAGCCACAGGATGCATAGCCCAGACTGGGCAACATACAAGATTTTAAGAAGTTGGGTCACCACAACTTTAAGGGGACAGAGGGTATTATCTACGCTGATGACTGGCTCGAGCATATTATGTGCTTGTCTCGTCATGCCGAGGACCTGAGGATAGAGGCGACTGGATTGCAGATGTCAGATATTGCTTGCACTTGGTTTCGGAATAATCCATAGATTTTTGATCCAGGGTTGACATGTGATGGCTTCAAGGATTTGTTCAAGCGGAAGTTCTTCCCGCGCACATAGAAACTCAACCTGGAGCAAAAGTTTCAGAACCTCCAACAGGAGGGCATATCCATAGAGGAGTATGCCGCAGAGCTCGACAGGCTGAGCAGGTATGCGAGGAACAGGGCGAGCCATTTCAGGGAGGGCCTAAACTGGAACGTGAATACCCTTATTTCTTCGAGCTATGAGACGTACACGGCGATTCATGTGGAGGCCCGCAAGGTCGAGAGGGACCTGAGGTTGAGGCCCTAGAGGGACTGAGAGATATTTTACAGCAGTAGCGCGGGCCCAGCCAAGCGGCCACAGTTACAACAGCAGCAACAACAACAATGGACCTTCCAGCCTCAGCGGCAGCAGCGTCAGAGGCATCAACAGAAGGCTCTTATATGTCCTTTCTACAAGAAACCAGGACACGGATGGGACATTTGCAGGAAGAGATTGGGAGTATGTTTGTTTTTTGGAGTGGTAGATCACTAGCTGAGAGACTGCCATCTAGCACCAGCTCGTCCAGGTCAGGGTGGAGCTCCTGCTCAGAGATTACCAGTTCGAGCACCAGCAGCACCTGTAGTACAGCAAAGGGGACATGCACTCCTGACCCAGCAGCAGCATTTCGTGCAGCATCAGCGGCAGAAGGGTACACCACAGGGGCGATCTTTCGCCTTGACGATTGAGGAGACGGATCCAGTTGGAGACGTCATCGCAGGTTCGGTTCTCCTAGATTCTATTCCAGCATTAGTTTTATTTGATTTTGGTGCTTCCCATAGTTTTGTATCAGTGTCTTTTGCTCTTAAGCACCATTTAGAGGCTGAATCTCTGAGTAGGACTTGCAAGATCACGATTGGGGGTGGCATCATTCTGGTCAGTAATGTTTTCAAGGATCGAAAAGTTACTTTGGGAGGCCGGAAGTTGAGAGCGTGCTTACTCGTAATGTCACTTCCAAGCTACGATATTGTACTCGGGATGGATTAGTTGAGTAGGCACCATGCTAGCATAGATTATTGTGGAGGCAGAGTTTTATTTTGAGTGCCAGAAGAGTTATCGCCAGAGGAGCAGCGGAGCAGAGCGAGACAGTCTTCTGTGGAGCCCTGGTGGAAGAGAAGGAGTTGTCATATCCTTTGATTGCAGAGTTCCTAGATGTCTTTTCAGAGGAGTTATCGAGGTTGCCGCCAGACAGGGATGTTGAGTTCTCTATAGACTTGGTACCAGACGCAGAGCCAATATCACAGCGTGTCTATAGGGTGAACAACATTGAGATGGCAGAGTTAAAGAAGTATGTGTACGAGTTACAGGACAAGAGCTTCATCAGATCCAGTTCATCACCAAAGGGTTCTCCGGTGTTATTTATACCGAAGAAGGATGGGTCGATACGCATGTGTATCGACTATAGGGCTCTAAACAACCTCACTATCAAGAACAAATACCCGCTGTCGAGGATAGATGATCTCTTCGATCAGTTGAGAGGAGCGAAGGTATTCTCGAGGATAGACATGAGGTCAAGCTACTATCAGGTGAAGGTAAAGAGGGAGGATATTCCGAAGATAGCTTTTCGGACTCGGTATGGCCAGTTCGAGTTCATGGTGATGCCGTTTAGGTTGACCAATGCTCCAGCAGTGTTCATAAACTTGATAAACAAGGTGTTCCACTATTACCTTGATAAGTTTATGGTGGTATTCATCGATGATATCCTCGTGCATTCGAAGACACCGGAGGAGCACGAGGAGTACCTGAGGATAGTTCTAGAGACTCTCAGGAAGGAGGAGCTTTATAGGAAGCTTTTAAAGTGCGAGTTTTTCCTAGACAACGTTGAATTCCTTGGACATGTGGTGACAGGAGATGGGATCTCAGTTTACCCGAGGAAGATCGCGACAATGGAGTCATGGGCTACTCCAAGTTTAGTGGCAGAGATCAGGAGCTTTCTGGATCTGACAGGATACTACATGAGGTTTGTACAGGACTTCTCCAGGATTGCCGAGCCGGTGACTAGGCTAACCAAGAAGGACGTGGAGTTTGTGTAGTCATAGTAGTGCCAGACCGCTTTTGATAAGCTGAAGAAGCGATTGACGATAGCTCCAGTGTTGACGTTGCCATCGGGGTTAGGTGGTTTTACTATTTATAGTGATGCTTCAAGGATGGGTTTGGGTTGCGTTCTATAGAAGATTGGGAAGGTGATTGCATATGCTTCTAGGCAATTATGTGCCTATGAAAATAACTACCCCACCTACGATCTTGAGTTGGCAGCAGTAATTTTTGCTCTAAAGATGTGAAAACACTATCTGTACGGAGAGCGTGTGGAGATCTTCACAGACTACAGAAGCTTGAAGTAAGTGTTTACCCAGAAGGAGATAAATATGAGACAGCAACGGTGGTTGGAGTCGATGAAGGACTTCGACATATCATTGCAGTACCATCTAGGGAAGGCCAACGTAGTTGCCGATGCCTTGAGCAGGTATCCGGTGGCAATATTCTTGACATCAGACAGACATTTGTTGGCTGATCTTGAGATCTTGGGTATTGATGTGATAGTTTCCGGTATCAAGATACAGATGTGGGGATTATAGATACAGTCAGAGCTAATGAACAGGATCAGGACCGCACAGTATGATGGCGCAACTCTAAGGAGCATTAGAGCACAGGTTCAGGCTGGATTATTGGATGACTTCACCATTGCTGAGGATGGCTCATTGCGGCACGGTAGGAGCTTGTGTGTACTAAGTGGAGAGTTGTACGAGAATATTTTATGGGAGGCGCATCGCTCTCACTACTCTATACATCCAGGTACCAACAAGATGTATAGGGATCTGAGGGAGCATATGATGTGGTATAGTATAAAATGGGAAGTGGTGCGCTTAGTATCCAGATGCTTAGTGTGCCAGCAAGTAAAAACAGAGAGGCAGAGTCCAGGCGGTTTACTTCAGCCCTTACCCATTTCAGAGTGAAAGTGAGAGCATGTTACCATAGATTTTATTTTGGGGCTTCCGCGATCTCCAGGAAGGAAAGATACAATTTGGGTCATCGTAGACAAGTTTACCAAATCAGCCCACTTCTTGCCATTTAAAGTGGGTACGTCTACGGAGAAGCTTGCAGAGATGTACGTGCGGCAGATTGTCAATTGCACGGGGTCCCTGTGAGCATAGTCTCATATCGGGATAGTCGCTTCATGTCCCATTTTTGGAGGAGTTTGTAGGCTAGCTTGGGCATCCAGCTCAAGTTCAGTACCGCATATAACCCCCAAACGGACGGACAGTTGGAAAGGACTATTCAGACTCTCGAGGATATGCTACGTACCTGTATTCTGGACTTTGGAGGTTCATGGGAGGATCGTCTCCCCCTGATAGAGTTTTCTTACAACAACAGTTACCAGGCCAGTATTGAGATATCACCATTCGAGGCATTGTATGGGCGGAGATGTCGCACTCCTTTATCTTGGGATGATGTTGGAGAGAGACCATTGTTGGAACCAGAGATAGTTGTGGATGCAGTCGAGAATGTGAAGCTTATCAGAGATAGACTTCGGGTGGTGCATGACAGACAACGGCATTCGACTAACAGCTACCGGAGACCTTTAGAGTTTAAGGTAGGTTTTATTTTATATTGCTTGTGGTTGTTTTGTTGTAGATTGAGTGTTAAGACAGTGTTTGTTCTAGGTTGGCAATCTGGTGTTCTTGCGGATTTCTCTGACATGTGGCATAATTCGCTTTGGTGGAGACGGGAAGCTTAGTCCACGGTACATCGGACCCTTCAGTATTCTTGCGAGGATAGGTGCAGTGGCTTACAGACTAGACTTGCCACCTGCACTAGAGCGAGTACATGACGTGTTCTATATGACGCAGCTGAGATGATACGTGGCAGATCCTAGTCACGTATTAGATCACTCAGAGATCGAGGTAGGTCCGACTCTCAGCTATCCAGATAAGCCAGTCGAGATTCTGGATCGCCAGAAGAATGTGCTGTAAAACCAGATGATTTTCTTAGAACGCGTCGCGTGGAGGTATCACTCTCCGAAAGGGTCTACTTGGAAGAAGAAAACCGAGATGCGCGAGCGGTACCCTTATCTTTTTGAGCTGTGAGGTATTTTTTTTTGTGATTGCTTGTGTAGTGCTAGTTTTTTCTTAAATTTTGAGGGCAAAAATTTTCTAAGGAGGGTAGTATTATAACCATCATTTTTCAGGATAGGGGTATTTTGGTTATTTTAGTATTATTTATTATTGATATATTTTATTTCATAATAATTGGTATGATTGCATATATATAAATATGTAATATAGAGGGTGGTGCATGATTAGCTCCTTAGTTAGACTAGTTGCTAATGAATCCAATTAGACTTAAACCCAACTAGACTTGTCATGACCATTAGAGCAACCCATTTAGTTAGTCATTGTTGACTAGTTAATTAGAGGAAATAAATAGAATATCTCATTATTCATATTATAACCTTTTTAATTAAAATATCTTATTAGTTAAACTCTTTATGACAACTTTGGAGGACATTTTGGACAATTTAACCAAGCCAACCCCAACCCTAGAGTGGCCGGCCCTATTTAGGAGGAGGGGTGCCTCTATCTTCTTCATTATTGTTCATGAAGAAACCCTAAGTGGAGTTCTTCCACAAGTATCATTTTCCTCCATCAAATTTCTCCAAATCAATCACAATCCATCTCATTCTCATCCCCAAGAAGAGTTAGAAGCTTGAAGAATTCAAGAGGCTAGAAGAAGAAGGATTTTATAAGGAGTTGGTATCCATTTCTCATCCTTGTGCTCATTGGAAGAAACCACATTGGAAATCCATCTCCTAATAGGTAAAATCTTTTTTTTTCTTGTCATTTCAGATTTGAATGGTGTAATAGATCCATAGAAACCCTTCATTGGATTAAGACTACCTATAGGAAGAAGAACTAGGTCCAAATGAGGCCTATAGAGAAAGTTACATGGAGTTTTGTGGCCATTTGAAAAAACTCTTAGATGGCACACCAAGTGTTTAATGGAATGCCTAATGGGTCATTCCTCACCATTTTATATTGCTTATTGGTATTTTAGATGTGTCATGATAATTTGGTTGTGTTGGAGAGTGATTTGAGTGAGTATCACAAGAGTATCAAGGTTTGATACCCATGTGTAGCCTAGTTGCACACCAAGTGCTTGTGTGTGTATGTGTGTGTGTGTGTGTGTGTGTGTGTGTGTGTGTGTGTGTGTGTGTGTGTGTGTATACATATTGGTGTGGTGTGGTGTATATACATTGTGAGTAGTTGTGTATGTGTGCCCAATGTGCATTTAGGAGGGACAATTACTGTGATAGTAACAGTGAACTGTGGTGAAGAGGTTTGTGCACTGGAGAGACTGAAAACAGTATGATGTTAGTGTTCAGTGGTTTGAAGGCAACAAAAACAACAACAACAACCTTGAAGTTGCACCTTAGTAACTGTTGTGTATCACACATCAGAACTAAGGGGGAGTGGTGGTAGGTGACAGGGATAGGTGTAAAATCCCTAATTTCAAAAACCGTATTAATTTTTTTAATTAATTATTTAATTGAATTATAGTATTTATTAGCTCATTAGTAGAAATAGAATTTATTAATTTTTATTTTAGGTGATTGTAAATTTAGAGATTTATGGAGCAATTATAAATTTTTCTTAATTATTTACATCTAGGAGACACTTTAGACAGTTGATAGATTAATGGTATGCGCTAACAAAATTTCTAGAGTTTTCTATATATATATATATATATATATATATATATATATATATATATATATATATATAGGGTTATTAAAAAGAATAATAGAAGAAAGAAAAGAAATTAGAAATGAAAAGAAAAAGGAATAAGAAAAAGAATAAGAAAAAAGAAAAAAAGAAAAATAATAAATTATTAATCAAAACCCTAACCCATTAGCAAAAATTCGACCCACATTAATCCCCAGCAGCTAGGCCACAGCGAACCCGCGCGTAGGCCTCTTCCTTTCCCCCGTTGTGTATATATATATAAATTATGAGTAACCCTAAAACCCTAACGCCCTCTAAACCATCTCAAGACTGCGACCGCCGCCGAGACACGACCGCCGCCGAACACCAGAGCCGCATCAGGAGCCCCAGCGTCGTCCGTCGACCGCGACCCCGCACCGCGATAGTAAAGTCAGCAGTGTACCCCTGTTCACAACTCGTTTTCCGCGCCCTCGCTCGACCAAACTCGACCCCGTCTTCACTGGTATGTTCACGACCTATCCCCCTTCCAATATTGTACATTAGTTTATCTCGAACAGCACGTAACCCTAGGCGAAAACAGCGACCAAGTTGGCAAAAAATGACAACTTTTGGATCGCAGAAAACTGCTGTAAACACCCATGTTTACGGACTCGTATCTCCCACCACAGAGATCCGAATTTAGTTTTTTTTCTTTCTATGCGAAGACCACCTAACCTAGATTATTTTCTGTCAATTAAATTATTTTATTTGATGCTGTATGCAGAATTAAATTATGATGAAAACCCATAAAAACCTGCTTTTTAAAACACAAAAAAATTTGATACGGAGCACAACCCTCCAAACGGGACCGCCCCATCGTATACCAAGTGTACCAAAAGGTGCGTAAGATATACCCTGATGTGTGGACTTTCGCAGAAACTGATTTGGACCCGTGTGCGCGTCAAAATTATCCCGTATCCGCGAAAAGTTCCTGTATCGCAACTTTTGTAAAATATCACACCATTTAGTGTACGCTCGTCAGAATATGATAAAACTTATGCCATTGAATTTTTCGTATCACGTTGGTCCTGTGACCCAAGTTTTACATGATTCTGAGACAGTTGACCAAGTCGCCTATTTACGGGCGCTACGGTTGACTTTTTGGGCGAATTTGTGTACGACTCACTGGAATCCAAAATTGGACGTACCATTGAGTTCGTATTGACGTTTAGAATTGGTTTGACCTATAATTTATCCTATTTAGAGACCTTTATCCCTGGCACGCTTTTCGGTGCAACGTGGGCCACATATGGACCCCGCTTTGACCCGAAATTACCGTTTTGCCCCTGTGTTCAAATTGGACGAAAGGGTAGTATTTTCTAGCTATCTCGCTTATTCTGGGAACGTTGGTGATGTTTATTTCAGCATCCGGAGACGTTCATTCTGAGGCCGTAGCTTCTGATCCTGTGTGCTTGACTCCTGGACGTTACACTTTGCAGCTTTCTTTTCAAGCAAGATACCTTAGCAAGTTGTTTACAGTACTTTGCATGCTTATTATATTTATGTATACTCATGGCATTTCTGTATATTCATTGCATGTGTAGTTTCTTTCAGTCATTACTATATATTAGATATGTTGACAAACACATGACACTTAGTATCATGAGAGGACAATCAGTAGGCGTATGGGCTTTAACCACTCTGGTAAACCGTAGTATCTAGCTTGCACTACGGGAGTGTATCGCGCTGGTCGCTACCCTCGCGGTATGTCAATTTTTGGAGTCACATGCTGGTCGCTACCCCCGCGGTATATCGATTTCTGATATTCTAGACGGGTGTGTGAGTTGTGAGGCTTAGATTGAGTAGCCTACCCATGCCCATACGTCAAAAAGTTATCCTCATTTGCATTCATATAGATTGTCTTGTACAGCATACTTATATATTTTTAAACATTATGCATGTTTACTGTATTCAAATTGGCATGCTTCTATGTATCTTGTCATGTCCCTCTGAGGACCTGGTCCCTTTCCAGGTGTAGATGTTCATGATTATTTGCAGGAGCACGGATCAGGATTTACTAGTTATCTCTTCCGAGGAGGTCTTACCTTCTGAGCATCAGTGATTATCTCTAGCGAGGGATCGCTTCGCTGATACCTTTATATCGTCATCTTATTTACATTGGAGATTTACCCTTTTCCCTTATTTTAGTATTGATATAGTCATTGGTAGTGGATTTGTCTCCACCCGACTATCATTATTGGATAATTCAGACACTTTATTCTAGTTTAGTTATATTCCTTTCTGTGAATTGTTATGTGGATGAGATTAGTATTTATGTGACTTATGACTATATATATACCACATGTGAGTTTATATTCATATTACAGCGTACGTGTGTATTATGGTATCCATATATTAGAGTTGCCATATGCATACGGCTGGCATGCTTACGTGTTCCTAGTCTTACGTATTTTAGGACCGGGGCGTGACATATTTTTGTGGTGGCCCATGTAGGTCGAGAGCATATTGTCTCGGTTACGTTACTATACCGAGCAAGCCTGCGCATAGGATTAGAATATAGGATCTCATCCACTTACTTAATCACCTCCCTTGATTGTTTCGCATTCTTATTTGATTGCTTGCATTGTATCTTGCTTGATCCCTTCTCAACGTCAATCTTCTTTCGTGCTTGATAGGGGTTAAGAAGATAATTTATACTAGGTATATACACTCTGTTGTTCAATAACACTATTAGTTAAAAAAAAAATTATAGTTGGATAGTATGTCTCATAACCTAGTATCACATAGTCCTTCTGACCAATTAATAAAATATAAAGGAATGACACCAACTATAGGCTTGCATAAGAAGATTGTGTTTATCTAGACTATAGAACTTTAGTGTTTATCTAGACTGTAGAACTTAGAGGCTCATACACACATTTGGTTGACTTTAGACTTAGACAAGAAATTAGTAAGGCAACTGTAGAGGCACAATACCGATCTTCTTGGTGAACGTTAATTATTCTGTACCTTCCTTTATCATAATCAAGCGTACATATATTTTTACTACTTCGACTTATGATGCTATTATAGCCTAGTTTTGCAAGCTTATTCTTTTATTGAGCTTGTTCATGACATATGTATTATTGGGGGGCCACACTAATACATTGTCTAAATCAGAATTGGTGTATTATGGTCTGATCAACCGTAGTGCGCTTGGTTCGATCTTTGTATCACTACTTTACGTGGATTGAGATATAGTTGACTCAACTTGTTAGATGAATACACTTGCCCTCTAGACTGGTCAGAGCATATCATGTCAGGTACATAATTGTTCTGATATGAACATGTATATAGGAATTTACCAAAATAAGATTTCAATCCACAACTGTCTTGGCAACTCCCTCTCGAATTCTCTAATCCCTTTTGATTTCGTACTCGTATTCTATCACCTCCTCCTTGAACTCTTTATTGTTGTTTTCCGTCTTCCCCTATTTCGAAAAGACGAATGTTCGTGCTTAGTATAAGTTGATACACGGATAGTACCAGATATACCCCATAGGCCAAGCACTCATGATGACAAATAAGGAGCGTTGGCACAGAAAGTCGTAGATACAGGTACGACCTTAGTTATATGTGTCATTTCATACTCACGACCCCATTGTGACACAAGATCTTAGATGTACAAATAGACGTAGAATTATATATAAGGTAGTTTAGCAGATATGAGGATGTATTGATATTCTACCCAGATGGCATACATTCAATGCTAATAGATGACGCAAGTAGCAGTAGTAGTATTCTTTCCCTATCATCATCTTGCCCCCTTGGGTGGCTCATCTTCTCTTCCATCTCCATCCCTTATATCGTGCTTAACTCTTCCTATCATAGTCGTACCCTTTCGTGCCATTATGAATTGTTTGGATTACTTCAACCTCACCCTTATTTTGTCAGTTAAAACATAAATACGTTAGTAATGATTAGTAACTAAAAGATGAGTACATAACGATAACCCTTATGTATATGCACTATAGCAATATATGTATTCTTTTATTAATTTAACCCTTAAGAAGCATCATTTAGCCTAATAGAAATCTGTTAGATTGTTGAATTAGTGCATACTTCCAATAGTTTTATAAGTTAGTCAAGACCTTAATTGTTACCCTAAAACCTAGACTAAACCTAGGAAGAGTTGAAGGTACTTGTTACGAATTGACAACTACGACAAATCGCTGGCAAAGTAGTGACAGCTGCAGCTAGACCATTGTAGTAGAGTAGTCGAAGTATTTGCAGACATATTGGTCGGGTGGCATGGCAGTATTAAGCTACGATACTTGGCGGTTACAAAGAAAAATTATGGTTGTGAGATTCAAGACAAGTACCCCAAGATTCTTGACCCAATAAATATATTCGTCTTACAACCTAGACAATAGCCGCAAGAGACTGTGAATACTAGTAGAACTCTTGTAAGTTGGGTAGTGTATATGAGTTAGAAATAGAATAGTGTATAGACAATAAATGAGAAGTGTTAGAATGACAGACCATGACCTTTAGGAAGCACTGCTAGATAGAAATAAAGTGTAATAGGTATAGTGATTATTATGAATGTGGTTTAGTGTCAATTTTGAGGATAAAATCTTTGTAAGTTGGGTAGAATATAAAACCCCTAATTTCAAAAACCGTATTAATCTTTTTAATTAATTATTTAATTAAATTATAGTATTTATTAGCTCATTAGTAGAAATAGAATTTATTTAATTTTTATTTTAGGTGATTGTGCATTTAGAAATTTATGGAGCAATTATAATTTTTTCTTAATTATTTACATGTAGGAGATCCTGTAGACAGTTAATAGATTAATGGTATGCGCTAACAAAATTTCTAGAGTTTTCTATATATATGTATGTATGTAGATATATATAGGGTTATTAAAAAGAACAATAGAAGAAAGAAAAGAAATTAGAAAAGGAATGAAAAAGGAATAAGAAAAAGAATAAGAAAAAAGAAAAACGAAAAAAGAAAAAAGAAAAAAATGAATTATTAATCAAAACCCTAATCCATTAGCAAAAACCCGACCCGCATTAATCCCCAACAGCTAGGCCATAGCGAACCCGCGCGTAGGCCTCGCTGTGTATATATATATATACATTATGAGAAACCCTAACACCCTCTAAACCATCTCAATACTGAGACCGCCGCCGAGACACAACCGTCGCCGACCACCAGAGCCGCCGTAGGAGCCCCAGCGCCGCCCGCCGCCGTGACCGCGACCCCGCACCGCGATAGTAAAGTCAGCAGCGTACCCCTGTTCACAACTCGTTTCCCGTGCCCTCGCTCGACCAAACTCGACCCCGTCTTCACCGGTAAGTTCACGACCTATCCTCCTTCCAATACTGTACATTATTTTATCATGAACAGCGCGTAACCCTAGGCGAAAACAGCGACCAAGTTAGCAAAAAACGACAAATTTTGGATCGCAGAAAACTGTTGTAAATACCCATGTTTACGGACTCGTATCTTCCACCACAGAGATCCGAATTTAGTTTTACTTCTTGCTATGCGAAGACCACCTAATCTAGATTATTTTCTGTTAATTAAATTATTTTATTTGATGCTGTATGCAGAATTAAATTAGGATGAAAACCCATAAAAACCTGCTTTTTGAAACACAAAAATTTGTGATACGGAGCGCGCCCCGCCAAATGGGACCGCCCCGTCATGTACCAAGTGTACCAAAAGGTGCACACGGTATACCCAGACGTGTGGTCTTTCACGAAAATTGATTTGGACGCGTGTGCGCGTCGAAATCACCCGTATCCGCAAAAAGTTTCTGTATCACGACTTTTGCAAAATATCATACCATTTAGTGTACGCTCGTCAAAATGCGACGAAACTTGCGCCATTGGATTCGTGGTATCACGTTGGTCCTGTGACCCATGTTTCACGCGATTCTGAAACAGTTGACCAAGTCGCCTATTTGCGGGCTATATGGTTGACTTTTTGGGCAAATTTGTGTACGACTCACCGGAATCCAAAATTGGACGTACCATTGAGTTTGTATTAACGTTTAGAATTGGTGTGACCTATAATTTGTCCTATTTAGAGATATTTACCCCTGGCACACTTTTTGGTCCAACGTGGGCCACATATGGACCCCGCTTTGATCCGAAATTACCGTTTTGCCCCTGTGTCCAAATTGGACTAAAATGTAGTATTTTTTAGCTATCTCGCTTATTCTGGGAATGTTGGTTATGTTTATTTCAGCATCCGGAGACGTTCATTCTAAGATCGTATCCTCTGATCCTGTGTGCTTGACTCCTGGACGTTACACTTTGCAGCTTTCTTACCAGGCAAGATACCTTGCCAATTTATTTACAGTACTTTGCATGCTTATTATATTTTTGTATACTCATTGCATTTTTGTATATTCATTGCATGTGTAGTTTCTTCAGTCATTACTATATATTATATATGTTAACACACACATGACACTTAGTATCATGAGAGGACAATCAGTAGGCGTATGGGCTTTAACCACTCTGTTAAACCGTAGTATCTAGCTCACACTACGGGAGTATGTCGTGTTGGTCGCTACCTCCGTGGTATATCGATTTTTGATGTTCTAGACGGGTGTGTGAGTTGTGAGGCTTAGATTGAGTAGCCTACCCATGCCCATAGGTCGAAAAGTTGTCCTCATTTGCATTCATATAGATTGTCTTGTACAGCGTACTTATATATTTTCAAACATTATGCATGTTTACTGTATTCAAATTGGCATACTTCTATGTATCTTATTATGTTCCTCTGAGGACCTGGTCCCTTTCCAGGTGTAGATGTTCATGACTATTCGCAGGAGCACGGATCAGGACTTACTACTTATCTCTTCCGAGGAGGTCTTACCTTCTGAGCATCAGTGATTATCTCTAGCGAGGGATCGCTTCGCTGATACCTTTATATCGTCATCTTATTTACATTAGAGATTTACCCTTTTCCCTTATTTTAGTATTGATATAGTCATTGGTAGTGGATTTATCTCCACCCGACTATCATTGTTGGATTATTCAGACACTTTATTCTAGTTTAGTTATATTCCTTTCTATGAATTGTTATGTGGATGAGATTAGTATTTATGTGACTTATGACTATATATATATCACATGTGAGTTTATATTCATATTACAGCGTACGTGTGTATTATGGTATCCATATATTGGAGTTGTCATATGCATACGGCTGGCATGCTTACGTGTTCCAAGTCCTACGTATTTTAGGACTGGGGCGTGACAATAGGCTCGGGTACTTGCTGCTAAAAGCAGTGTTATTAATGTTGTTATTGTTACGGTTGGTATCGGGGAGAGGTTGAGAGCATATGTGATTAAGGGTTTAGATGAGTACTGGGTTAAAGTGAATTGATGTGGGGATGTTCTAGGTGAACAAGTGTACAAGTATTGATTATGAAGTGCATCTGATACACAGTATATCAGTGGGGTTTTAGTTAGTATCTAGAGTATCAGTTAGTTTGGGGAACGTTAGGAAGTGTATCAGTCATAAAGGAAAGCAAGAGTATCAGTGTCAGGTGTGTCCTAGTGAGTACAAGTGGTTGTGTAGGCAGTTAGTATATGTGCAAGTGTGCACCTTGGATTATGCCAGGGGATGCATTTGAGGGATGTACATCAGACCTGGGGTGCAAGAAGAGAATGAGGGCGTTGGCAGTATAGCAGTTCAGAAGATGAAGGGGGTTTCACAGTTCATGTGTGTACACACTCTGAACATGAGTTGGTATAACAAGGAACTACCTCGAGTTGAGGTATGATTTTGTCTAAAGGTCGAGTACTAAGGTAAGTGTGAGGTTCATCAAGAAGCAGTAGCAGCAGTAGGTAAGTTTGCCTAGTGCATTGAAGTGAGATATGAATGGGTGTGTTTGAAAAGGTTGTGAGGTGTAGGAGTAGAGCAGCAACTACTGCTCATGTAAGGGGAGGTTCTAGCAACCGCAATAACTTGTTGTTTGCAAATGAATGATGTGCCTTAGGGCACAACAAGGTAGAGTAGCAGTAGTAGCAAGGAGCTTGATTCCTTGTAGTGCAAAGGAGTAATTACAAATTAGGAGTGGGGTATTGGGTATCCATAAGAAATAGGATTTGGGTGTTGGGACACTAAGGTAAGGTATGGGTAAGTTGAGGTAATGGATACTATGTTAAGATAATAAGTAGGTAAGTGGTATGTATAAGTAATATTAGTCTATAAGTTAGATAGCTATATAATATAACTAGTTGTGATACCTAGCACTGATACCTAGTACCCACATGAGTTTGACCTAGGTATAACCTAATTTTGGCTAGTATTGACTAGTTGACCCAAAAGTCAACATTTGACCTAGTTTGCCTAGAGGAGCCTAAATTTGACCAAGAAATCCCATTTTAACTTATTTAAACTTGTTTATCTCTTCATTACACTAAGTAACATGTAAATTCATATATAGGTCTGTGTGACACCAGTTTGGATACTATTTTTTCTCATTTCCTCAGGACCTTAGGTGAGTCCATTGCTCATGATACTTATTTAAACTTGCTTATCCCTTCATTACACTAAGATGTTATTTATTTGACGCGTGCATCGGATACTTCTTACATATGTACTTTATCATGTGCTTCAGATATTCCTTGTACTCGTATCAATCGTGTGCTCCGTGTGCTCATATTATATTCGTATGCATAACGTGTCATAATTTGATCCATGAAGATTAGTCGGGGCAGGGGAGTAGGAGTTGGTTATGTGATCAAATATTTAGCGTATTCGTGTGCATGCCAATTATACGATACATGTATAATTGAGTTACCATAGTATAGACTTGTGCAACCCAACCCGACCACATAATGAACTTGTACTCTAAATCACTTAGATAGTATCACCAGTTCTCTTGTTACAGTATACACCATATTTCTTGTATCTATTTTTCAGTTATTATTGTGTTTATATGCCTAGTTCAGTTGTATTTTCTATTTCATAGTACATACGCATCTTATATACTTTTCTATTGTTGTTATATATTCTCTACCATGTATATGAAATTACTTTCAGAGTATTGTACTTTGCTCCAATACTGACTGAATATATTTTTTCAGACGACTATTTAGAGAATTGGTGTCCTACCTATTATGGCCCACAGGACGGAGAGCTAGCTGAGGTAACACCCTTAGCCCAGGACGATCAGGCACTAGTCGACGAGGAGAAACACCTAGCTATAGCAGACCCTTAGCTAGTATTTATTGTACTGGATATATCTCCAGCATTAGACTTTGGCATATTGATTATAATGAGACCATTTATGTTTATTGTTAGTCTATAGACTTATTATTACTATGACTTGTGATTCTCTTCTGTTTATGACATCGTGTCATTATCAATCACTAGTTTGATTGATTGTGTATTGATGTTATATATTCATCTTGTCCTCATTTTGGAATTGAGTTACCATTGACAGGTTGTATATATATCTTGCGTGAGTTTGTTAGATAGTATTGTGGACCTTTACAGCGTTCTACCGCCGATGCTGTGGCATAGGTTGGACGTCCCCATGACTCATGCCCAATTTTTGGGTGCAGGTCTTGACAGAAGCTAAACCTATCAGATGCTTATATATCTTCAGTAGAAGAATATGAAAGAAGACAGAACAGTTGAGTTTAAGACTAGGCAATCTGCTTAGGGGTTTTCTCGGACACAGGGGATTGAGTTCTTGTATCAGGATAATGACTTTCGTAGTTGATATTCATAAGCTGATTATTTATCAAATGAAAGGAAGACAGCAAGTCTTATAGGAAGACAGACATGAGAGTTTCACTGACAACAGTCAGAATTATTGTCATTCAAGTTTGAAGAAAGATTGCGGGTTGGTGATATCTCAATACGACCTAAAGCAAATCCCAGGAGATTATAGTAGAAGTTTTACAAGTCATCTAGTCAAAGTTGTCACAGGATCAGCGAGACAGACAAGAGTATGTACACAAAGTTCGTTGATGATAAAAGAGTCATCTTTTGTATCTATGTGGACGACTTGCGAGTGCCGTCTGCAATTCCAGCTGAAGACAGAGCAGCAATTGGAACCGGAACTACAGGCAAGTGTACATTGCCAAAACTTGCAGCTTTGCTACCTAATTCCTTGACTAGTTATACATCAGTGGGTAAGTAAAGCTTGCCAATTCTCAGATATTTCTGGTTATGGTATTTTACTTGATTTTTGTAGATACATATGTAAACTTGTTTAACTGCTCAGCCCAGGATACTTGACTCTATTTATGTGACAGAATTGCCTGAGATATACCTGGTGATTCCGTATAGGATACATATTCATGTCATTTACAGTTTACATGCGTAGATTCTATCCTGACTCATTGCATTAGTTCAAACTTGCGTGACTTGTACCTGATATTTTCTGGAACTGTGACGTGAGATTACATGGGGTGGGGAGAGTATTATCATATCAAGGCTGAATATATTATAATATAAATACTGTTATCTGGCGGTGCCTTAGACTCTAATACAGAGCTTTGGTACCTTACGGGCCCTTCAAGAAAATACTGCTATGGTTTCTTCGACACTGATCCTGTAGTAGTCTCAGCCTGAGTATGACTAAAACTCTCACTTGCATATCACTTAGCTGGTTTACATATTTACCCTGCTGTTTCATTATTACTGCACTGCATATAATTTGGCTTGTATTTTCTGTACCTTGTTATGTCCCCTGAGGACCTGGAATGGACTATGTCCCCAGGTATAGCTGAGGAGAACTACCCCGAGGTGTACGGTACAGAAGCACTCCTTGGAGCAGAACTTGGAACAGAGAACGAGATATTGGCCGAAGATTTCTCCTGAGCACCGGCTTCATCTACACAGTATTTCCATTTTCAGTATTTTATTTCCTGTCTATTTTTCCTCTGAATGTAACAGACTGAGTCTCGGATTGTTCCCAAGATAATCTTATTTGAGATTTGTTTAGTTATTCTATTGCATCATTTTCTGGCAATTAATCTGTGTATATTTTGTGGATGAGATTAGAAATACCTGAGACTTGTAACATTTCACTGCTAGACTACAACTTAAGCATGCCCTGATGGATCCATTAAATTGGATTGTCTATCGGTGCGTGCTGCTGGCCATTGCCGCGTGCTCAGTCCCTCGTCATTTTGGGACTGGGGCGTGACATGGTTTTTGTGGTGGCCCATGCAGGTCTACGACTAAATTGTTCGGTTTCAACTTAGGGACCGAACAGGCCTGCAATAAAGAATAGGATAAGTTTTTAGGATCTCATCCACTTGCTTGAATCGTTTTTGATATCTGTATCGTACTCGAACTAATTTTGACTTGCATCTTGCCTTGATTCCTGTGCGCCTCTTATTGGTTATTTTGGATACAGGGAAATGGACCCACAAAGATGCAACGAGACTCCCGCCGGAACGCCACAAGCTACAGGTGTCACCTATGACGACGAAGTGACACCAGTCGGAGGAGTCCCATCAACTCAACAGAGCCAGCAGGCAGGTCAACCTACCTCCAGATTCCGGCGCGATGATATCCCACCTCCGTCGCAGTTCGTCCCACCAATGCCCGTGTTCCCACCAGGACAGCCGATTGACGGGCAGCAGATATTTCAAATGATCTATGCGATGATGCAAGCACAGCAACAAGTCCAACACGAGGTTCAGCGTCGCGAAGCTAATTTCTTGAGGGACAGCATCGTAACTGCACTGGAGCAGGCCAACCTACCAGCTCGACGGCCTTCGACGGGCTCTATCACTGACTTCTGTCAACTGAAGCCCCGCACTTTTTTTGGAAAAGAGGAGCCCACAGAAGTTTATGAGTGGCTCACCAACATTCGGCATCAACTTGAAGCAGCTGAGCTTCCCCGAGAACGTTGGATGACTGCCGTCAGAATGCAATTTACGGACAATGCTCATCACTGGTGGCTATCCGAGGAGACGCGACTCGGACCAGACCGAGTCACTTGGGAGGAGTTCTCCAGGCTCTTCCAAGAGATGTACATTCCTGCCATCGCTCGATCAGAACTGCGGGACAGGTTCAATCGCCTCACTCAGGACTCTATGAAGGTGGAAGAATACAACGCAGAATTTATTCGTCTGAGCCGCTTCGCCCCCACCCTGATCCCGACAGAGGAAGAGAACGCCGAGAAATTCTTCGACGGACTGAACATTGAGCTGCAGAAACTAATTGGGTCTGTCGCACCAACATCATACTCGGACGTACTTGCTGCGGCTCGACGCATGGAGCGCGTCACCAAGAGAGAGACCAGTCTGAAGCGGCCCTCTACATCCGCACCAACCAGAGCAGCACAAGAGGAGTCTGCAAAGCGTCAACAAATAAGCCCGCCACCAAGAGCAGCACCAAAAGCCTTCTACCTTCCTACTTGTTACCACTGCGGCAAGATAGGCCATGTCGAGAAGGAGTATAGACGTAAACTCGGACTATGCTTAGGCTGCGGATCCAGACAGCATGTAGTAAGAGATTGTCCTGAGCGTAGAGAAGGAGCACCAAGGGCGAACCAGCAAACTCCACCAGCGCCTCGAGCAGCACCCTACCAGTAAGCTCAGCAGCAGCAGAGGAATCTACCTCAAGGACGAGGGCAAGCTTACGCGATGACTGTGCAGGACGCTGATGCGAGTAAGTGATTCGTAGTTATCCGTTTCTAGTCTTGTTGTATCTCGTGCCTATTTGGTTCGTGACCTCAACCCCAACCTAGTAATTTACAACTTGTTAATAATAACCTGGTTTTCATAAAAGTTGTAGATCTTTTGCTTTAACTAGATTTTTCTCTGGAAGTGCATTACTTTCAATTTTAGGGAAACGGTATTTCCCTAAGTATCTTGTGATGTATTTTCAAACGATACTTGCGACCGCGTCATCTCTGTTGACCGGTTATTCTTTGATTACGAGGACACAATCCTCTTAAGGGGGGTAGATTGTAAACTCCCTGATTTTTCAAAATTTTCAAAACTGGATTTTTCACAATTTTCTGGAATTTTCTAGGATTTTTCTGTAATTTAAAAACAGGGTTTTAATTATTTAATAATTTTTAAATGATAATAAACAGTATTAAAATATTATAAAAATAATATTTTTGGTGTAAAATGAAAAAATGGACTTAGGACAATTTTTTTGGAATTTATCGGACCCCGGACCTATTTTAAAACACCTAAAAACTATTTATTTATTATTTAATTATTTATTTATTATTATCTGATTATTATTATTATTATTATTAATTAAACCCAGCCCAGCCCGCGGCCCGCTGGACCCGGCCCAACGGGCCCAGCCCCAACCCGGCCCAGCCCCGGCCTAGCGGGTCGGGCGGGTCGGCCAGACCCTCTAGCCCAGACCCGCCAACCCGGCTGACCCCCTCTCCCTCTTCCCCGCTTCCTGCGCCGCCCCGTCCGGCCGCCGCCCTCTCCGGCCGGCCACTTCACCCCACGTCCACCCAACGTCCCGCCTCTCTCGGCCCCCAGCCACCTCCCCCAGCCCTATAAATCCCCCGCTCCTCTCCCCTCCGGCAAGACCCCTCCCCTCCGGCCACGCACCGCGCCCCACACCACCACGCTGCCACCGCCTCCGGCGCCCCGTACCGCTCGCCGCGCCCAGCCGACTCCCCCGGCCCCCTCCATCTTCTTCCTCCCCTCTCCTCCGCCTGCCTCCGGCCACGAGCAGCACAGCAGCAGCAGCCGCAGCAGTGCCCCAGCCGCCTGCCGCACGCCGTCGCCTCCGCCCGAGCGCCGCGCCGCGCCGCCCTCCGCCGCCGCAGCCCCGGCCCCCTCCGCCTCGGCCCGGCTGCCCTCCGCCCAGCTCCGGCAAGGAATTCCGAGCCCTAACCCTAATTCCCGAATCCGACACGTGTCGGACACGATTCGGACCCCGATTTTTGGGTCCCGTTCAGGTGCGTGTATCTTCTTGCTCGTAGCTCTGTTTTCGATTCCGTAAATTGCGTTGCGAAGCCTGTATGACCCTCTCGGTGCCCGGATAAACCGTTCGGGGCATCGTGTCCTGTGGTGATTGCACACCGCGATCCAAAAATAGGAAAAACCAGACCCTATTTCACCCCGGAACTGAGTACGCCTCACCAAACGGGACGACTTGGTAGCGTGCGGTCTTCACAGATACGTGCACGTCGTCGATACGGACGTATGGGATTTCGCAGAAGTCGATTCGGGTGTGCGTGCACACCGAAATTAACGCGTATCCGCGGACACCGTCCCGTATCCGTACTTTCTGGAACGTGCCCTAACTTTGTGTACACACGTCGGATCGAGACAAAACTTGCGCCATCGGACTCCTAGTGATACGTTGGTCCTGTGAGCCAAGTTTGGTTCGATTCTGGGAACGTTGACGAAATCGCGTGTCGTGGGCCCCACAAGCCCCGCTCGACGGGCGATTTTATGATCGGCTCATCAGAATCCAATTCTGGAAGTTTCGTTGGGTTCGTATCATCGTTCCTGACCTGTTGACACTAAGTTTGGTAAATTTGGAGACCTTTGACCCGGACACATTTTTCGGTGCAAAGCGGGCCCACATGCGGACCTCGTTTTGACCCAAAACTGCCGTTTCTGCCCTTGTCTCCAAATTGGACTCAAGGACAGGCATTTCTAGCTGATTGATATTTTTTGGATCTGATGGTGATGTTTATTTCAGCAATCCGAGTGCCGCCTGTAATTCCAGCTGAAGACAGAGCAGCAATTGGAACCGGAACCGCATGCAAGTGTACCTTGCCAAAACTTGCAGCTTTGCTACCTAATTCCTTGACTAGTTATACATCAGTAGGCAAGTAAAGCTTGCCAATTCTCAGATATTTTTGGTTATGGTATTTTACTTGATTTCTGTAGATATATATGTAAACTTGTTTAACTGCTCAGCCCAGGACACCTGACACTATTCATGTGACAGAATTGCCTGAGATATACCTGGTGATTCCGTATAGGATACATATTCATGTTATTTACAGTTTACATGCGTAGATTCTATCCTGACTCATTCCATTAGTTCAAACTTGCGTGACTTGTACCTGATATTTTCTGGAACTGTGACGTGAGATTACATGGGGTGGGGAGAGTATTATCATATCAAGGCTGAATATATTATAATATAAATACTGTTATCTGGCGGTGCCTTAGACTCTGATACAGAGCTTTGGTACCTTACGGGACCTTCGAAAAAATACTGCTATGGTTTCTTCGACACTGATCTTGTAGTAGTCTCAGCCTGAGTATGACTAAAACTCTCACTTGCATATCACTTAACTGGTTTACATATTTACCCTGCTGTTTCATTATTACTGCACTGCATATATTTTGGCTTATATTTTCTGTACCTTGTTATGTCCTCTGAGGACCTGGAATGGACTATGTCCCCAGGTATAGCTGAGGAGAACTACCCCGAGGTGTACGGTACAGGAGCACTCCTTGGAGCAGAACTTAGAACAGAGAACGAGATATTGGCCGAAGATTTCTTCTGAGCACCGGCTTCATCTGCACAGTATTTCCATTTTCAGTATTTTATTTCCTGTCTATTTTTCCTCTGAATGTAACAGACTGAGTCTCGGATTATTCCCGAGATAATCTTATTTGAGATTTGTTTAGTTATTCTATTGCATCATTTTCTGGCAATTAATCTGTATTTATTCTGTGGATGAGATTAGAAATACCTGAGACTTATAACATTTTACTGCTAGACTACAGCTTAAGCATGCCCTGATGGATCCATTAAATTGGATTGTCCATCGGTGCGTGCTGCTGGCCATTGCCGCGTGCTCAGTCCCTCGTCATTTTGGGACTGGGGCGTGACAGAAAGCATCAGATAGTTGGTGTACTCGAGCATCGTAAGGTGCATAATTCAAGCTACGAGTACCACAAGGCCTAATATAGCTCTTGCTGTAGGGATGATGAGTCAGTTCACGAGCAATATGTGTGATCTTGAATACTGAAAGCTGTGAAGAGAGTCGTCAGAATTCTCAAGTAGACTCGATGGTATATCCTGCACTACAGCAGTTATCTAATTAAGATGGAAGACTTCAGTGATGCTAGTTGGTGCTCAGGAAAGAAGAGTGAAAGATCCACAAGAGGATGTGACTTCTCCTAGAGTCGTGCGGTTATATCGTGGAAGTCGAAGAAGCATTATTTACTTTTAGAATTCTTTGCACTATCATCTGCAGCATATAAAGCAGGATTGATCTGGAAGCTCTTAAATAATCTTTCTATGGTTAGTACACAAATTCGGGTGATACCGACATACTGTAAAAATCAGGAAGCTGCAACAATGGTATATATTCATCTCTCCAAAGGTCTGAAGAGAACTGTATAGATATAACACAGAACACTGAATAAGAGCAGCCTGCGTGGATCATTACAGTGATTAAATATTCAGAGCCAGGTGATTCTGGTGGATCTGTTCATGATAGGCCTTAAGGGTCAATATAGAACACTGAATGAGCGCAGCTAGTGTGGATCATTACAGTGGCTAAAAGATCGAAGTCAGGTAAATCTGGCAAATTCGTTCATATTAGGCCTCAAGCGCTAGCTGATCGTAAGAACTATAAAGGAGTATAGTACTCTATGCTACCATGGGGTGACACCACCATGAGGTACCTCGACAAGGCAAAGCCTCGGCTTCGGGCCATGTCACAGCGGCAGTAGCACCACATATAGTCAGCGTCAAGCACTATGAAGGGGCGTAGTTCTCCACGTTACTGTGGGGTGACACCACCATGAGGTACCTTGACAGGGAAAAGCCTTGGCTGCGGGCCATGTCACAGCGTCTGTAACACCACACATAGTCAAGGACACACAGATATGGGCTTGGAGGACCTCTGATATTTTGTCTCTACAATCCTACCATTTAGTTTTATGATATTGGTTCAAAGAAAAAACTACCAGGCATCTAGCTATTGGTTTAAGGGAGGACCATGACCAGGAGAATATCAGGTTCAGTGGGTAGTCCTCAGGGACATTGTGGAATACTTATCTGAAACCACTGTGGTCTACTATTTGTTCTTGATCAGAATATTTTCTGTGGGAGGATGACTTTGATGTCTTAATGAGTTCTCGGGTAGAGTGAATGTCCAGCGTGCGTTGCAGGAAGCACGAGTAGTTTTAGCACTACATGGGACTTGTATCCTATGCTACAGTGGCGTGACACCACACGAGGGAGTGAACCTCGGCTTCGGGCCATGTCACAGCGGTAGCAGCACAACACATAGGTAGCTAGCCTAATATTGAAAGGAAATAGAGAGATGTACTACAGCAATACTAAGAGGCTGGTGACCTCATGTTATAGTGGTTGATACCACATGAGGGAGTGAACCTCGGCTTCGAGCTATGTCACAGCAGCATAGCACCACACAGGAGCACAAGGCTCCATGCTGTGTGTAGTAACGACACTATTAAGAGGCATGTTTCCTCATGCTACAGTAGTATGACACCACAAGAGAAGGATCCTCGGCCTTGGGCAACCATATCATTGCAGCGTAGCGCCGCACAGAAGCGCAAGACTTTATACCGGATAATAAACTCTCTATAGTAGAAGAACTCACCTAAGTGTATGGATAGAGATGTAGACCGTCTCTTGAGGGAAAGCTTGTAGATGCCCAAGATACATACACTGAGACCAGATCAGCATAGGGCCTTTAACGTACGACCGGATGGCACAGCTGAGGTCATTGTGTGAGTGGGGAGGATAGTAGCTATGGTGCAGAATTCAAGGCCTAGTCCATTCTTGTATAGTACTGTTGTTTGACCCATGAGGGAAGATTCAATTCGTCGGCAACATCTATCATAATGCATGATGGCAGCCACTGTAAGGAATGTTCAACCATATATTATGATATATGTGGGAGATTGTTGGTGTTTTCCACTTAGCGTTGGGAGTTTTAGTCCTACATTAGAAAATCACCAATGTGTATATCTCAATATATAGCTATGCTTAGTATTGGTATGTGCACATGTGGTGGTGGCCCATGTGGGTTGACTTTCCTAGAGGGTTCAAGTGTGAACTCTATTATGACAATCTTTATTTTGTCACCACCTCTGGGAAGTTTTCCTTATGAGCTAAGCCCTGCAGGAGCTTAGCAACTCGGACTCAGACTCGGGCTTGGGCTTGGGCTCGGGCTCAAAGGCGCAAAGTGGCATTTTTTGGCGCACTTTGCACTTAGTATGTCAACATCGTCGTATAGCGCTCGTGCGCTCCTTTTATGCGCGAGTTGCATGCACGGTTGCTAGCTCGGGCACATACTTCGTGGATCATGCGGCCTGGCGCTATGCGGCCAAGGAACTATGCGTCTGTCACGCCCCAGTCCCAAAATACCGAGGGACCAAACGCGTGGCAATGGCCAGCAGTACGCACCGATGGACAAACCTAATTTAATGGATCCATTGGGGCATACTTAAGCTGTAGTACATCAATAATGGTCTAAATATACTAATCTCATCCACAGAATAAATACAACAATATCATAATCATAAAGCAAGATCATATCTCAATCTAATATAAACTTGGGAAATAACCCGATAATGAGTCTGATACATCTGTCAAGATACAAGAATAAAGATAACTACAGCCAATACTGAGTATGGAACAGTATATACTCAGGAGATAACCTCGGTGATCACTCGTCTGCTGAATCTGGTACTGCTCCCGTAACTGCTTCTGCTCCTGCTAATGCTCCTGTACTGTATAACTCTGGGTGGATCTCCTTTGCTAATCCTGGGGACATAATCCGGATCCAGGTCCTCAGGGGACATAGCAAGGTATAGATAATACAAGCCATAATAATGCAGTGAAATAGTCAATAAAATAAACAGGGTAAATATGTAACCATCTATGTGAAATACAAGTGAGAACATCACCAGTACTCAGGCTGAAACAACTACGAGCTCTGTGTCGGGGAGCCGATAGCAGTGATATCATGTGGTTGTCTAGCTCAGCGAGAGACTGAGACGCCGGCATAATATAGTCAACCTGTAGCCTGTGTATCTCTCCAGCAATAGATTAAACAATAGGAAAACACTAAATAACTAGCTAAGTGATATGCAAGATGAGAGCAGCACTAGAACTCAGGCTGAAACCACTACAAGCTCTGTGTCGGGGAGCCGGTAGGAGTGATATCATGTGGTCGTCTAGCTCGGCGGAAGACTGAGACGCCGACATAATATAAAATCAACCTGTAGCCTGTGTGACTCTCCCCACCCAATGTAATCATACGTCTCGCGTCCATGTGGCCCCATGTCCATGTCACGTAAGATCATATCTAATGCAGCAAGTCATATAATGTCTAGGAATATAATGTCTATGTCATAAAACATGTATCCTATACAGAGTCACCATGAATATCTCAGAAAGATTCTGTCTAATGAATAGTGTCAAGTGTTCTGGGTTATAATGTACTTGATAGGACAAGTACGAGAAAGATGAGGTCTCGGTATCCATGTCTAGATGATAATACACAACGTCGCGTACGGTGTTGGCACCCGACTATGAATCGGACGCTAAGTAAAGTCGCACGGTCCTAGGTCAAGCATGAACCATAATATATATATATATAATCCAAGGAAATAAGTAGCAAGAACTGCAAGTTTTGGCGAGGTACACTTGCTTGTGGTTCTGGCTCCAACCGTAGCTCTGGTCTCAGTTCGATCTGCAGGTACTCCTCCGGTTGCTGAAATAAATATCACCATTAGATTCAGAAGATATCAAATAGCTAGAAATGCCTGTCCTTAAGTCCAATTTAGATACAGGGGCAAAAACGATATTTCCAGGTCAAAGTGGGGTCCACATGTGGGCCACTTTGCACCGAAAAGCGTGTCAGGGTCAAAGGTCTCCAAATTTGCCAAACTTAGTGTCAACAAGTCAGAAACGATGATACGAACCCAACGGAACTTTTAGAATTAGATTTCGATGAGCCGATCACAAAATCGTCCGTCAAGTGGAGCCTATGGGGCCTACGATACGCGATTTTGTCAACGTTCTCAGAATCGAACCAAACTTGGGTCACAGGACCAGCGTATTGCTACGAGTCCGATGGCACAATTTTTATCTCAATCCAATGTGTGTACACAAAGTTACAGTATATTCCAGAATAGGTGGATACAGGACGTTGTCGGCGGATACGCGTTGATTCCGGGGTACACGCACATCCAAATCAACTTCTGTGAAATCTCGCACGTCCGTATCAACGGCGCGCACGTATCGGTGAAGACCGCACGTGACCAAGTCGTCCCGTTTGGTGGGGCGTACTCGGTTCCGGGGTGAAACAGGGCGTTGTTTTTCTGTTTTTGGATCGCGGTTCGCGATCGCCACAGGACGCGATGCACCGAGCGGGTTGTACGGGCACCATGAGGGTCACGCAGGGTTCGCGATTCAACTGACGGAATCAAAAACTGGTCAACAAGCAGAAAGAACGGGTTACCTGAACAGGGCTCCAGAAACTGCGAATTTTCGTGTCCGAGTCGACACAAAGTGTCCGGGTGCTGTCCACCTAGGGTTAGGGTTAGGGCTAGGCTGACGGAGCTCAGGCGGCCGGAGGCGGGCCGGAGGGAGGCTGGGGGCGGCACTGGCGAGGGCGGCGGCGCGCCGGAGCGAGCGGAGGACGGCGGCGCAGGGCTCGGGCGAGGCGACGAGTGGCCGGAGCTGCTGATGCTGCGGCTGGGGCTCGTGGCCGAGCGGGGGAGGGGGAAGGAGGAGAGGGAGGCCGGGGGCATTGCGGCGAGGCAGGAGGCGGTGGCGGCGAGGTCTGAGGACGGGCGAAGGAGGAAGGAGGAGGAGGCGGAGTCGTCGGCGGGGGAAAGAAGGGGGGTGGAGGTGGCTCGCGGCGGAGGGCAGCGGGGAGTAGAAGGAAGGAGGAGGAGAGGGGACCGGGGCGGTGGAGGCCGAGGTCGGGCGGCTACGTGGCCGGGCGGAGCGGAGCGGGGCCGCCGGTGACGTGACCGGGCAGAGCGGCGGGGGACTCAGGCTATGGCAGAGTCGTGGGGAGAGGGTGGTCAGGGAAAGGGGGTGGCGGCCAGGGTTAGGGTTAGGTTTAGGATTAGGGATTAGGGATTTTTAGTAATTTCTTTTTTTCTTTTTGTTTGTGGAGAAAAACTAGAAAATTATTTATTTATACATGCAGAATTTGGACTAGGGTTTCACCTAGGATTTGGGCTGGGTCAACGCTCCTTGGGCTTGGCTTCGGCTCTCATGGGGATGTTGGGCGTTTGGTACGGGTTTAATTCGGTTTAATTCTACATCGGTTTTCAGGACTTTAAAAATGATTCCGGGGTCCAATAAATTCACAGAAAATTATCCTATGTCCGGTTTTCTATTTTATACCATAAAATCTTATTTTCATAATATTTTAATATTAATAAACAGTATTTAAAAAATTATTTAATTATCAAAAGCCTAGGTTTTAATTATAGAAAAAACCCAGGAATTTATGAAAAATTATGAAAAAACCAAATTAATAATTACTGAAAATCAGGGGGCTTACAGCGTCCAAGCTTTATGCGGACACGTTATTTTGTGGCCAGGCGCTATGCAGCCAGAGGCTATGCGGCCTGGCGCTATACGGCCAGGATAGGATGAGCAAGTTGCATATGGAGGGGACAGGGTCTGCTATAGGCGGCACATGTGGCGCATGGTTTTCTATGCCTTCGAGAAAATGCGGTGCATGCGGCGCGAGCGGCTGCTTTCGACGTTTGGCGGCGCTGTCTGCCTCGTGCAGTAAAGTGTGATCGGCGACGTGTAGCACCCCGTTCTCCCGGTGCGGAGAGCGCGGCTAAGAAACACAAGACGGTATCGTTCGATCGGGATAAATTGAATTAAGAACTCGTCCTCGTTATGGATTTGTTTCTTCGGAATCGATTCCCATATTCAGTAGACCGCGCCCCCGGGATCGACTTAGCGACAGAGTCAGGAGGGACCTCTCCGCTGCTATCTTTTATTGTCTCAGTTTTCGATGTCGCTTGTTGCTTTCGTGCTTTGAGTTAGTTTTGGGATTTGCTTGTTTTCCTTGAACGGTTTCGATGGTTTTCATTATTTTTGTTCATTGAACTGTACTTCAATTCCGAGATTGGAAAGAGAGGAAGGAGTATTGATCAAGCTGTTCGTGTGCAGGTGAACGAGCAGTAGGCGGCTTGCGAGCGGAGTCGTGAAGCGCCTCTTTCCTTCTCCCTTCCAAAATCTAAGTGAGTGTCTACCAACCCGATTAGCTAGCCATGCTTCCAAGCTTCACATCTAATAAATCTGCATTCTTCTTTGCCCCGATCAAACGATACCAAGTAATAATAAAAGAAACCAAGATAAAAGAGAATAGACTTGGTTATTATGCTTGTCAATCAAACATGTGAACTGTTATCTTATAGTATGCTTGTTCGTGCAAATGTTCGATAAACCGTGCTAAGTATAGATCACATCTTGTATATGCATAATTATTCAGGGAGGCTATGCAAAATAAATCATACAATACTATTTATCGTGTACTCGTGTTCTTGCACTCGTGTTGCCTCAAATGCATGACTTGTTAACTTGTAAATCGTGTTCGATCATGGACAACTTATGCACAAGGTATTGGTTCTGCGGACGGTCGCTGGGGCACTGGCACCGATCCGATCCGGGTGGAACTCGTGTGTAGTCGTCATATTCGGGACCGGATAGCTTGCAGCGCAATCGTGTACTTTCGTAGCATGCTATCCTTGTCCTCGGCTACGTCCACTATGGCAATCATGCCAGTGATCATCGTGTATATTTAAACCTGTTGCAAACTAACTTGTGTCTTCGTGGCAGGGAAGGCATGGTAAGTATTATGCAGGTAATTCAGACGGGCAGATAAAATCTACCGAATGGTGGCACGTTTATTTCAGTAAATTCTATATGTTGCTTACTTGTAAATGAACTAAGGCAAGATAGAAACCCACAAATATGCATGCTTCTTTAAAATAACGTGTTGATTGGTATAGTCAGGCTAGCTCGTCTTTACCAGTATGTTTCGACATACTGACCCTCGTTGAAACAGGTTCTTCGCACTAAGGCGAACCGAGCGAGGAGCTGAAGTCGTCTTCCCGATCCAGTCCAGCTGTTGGCGCATCTTTACCGCGCCCCTTTGAAGCATTTTGAAGCAGGAGCCTGCAACTCTTCATACACAAATGCATCTCCGTGGCAAAGCCGTCCTCCAGCCCGGAGGTCTTTATTATTTTGAGTTTATAAAGGGATGTAATGTACAGGACTGCTATCTCATTTTGAGTCAACACTTTTGTAAGCCGTTCGGCATATTAGCTGACTCGTTCAGGAGTTTGTAATAGATGTTCATTATCAATAAAGAGAACTTTTTCATGTTTTAAATCTGTGTTTCAATTTATCTGCGTACTCTGAATATGTGCTTGCTATGCAAATCATTAAAGCCTTGTGCGAACGCAACTCTAGGTCCGCACGGCGGTCACGATTCGGGGGACGTCTCAACGATTCTACGAAATCGGGTCGTGACATAGTGGTATCAGAGCACAGATTCAAGTTCCTTAGACTTCGTGCTGGAAAAGTTCCTTTAACGATCAAATTCCTGTGCGAACTTTTGAACTCGCTAGGCCAAAATGAGATACGTTCATGCAATAAGTCCATAATACATTATGATCCTAATATAATTTACCTTCTTTTGAAGGAATGGCTCCAGCGCAATCTGCAGCGCAAATACCGGACAAAATACAAGGCCAAGGAAGTAGTTCGGGCACTTCGGGAAGTTCAGAGAGCCAGCGAGCCGTGCCAAGCATCGATCCCATCCAGCAAATGTTGCAGATGTTGGAGGCAAACCAACAAAGGGACGAGGCTCGCTATGAACGGGCCGAGAAGCGGGCGGAAGAGTCAGCTCAAGTTTTAAGACAATATAGAAGCACGATTCTCAGTCCAACAAAAGCAGGTGGATGCCCTACAACAGATCGTTCGAACTTTGGCTTCCAACCATTCCACGATAAGAGCGCCGACTCCGGTGGAACAACCCGTGCTTGAAGTAGAGACGCCGCAAATTCCAAGGGCGAGGGACGTGACTGCCTTCGACTTTGGCCACTTCAAGAAAGTCTGCAACACCCCATTCAACGGGACTGAGGACCCAGTCGTAGCTCTAGATTGGTTGGCCGAACTTGAAGATCACTTCGCTCTGCTAGAGGTCCCCGAAGTAAAGCGTGTCGCCTGCGCGCAACTACAGCTCTGCCTCAACGCGCACGATTGGTAGGACGTGCATCGACGATCTCTCCAATTTGATCACGGAGAGGAGGTGATCTCGTGGACAACTTTTCGTGCCGCGTTCGAAGAGGAGTTTATACCCCATCCAGTACAACGTCAAATGGAGAACGAGTTCGTGCAACTGAGGCAGGACGACATGACAGTTAAAGAGTACTCCGCCGAATTCAACCGACTCTCCAAATTCGCTAGGGCCTATTTATCTGATGCAGCGAGTCGAGCTAAAAGGTTTGAAGGCGGTTTGCACCCTGTCATTCATAGGCACGTAGTCATTCATCAGTATCGTACAATGCGTGAAGTCATGAATCATGCCTTATCTCTCGAACCACATTATCCTCACGTTCCTAGCGGCGCTGTGCATACCTATACTCACAAACGCCAAGGCAACGAGAGAGGAAACAACGCTGCAAAGCAAAGAAACGACGGTGTTCAGCAAATAAAGCATTGGAGCAATAAATATCAATTCTGCAAAAAGCTTGGACACGATAAGAAAGACTGCCATTTGAGACTTGGGTTATGCCTCGCTTGTGGACGATCAGGCCATGCCATTAATTCCTGTCCAAACCTTCTTGATCGTCGTCTCCAACGAAATGTTCCCTAAAGGTAGGTCCTATTCCTAAGTTTCGGGATGAAACTTCCAATTAGTTGGGTAGGATGTAGAGCCCCGTTCTCCCGGTGCGGAGAGCGCGGCTAAGAAACACAAGACAGTATCGTTCGATCGGGATAGATTGAATTAAGAACTCGTCCTCGTTATGGATTTGTTTCTTCGGAATCGATTCCCATATTTAGTACACCGCGCCCCCGGGATCGACTTAGCGGCAGAGTCAGGAGGGACCTCTCCGCTGCTATCTTTTATTGCCTCGGTTTTCGATGTCGCTTGTTGCTTTCGTGCTTTGAGTTGGTTTTGGGATTTGCTTATTTTCCTTGAACTGTTTCGATAGTTTTTATTGTTTTCGTTCATTGAACTGCACTTTAATTCCGAGATTGGAAAGAGAGGAAGGAGTATTGATCAAGCTGTTCGTGTGCAGGTGAACGAGCAGTAGGCGGCTTGCGAGCGGAGTCGTGAAGCGCCTCTTTCCTTCTCCCTTCCAAAATCTAAGTGAGTGGCTACCAACCCGATTAGCTAGCCCTGCTTCCAAGCTTCACATCTAATAAATCTTTGCATTCTTCTTTGCCCCGATCAAATGATACCAAATAATAATAAAAGAAACCAAGATAAAAGAGAATAGACTTGGTTATTATGCTTGTCAATCAAATATGTGAACTGTTATCTTATAGTATGCTTGTTCGTGCAAATGTTCGATAAATCGTGCTAAGTATAGATCACATCTTGTATATGCATAATTGTTCAGGGAGGCTATGCAAAATAAATCATGCAATACTGTTTGTCGTGTACTCGTATTCTTGCACTCGTGTTACCTCAAATGCATGACTTGTTAACTTGTAAATCGTGTTCGATCATGGACAACTTGTGCACAAGGTATTGGTTCTGCGGACGGTCGCTGGGGCACTGGCACCAATCCGATCCGGGCGGAACTCGTGTGTAGTCGTCGTGTTCGGGACTGGATAGCTTGCAGCGCAATCGTGTACTTTCGTAGCATGCTATCCTTGTCCTCGGCTATGTCCACTATGGCAATCATGCCAGTGATCATCGTGTATATTTAAACCTGTTTCAAACTAACTTGTGTCTTCGTGGCAGAGAAGGCATGGTAAGTATTGTGCAGGTAATTCAAACGGGCAGGTAAAATCCACCGAACGGTGGCACGTTCATTTCAGTAAATTCTATATGCTACTTACTTATAAATGAACTAAGGCAAGATAAAAACCCACAAATATGCATGCTTCTTTAAAACAACGTGTTGATTGGTATAGTCAGGCTAGCTCGCCTACACCAGTATGTTTCGACATGCTGACCCTCGTTGAAACAGGTTCTCCGCACTAAGGCGAACCGAGCGAGGAGCCGAAGTCATCTTCCCGATCCAGTCCAGCTGTTGGCGCATCTTTACCGCCCCTTTGAAGCATTTTGAAGCAGGAGCCTGCAACTCTTCATACACAAATGCAGCTCCGTGGCAAAGCCGTCCTCCAGCCCGGAGGTCTTTATCATTTTGAGTTTATAAAGGGATGTAATGTACAGGACTGCTATCTCATTTTGAGTCAACACTTTTGTAAGCCGTTCGGCATATTAGCTGACTCGTTCAGGAGTTTGTAATAGATGTTCATTATCAATAAAGAGAACTTTTTCATGTTTTAAATCAGTGTTTCAATTTATCTGCGTACTCTGAATATGTGCTTGCTATGCAAATCATTAAAGCCTTGTGCGGACGCAACTCCAGGTCCGCACGGTGGTCACGATTTGGGGGACGCCTCAACGATTCTACAGAATCGGGTCGTGACACGACGGAGGTGGCGCATACAGTCTGGGCAGCGCATGCGACTTTGACGTCCAGTTTGGGGGGATCTGGTCGGTCAGCGCATATGCAGCCTGGTGTTTTCTCAGGCCGCATAGGTGCTGAAATCCTCTTTATATATAGAGGACCACCTCTTGCATTTGAAAAAAAAAAGAAAACAGATAAAAAAAATCGAGTACAGCAAATCATATGTGGCCCAGAGTATACCCCTCCTACATGGTATTTTCGAGTGTTTTCGAATGTGACAAGAGCGTTCCAGAAGTTCATTTGTGAACTTGCTGGTTCCTGGGGCAGGTCGTCTGTACGGCGAATCTTGCTTTGAGCAACGGTAGTTTTGACCATCCCAACAAGGAGCTTTTCTTCAGCACTTTTTTTGCTTCGTTCTTTCTCTTTGTAGCGTCTGCGAACGTAAAGAGAAAAACGTTTTACTTGTTGCTTGTTGTAATCTTCATTTTTTTCGAAGTCTGTTTTTAACATGTTCTTGGTTCGTGCTTTGTTGGAATCGAGAAATATCATATGAGGAACTCTTGTGTGAATCTCTGATCTCGACGATAACTTGGATTCCATTAGAGAGCAGACCTTCGAGTCTCGCTAGTAGCTATGCTATGATCTGCGTTTTACCATCTTTGATTCGCCTTGGGACTAACACTTATATGTGAGGGTGACTTGGTAGTTAGTATTTCAAAATTTGTAGGAATTATTATGGCACATTAGATGTTTAGATCTTAGTTAGTCTATTTAGGTTTTCCTTGTTTTATCAATAGCTGGTTTGTTTCCGTGTTGGACCATTATTTATGTAGTAGGATTTAGTGGATACTTTTGATGATTTATTTACTTAGAGACTTCCTTAGTTATATATTGTTCTTCTTTTGTTATTTATTCTTACTATTATTATTATTATATATGTCATTGTGAATGAGCTAGTATAATCAAAAGGAGGAGCTGTTATATGGATCATCAATGGAGACTAAGGCCATAAGGATTGGTGGAGAGTTCTTGAGCAAAAAGGATCTTTTCTTAGGATTTACTAAGGAAGACATTAATGAAATCGAGAGAGAAGAACGAGAACTAGTTGGAGATCTCGTAAGCAACGGTTTCACTTTACATTATTGCTAGTGTAGTTATCTTTATAAAGTATTCTCTCATAGGATCAATAAAATATTTTTTTCTTATTCCATGGAATATATTGAGCTTCACCGAACCACGTTATATTACATATATTGTATGTTTATTCTTCGTTGTTATTATTCAATAAATTTATGTTTTATTATTCTCGTCATCGTAAAGTTATTTTGTATGAGTTTTCATATATCGCACGAGCATATCACCATGCTACAGAAACATGACAATCTATAACTACCTGTAGAGAATTACTGACTCCACCGATAATGTATGAAATAAATCCATCTTAATATTGGGACTATTCGGGGTTTATCACTCCCATCCCCCCCCCCCCCCCCCCCCTCCCAACACACACACAGGAACTAGTAGTGACTAGGTGTCGTTGGACCGTCGCATAATTTTTTCGTGTTGTTCTCATGGTTAGCCGCGTAAATTACTAACGTCTGGGTGACGACCCGATGATGCCTATTTAATTAAAATTGAAAATACCTATCGTTGGTCGTTAGGTCGACGCGTAGGCGTCGCTAACTAGCGATGGATGACATAGCGTTGCCAACCTATTGTCACTGATTTGCAGTATTTTAGTAGTGACACAGACACACCATTCTCTTTTGTTTAAAATATTTAGATATACAATGAACATATCTCCGTTTGCAAGTTTAGTCCATTCCTTAATTGCAAAAATTAAATGTATCAATAATAAAACCCAAAAATACCAATTGGATACAATGATTCCCAAAATTAGGACTGGTTAAAATGAATTTCAGAATTTTACAAACCTCTCTAAACCCTCTATGTTCACTAAGAGCATCTCCAACCCAAAACATCAAAACAAAGCATCAAAACACTTATTTGATTACTGTTACATTTCTTTGATTTTTCATTTGATGTCTCCATAAAGTCTTATACTCCAATCCAAGTAATCAACCAAATTTGATGTATGCATTGGAGTGATGAATTTAGAATCAGAGACATCAAAATGATAGGTGGAGAGAGATTAGATAACTAATTTCCCTCTCCTCTTGAACTCAAAAATACATCAGGAGGTTGGAAAACCAAATTCGATGTCCCATTTGGTTGCCATTGGAGTGATAAATTTGGAGTTGAGACATCAAAATAAAAGTTATTATCACTTTGATGCTCCCATTTGACGTCTCCATTGGAGCTGCTGCCTACCCCATCCACTCCACCCACCACAAATGCATGTTCGATTTCTCCTTGTCCCCACTTTTCCTCACTTATTAAAAAAACTTGATAGACCTCCGGAACCTTTCCCCTTCCTAATCCCATGCAATCAATACTGTCACCTAAAATCTTAAACAAAAGCATCTCTCCTTTCGGCAAAGCTAGCACTTTGAAGTTTGAACTCTCCTCTCTATATTCTCCTTCTGTTCCTTGCAATCAATTAAATGCAGTAATTCACCACAATCCCTTCCATTCTTTGCCAGCACGTTCCTCTTCTGCTGATACATTGATTGCATCAACCCCATACAAATGGCACGCCCGTCTATGAACCAAGTACATTCATTCACCACAATCTCTCTAATTCCCCTCGTCAATTCCTCAAGCCCATGCTTCCCACCATGAGCAAAAAGTGAAGGAATCCGGAGGAAAAGCAACGAAAACTACGTTCCGGTGTAGGTGGCTCTGCCCTGTCCTACAAAGCCGGTCTCGATAAGGCTCTCGTCCCATCGTCACGAAACTAAGCTATATATCACTCATACCCCTATCCTACCTTTACCGCCTCTTCATATTTATAATTATATCATCCCACTCGTCATCCTTCATTGATTTATTGTCTTTTTCTTGGTTTCTGTATTCTTATAAATTAAGAAAGAAATTGAGAGAAGGGAGGATAGAGGAACCTTCATCTGTTGTTTGGCTTAGTTATGGATAGAGCGAGAGGAGGAGAAGGCGGGGAGATCGGGGGGACGGAGAGGGTCCACGGGGTGGAGATGCCGCCTCCGAAGAGCACGCTAGCGAAGACGAAGGTGAAGGCGAAGGAGATCTTCTTCCCCGACGACCCGTTCCGCCATTTCAAGGGAAAGACGGCCGCGACCAAGTCGGTCATGGCCGCGCAGTATCTCTTCCCCATCCTCACCTGGGCTCCAAACTACTCCTTCTCCAGCTTCAAGTCGGACCTCGTCGCCGGCCTCACCATTGCCAGCCTCGCCATCCCTCAGGGGATAAGCTACGCGAAGCTGGCTAACCTTCCCCCCATTATAGGCCTTTGTAAGTATATATATATAGAAGATGCTGTCAACCTAACGTCAACTCTCTATGTACAATATAATGTCTTGAATAAATATACAGATTCGAGCTTCGTGCCACCGCTGGTGTACTCGGTGCTGGGGAGCTCTAGAGATCTGGCGGTGGGTCCCGTCTCGATCGCGTCGCTCATAATGGGATCGATGCTGCGGCAGGCGGTCAATCCGAACACCGATGCCGTAGTCTTCCTTCACTTAGCCTTCACTTCCACCTTGTTTGCTGGCATCTTCCAAGCTTCTCTTGGTGTCTTAAGGTGACACATACGAAAAATTATTGGAAAAAAATTATTGGATGTGACGGACGCAGTGTATCCTTTCATGCCAACCATTAGATTACCATGGCACATCTCCATGCAATCCATTGATTTGAGAGTGAAAGGATGCACTGCATCTGACACACCCAAAAATTTCTCGACACGTACAATTAACCAACCAACCAATTTGTCTTCTGTTTACTTTGGATGTAGTTTCTATTAGGAGGATGATGATGTTCTTTTATCATTCATGGACTAATTATGTAGGTTGGGATTCATCATAGACTTCTTGTCCAAGGCTACACTCGTTGGGTTCATGGCTGGTGCTGCAGTCATAGTCTCCCTGCAGCAGCTGAAGGGTCTCCTGGGAATTGTTCATTTCACCAAGCAGATGGGTCTGGTCCCTGTCTTGGGCTCAGTCTTCCATAGGACTGATGAAGTTGGTGTTCTCTGGCTCTAGTTACTCGTGTACTTATCAGAACTATGAAAAATAATGTAGAATTGAACTATATTTCTTGTGATTTTTTGCAGTGGTCATGGCAAACAATTGTTATGGGACTTTCCTTCCTATTCGTACTTCTGTTGGCGAGACATGTAGTAAGTTTTTTTTTTCCCTTCCTTCGACCATCCTTTTGTTTCTGTGAGTATATTGCTTATTTTGACTGCTGCTACATGTCCTTTTGAAAATTAAGCGATGGCAAAGCTGTTTGGTAACAAATGTTTCTCCTTATTATAAGATGCATCTACTCAAAATTAAGCGATGGCAAGGGCTGTTTGGTAACCAATGTTTCTGCTTTATTATTAGATGCATCCACCCGCAAAAAAAAAAAAAAAAAAAAAAAAAATTCCAGGTAGCGATGCCAAACCATGATGGGAATGAAAGTGCAAAAGTTATTCCCCAAATCAGAAAGTACATGCAAAAAAATCGAACAAAATATACAAACCAAAAACGTCAAACACAAATTGCAGAACAGAAATTTTTGACGTAAAAAATCATTGCGGAAAAAATCACGGGACGATCGGAGTCCAATCCTGAAAAGGTTCCACTAATGGAATAAAAAATACATCGACTCCTTACAAACTTCTCACCGATCCAAAGGATCACCACAACACTTGGGAATAGAAAATAGATCACACCACGAAGATAGAAGACAATGAGAAATTACCCAAAGTTGATCTCCTTCTCCGAAACGGCCTCCAATTATTCTTTCTTCTTTCCAAAGTTGCAATGGCACTTTTGTCTCATTTTCTGTCCTTATTGCTATTTTTTTTTTAGAGAGAGAGAGATAGAGATATATTTTAGGGCCAGGAGACACCTATATATAGCCTCAAACCCACAACTAGCATTCATATTATAGATAGTAATATCTAATCCAAATCCAAATCCAAATCCATTGACATATTCCTATTATATGTAGGAATATCCAATCCAAATCCATTGAGATATTCCTATTATATTTAGGAATATTCAATCCAAATAAATTGAGGTATTCTTATTATATGTAGAAATACTCAATCCTACTCCGGGGTATTTTCTACATAGGTTGGGAACCCCACTCACTCCAACAAATCTCCCTCTTCACAACTATGTGGAGGGGGTCGTCATCCCGACGATCCGCCTTCAGTACTCAAACTTTTTTCTTGGTAGAACCTTTGTGAACATATATGTTTCGATGTCATCTGTATGAACCTTCTCAAACACGGCTTCCTTCTTGTCAACCACATCTCGTATCAAATGATACCGGGTATCAATGTACTTGGACCGGCTATGAAATATCCGATTCTTCACAAGGTGAATAGCACTCTGACTATCCAAAGCAAATGATACTTCTCCTGCTTTAGCCCAATTTTCTACAGCAACTTCTTCATCCACAGCAACTCCTTGAAAGCTTTCGTCGCCGCAATGTATTCTACCTCTGTCGTCGACAAGGCAACACACTTCTGTAAACACGATTGCCACGATACTGTTCCACTAGCAAACATCATCACATAGCCCGAAGTCGATTGCCTCGTCTCTACATCTCCAGCCATATCAGCGTCGGTATATCCAACCAACTTCGGCTCGTCACCACCAAATAAAAATCTCCAATCTGTAGTACCCTGAAGATATCGTAGAATCCACTTGACCCTACTCCATTGTACCCTTCCAGGATTGGAAGTGCACCTGCTAACTGTACCGACTACTTGAGCAATGTCTAGCCTCGTACATACCATAGCATACATAACACTCCCCATGGCTGAGGCATATGGAACTCGCTCCATATCTTCCTTCTCGTCCTCGGTAGATGTACACTGCTCCTCAGTGAACTTAAAGTGAGCCGCAAGGGGTTACTTACTTTCTTCGACTCGTCCATCCCGAAACGCTAAAGTACCCAGTGAATGTACTTCTTTTAGGACAAGTGTAGCAGCTTGGACTCTCTCTCTCTCTCTCTCTCTCTCTCTCTCTCTCTCTCGGCTGATCTTCATCCCAAGAATAGTCTTCGTTGTGCCCAAATCTTTCATAGAAAAGGCCTCGCCCAGTTAGCACTTCAACTCTGCTATCCTTGTGACATTCCGATCCACCAACAACATGTCATCAACATAAAACAATAAAATGATGAAATCATTCTCGACGAAGTACCTCACAAAAATATAATGATCCTACGTCGTCCGTGCATAGCCATGATCTTCCATAAACAACTCGAACTTCCTGTACCACTGCCTCGGAGCCTGTTTCAGACCATACAAGCTCTTCCTCAACCAGCAGACCAAATGTGACTTGCCCTTCTCACAGAATCCCTCTGGCTGCTCCATGTACAACTCCTCCTCAAGATTACCGTGGAGGAATGTCGTCTTCGCGTCCATTTACTCGACCTCCAAGTCAAAACTGGCTGCCAATGCTAGCACCACCCGTATAGACGACTACTTGACGATTGGCGAAAAGATCTCATCATAATCTACGCATTTTCGCTGACCGTAGCCTTTAACTACCAGCCTCGCTTTGTATCGAGGGCGAGTAGCATCATATGTCTGCTTTACTCTGAACACCCATCGATTCTTCAAAGCCTTCTTGTCTTTTGACAACCGTCCCAGATCATAGATAGAGTTGGCCTCCAAGGAACTCATCTACTCCTGCATGGCCTCCATCCACTCATGTATGTGTTCGTCTTCCATAGCCTCTGCGAAACTTTCGGGTTCTCCCCCGTCAGTCAGTAGCACATACTCACCCGGTGAGTATCTCGTAGATGGTCGACGCTCTCTATCGCTCCTCCTCAACGGAACCACTGGTGTTGGCTGTATATCTACAGCCTCCTCCCCTCCAGGAACTGCCTCCTCGGTATGCTCATCCTCCTGAGGGACCACCATCAGCAGGCTGATAATCAAGGTTTGAAGCAACTCCATGTACTGGCTCTCTCATAACTGGATCCTCTGCGATGTCCTCTGGAAACTGCTCGATGTGAAATGACTCTAAATTAGGCAATTCCTCAGCCTCAGAAGGATCTCAGAATCATGAGTGTTGGTCATGGTCTGATCCTCGAAGAATATCACGTTCCTGCTTCTGTAGAGCTTTCTTTCCACTGGATCATAGAGTCTATAGCCAAACTCATCCCGATAGTAGCCAACAAAGACGCACCGTCTCGTCTTTGGCTCAAGTTTGGATTTTTCGTCCTTCGATACATGCACGAAGGCCTTACAACCAAACACTCGCAGATGGTTGTATGACGGCTCTTTGTCGTACCAAACTTTGTCAGGCATATCACCCTGCAAAGGAGCACTAGGAGATGAATTAATAACATAAGCAGCTGTGTAAAGTGCCTCACCCCAATAGCTGCCTGACAAGTTTGCTTCTGACCGCAAACACCGCACCCTCTCCATTAGCGTCATGTTCATCCGCTCAGCTACACCGTTGAGCTGTAATATCTTTGGTGAAGTCTTCTGGTGTCATATCCCTTGCTCTCTGCAATAAGCATCAAAGGGACCGATATACTCGCCGTCATTGTCCGACCGAACACAACGCAGCTTCTTGCCCGTCTCCATTTCAACTGAGGCCTGAAACTCCTTGAAAGTGGGCAGCACCTGATCCTTGGTCTTTAAGGTATAGACCCAAATCTTCCTGGAACAGTCATCAATAAATATCATAAAATAAAAAGCACTACCAATGGATTTACTTTCATAGGACCACAGGCATCCGAGTGAATCAACTCGAGCAACGCCGGCTTCCTTGAACTTGGACGACTTTGAAAAGACACCGTATTTTGCTTTTCCGCCAAACAGTGCGTGCACTTCTCCAACTTTATAGACTTTAGCCCAGGAATTACCTTCCTGTTCACCAAGTAGCTCATCCCCTTCTCGCTGATATGGCTGAGCCACCTGTGCCACAACTCAGTAGACGCATCAGTAGCTGCTTTAACCTCATGTGTCCCATGTGCGCTCTCTTCCATATAGTAGAGTCCGGACATCTTGCTTCCTCTGGAAATCACCATCGAATCTATGGAAAGCTTCCACTGATTGTTTCCGAAGAGACTGAGAAAACCCTCGTCATCCAACCTTCCAACCGACACCAGGTTGAAACGGATATCAGGGACATGACGGACATCTTTGAGAACAAGAACTGCAACTGTCTTTGTCCTCAAATGCACATCTTCAATAGCAACCGCCTTCGACACATCTTCATTGTTCATCTTTAACATTCCATATTCGCCTGGTGTGTATGTAGCAAATAGTGCCCTATTGTGAGATACTTGCGCTGAAGCACCTGAGTCCACCAGCCAAGAGTTGTCATCGCAGACGAGGTTCATAACTACCTCATCACCAACAATGATCATGTCGCCTCCATGTGTCGAGGCTGCCGCTATAGTGTTCTTATTTTGCTTTTCCTTGTCGCCCTTCTTCTCTCCCTTCCAAGCAAAACAGTTCCGCTTGATGTGGCCCTTCTTGCCACAATGGTAACACTCCGAGTCCTTGTACTGACCCTTGGACCTTCCCCTTCTTTTGTCTCTGCCACCACCTGGACCCCTGCTTTTACCCCCTTTCGCGGCTCTCTGAAACAAGTGTCTCTGAGTTGGATGTGGATGAAGTGCCCTGAGAATATCTCCGCATCTCTTCATTCAGTTCTCCGCTCTTGGCAAACTCCAGACTGACCACCTATTTCGGAGCAGAAGCGATCATAGACACTCGTACGATCTCCCACGAGTCTGACAATGTACACAACAGCCATAGTCCCTGAACCTCGTCGTCGAACTTGAATTCCATCGAGGATAGCTGGTCAACCACGTCCTGGAACTCACCCAAGTGATCCGTAAGAGACGCCCCCGCAGACCCATCATCATCCGGATCAGGAATAATTTATTTATCCCGGTCTTCTTCGCATACAAAGATTCCAACTTATCCCACAGTGTCCTCACGTGCTCAATACTTGCAACGTGGTTGTACACGTTCTCGTCAACGAACTGCCTGATGTACCCACACACATGTATATACTCAAAATTTCAGTCCTCTTCGAATTTATCACTGGGACTCTCGGAAGCAAATACCGGCAGATCCAGCTTCTTGACAAATAGCATATCCTTCATCTTGTTCCTCTATTAATGATAGTTGGTACCGTTCAGGTTTATCATGCGCACCGGCTTCGCATCCATCTCTCCTCTCTGGTTTGCCTGTCAACTCCTAACACCATTCTAAAATTTCAGAACCTGGCTCTGATACCACTTTGATGGAAATGAAAGTGCGAAAACCATTCCCCAAACCAGAGAGTACATGCGAGAGAACCGAGCAAAACGCATAAACCAAAAACGCCAAACATAAATTACAGACACCGAGATTTTTGGCGTGGAAAATCCTTGCGGTAAAAACCACGGAATGATAGGAGTCCAACCCTGAAAAGCCTCCACTAATGGAATAAGAAATACACCGACTTCTTACAAACTTCTCACCGATCCAAATGGATCACCACAACACTTAGGAATAGAAAATAGATCACACCACGAAGATAGAAGACAATGAGAAATTACCCAAAGTTGATCTCCTCCTCCGAAACGGCCTCCAATCCTTCTTTCTTCTTCCCAAAGTTGCAATGGCACTCTTGCCTCCTTTTCTCTCCTTGTTGCTATATATATATATATATATATATATATATATATATATATATATATATATTAGGGCCATGAGACATATATATATAGCCTCAAACCCACAACTAGCATTTTTATTATAGATAGTAATATCCAATCCAAATCCAAATCTACTGACATATTCATATTATATGTAGGAATATCCATCCAAATCCATTGAGATATTTCTATTATATTTAGGAATATTCAATCCAAATAAATTGAGGTATTCCTATTATATGTAGAAATACTCAATCCTACTCTGGAGTATTTTTCACATAGCTTGGGAACCCCACCCACTCCAACAAACCAGACATTATTCACCTCTTCCCGTCTCAATGACAGGTAGGCCAAGTGCAGCGCACGCGGAGAGTTCTGGCCCACCTGTTATTGACAATGGAAAGGACCATTAGGCCTTATTTGGAACGCAGAAAAAGAACACTTTTCTTTCATGTTTTGAAAGGTCCGAAAAATTGAATCATTTTTTTTTTCTTTTCTTTTAATTCAAATTTTTTTTCTTATCTTTTTGGCATCCAAATACAGAAGAAGAAAAAAAAATTCAAATCTAGATTTTGCGTACCAAACTTGACCTTAAGGTTCTTCAAGCATTCTCTTGATTCTATAGTGGGGGTTTATCTATACAATAATGCTAAGTTTACTATCAAATGCTTACAACTCTCTCATCCTTCTGCTATGTGGGCCATCTCCGGTCCCACCTCTCCTCCACTGAACGACCGTCACAGGATCCCACATCTCCTCCTCCTTCAATGGAAAGCCGTCACATGGATACCACGTATCGGTTGTAAGAGGGTTGTAGGCATCTGATTGTAGTCATAGCATAGTCCTTATCTATGTTCAATGTTCTTGATGGGACTGGGTTGACTGGGTGGGACTAGTTTTGACGAGTGAGTTCGTCACAACTATTCGACAAAATGGTAGTCCGAAAACACACAAAAAAGTGACATCTAGGCCGTGTTAATTTTGTGACATTTGAGCGTTACGGTGTTGGGACTAGGAAATCTTGGCTACCAACCTTCACTGTTTGGGCGAAACACTTCGGCCAAAGGACAGCCTACCTAAAGCCTTTTGGCTGCATCCGGAGAAGACCATATCCTTCCGAACCGTTTGGTTTGTTAGGTTGTGTGGAGCCTAATTGACCGACGACTCCCCTTCCCTCCTCCCGAACTGTTTGGTTTGTTAGGTTGTGCGGAGCCTAATTGACCGAAGTCTCCCCACACACACACACACCACCACCACCACAGACACACACACCAAGTTCGATCGCTTAAGTGTCTCAATTGTTTAGTCCAGATTTTGTTCCTAAAGGTATCTTGGATATTTCACATGTAATTAACTCGTCCTATTATTCTATGTTTATGAAAGGAGTATTAGGATGCAGCTGGTAAATTACCTTCACAATATAGTAAAATATTGCCTGCAACGACCGAAGACGTTGCTTTTCGATTTGAGAAGTGAACCAAGTTAAATTCTGTGTGTTCTTGTGTATTTTCTCTTCTTCTTTTCCATTGCTTTTTTTTTTTCGTGCAATCGCAAAGGGTCAAAAAAACATAGATTGTTTGGCCATATACATGCTTAGAAAAGTCCAACCCGTCAATACTCTTCGAAAGAGATGCAATGCTCCGCTGCGTCTCTCGGAACAACAAAGACCTTCGATCAGGGATGTCTTGATGTATTAGTCCTCAGTCAATAAAGGTCTCGTTTGATTCGCAGAGTCTTGACATTGGAAAAGAAAAGTGATTTATTTTTCTGTGTCTGTGTGTCAAAGAAAACTGTGAGAAAAAATGATTTATTTTTCTTTGTCTGTGTGTCAAAGAAAAATATGAGAGAAAGAAAATGATTCATACAGAAGAAAAGAAAAACAGAAAAAAAAAAAAAGTGATTCCCCTCACCCAACCAAGAAATCACTTTCCCACAATAGAAAATTCATTTTTCCTTCAAAAGAAAATTTTCTTTGACATCTCCAAACACTGGAAAAAAAATTTGTAATGAAGTGGATATGTGCAGTGGCAGACGCAAAAAAAAAAAAAAATTCAGGAGCAACTTAGAATTTAGAGGATATTATTTGTAACTAATTATGATGTTAATAATAAATGCGCCATAATTTTCAATGTTAATGAGTTTCAAACTATGACACAGAGCATGAAGAAGCCGAAGCTCTTTTGGGTGTCAGCAGGAGCACCTTTGGCCTCTGTGATCCTCTCTACGCTTCTTGTTTTCCTATTCAAAGCCCAAAATCATGGAATTAGCATTGTTAGTGCCTCTTAAACTCATTATGTACATTCATATCGATCTTCCCTTCAATGTTTCTCTCAATTATGTTTCTTCTTTGTCTACTGTCCCTGTGCAGATTGGAAAATTGAAGTGTGGACTAAATCGTCCTTCTTGGGATGAACTAATTTTCAGCAGCGCCTATCTGGGCATCGCTATCAAAACTGGGATTATAACGGGAATCATCTCTCTAACAGTAAGCCATATTTCAGCTCGGTCTTTTTTTTTTCTTCTGTTCGAAGGGGTATTCGAATCGAGTTCGACCATAGGTTGTTTGGTTAGGTCTTGTTTGCGAACGGACTCGAAATCGGCTCGGTTTCTCGTATGGCTTTTCCTGGTATATGTTATGTTTTTTTTATGGATAGAAAAAAAAATTTGTCTTACAAATTCACTATTTTTTTATCTAATTTAAATTTATTATGTAAAGAGTACAAGTAATTGAACAAAAAGACCTTCAAGACTTGAAAACAACAGTGTGATAGTTTATACAACATGTTTAATAGAACTTTGATTCGGACAGCTCGGTTCGTATTCGTCTGAACTCACGAGCTAAATTGAGTCGAGCTCAATTCTTTCGATTCTCTAATTGAACCGAGTTCAAACACTATTTTGAGTTCGACCTTAAGTTCGGCACTAATCAAACTGGTTCGGCAGTTTAGTGGAACCAAACAGAAGTACAGCGCAACACTGTGGAAGAAACGTTATGCAACCATGTTGTACTAGAGTAGCTTAATAGTGAACACAAATTAGCAGGTCCTTCAGAACAATTCAGAAAAATATTCAAGTTTTTTTTACTATTCAGTTGTGGTTTGGTTCCTACCAACTGTACAACAATATGTGCTCCTTTTCCAATTTGGCTGTCTTACCAGAATCTTAAAGTTCAACATTGGTTCACTTACATGTGAATGAAATAAGGTTAACACTATCGGTATTGGAATCGGTATCGAAACATTTCTATGAGTATCGTAATTGACGGTATTGACAGTATCTTCGATTTCGAATCAGTGTATCAAATTTTTTTATATCAAAAAAAAAAAAAAATTATTAATATTTTAAAAAATATATTTTAGATATTTAGATATAATTTTAAGTATTATCAGTGTTGTTTTTTAGTATTTTTGAAATTAAATGAAATAGTAGTTATCATTACCGATTTGTTTACATACGATAGATAAGTTTTCTTCTTTTACATATTTTTACAACATTATTATGCTTTTACATCTTTGTTGATTGGTCTTTTTTGTTCAATTTTTTTTCTAGCAAATTGACCGAAAATGAGACCCACAATGTCGATATCGGTCAGTATCGGACACGATCGGTATCATAGTGGGACAGGCCAAACCATATCGGGTCGGTATCGGCCGATACTGCAAACTATGTTATGTAATGTGATAGTTCTTGTATAAAAAATAAAATAAAATAAACAGTGTGCAACTTGTTTCTAGTAGTTTTAATGTCGATGAAATAATTGTTCTCTGTGATAAACCAGGAAGGAGTTGCTGTTGGCAGAACTTTTGGTGCTCTCAAAGACTACAAAGTCGACGGGAACAAGGAAATGATGGCCATCGGAATAATGAACATCGTCGGCTCGTGCACATCGTGTTATGTCACTACTGGTGAGTAAACGCAAACATATGAATTGAAATATATATATATATATATATATATATATATATATATATATTTCAAACAGGAATAAATTTATTTATATTTGCGTAAAATAGAGTAGGTTTAGAGAAATGGAAAATAAGAGGATAGAATGTCAAATCAAATGGCTTTTTTCTATTGGAACGGTTCCAAACTAGGGAACGTCAAGTGAATTATCGTCTTTGAAAGATCAATATATATGATCCAAGATGCGAAAATTAAACAAAAGAGATCAAAATAACAATATTTCCACTTGAACTAACCTCCGGCCATTGATGCTTCAACAGGGAGAACTTTAGTACTCACTAGCTCCTTACTTCTTTCTCACTGGGTTTGGACTTCCAAATTATGAACACTCAATTTGATGGTGTAATATGTAGAAGTCCGAGTTTCTAGTTTGGGAACCAAAATCTTTTATATAGAAAAATGAGGTTTCCATCATGCTCTTGTTCATAATGTTGTCATTCCACAAAAAGTGGTGATAATTGTTAACTTCCACTTAGAAATATGAAGAGTTGGTAACTTCCCTTAGAAATAGGAAGAGTTGGAGCAAAAGCTATGGACCATAAACTAAGAAAATAATTACGGTCAATCCAACCGTTACTAACAGTCTTCTCTAGGTAAGACGCCAACTCTATTAGCATTTTCTAGCTTAAAAATAAAACGCCATTAAATTGGATATCTAGCCTTTTTTTTTTTTTTTTTTTTTTTGAAAAAAAAATATATATATAATTCAAATGCATGCCAAATGACTAGAACGCCAACTTTAGAATGACGCCTCCAAATGCATATTGCTCCTCTATCTTCTTTTTTTCAGACTCCTACTAATTTTTTTTTTTCTACAAGTATGCATTTCTAGAAAAAATGGCTTGAACGCCAGCTCTAATGGTGTTCTAAAGTCGCACCAACTAATAATTTTTTCTAACAATATACATTTCTATAAAAAATACTAGAATGTCAACTCTAATGACGTTTTATTTTCAAGCTAGGAAACGCCAATAGAGCTTCCTTAGTTAAGACATCAATTCTGTTGACGTTTCCTAACTTGGGGTGCCACCCAATTGAGTGGCCATTCCATTAGGAAAACATCATTGACGTTCTATTCCACTATTTTCAGTTCTTCCAAACTTTTTTTTCTTCTACTACGGAAGTAAGAATAAATTTATCCCGGTTTTAGAGTATGCTCCAACGCTTAACCTTATTGTGGCTAAATGCAGGATCCTTCTCCCGTTCTGCTGTAAACAATAATGCGGGATGCAAGACGGCAATGTCCAACATAGTGATGTCGTTGGCCGTGATGGTGACCCTCCTGCTCCTCATGCCCCTCTTCATCTACACCCCTAACGTTGTGCTCGGCGCGATCATAATCTCAGCGGTCATCGGCCTCATCGACGTCCCCGCCGCGTGCCAGATATGGAAGACGGACAAGATGGATTTTCTCGTCTGCGTCTGTGCCTTCTTCGGTGTCATTTTCGTCTCTGTACAAGAAGGCCTTGCCATAGCCGTAAGTAAATTATACTAATGGCGTCTCAATTATAGCGTTCGGACGTTTTTGACATCTTAATTTTTTTCTGTTCGATTTTGGAATCCCAAATTTGAAACATTTTTCGTCAATTTTAATGTACATCGGGACCACTTTAAATAAATATCTAATGAATATCTGACAATACAAGTAATTAAATTGAACTTCTGGCTTTTAAAGTGGTTTTGATATTCTTCAAAATTGACGAAATGTATTTTAGAAGAACAATTTATGAAGTTATGGCGTCAAAATCAAGCAGTAAAAAGTTAAAGCGACAAAAACATCTCGGTGTTATAGTTGGAGTGCTATTAGGATAATTAAACCTGGTTCATCTCGTCTAATGTATATAAGAATTATATTCCTAAGAAATTTTTCGATATGATAATTGCAGGTCGGACTGTCAATATTCAGAATCTTGCTCCAGATAACTAGGCCTAAGACTGTGATTCTTGGGAATATATCAGGGACTGACATCTATAGAGATCTCCATCACTACAGGGATGCCACAAAAGTTCCTGGGTTCCTCATCGTAGCAGTTGAAGCTCCAATCAACTTTGCAAATGCAATCTACCTCAACGAAAGGTTTGTACTTTATGTTAACTAAAATAGTTTCTTTCAAACAATTTTCAAAATTTTCACTCAAACTATTATAGTTCAGAGAAATTACAGAGGAAGAAAATAGCTTAGATCAGAGAATTCAAATGCCTTTAGGAGAATACGCATATGATGTGATAAAAACGTCCTTGTTAAGGACGTTTATTATAAAATAAAAAAAATTAGACTTTGTTCGATCTGGGTAAAAAAAAAATAAAAAAAAATGAAACACACTTGATAAAGGAGTATCCCAACTCCAAAATACCCTTAGTAAGTGCATTCTTTAAAGTTTTTTTGATTTTTTTTCTAAAACGAAAAACGTTCTTACTAAAGACGTTATCCTCATGTAAAAACTTTCTTAGTAATGGCATTTGTTTTGAAAATCTCCTTACTAAATACATTTTCACAATATGTGAAGAAAATGTCCTGAGCAAGAATATTTATTTATTTATTTGAATTTTTTTTTAATGTCCTTACTAAGGACGTTTTCATAACATGTGAAAAAATGTCCTTAGCAAAAATGTTTTTTACGCCTTTTTTTTAAACACAAAAACATTCAGAAAATTTTAGTAGAATACTTGACTTAATTTTATTGATGGTGGGACTACATATATACATGAGAGGCTAACCACACTCTCTACTATTTTGCTAGATGTGGGACTAAATACCCACTAATACTATCAACACTCCCCCTCAAGATGTACTATAGATATCAATTATCCCCATCTTGTTACATAGTTTAGAAAGACTCGATGAGTTAAGACCCTTAGTCAGACAATCTGCAACTTGTTCTTCTGAGCGAACGTGATCGAGCTTTAATATCCATTTTTCTAGCTTCTCTTTGATGAAGAACCGATCGATCTCGATGTGCTTAGTTCTGTCATGTTGGACTGGATTATTAGCTATACTTATTGCAGCTTGACTATCACCCAGAAGACGCAACGGTGTTCCCTGCTCCAGCTTCAACTCAGTCAGCAGTGCTCTTACCCACAGCAGCTCTGACACTCCCAAAGCCATAGCTCTATATTCTGCTTCAGCAGTCGATTGTGCTACCACAAACTATTTCTTGCTTCTCCATGAGATTATGTTACCCCCCACAAAGACACAGTACCCTAAGGTAGACTTTCTATCATCCATGTAGTTTGTCCAATCTGCATCGCAGTATCCCTCAACACCCAGGTGTCCATTTTTTTTGAACCATAGTCCTCTTCCAAGAGTCCCCTTCAGATATCTTAGGATATGAAAAACGACATTCATGTGGCTCTTCCTTGGATCATGCATATAGCGACTCACTACACTCACAACAAATGAGATATCAGGATGAGTGTGGCCTAGATAAATCAATCTGCCTACAAGTATCTGATATCTCTCACGATCAATAGGCTCACATGCCTCTGTCCCCAACTTATCTTTTTGATCGATCGGAGTGACTGTCGATCGACATCCCAGCATACCAGTCTCTGTGAGCAAGTCTAGTACATACTTTCTTTGAGAGAGGACGATCCCATCTCTTCCTCGAGCTACCTCGATCCCGAGAAAATATCTCATCATTCCCAAGTCCTTCACTTCAAACTCCTTGGCGAGTTTTGACTTCAGTTGGTTGATCTCCTCCTCATTATCACTTGTGATCACTATATCATCCGCATACAGTACAAGTATGGTGATGTGGCCTCTTGCATGCTGGAAGAAGATCGTGTGATCTGCATTGGTCTGGCGGGACCCCATACCTATGACAGCCTTCCTGAATCTATCAAACTAGGTTCGAGGAGATTGCTTGAGTCCATACAGTGATTTCTTCAGCATGCAAATATTTTTCGTCGACTGCTTTGTGCAAAACCCCGGGGGGGAGGGTCTCCATATATACTTCCTCTTGTAGATCCTCATGAAGAAAAATGTTCTTTACATCCAATTGATACAGCTATCACTCATGGTTTGCTGCAAGAGAGACCAGTATTCTCAAAGTACTCATCTTTGCCACCGGAGCAAATATCTCATCATAGTCGATGCCATAAGATTGAGTGAATCATTTTGCAACCAACCTTGCCTTGTACCGCTCCACCTTACCTTATGGCATCTCTTTTACTATGAAGGCCCATTTGCATCCAACTGCTCTCTTTCCTTTAGGCAACGGAACAAGCTCATATGTCCTACTTTTTTCGAGTGTCCCAAATTTCTCTAACATTGCAGCTTTTCACCTTGGATCTTTCTTCGATTCCTGCCAACACTTAGGCAAAGATGTGGTGTCTAACAATGCAATGAATGCTCGATAAGTAGGAAATATATTAGAGTAGGATAAAAAATTGGCGATGTCATGTTCATAACCATAACGATTAGGGGATCTTCCCGTATTACTGCGAGAATATCTCCTTAAGGGAGTATGAGGTAGTGGTGGAGAGATCATACCATCCGACTCAGAGGGATCTAGTGCGGGAGGTACATCTTCAAGAGTTGGAGTAGGGTTAGGCGAGGGACATGGCACAGTAGGGACAATAGGCACAGTAGGGAACTGCTGCTTTCTCCTTTTGTAGACTTGGAGCTCTGTAGATTGTTCCTCACCCTGTACTGGAGCATCACTTTCTTCCTCCTGATTGTGTGTATACTCATAACTTTTCTCACCCTCGATATTTTTCCCTTGTTCCCTTGGACCAGCTTCCATCATTGGACATGGAACTGACTCGACAATCACGCTTGGCACTCCTAATACCTCATGTATTAGGTGTGTCACCAAATACGAAGCCTGCACCTGAACTATTGTGGTAGTATGGTTTTATCTCTATGAATATAACGTCCATGCTCACAAAGAGCCTTCGCTCCACCGGACTCCAACAAGAGTATCCCTTCTGAGTCCCTTAGTAGCCAACAAAGACGCATTTCATTGCCCGAGGGTCCAGCTTTCCTACCGCAGGCCTATTATCTTTCATAAAGCATACACATCCAAATACCTTTGGGAAAATAATGTACTTATTCTCTCCTGTATCTCAAATGGTGTCTTCCATCCTAGCACCTGAGAGGGCATCATGTTGATGAGATATGCAGTCATCAACACGGTATGCTCCCACAAGTGTTTAGGAACATTCATGGCAAACATCATTGACCGTGCTACTTCCAACATGTGCCTGTTCTTATTCTCTGTCATGCCATTCTGTGCTGGTGTATAGGCACACGAAGTCTGATGTTGTATCCCATGGGCTGATAAGTACTCTTCAATATCCTTGTTGGTATATTCTGTCACATTGTCAGATCTCAAAATCTTCACTTTAGCATTGTACTATGTTGTAATCCTGCGATAAAAATCTTGAAAGCATGCAAAGACATCACTCTTACTCTTCATTAGGTATATCCATGTGACACGAGTGTAGCAATCAATAAAGGTGATAAACCATTTAAAACCATTAACCGCGATTATAGGACAAGGTCCGCACACATCAGAGTGTATCATATCAAAAGCATCTAAACTTCTATTTCCAAAACTCACATAAGAGCTTCTGGTATATTTTCCAAGCTCACAAGAATCACAAACCAATTGTTGTTTATTTGCCTTTTGATACATAGATGGATACATCCGACTTAGTAAACCGAATGACGAGTGTCCCATGCGCTGATGTTGAAGTAATAACTCTGCTTCCATAGTTCTTTGTGGCTCCTCTGGTTGTGCTTCTTTCACCAATGACGTTAGTGCTGCGTCCAGCCTACCCCTGTCCAAGTACCACAGCCCCTTATGCCAAGTGTCAGTCCCCAACAATCTTTTCGTCCCCTTCTTCTAAAAAATTACCTTAGGAATGTCAAAGAAAATAACACAATTAAGTTGAAGAATAATGGCACTAATGAAGAATATATTAACAGGGAAAGATGGAGCATGCAAGACATCAATAAGGGTTATGGAAGGGGTGCATTCACCTATGCCTTTACCCATAATGGGTCTAGCCGTACCATCATCAGTATGAATGCTTTCAGGCGTTGTCAGGTGAGTGTAATCTTAGAACTCATTATGGACACCCGTGACATGGCAGGATACCCCAGGGTCAATTATCCAACCTGGTTTGTAGATAGATGCCAGGATATGAGCAGGTATACCTGTGCTTGTATGGGTATAGTAGGTGATATTGCCCAAGGAGGTGGTTGGAGTTGATGCCCCAGAGATGTTGGCTCGACTGTCGCTGGTTCCAAGTTTCATACTTCTCCATATTCTAGCATTTTCCTCTCACTAGGGGCCATATCGGATGATTGACACTCACTTTCCTCTTCTACCAAGTTTGCCTTGTACCCTCCAGAATGATTATTTCTGCCACCCGCATAGCCTCCTCTACTACCCCTATGCCCTCCACGACTGCGTCCGCGGTCGTTGGACTAGCCTCTCAGGGGTTTCGTATAGAATCTGATGAAGTGTTCAGGGTCTCCACAGTTGTAGCACCCTCCCCCTCTGGAAGGGTTTGGGTTAAAAACTGCTAGAGCTAAATTTTTTTCGGAGAGCTAGTGGTGCTAGGCATCAGCTTCAGTCGTGCATCTTCTTGTGCCATAGCAGTTATGGCCTCCTCCAGTGATGGAAGCCTGGGTTGTGCAAGTAGGACATTCCTCCTCTGCTCGAATGTTGGGTTGAGTCCCTTCAGGAACTTCATTATTCTTTGTCGTGAGACATACTCCATGAACTTCTGATAATGTTTCGTAAATGATGGTTCCATTTTCCCATCCTCCATGCCAATGGGATCATAGTGGTCGAGATCAGACCAATACTTCTTCAGCATGGCAGCATATTCAGAAATGGTGTAATCTTCTTGGACAACCCTATCAAGTTTATCCTGTAATTGGAAGACCCTCATAGGGTTGTTCGTCCCTGAGTACATATTTCTTAGCGTCATCCAAATGTTACTAGCACTCTCCATTGCTTCCACGTTGCCTGACACGTGGTCGGTTAATGATGTTGTCAGTCATCCAGCTACAACATTGTTGACGATTTTCCACACAGCAAACTCTCATGAGAAATGATCTTCAGGTGCCTTGGTTTGGCCATTCACATAGCCCACCAAGCCCCTTGCCTTCAGCGTTTGTATCGTTTGATGTAGCCACTTCAAGTAGTTGGAAGTACCCTCCAACTTTACCTCTAGTTTCTCTAACTTTTCCATTTTGTATGGGGCAGGATCCACATCTATGTGTGCAGCATGAAAGCTAGTCTCGATTAGCCTCCTAGAGAAGAGATCGTCCACCAAAGCCTTCATCTCTTGGGCTGTCAACTTGTCGTAGATCATCTCCAACGTCTTCTGTCACGTCCCAGTACCGGAATACGGAGACGGACATAGCCAGCTATCCCGTACAAGGTATTATACGTCGTACGACGATCACGGTTGTATAAGACAAGGGGGTACATGCTACAATCAAGTCTCCTATAGTCAAGAAATTCTATGTCTCAATCATTCAAACAAAAAACAGTAAGCATAGAGCATATATGATAAGCAATAAGGCATCCCAAACGCTTTCTCAAGATGTTCTGGAGACCAGCTATGCAAAATAAGAAGCTGGAAGAGTAACAAAAGTACATGACAGTGATCAGCTGCAGTTTTATTTAATACAATCATGTAAGAAAATAAATGTCCAAACAAGCCAGGCTAACAGGTACCGGTGGCTAAATGCCCAAAAGAAGTAAATGTGCATGACGAGCAAGGAAGAAGAAAACCCACTCGCTATCCCCTGCGACCATGTTCCTGGTACGTGACATGAGTTGGGGGAAGGTACGCTGGATCCTCGGGTGCTGGCGCGAAACCTGACCATGCAAAACCAGTGGGATTAGACCCCAAATAGCAAGTACCACAAAGGAAGCACGAAATGGAGAAAAAAAACCTAAGAAAATATATAATAATACATAGGTTCGGTGTCGTAACTTAGGTCCATGGCATATCCTAGCGCAAGGCCCAACCCTACAACCAAACAAGAACACGGGTTGAACCATCACACTATGATAGTCTATTTCCCTAGGATACTAGCCGAATAAAATACAATCACAACCAAGACCATTTTCTTATATCGTCAATCATTTGTACAGCTTGCTATTTTCTAGAGTCCGAGGTTATCTAAAAATAATGCATAATAAGTATCCTCAGATCACGCCAGTACTGAACATGAGCTAACCGAACCAAATAAATAAAACAGACAATTGCAGGATGCACCAGTCCCCGTAGGGCCACTACGCTAAAAATAAGGTATTATCGGTTCCACTGTTACTATATTGAAACAGTGGCTCGGCATAATATGTCACGTCCCAATTTCGTAGAATTGATAGTCGTCCCCCGGACGTGACGTCGTGCGTGCCTAGGTTGCGCACCGCAGAAGGCCAAGGTATTTTATATAACGAGCACATATTCAGAGTACGCAGATAATTAAACAAAATATTAAAACATGGAAAAGTTCTCTTTATTGATAATGAACATCTTTATACAAACTCTTGAACGAGTCAGAAAATTGTCGCATAGGCTTACAAAAGTGGACGCAAAATGAGATAACAGTAATGTATATTACATCATTTTACTAAAACTTTAAAAGTTATGGACACCTTCGGACGAAGCTATCGCCTTTCCACGGAGCTGCATAAGTTATGTGCACGAGCTATTGGAACTTCAAAATGCTTTTTCGAAGGCACGATCTGGACATGCCGGTAGATGGACTGGATTGGGAGTCGCTCTAGCTTCTTGCAGGATCTCCTTGGTGCGGAAAACCTATTGCAACGAGGGTCAGTACATCGAAATACACTGGTGAAGGCGAGCTAACCCAAGTATACCAATCAACACGTTGTTTATATGAAGCATGCAAGTTATTATGTGATCTTTTTATCTTGTCTTAATCCATTTTACAAGCAAGCATTAGTTATGGAAGTTTACTGAAATAAATATGTTGTCGTTCGGTGACTTTTACCTGCCCATCTGAACCACATACACAATACTTACCATGACCTTCCCTGCCACGAAGACATAGTTAGTTTGCACAGTTTAAATATACGTGGTGATCACTGGCATGATGTCATAGTGGACGAGTTATAGTCATTGACGAGGATGGCATGCAACGAAAGTACACTGTGCGCTACAAGCCATTCCGTCCAGTACACGAGACTAAACATGAAGTTCCGTCCGGATCGGATCGGTGTCAGTGCCCCAGCGACCATCCGCAGGAACTATGACCTTGTGTACAAGTTGTCTGTGATCAAACGACGTCTATACTAAGTTATCAATTGATGCAGTTTAAGGCAACACCAGCACGAGACAAGTAGCATGGCATGATTTATTTTGCATAGTCTCCCTGATCAGTTTATTGCATAGCAAGGTGTGTTCTATACATAGCACAATTATAGAAAAAAATATACATTCTAACTTGAATTGAAACACTATGAAAGAATATTTTAAGTGAACTAGCATGCAACAAGGTAACCGTTTTTAAGTTGGTTGACAAGCACAATTAATCCAAGTCTATTCCTTTTTATCTTGACAAATTTTAGTTATTATGGTATTGTTTGATCGGAACAATCAAGAAGGCAAGATTTTTAGATGTGAAGACTTGGAAGAAGGGTCAACTAAATCAAATTATAGTCACTCACTAGTTGGTTGGAGAGAGGAAAGGAAACAGGTGATTCAAAATTTTGCCCGCACGACGTCTACTGCACGATCATCTGCATTGCCATGAACAGATGATCAATACCTCTTCTACTCTTTCCAAGCTCGGAGTAAAATACAATTCAACGAATGAAAGCAATAAAATTTATCGAAACCGTTCAAGAAAACACAAATCCGAAAACAAACTCAAAAGCACGAAAGTAACAAGGCGACAGGGAAAGCTAGGCAAGAAAATTTGCAATAGAGAAGTCCCTCTTGCTCTGTCGCTAAGTCCATCCTTGGGGTACGGTCCACTGAATATGAGAATCGATTCCGAAGAAGCAAATACATAACGAGGAAAAGATCTTGATTCAATCTATCCCGACCGAACGATACCAATTAGTATTTCTTAGCCGCGCTCCCCAAAAAGGGGAACGGGGCACCACATAATAATAGGTCAGATACTGCAGTCCACTAAGGCAGATGATATACAGTATCTGTGGTGGCCAGCCCACAGTGCACTTAGAATGAATCTCTGTGGGAAGGTTCGTTGGCATGATCTCGGGATATCGTTCCCTCCAATGTTACTACCACTTTTAGTTATCTAATTAGCCCTATGTTGTGTTTAAAATCTCAAGGCGTGGTCACATAAAAATTTCTCTTAAGATGTCGTACAAAGTACGGGCACGCTAGATACGAATCCATGGAAGTCAAATCTGGATTCACCCGAGCGTGTATACAACATTCGGACAATCAATATCCTAGCCACGTTTTGGTAGTTGACTCGCTTATTATGTCTGTGCTGGAAAAATAATATATATATTTATAATATCACGGGTTCAGAAATTTGGAGACATTCTCGATGCACAACCCAAATATAATCACTTAACACGTGACACGATGTGTCGCACCTCGGCGCACATTAAATCATGAACAATTATCAAGCAATAGTAGTATCAGCATGGATACAACATTCGAGTCCAATTACCAATTACACATTGGGTCACGAAAGAACAAGAAACATTCAATCAAAACAAGTAAGGCCGCATGGGTCTCTAGGCCGCATGGGAAGTCCAGGCCGCATATAAAGTCAGGGCCGTATGAAAAGTCAGGCCGCATGAAGTCAGGCCGTATGAAAAGTCAAGCCGCATAATAAGTCATGGCCGCATGCTCAGGGTTAAGGTCTACTCCTTGGAACAAGTGATGAAGTAACAGAAAAAAAATAAAGTGTCAGTGATGTGACATAAAGTGACTGATATTACAAGCCATAAAGTGTGTCAGGAAGAAAAGACAAAATTATAGAAATAAGTGCCAATGGTTCAGAGCCATGCGTCCAAGAAAAATAGTGGTCGCATGCTCTCCAGGCCGCATGAGTGTCGGTGCCGCATGGGTTGTCTCTTGGACTTAGCGAATTTCTCTTTCGTTCAACAAGTGAAAGTACAAGGTGCTTAAGGACACTTGTGTAAATTAGCAGTCGTGCGTCCAACAAGATGGACGCATGTTATCAGTATGCGGCAAGAGTTTAGGCCGCATAACCCTCTCAGGCCGCATGGCACTCTCAGCCTGGCCGCATGCAAATTTTGTCTCGGCCATGGCGAAAACTCCGAGTATCCGAAAAATTATTTTGTTCATAAAATCCTCATTTTAAGTCCAAATCAGGTGAACCAAAAGTCAAAATACTCTAAATTGAAAGCTCTATCATGTAGCAAAAACTGGTTTTCAAAGACACAAGTTTAATAGATCAAAACCAAGAAAAACTCATAAAATCCATGAAAAATCTAAGTTTAGAAATATAGATCTACACTAATCTATACATCAAAACAGAAAATTCCAAGAACTACAAGTACTTAGAAACACATAACAAACATAATAGAATAATAATATGGAGGGTTTCTCTATTTCTCATGCAATGTGTACTTACCTATGGAAATGGGGAGAGAAAAATAAAGAAAGAGGAATAAATGAAGAAGTGAAGAGAGCGAGAGAGAAAATGTTAGGTTAAATATGGTAGGGTTTGAGGGTTGAACCAAGGGTTCTCATGAGTTGAACCAACCCACAAAATAAACCACGAACCAGGTTAAACCAAAGAATGGGTCTAGTCTCCATGCACATGTAACCATGCTAAAATAAAAATACGTTCCAAATACGTATATCGTGAACGGGGAGTGACATCTTCTTTTTCTCCTCTTCCATTAGCAAGGTCGTGGCGGATCTAAATATTGACCGTCGTCCTCTCCACATCTATTGTTCTTCCTTCAGCAGCAGCAGTGTCCTTGAGAGCCGCTGCTCATGTCCCGTGCATGGCTGCGATCCGTGGCCGCATAGCCCGACGAGAAGAACAAGGCCAACAGAGCTTCTGATAAACTTGTAGTCTACCCTTTGTTGGTCCAAAAGTTGTAATTGAGATTTGGAAGCTTCAGCAAACAAGTTTATCTTTCAGAATCGTGATTCCAACGAAGATGAATAAACAAGGCCAACAGAGCTTCTGATAAACTTTACAGTCTACCATCTATCGGCCCAAAAGTTATAATCGAGATCTAGAAGCTTCAGCAAACAAGTTTGTCTTCCAGAATCTCGATTCCAACAAAGCAGGAGGAGAATAATGAGGGGATGGAGACGGGCGACGGCTGTGGGCAAACGGCGGTTGGGAAGGGGAGGGGAGCGGAGATGAGAGGGCCGCGGGTGGCTGTGGAGACGGACGGATGGGGGACGGAGGTGAGAGGTCGGCGGTTGGGGGGCTGTGGGCAGCTAGGGTTGGGGTTAGGAGGAACCTGACTCTGATACCAAGAAGATTTTAATAGAATACTTGACTTAATTTTATTGATGGGTGGGACTACATATATATATAAGAGGCTAACCCCTCTCTCTACTATTCCACTAGATGTGGGACTAAACACCCATTAATACTCTAAACATATCCTCACTAAGGACTTTCTCACAGCAACATAGTTTTTAATTTATGTTTAATTGGATTTTAGTAGATTTTAGGAGAACTAAATATAAAATATCTTTACTATGGACATTTGGTTTCTTTGATTGAATTTTGTCAAAATTCTTTCTTCTAGTGCAAATTTACTGTAACTTTATTTTTCTATGTAAAAAATTCTGATTACTTTTTTAGTTATGTTGAGCTTCGAAAACTTATACAGAAATTTTCCTTTGGGCAGAATTGCAAGACTGATAGAAGAAGAGAAAAGTGCAGGCCTACATTTTCTAATCCTCGATTTATCAGGTATGTGCTTACTGCTTGTAGTACTTCTTTTCACACTTTCTTCTTCTTTGTCACATTCAAGGCATTTATTACTGGAACACGTCAGTTAATTGTTGGCATTTGTTGGTTTATTTTTATGATTAGTACATTTCGCTACAATTAGGTTGTAAATGGATCAAATTTTCCAATTTCAGCTGTAAGTGCTATAGATACGAGCGGAATCTCGTTCCTAAGGGATTTGAAGAGGTCAATGGAGAAACATCGTACCGAGGTACATCATTTTTTGCAGTATTTTGTATATGCAAAACTGCTAAAAAAAAATTACAGTCTTTGTTATTTTAGAACTATCGAAATTTTAACAGTCTCGATTTTATATGGACTGTCAAAGTTTTGACAGTATAGAATATGCATAGGACTTCCAAAAATTTGGTAGTCTTAATTTTTTCAGGACCGTCAAAATTTTGGTAGTCCTATTACTTTCAAGAACTTTGATAGCCCGTAACAATTTTTGTAGTTCTCTTATTATTTGCCATTTTTTTCATGTTCAACTTTGTTCGCTTTTATAAGAAGACTAAATTATTTCAATGACACACCAACTATAGCATTTGGACGTTTTGGGTACTTTAACTTTCCACTGCTCGATTTTGATATCACAATTTTATAAATTGTTCATTTGAAGCACATTTCATCAATTTTAAAATATATTAAGATCATTTCAAAAATGTATCTTGCAATACAAAAGTGTAGTTTAAATATTTGTATATGTTTTTGAAGTAATTTTCATGTGTTTAAATTTTGATGAAAAATCTTTTAGAAGAATAATTTATAAATTTGGGATTACAATCGAGCAGTAAAAAAATTAAGATGTTAAAAATGTTCGGACGTTATAGTTGGAATATCATTAGAATAATTTAGTCAGTATTAGTTCTTGATTTTCTTGTTGTTTGGTTGCAGGTGGTCTTTGTAAATCCTGTGGGAGAAGTGATGGAGAAGCTGCAACGAGCGCACGACATTCACAATTTCCTTGGCAAGGATTCTCTTTTCTTGACTGTCGGAGAGGCTATTTTTTCAATGTCCTCCTCGGTGAAGGAAGCAACTTAAATAATCCCTTCATTGTTAGAGGGAAATTTTCCATGTCGAGTAATGAAGTAATGAAATTTTGCATCTTGATTTAAAATGAGTATAATTGCAAATTTATACAGCATCCTCTGTTGGAGTATTTTCAATTTATGTAGAGAATATCCCGGAGTGCGACGAACGTCATCCGTGTGTCGAAAAAGTTCGAAAAGTATATCGAGCGTCGTGTATTAAAATATTTATGGTAAACAAATATTATATTTGATTTTCATCTTTGACTTTAATATATATTTATGATTGGATCTTTCATATATTAACTTTCCATATAATTGAAATTTCAATTTATGGTAAGCTAATTTATGATTTGATTTTCATTAAATATATGATTGAATATAATTGGATTTTCATAAATATTTTTGGCTTCCATATATAGATTTTCATATGGAAACCCTCATTCATGCAAGGGTATATATAAAGGCTCATGCAATATACAACAACATAAAAAAAAAGAAAAAAAGATGGCAAGAGTGTCATTGCAACTTTGGAGAGGAGAAAGAAGGATTGGAGGCCGTTTTGGAGAAGAAAATCAATTTGGGATATTTCTCATTGTCTTTTTTCTTCGTGGTTGTAGTATATTTTCTGTTCCAAAGAATTGCGGTAATCCGTGTTGGATCGGTGAGAAGCTTGTAGATGGTGTAATCTCTTTATTTCATTACTGGAGGTTCTTCAGAGTTGGACTCCGATCGTCCCGTGATTTTTTTTATCTGAATTTTTCACGTAAAAATTTCTTTGTCTGCGATTTGTGTTTGGTATTTTTTGGTTTGTGCATTTTGTTCGGTTCTTCCACATGTACTCTCTGGTTTGGGAAACAATTTTCGTGTTTCGTTCCCAACAATGTGGTATCAGAGCCAGGTTCTGGAATTTCAGAAGGGTGTTAGGAGTTGACAGGCAAACCAGGGATGAGAGATGGACGCGAAGTCGGTGCACATGGTAAACCTGAACGGTACCAACTATCATTACTAGAGGAGCAAGATGAAGGATCTGCTATTTGTCAAGAAGTTGCATCTGCCAATATTTGCTTCCGAGAGGTCTAGTGAAAAATCTGAAGAGGACTGGAAGTTCGAGCATATACAGGTGTGTGGGTATATCAGTCAGTTCGTTGACGAGAACGTGTACAACCACGTTGCCAGTATTGAGCAGCGAGGACACTGTGGGATAAGCTGAAATCTTTGTATGCGAAGAAGACCGGAATAAATAAATTGTTCCTGATCCGGATGATAATGGGTATACGGTACAAAGATGGGACGTCTATTACAGATCATTTCAGTGAGTTCCAGGGCGTGGTTGACCAGCTATCCTCGATGAGAGTCAAGTTCGACGACGAGGTTCAGGGACTATGGATGCTTTGTACATTGCCAGACTCATGGGAGATCGTACAAGTGTCTATGATCGCTTCTGCTCCGGAAGGTGTGGTCAGTCTGGAGTTTGCCAATAGAGAGGTACTGAATGAAGAGATACGAAGACGTTCTCAGGGCACTTCATTCATATCACACTCAGAGGCGCTTGTTTCAGAGAGCCGCAGAAGGAGTAAAAGCAGGGGTCCAGGCGGTGGCAGAAACAAAAGCAGGAGAAGGTCCAATGGTCGGTACGAGAACTCTGAGTGTTACCATTATGGCAAGAAGGGCCACATCAAGCGAAACTATTTCGCTTGAAAGAGAGAGAAGAATGGCGATAAGGGGAAGCAGGATGAGAACACTACAATGACGGCATCGGCACATGGAGGCGATCTGATCATTGTAGGTGATGCGATAGTTATGAACCTCGCCTGCGATGACAACTGTTGGCTAGTGGACTCAGGTGCTTCAACACACGTATCTCATAACATGGCACTATTTGCTACTTACACAATATGGGACTGTGGAGTGTTGAAGATGGGCAATGGAGATGTGTCGAAGGCAGTTGTCATTGGAGATGTGCATTTGAGGACAAAAACGGGTGCAGTTCTTGTTCTGAAAGATGTTCGTCATGTCCCTGATATCCGTTTCAACCTGGTGTCGGTTGGAAGGTTGGATGACGAGGGTTTCTTCAATCTCTTCAAAAATAGTTAGTGGAAGCTTTCCAGAGGTTCGATGGTGATTGCCAGAGAAAGCAAGATGTTCGGACTCAACTATATGAAAGGGAGCGCACAGGGGACACATGAGGTGAACGCAACTACTGATGCGTCTACCGAGTTGTGGCATAGACGGCTCAACCATATCAGCGAGAAGGGGATAAGCTATTTGGTGAACAGAAAGGTGATTCCAGGACTAAAGTCTAAAAAATTGGAGAGGTGCACGCACTTTTTGGCAAGAAAGCAAAATATGATGTCTTTCCAAAGTCACCCAAGTTCAAGGAAGCCGACGTTGCTCGAATTGATTCACTCGGATGTCTGCGGCCCTATGAAGGTAAAATCTATTGGTGGTGCTTCTTACTTTGTAACTTTTATTGATGATTATTTCAGAAAAGTTTGGGTCTATGCCTTAAAGACCAAGGATCAGGTGCTGCCCACTTTTAAGGATTTTCAGACCTCTGTTGAAAGAAAAACCGGCAAGAAGCTGCTATGTGTTCGGTTGGACAATGACGGCGAATATATCGATCCCTTTGATGCATACTACAGAGAGCAAGGGATACGACACCAGAAGACTCCGCCAAAGACACATTAGCTTAATGGTGTAGCGAAACAGATGAACATGACACTGATGGAGAGGATACGGTGTTTGCTGTCAGAAGCAAACTTGTCGGACAGCTATTGGGGTGAGACTCTTTACACAACTGCTTATATTATTAATTTATCTCCTAGTGCTCCTTTGCAGGGTGATGTTCCTGACAAAGTGTGGTACGAAAAAAATCCGTCATACAATCACCTGCGAGTGTTTGGTTGTAAGGCCTTCGTGCATGTACCGAAAGACGAGAGATCCAAACTTGAGCCGAAGACGAGACGGTGTGTCTTTGTCGGTTACGGTCGGGATGAGTTTGGCTATAGACTCTACGAACCAATGGAAAGAAAGCTCTACAGAAACAGGGACGTGGTATTCATCGAGGATCAGACCATGACTAACACTCAGGATTCTAAGAGACCTTTTGAGGCTGAAAAATTGCCTGGGTTAGAGTCATTTTGCTTCGAGCAGTTTCCAGAGGACATCGCAGAGGATACAGTTATAGGAGAGCCAGTACATAAAGTTTCTTCCAACCTTGATCATCAGCCTGCTGATGGTGGTCAGGGTGACCCTCAGGAGGATGAGTATGCCGAGTAGGTAGTTCCTGAAGGGGAGGAGGTTGTTGATATACAACCAAGACCAGTGGTTCCATTGAGGAGGAGCGATAGAGAGCGTCGATCATCTACGAGATACTCACTGGGTGAGTATGTGCTATTGACTGACGATGGAGAACCTGAAATTTTTGCAGAGGTTATGGAAGACGAACACATGCAGGAGTGGATGGAGGCCATGCAGGAGAAGATGAGTTCCTTGGAGGCCAACTCTACTTATGATCTGGTGCGGTTGCCAAAGGGCAAGAAGGTTTTCAAGAATCGATGGGTGTTCAGAGTGAAGCAGACAGATGATGCTACTCGCACTCGATAAGCTAGGCTAGTAGTTAAAGGCTACGGTCAGCAAAAAGACATAGATTATGATGAGATCTTTTCGTCAGTCGTCAAGTAGTCGTCTATTCGGGTGGTGTTAACATTGGCAATCAGTTTTGACTTGGTGGTCGAGCAAATGGATGTGAAGACGACATTCCTCTACGGCGATCTTGAGGAGGAGTTGTACATGGAGTAGCCAGAGGGATTCAGTGAGAATGGCAAGTCACACTTGGTCTGCCAGTTGAGGAAGAGCTTGTATGGTCTGAAGCAGGCTCCTAGGCAGTGTTATAGGAAGTTCGAGTCGTTTATGGGGGACCATGGTTACGCATGAACGATGTCAGACCACTGTGTATTTGTGAGGTACTTTGTCGAGGATGATTTTATCATTTTAATGTCTTATGTTGATGATATGCTACTGGTGGGTCAGAATGTCACTAAGATAGCGGAGTTGAAGAGCCAACTGGTGCGACCTTCTCTATGAAGGATTTGGGCGCAGCGAAGACTATTCTTGGGATGTATATCAGCCGAGAGAGAGAGAGAGAGAGAGAGAGAGAGAGAGTCCAAGATGCTACACTTGTCCCAAAAGAAGTACATTCACCGGGTACTTCAACGTTTTGGGATGGACAGATCGAAGAAAGTGAGTAACCCCTTGCAGCTCACTTTAAGTTCACTGAGGAGCAGTGTTCATCTACCGAGGACGAGAAGGACGATATGGATCGGGTTCCATATGCCTCAGCTATGGGGAGTCTTATGTATGCTATGGTGTGTACGAGGCCAGACATTGCTCACGCAGTTGGCACAGTTAGCAGGTATACTTCTAATCCTGGAAGGGTACATTGGAGTGGGGTCAAGTGGATTCAACGATATCTTCAAGGCACTGCCGATTGAAGACTTTTTTTTTGTGGTGACGAGCCGAAGCTGGTTGGATATACCGACGCCGATATGGCTGAAGATGTAGACACGAGGCGATCGACTTCGGGCTATGTGATAATGTTTGTTGGTGGAGCAGTATCGTAGCAGTCGCGGTTGCAGAAGTGTGTTGCCTTATCGACGACAGAAGCATAGTACATTGCGGCGAAAGAGGCTTGCAAGGAGTTGCTGTGGATAAAAAAGTTGTTACAGGAAATTGGGCTAAAGCAAGAGCAATATCCTTTACTTTGCGATAATCAGAGTGCAATTCACCTTGTGAAGAATAAGATATTTCATAGCCGGTCCAAGCACATTGATACCCGGTATCATTGGATACGAGATGTGGTTGAAAAGAAGGAAGCAGGGCTTGAGAAGATTCATACAGATAACAACGGAGCAGACATGTTCATAAAGATTCTTCCAAGAAGAAAGTTTGAGTACTGCAGGCGGATCGTCGGGATGACGTCCCCCAACACATAGTTGTGAAATGAGAGATTTGTTGGAATGGGTGGGGTTCCCAACCTATGTGGAGAATACCCCGGAGTGCGACGAGCGTCATCCGTGTGTCGAAAAAGCTCGAAAAGTGCATCGAGCGCCGTATATTGGAACATTTATGGTAAGCAAATATTATATTGGATTTTCATCTTTGACTTTAATTATATATTTATGATTGGATCTTTCATATATTAACTTTCCATATGAAGCTAATTAATGATTTGATTTCCATTAAATATATGATTGAATGTAATTGAATTTTCATAAATATTTTTGGCTTCCATATAAAGATTTTCATATATAAACCCTAATCCATGCAAGGGTTTATATAAAGGCTCATGAAATATACAATAACATGAAAATAAAAAATAGAGAGAAAAAATGTGTCAAGAGTGTCATTGTAACTTTGGAGAGGAGAAAAAATGATTGGATGTCGTTTCGGAGAAGGAGATCAATTTGGGGTATTTCTCATTGTCTTTTTTTTTCATGCTTGTAATCTATTTTCTATTTCAAAGAGTTACAGTGATCCGTGTTGGATCGGTGAGGAGCTTGTAAATGGTGTAATCTCTTTATTCCATCAGTAGAGATTCTTCAGGGTTGGACTCCGATCGTCCCGTGGGTTTTTTCATCTGAATTTTTCACGTAAAAATTTCTGTGTCTGCGATTTGTGTTTGGTATTTTTTGGTTTGTGCGTTTTACTTGGTTCTTTCGCAGGTACTCTTTGGTTTGGAGAACAATTTCCGCGTTTCGTTCCCAACAACCTCGGCTTAAATGCATTGGTGGTACCCTAACTTGGGGCACTCTAATACTGGAGTACTCAATGTTTAATTCGTTACAATAAAATGACTAAAGTTCAATTAACCAACAGTAAAGTATATGTCGTTCCCTTCCGTCCAATCCCTTCACGGAATGCTGACCTGGCATGCCATGTTTTCAAACCCAATAATCTCTCTCTCTCTCTCTCGCTCGGACACATCGCGAAGCCGACAACGCCGATGCCACCCCTCGCCGGAGAAGTCGGCTGGAACCTTCTCACCTGCGTGGTCTCTTGTCGCCGTTGGCCGAACGACACCGAGTCGTCGACGTCGTCGTACCGTTCTGGCGACATCCCGTGGGGGAAGGATCTCGACCGTTCCGACGGGAGATCGGTTCGGCAACTCAACCTCCGGTCGAGGAGGAGGCCGAGGATCCAGGACTTTGACCGCCACATCTTGTCGAATCTGGGGGTTCCAGATCCGAAGAGTAGGGAGAGGAAGAAGGACCTCTTCTTGCCGCCGACGGCGGTGGCGCCGGCACCGGATCAGACGGAGGGGGGAGACCGATCGAGGGCGGTGGGTCCGGGCGGGAGAGGGGTCGGATTCGACAGAGTGGCGGTGGTCGACGAGGGGGGAGACCGATGGAGGGAGAGGAGGAGGCGGCGGTTCCAGCGAGTCGAAGGAGCACTCCTTGGCGGGAAGGACGACGAGGAGTCGCTCCCGGAGGCAGGAGACGGCTGAAGTAAAATTCGTTTCAAACTCGAGAGAGAGAGAGAGAGAGAGAGAGAGACGTTGCGTGTCAGGTTGGCATTCCATGAAGGAATTGGACGGAAGGGGACGACAAGTACTTTACTGTTGGTTAATTGAACGTTAGTCATTTTATTGTAACGAATTATACATTGAGTAGTCTAGTATTAGAGTGCCCTAAGTTGGGGTACCGCCAATGCATTTAAGCCCAGCTTCCTCTCAAAATTCTTTGGAATAATATTTTACTAATTCATTTATAATTTATTAAGAACTAAATTCTTAGGTCACTTATATGTACTAGTTACTTTCACGTGCGCACATAAAAAATATATAATATTACTAAAAAATGAGATAGAAATTTAAATTATGTTAGTATATTTTAAATATAATTTGAATATATTTTAATTATAATTTATTGTAAATATATTTTTAAATTTTGAATATGTATTTAATTAGATAATATCATTTAGTTAGTTTAAATATAATTTAAATATTGAATATATTAGAGGATTTATAGTTAGTTAGAAATATATTATATTCTAAACAATTCTAACTCAAGTGGTTAAAGTGGGAGCATTTTTTTTTGGCCCTTGATAAAGGCACTACAAAATACACTCAGGGCAGTCCAATTTTTTTTTTTGATAATTACAAGTTTGCCACTCCCAAAAATTACTCACCGGGCTAGCCACTCCCAATTGATTTTTTTTTCCAGGACTGTCAAAATTTTGACAATCCTAACAATAGGAAGGACTCTCAAAATTTTGACAGTCCTACCAATTGAAATTACTCTCAGATTTTGACAGTTTTAAAGAAAATATGTTGATTCTTTAGGACTGTCATAATTTTGACAGTCTTTCAAATAGATAGTATTGTCAAAGTTTTGACAGTCCGGAGAGGTGCGCGAGGCGACAAGGGGGTGTGCGATGTGGGCTGAGCGGGACGGCACGGATCTGAGCAGGCTGTGCGGAGGCCGGAGGGGGTGGGGCTGAGCGAGGCGGCGCAGGAGGAGGAGGCCGGAGGGAGGCGTAGGAGCTGGAGGAGGAGATGAGATGGAGAGGAGGGAGAGGCCGGGGGGTGGAGGAGCGGGAGGAGGAGGAGGAGGAGGAGGCGGCCGGATAGGAGTAGGGGAGCGGGAGGAGGAGGGACGGAGGAGCGGGAGGAGAAGGAAGAAGTTGGAGAGGAGCGGAGGAGGAGGAGGAGGAAGAGGAGAGGAGAGGAGAGGACATGGGGTTGAAGTGCCTGAGACAAATTTGGACAGTCTGGGTGAAAGTTTTTCATTAATGGACTAGTCATGAGTGTTTTAAGTAGTGCCTTTATCAAATTTTTTTTTTTCTGAGTTCAATTTCTAAAGACTGTAATGCACAAGAACATTACTAGTCACTTATAATAACATTTGCTACTAAGTAACTTTTTTTTTGAAAGGGTTAGGGACTGATTTTTTGGTTGTCACTTTTTTTTTTGTTGTTGTTGAAGAAATTGAAATAAACGCAGTCACCAGACCTCTGCTTTAACATTTCCTCACGTCTCCATCAACCAACAATTAATCTACTTAAGACATCAAAATGTGCATCCAACCATCTTAGAGCATCTCCAACCCTATTCTATTGTATGTGTTGTGATTTTTAGGTGGATTTATTTTTAGGTTATAACACTATATTTACAAAAGATAATAAAGTAAAAAATTATTATCCACTAAAAGAATATTAATATCTGTTGTTTAGGAGTTTAAACTCAACTTTTTGAATTAAAACATAAAATTTGACATAAATAGTATTTGGATGATTAACACTCAAAATTGGTTTTTTTTCCACAAAATAAATGTTTAAACCTAATAATGGGGAAGTAAAAAAAAAACTCTGTTCTCCGCATCCATTTTTTTGATAAATATTTCTTAAAATTGTATAATTTTTTTTCACACAACTACAAATATTTCTTAAAGTTAATTTTCTAATTATCTCTCGTCACAACTTCAAAGTTCATAGAAATTTTATTTGAAAAAATATTTTCTAAAATATTTTACCAAACAAAAAATCTAAAATTATTTTCTAAACTATTTTACCAAACATTTTTTAATCTGAAAACCATTTTTCAGATGTAACCAAACACGAAGTTAAAATTTGTAAAATTACAAAACAACTTTATAACATCATTTTAAAAATTGCGTGAAAATAATTTTTTTTGAAAACCTATCAATACAAAAGCCAAAACAACTATCCTTTTTCTAAAAATATATTTTATTACATAGACGTGAAGATATTTTCAAGTTTAAAATTAGACAACAAATTTTACAATATTTTATATTATAATTTTTATCAGATAAGTTTCACAATTTAATTGATAATTATATAATAAGATAATTTTTTTTTAAAAATTGTTATTTCTACGTGGCAATAACCTTTTTCCAAAGCCACAATAAATAGGGTTGGACAAACGATACACCGTAAAGTTTCTACTTACCTGCGACTTACACCATGAATATTGCCTATTTTAACCCCCAAAAATGGTCCGGCCTAGTCCGGTATTGCAAAACTAATGTAGAGAAAATAATATATTTATCTTCACACAAAGAAGAGTAGATTGGCAAAATCAGATTTGCCGATGTAGCATGCCAAAACTCGTCAATGGAGAATAATACGATGCGGAAACGAAACAGAAACGAACAGAAAAAATGAACGTAGTCGAAACGGACGTTATAATTTGCTTGAAATCGAACGACGAATTCATAAGATATGTCCTAAATTTAGAAACGATCTAGAGTCCACAAGTAATAAAACGAACAAATCTCAATAAAAATTAGTAACAACATTGGAGTTAAAAACATATTGCAATGGATAAAGTAAAAAAAAAAAAAATCTCTTTAGATTACCTATTTTTGCGAAATAAGATCCCTAGTTTTAATTTTTTTTTTTTTGTCTTTTCATCTTGGCTCAATTTACAGCTAAATTTATTTCTGCCATTACCAGATGTCAAATTAGGTCTGAAATGACGATTATACCCATAAAAAAAAATTCTTCCTCCATTCTCTCTCCGGCAACCCCCCTTCCCCTTCTTCTCCGACGACGGTGGTGACGTAGCAGCAGTAACGACGCCACGCGGGGTGGAGGAGGGTACTGGTGGTGGCACAGGGATAGGGGGCGCCGGTGGTGACACGGGGAGAAGGGGGGCGGCGTGGGGAGGAGGGTGGCGCCGGTGGTGACGCGGGGAGGAGGGGGACGTAGGTGGGGAGAAGGGGGAGGGGAGGAAGGAGATATTTTGGATTTTATTTTTTATTATTTTTATTTTTTTAAACAATCAGTAACGTTCACTTCAAACGACCAGTTGGCGGAATGAGACATTTTGATCAATTTTTTTATTACGGAAGGATTTAATTGTTGAAAAAGTCTAAAGAGTCTTAATTTGTGAAAGTAGATAATTTTAGGAGAATATTTTGCACTTTACTCTGTTACAATCATATACCTTTATATAGACTTACATAGCTTGGGATGAATAAAGAAATTCTAATCCTAAACGGAGTCCTACTAAATTTAATCCTAAACAAAGAAATGAAAATAAAACCTAATATATGCGCGCGCACACACAAAAAGACGAGCAAAATCTGCTTACCAAATTTGTGAACGTCTCTTTTGAAACAATTGACGATAAACCAATTGGTGGACCGATCAACCTATCATATTTGCTCAAATTTATAGAAAATTTAAATAAAAGATTTTGTTTCATTTTAAATAAAAATATAAATTTAAAAACTAAAAACAAAAAATAAAAACTAAAATCTAAAAGTTAAAAAATTTAAAACTAAAAACTAAAAATTTTAAAAAGTAAAAATTAGAAAAAATAAAACTAAAATTTTTCTTTTTAAAAATAAAAAAGGAAAAAATTAAATAAATAAATAACAAAAAGATTTAAAAGGAAAGTATTTTTTTTAAGTTATAAGTTGTAATGTATTTAAGATTATAAAAAAAAAAGAAAAAGAAAAGAAAAGAAAAGAAAGAAATTTTGTAAGTTTTAAGTTGTAATGTAATTGCGATTACATGAATTTTATAATACGATTGTTAAAAAAAGGTAATGTAATACAATCAAGCTTGTAATTACCATTACATTATATAAAAAAAAAAAAAATTATACATCCAAACATTCGTACTAAAATTACAATGTAATGTCAATTACACTTCATTATCCAACCATGAAAACCAAATGCACCTTTAGTATCCTTTTTGAATAAGTGGGCCAACTCGGTAAGAATAATAAACTGAAACAATTGGTCCAATAACTACTCGGCCCATTATAAGCTCTAATATTAAATGACCCAGCATAAGTTTATTCCAGGAATAAATGAAGTCGTGCTAAATTGGAGAATTGCAGATTTGCGAGTACAGAGAGGGAACGAACAGCGGAAAGAAATGGAGAAGAAGAATAAAAGAAAAAGGGAAATAAAGTGACCGTTGCTCGAAACTCTATTCTATTCGTAACGGTTTGAATTAAGCTCGAGCTTGTCGTCATCTCCCATGGCGGCTCCGGCGGAGGCATCGGCCCCCGTCGCCGACGAAGCGGAGAAGGCCAGGACCCTGATCGGCGCCCTCAACCTCATCTCGAGGAACCTCCCTCTCCCTCCCGAGCTGTTCCGCGCCGTCTCTTCTATTTACCACGACGCCATCGGCGAAGAGAAGGAAGGAGAGAAGGACGAAGAAGAAGAAGAAGAAGAAGAAGAAGAAGAAGAAGAAGAGAAGGAGAAGGAGGCGGCAGCGGCGGTTGAAGGAGAAGGGACCGATTCCGCTCCGGAAGAGTCCGATTCAGTACGTTTCTTTCTTTTTTCCTAGGCAATATCTAGGGTTTCTGGAGAGATTCTCTGAATGTGGTTTGGTAGTTCTGTGCGTGGAAGATTTGATCTTTGTGATTAGCTAGGGTTTCTCGTTATAGGAGATTGCTTCGGAAATTAGGGTTTTGCCATAATTTATTGGAGGTAGAGAACGATGATTGTAAATGCGCTGGGGGTTAGACTGTTGGTATTGTTTCTTTTGGGGAGGGGATTTAGTCATATTGGATTGAATACTCAAGAAAACACTATAAAAAGAAATTGGGCTTCGGAGGTAGTGTATTGTTGGGACTTTGCAAGCCGCCTTTTGTGTGTGTGTGTGTGTGTGTGTGTGTGTGCCTAAGGAAGAATTGGTTATCTGCTTTACAAACCTGAGAGAGGGGGAAGCCAGGGGTGAGAGAATGGCGAGGAGTGGGTGGTGGTACTGGTGAGCTTGGAGGAGGTTAAGAGAGTCGGGTTTGAGAGGGAGAAAAAAAAAGGAGTTTGATACGTTTTGGTTGAGTTGTCAATGGGTCGAATTGGATATATGTAATATCCAAATCCAAACTCTATAAGATTTAGTCGTCCAGTTTGGATGAAATTTCTAAGACGACTTTAGAATGTTATATAACTGTATATTAGGTAATCTATGTGAAAGTATTTTCCAATATGCCTACTTAAAATTTAGGAAGTTCAAAGTATCATTTGAGGTCATTCTTTTTTATGATTTCTACTTCATCAACCACAGTCTAGATGGTTTCACACACAATGCATACATTATCGTGTCTTGTTTATCTAAATTTGACGGAGCTTTCAAACTTTATAGCCAGATACATGTGATACACTTGATATTTGTTAAAATAACCTGTTAAGTATTATATTAGTAATGGACTTTAGTCCCACATCGGGTAGAGTAATAGAGAGAGGGGTTAGCCCCTCATATATATATGTAGTATTCTCATCAATAAAAGTTATCCTATTATTCTCCTTTACATGGTATCAGAGGTATCTTTCTCCATCAACCTCTCTCTCTTCACAGAACCCTAACCCTAGTTCCCGCCCCCCTGCCTGCCTCCAGGAGCCCCGCCCCCCCCCCCCCCCCAGTCCCCCTGCCTCCAGAACCCTCCCGCCCTCCCCCTGCCCGCCTCCAGGACCCCGTCACCCCGCTCCAAAACCCCCGCCCCCCCTCTCTACTGCTGCGGTCATTATTGTTGTTGCTGCTGCTGCTCCTTCCATTGTCGCCGCCGCTGCTACTCCAGAACTCCCCACCTCATGCCCGCCCCCTGCTACTCCTTCTCCTGCCTGCTGCCTCCCCCCTTTCCCTAGCCGTAACCTATCCCAAACCCTAACCCTAGTCGCGACCTACCCCAAACTGAAAAACATGTCTATAAACCATAACCCAGTCGCCACCTACCCCAAATTTTAGCCAACTTTCTCCTTAAAAAAGAGTTGAGATTCTTAGAGGGTAAACAATAGTTTGTTTGCCGGAAGCTCTGACTCTCAATATCTGAAAATAAATAATAACAATGGGATCATCAGAGGGTAAACAATGGTTTGTTTACCGAAAGCTCTGACTCTCATCGGCTTCAGAAATTTAACAAAGAGCAGACAAGTGGTTTGTTTTACGTGAATCTTTGTTTCTTTTCTTACTTGATCTACACATCAGGATCAAACATGGAGTAACCTGGGTTCCCCCTCTGTCCTGACGTGTTTGATCCACATCCAGTTAGCTTCCTATGCGCGTGCAGGTGCTGGCCACGTTTTTAGCGCATTGGCAGAGTTGATGTGATTATAAAATTGGAAAGATCATACCGACAGTCGAATCCAGAATACTGAAGGATGACAGGCACGGGCGCGAATAGCAGTGCTACAGACACTAGTATTAGAAACGCAATGGCGGGACCAACGGGCACTGGCATGACGATTTTCTCGATTTGACTTGTCGATCGACGGTTGGATGGACCAGAGGGCTACTCGACATGATGAAGGAAGATCTAAAAGACGTTTAGGAGAATGCGGTTGTCCAAACATCTGACTGACAATCCCCCAGCAGAGACTGATCCCATATTTGAGCAATGAGAGAGATGATAGTCTACTATTTACACAGTTGATGAATTCAACGGAACCATCGGTAGAAGACATGAATCAGAATACGAATTCCGTAAAGGAATTATAGGAGGTCCTGGCGGCAGCGTTTGATGGAAAACACGATTTGTCCCATATCTACGACTCAGCGTTTGATGGAAAACACGATTTGTCCCATATCCCCCAGCAGAGACTGATCCCATATTTGAGCAATGAGAGAGATGATAGTCTACTATTTACACAGTTGATGAATTCAATGGAACCATCGGTAGAAGACATGAATCAGAATACGAATTCCGTAAAGGAATTATAGGAGGTCCTGGCGGCAGCGTTTGATGGAAAACACGATTTGTCCCATATCTACGACTCGGTCGTTGGTGTATACCAAGCAAATCAGGGAGACAACATAAGGACTATTACCGGGCCTTTAATTCTATGACTGATGAGATCAACCGTATTTTACCCTTCACAACGGATATTAATGAAGCCATGGCCCAACGTGAGCAGCTTCATCTCATGGCATATTTGGCATCTCTTCGTCCTGATACGGACTCTGCTCGCTCTCAGATAATTGCTGGATTTGATGTTCCGTCTCTGATGGAGGCCCACTATCGCGTTCATCGGACAGCGGAAGTTGTTGAGACCACTCTGGGTGATGCTTCTGTTGATCAATCTGCTCTTGGTGCGGCTCGTCCTGGATTTCGTGGTGGTCGTGGTGGACGACGTGGGAGCCGCAATGCTGGTCGTGATGGAGGACGAGGCAATGGCGATCGTGATGGAGGAAGACCGCACACATGTTTCAACTGTGGTCAGTATGGCCATTTTCAGTGCCAGTGTCCTAAAGTTCCTACCGTCAATGTTACAATAGGCGCTCCTGATGATGGCGTTCGATTTGTCCAGATGACTGCAGAGTCGTATACAAATTTTTTTGAGTTCCTAGCTCAACGTCATAGTGAGGCATCCACATCTGGATCCACAGTCGGGTACTCCGCGACATATGGTGAGGTCCAAAGTGGGTAATTGACTCTGGTGCGTCAGCTCACATGACTGGCGACGCAGGTATGATACGCAATTATATATCGGTGGGACGTGTTTTCGATATTACCGTTACCAATGATGGTTCACTAACAGTCCGTGGACGTGAAAGTGTCCGTCTTTCTTCCGGATTGTCACTCAATTATGTATTACATACACCTGACAACCCGTTCAGTTTACTTTCCATTAGTCAGATTACTCGCGACATGCATTGTTCGGTAATATTTTTTCCTGATGGTTGTGTTTTTCAGGACCTAAAGGCTGGAAAGACTGTCGGTAGCGGGCCTGTGGCTGAAGACTTTTACCTGTTTGACGCACCTTTCTCTGTTGCTTGTGCCGGCGTGAATCTCGATCCTTTCAAGCGCTATACTTGTCGTTTAGGCCATCTATCCAAGCTCTCCAGAAATTGTACCCATTTTTAGATATTCCTTTTTTTTTATTGTAAGTCGTGTAATTTGGCTAAACATCATCGAATTTCCTATCCGATAAGTCAAAATAAATTTGCATCTGCTCCTTTCGAGTTGGTGCATTCTGATATATGGGGGCCATGTTCGGTTGATTCGATGATGGATTTCAAGTAATTTGTTACATTTGTTGATGATTACTCACGTGTCACTTTTGTCTATCTAATGAAAAATTGCTCCGAACTATTTGACATTTGGTGCAATTTTTATGTGGAAATCAAAATACAATTTGGTATTCCGATTAAATATTTTCGAAGTAACAATGGTCGTATCTGTCTCGTGAGTTCAGTTCGTATCTGTCTCGACATGGCATCATCCACCAAATTTCATGTTCTTACACATCAAAATAGAATGGTGTTACCGAACGTAAGAATCGGCATCTCTTGGAAATGACCCGTGCTCTTATGTTTCAAGCACGTACTCCCAGAAGGTTTTGGTCAGATGCGGTACTTACAGCTTGCTATCTTATTAATCGCATGACATCGTCCGTTTTCAATGGTGCTTCTCCCTTTTCTCGACTATATCCCAAATTTTGAGCCATTTTCTCTGTATGTCAAATTTTTTGGTTGTTTATGTTATGTTCGGGATACCAGACCAACCCTTTCTAAATTAAACCCTAAGGCAATTCAATGTATTTTTCTTGGATATCCTAAAGATCAGAAAGGGTATCGTTGTTTATTTCCTACCTTGAAGTGGTATTTTTTCTCTCGGGATGTTACCTTTGTTGAAATCGAGTTTCCTCCACTTCCACAAACTACAGGTCTAGTGTCCAAAGTTTATCCAGAGGAGAATTTTTTGTTGTTTCCTGTTCAAACAGATCAGTCCCCGTAAGGGTGCCCTTCCCTACCGAGCCAATATTCTGGTCCGACGGTCCGCAAACACCGGTTCAGTCAGCCCCGCCGTCGTCCGAACGAGCGTCGCAGATAGTGCACACGGTCACAGAGTCATCCTCCTCTAGCTCGACTGATTCGCCTCCGCCTGTTCTACCAGCTCGACCTCGTCGTGCCTGTCGTGATCATCCCTTGTATGTTAAAAACTACAAAGGGCTCGTGAAGTACACTCAATCCTTGATAGCTACTATTTATAGGATTTAGATTCCTAATACTGCCGAGGAGGGTCTCAAACATCCCGGTTGATGTGCTGCTATGGAAGAGGAGATAAAAACACTTCGGGAGAGCCAAACTTGGGACTTGGTAGATCTGCCGCCTGGTAAGCAGGTAATATATTGCAAATGGGTGTTCACGATCAAATTGAAACCGGATGGCACTCTTGATCGACTAAAGGCTCGACTGGTGGCTAAAGGATATTCTCAGACCTATGGTGATGATTATTTTGAGAAATTCTCTCCAGTTGCCAGGATGACCTCTGTACGGGTTCTCTTGGCATTAGCTTCTCGCTATGACTGTCCCTTACTTCAGTTGGATATCAAGAATGCATTCCTCCACGGGGATCTTGACGAAGAAGTGTATGTGGTGCACCCTCCCGAGTTCGTTGCAAGGAAGGGTAAAGTGTGTCATCTGAGAAAGGCTCTCTATGGTCTCAAACAATTATCCCGTGCATGGTTTGGTCGATTACACATGTTGCCACTCAGTTTGGCATGTGTCAATCGAAGAAGGATCATTCAGTAATTTACCTACAGACCTCAGCTGGAAGGATACTACTTGGTGTCTATGTTGATGACATTGTGATCATGAGAGACGACAATCAGGACATTGCAGGACTGAAGAAGTTTTTGGGAGAACAGTTTCAGACCAAGGGTATGGGATCGTTAAACTACTTCTTGGGTGTTGAAGTCATACGGGAAAAGAGACGCATTGTCATGTCTCATAGTAAGTATGTGCTAGACATACTAAATGATGTAGGAATGATGCAAGCCAAGGGAGCAAAGTCGCCAATGGACCCTGGAGAAAAGTTACTCCCCGATGAGGGGGTACTGATGACTAATCCAGATCAATATCGTCGAGTGGTTGGAAAACTCAACTACTTTGCGGTTATGACTCGTCAAGATATTTCCTTTGCAGTCAGTGTCGCAAGTAGATTTATATATTCTCCACGAGTTCCACATTGGCAGACAGTTCTTAGAATTCTGCGCTATATAGTCCTGAATCCTGGAAAAGGAATTCGCATGGAGAATCAGGGACATACAAATGTTGAGTGCTTTACCGATTCTGACTGTGGTGCAAGCCTGACGGATAGACGATCTACATCTGGTTATTCGGTATTTATTGGTGGAAACTTGGTATCGTGGAAGAGCAAGAAGCAGAGTGTGATCGCACGATCAAGTTCCGAAGCAGAATATCGAGCTATTGCTCATAGGACATCATATGTGCTATATCTGAAGTATCTGCTACAAGAACTGGGAGAAGAAGCAGGATCTAAAGCGGTAAATATGTCTAAAGCGGTAAATATGTGGTGTGATAACTAGTCTGTTATCCATATTGCTACCAATTCTGTGTTCCATGAAAGGACGAAGCATATTGAAATTGACATTCACTTCGTCCGTGATGAGTATAAAAAGGGGATAATAAAGTTTCATCACGTGAGGACCGGTAATCAGATAGCTGATATCTTCACAAGTCTCTTCTAGGTCCTCAGGTTCAATTCATGTGTAACAAGCTGGACATGGTTGACATATATGCTCTAGTTTGAGGGAGGGTGTTAAGTATTATATTCGTAATGGGCTTTAGTCCAACATCGGGTAGAGTAATAGAGAGAGGGGTTAGCCTCTCCTCTCTATATATATAGTCTTCTCATCAATAAAACTTATCCTATTATTCTCCTTTGCATAACCATTAGGGTATACTTATCTGGTTCACTTGAGGCCCAAGCCCTGACGGTAAAGACTGTGGCTTACTTTTGAAATCCAAACCCTATAGTTCTAAAATAATCAGATCAAATAATTCAGTTATAGATTACTGTTAACAGGCCTAGGCCTAGGTTGGGTACTGGTGTTGGGAAGCTGTCTAGGTTTGTTGACTTGTGGTGGCGAAGTTCTGATGAAATTTGTGTGGAGCTTTAAAGTATTGTCTAATATGCTTACTTAAATTTAGGACGTGCAAACTATCATTTAAGATCATACTTTTATTTTTTATTTTTATGATTTCTATTTCTTCAACTACAATCTAGATGGTTTTCACACATGATGGATACATTATCGAGTCTTTTTTTACCTAAAATTTGATAGAGTATTCAAACTTAATTAAAATTTGATGGGAGCATTCAAACTTAATTATAAGATACATGAAACTTAATTATAAGATACATGTGATGAACTTGATATTTGTTAAAGTAACCATTTGGGTAGGTACCCCGAATGAGGCCAAAATCCCAAACATTGAAGACTTAGGATTACTTTTGAAATCCAAATCCTATAATTCTAAAATAATCGGAACAGATAATTGGGTTGTTGGTTACTGTTGACAGCCCTAGGCGTGGGTACTACTATTGGGAAGGTTGTCTAGGTTTCGTTGACCGGTGGTGACGAAGTTCCATCGAAATTTATGAGTAGCTTTAAACTTAAAGTAGGGTTCAAAATCATTCAGGAGGAGAAACCTATTTTTAAATGTCTATTGAATTTCTAGATTTCTTGCCGATATTATTGAATAGAGGGTAAGGTGGTTGGTTTGGAGATCCAAACATCTAGGAATCGATGTGGATTTCAAGTTTTTTTTCTTTTTTTTCTTTTCCTAAAGTTTTTGAAACCTTTACAATTTTGGTTTTGCATTCACGTTGTTGTAATTACAGCAAGACGGATAATAAGACGCTGAGGGATGCCTCTATTGTATTCCAGGAATGTTTACATAGCCGACAATGATGATTGATGGCTTGACGGGTCCGTTGTACAGTCATTTTGGATATAGAATGGCTCAATTTGCTCGCATCCAAGATTAAGATGTAGATCTTATTTCTTTAGTGGTATAGAATATTTGGACATTAGAGTTTACACTGAATATACGGTGATTCCTACTGAGTTTGCCGGTAAAAAAAATCTAACGAAAAAGGCAATTACAGAGAAGAGCCCAAGAATAGAAATATGAAGGTCCCTTGAATATGGTCAAGATGCCACCGACGTCCAAAAATCAAACTTTTGATAACGGTACTTAGTTATACTTAGTAGATGATAACATCTCCAATTTAAACAAAAAATTCCAAAATTTTCTTACGAAATAAAAGTAAAGAAACAAATTCTCATTCAAAAAAAGGGGGAATCCGATTTTGAGTTAGACCGTAAAATTTTGTTGCTAAAGCCATTATTTTCTTGGAGGAAACTTTTAGAAATCGTAAATTTTCTCGTCTCAAAGAGAACTTTCGGGATATTGATGGTAGTACGAAAAAATAAATATGCAGAACAGTAAGTAACCTAATAAATCAAATTAGTAAATACATTGTTGAGTCAAAGCAGATTAAATTAAGACTTCCTCCCAAGAAAGCAAAAAAAAGAAAAAGGAAGAGAAAAATACTATAATTTCCTTTTAGCTCATCTAAAGATTAAGAAAAGCGAGTCTTCTGAGCTCTAGTGTGGTAGAACCAAGGTTCACAGTATCGATTCAGAATCGGTATCGGACCAATTCCTATGAGTATCGGGATAGACGGTATCAGTAATATCAACGGTTTCGGATCGAAGAATCGAATATTTTGGTATCGAAAAATAAATAATTATTAATATTTTCGAAAAAAATATTTTATACCGACATTGAATGAAATATTAGTGTTGTTTCTTAGTTGTTTTGAAATTGAATGAAATAGTAGTCACCCTTGCCGATTGGTTGAGATAGATAATTTTTCTTCTTTTACATGCTTTTACAACCTTACTTTGCTTTTTACACCCTTGATGATTGGTCTTTTTGTTCAATTTTAGTTGTCAAATTGACCGGAAAAGAGACCCCCGATATCGGTCAGTATCGGGTGTCAGACGGTATCAGATCGGGATATGCTAAAGTGTATTGGTATTGGCCGTATCGGATCGATATCGGCCGATACTGCAAACTTTGGGTAGAACAAGACCTATCTAAGGAATTCAAGCAATCCTTCAACCTATTGCTCTACATCCCTATCAACTGCTCTAGTCGCCATCTTGTGAAAGAAGTCATTCCCCACCTCCTTTTTCATGCTTCTTCTGCTCCCACAAAAAGCTACTTTTATAAAGTCCACTACAAAGGCCTTGATCTTGTTTTCCTCCCTTCTTCAATGCTGAACCATAGAACCTCCAACTCGATCCAACTATCTACCCTAGTCTCCCCTCCCGCGTCCCGCCGCTACTTCAGTTTCAACTTGAACAGGATTTTATGTGCCCAAAATTGTGCGAAATGTTACTATTGTTTTTGTTTCACATTCCACTTGTTGGAATTATATGTTGACACTTTTTAAGCATGGGGAACATCCTTGGTAAAATTTTGTAATCACTATTGTTTCTGTCTTGCTTTGCTCATAAAGATGTTAATGATGTCTTTGACATAGTGCCTACTTGATACAAAATCTAGGATTAGCTGACAAATATACCAAATATCAGGATATTGGAACTTTATTTATTGGGTTTGGGGAGTTCATCTAATTGGATTTCTTGAACATGGTAAGTTGCTAACATGGGCTTGAGAAACCAGGTATTTTTTGAGGCGCTGTCATTCTGAGATTTGGATTAGGGACAATAAGAGATTATGGTAACTGAGATATTTAGTCCGGAACACATGAGGATTTGAAAAGGCATTGGCGTATTGTTTTATTGAGAGGAATAAAGGACTAGATGATGAAATTCCATGGGCTTCATGTGTTTGTGCTGGTGTGGCATGATGATGACCTTGAGGGTTTTGTCTATTTTATTATTTAAGAGAAAATAAAATTTTAGTCAATTATTTGAACATGGCTATTTATAGGTCAAGTGACCAAACCAAAATGATATTCTATTCGGATTTATTTCATTTGTGATTCTACAAAGTTTGTCTTGGCACCAAAGTGAAATTACATTAGGGTCCATTCCAAAACAATTTTGGTTACTTTTCCCGTTCTTTTACTTCACTTTCCAAGAGTTCAATGACAAAACTCTTAAACATTCGAGGGTTGATGATCTTCTTAATTTCCATTCATATTATGTGAAGCATGTAACGAGGGTGATTAAGTGCATACCATATGAATCTTCTTTTCATTAACGTAATTCAATTAGGTTGCAATCAAGTTGAAACCATGCAAGCTACTTGTGCCCGTTGTGGATGGGCCCATTTAGTGTCGTAGTTCCTTCGCTTCTCCCTTCATTTTAATTGCTAGCACACATGATTGCAAAGTAAAAACGTAGCTGCAATCGAAAGCATGAATATAATATCCACTCAACATTGGTAGGGCATCGAGATTGTACACGTGTGATGGGGGATGGAGGATCAGAGGTGGTGGAAGGGGGAGACGGATGGAGGATAGAAGGTTCTCATTGGAGAAGAAGTATGAGAAAAGTATTGGAGAAATTTGAGTAATAAAAGAGGAAAAATGTTGATTGAGTTGATTTAAAGAATTTTATAAAGATATTTAAGGGTCAATCAAGTTATGCCACCTTTTGTCATAGGAGAAAAAAAGACTTTGCTACGAGGGACAAAGACAAATATTGATGGGGGGCCAAAGTACCTTTAAAAAAGTACATCTTGTAGGGCCGTTGTTGTCATCGTCATCTTATGTAGTTCATTTCTAGGCAATGTTCTTGAAAATAAAGAAAAAATAGCACTATCCAACCAAAAAAAAAAAAATTGATAACTCGTACAAAAACACTTGCTCCACCCTTAAGTTTTAACAAAATCCAATCAATCCATAACAAAGAGACAAATTCCATCACTTCTATTGAGGAAGATTAGTTGCACGACAATGAAAACAACCAAAATAATGAAGTCCAATTTACTATACCAAAAATTGATATATATCTCCTCTCTCTCATTCTATTTATTACCTTCTCTTCATCCATTTCTCACACTATATCTAGCATTTTCTTTTTCCATTTATTCTACATTTCTCTTACCATCTCTAAAATTTCTCTAAATCTTTCCCTATTTATTTATTTGTTATTTTCATTCTAATTTCTTGAGGGACAAAAAGATATGCATATTCCATATTAATTAGATAAAATACATACACTAGTAAGATTTTTTTAGCATTTTTGAGGGGTTCGGGCCCTACCCAACCCATGCATCTGCCCTTGCCTAATCTGACATTGTGAATCTATATATATATATATATGTGTGTGCGCGCGCGCATGTGCGTGCGTGTGTTTGTGTGTGATTTTCACAAAGAAAAAGACATTGACACTATATGTCAATTATATCATTTGAGAGAATATCGATTAATATATTAAGATCGATATATCGGCCATTACTAAAGAACTCAATATCGACCAATATATTTAAAAATTGGGTTTTGGTTTTTTGTTAACTTTAAACAGTTAATGAGTCCCAACCCATTGGTCCAATGTAGTGTTGTTGTAGAATAACATGTCATGGAATCTCGAATTTATCTTCTAATTAGTAACAAGACTAAGAGTCTAAGGCAATACACATTGTTAGTAGTTTAGTAGTTTTTATGTTTGTACTTATCTTCATTAGACTCTTATTTTACTTGGTACTATTTTTTCTTTGACTTAAGTTCTTACGCTTGTTGTTTGTTAGTTTGAAACATTTGAATATTTAGTATATTTATAAATTTGAGTTAGATAGAGCATTTAATATATATAACATGTAATATACTACAGTATATATAATATATAGCATACTATATATTTATTGATATATGACATTTTAATATGTTTTTTTTCTGCGATGCCCTAGTTTGGGTTTCCCTGGCGGCCGTTCCCTCCCCCGCAAGGGTTGCCCCTGTGCGTCCCCTGACCGCTCCTTGGTGTGCGGCGGAAGCTTCCGTCCTCCATTTCCTTCCCTTACCATCCTCTTCCTCCGGTTTTCTTCCGCTCCTCTCTCTCTCCAGATCAGGGCGTTGAGCCCCCTTCCGAGGCGGTCACCCCCCGTCTTCTCTCAGGAGACGTTACCGCACTGGCCCTCCAGGTCTCCGTGGCATTGGTAGCCTCTCCGGAGACCACCCCTTCCTCGGCCCCTTCCACATCGGCGCTCGTGGCCGACGCTGCCTCTCCGCAGGCCTCTTCAAGTTTACCGTTCAGCTCCCCCTCATCTCATCTCCCTCTCCCCTTCTTTAGCCTTGGCACCCTCAAAATCCTTTGCGCAAGCTTTGGTGGGTTTTCCTTCTCAGCCCCACCCTGCTCTCTCAGATAGGCTCCCACAATTTTTCCAAGGGGAGCTGGCTGTCGTATTCTCGGAGGAAGAGGAACATCGACTTCTCCGCCGCTCTCGATGGCGCTCATCGGCAACTTCCCACTAAAATGGCTTCCTGTGGACATGGTGTGGAAAGCCTTCTTCGCAGCCTTTGGTTTCGCGGGCTCGGTCCGCGTCGGTGTTGTAGATCACCAGCACATCAACATTAGGCCGCAAAAGGAGGCAGACTTTCTTTGCCTGTGTTCGCGTCCTATTTGGTTTGTGGCGAACGTGCCTATGCGGGTTTTCTGGTGGACGGTGAATTTCGATCCTTCGGAAGAATCATCCATTGCAGTGATTACACCTGTCCAGATGAACTTTCCTTCTCTTTGCCACTAGTTGTTTGACGAGTCTGCTCTTTTCCAGCTGGCGAAGCGATTCGGAAGCCCCCTTAAAATCGACAAAGCGACGGATAGCATCGGCCGAATATTTGTGGAAGTGGATCTTAGCCTCCCTCTCCCAGCTAGGATTCACATGCTCCTCTGTGGTTATCGGAGCTACTGGCTGGCGTGCGAATTTGAAGATCCGTCAACATTCTGCAAATGATGTCGTCACCTTGGTCATTCCGAGTTAGCTTGTAAAGCCGTCCCCAAGGGTAAGCCCCAGTCTTCGACCCTCGCGGCTGGGCCTCTAGGGGATTTGGGGGGTCATTCTCGAAAGGAGTTAGCCCCTTCTCTTGGGACCCCAGCGGATTCGACCAAGTATTCTGTCTGCAACTCGATGCCGGCCGCCGGTTCAGAGTGCCTCCCCTTTGCCCTGCAACTACACCTCTCTTGGAACAGACTCTGACGTGGGATCGCAGCCAGTGCTTGTAGGGCTGGAGCATCCTTCTATGGAGTCTCAGTTATTGGACGCTACGGTTTCACCTGTGGGAGGGGATCCTCCTTCCTTGATTGCAGTTGCTGTGTTAGCGGGCTCCTCCGCCCTTCCACGTATTGCGTAGAGTCCCCGGGCTCTGTGGACCCGACTGCTTTCGCCGGAGGGGTGTCCGCTTCTCCGTCGTCGTCTCTTGTGGATCAGGATGGTGGCCACCCGTGGCTTATCTTTGTTTGGATTTTGGACACCAGTGCCCAGGTAGAGGGAGGGGAGTCTTCCCCGTCTCCCGAGGTTCTTGCTTCTGCACAGGCAGGTGTTGTGGTCCTCCTTACTACGATGAGTGTATCATGTGAGTTGGATGTGGTAATCGGGGTTGTTTCTTTGGAGAGGGATGCTGGGAAGCTGGGGAATCTCGGTACCAGAGTCCTGGAGAAACTCGATGAGGGGAGGGGGGCTATCCGGTTCAGGGACGGGGTTAGCAGAGCGTCTCTTTGCGGGGTTAGGGCGGAGCAGGACAGGGTTAGTTCGGACATGTTAGAGTGTTTTGAGGGGAGGCAGAGAGCGTTTGCGGTTCAGGCTGCATTTTCCGTCGCTCCCCGGACACCCACGGGGTTGACGCTGGTCTCCCCTCCCGGGAGCTGCGCTCCTTTGCTACCCGATGGGGCTAGCCTAGATGGGCTGATGAGGTCGAGCATGTGGAGGCGATGCCTAACGGAGCAGTCTCTGACTCTAGGAGGGTGCTTGCGGTTGGGACTGATCTATGTATATTTTTATCATTATTTATATTTGTGCCTCTACTTCTATAGAGTTAATGGTTTTGCTTGTCTGGTCAGGAACTTGCTGTACATAATACTCGTTAATTCTTGTAAAGATGCGTGATCCTTGACACATCCAATTGCAAATATTTTTGTGTTCTGTTCAATATCCTTTTTCTTGAACTCGGTGAGCAGATATCTTGATTCTTTTGGAATATTGCACAGGAGAATATGGAAACGTACATACATAATCCATGTCGTGTCTTGATTTAGTAATTGGGTCAGGTTCTTTTTCTTGTTAATGAGATAAGGTTACTATGATATTTTCTGTGGTAAAATTTCTTGCTCGCATTTTGTTATTGTCATACCATTAAACCACCTTTTCTTGTGCAGAATAATGCGTCCCAAACAGGGAATTTAATGAAAGTCTTTGAAGATGCTTTGCTGAAGCAACAAGAAGTTCACATGTCCGGGTCAGCGTTGAGAAAATCAAGGGAACATCGCTTTCATAGTCTTATTAAGCATCGCCTTTCAGAACTTGAAGGTCAGTACTCTTACTTCTAAGAAGCAATTCAGTATTTCTTCTCTATTGACCTGGCTTCATGATGTGTGCTTTGACTTTGTTGCTTCACTTTTATGGGCTTGGCTGAAACTGGAGATCCTATGTTTTCTATATGACTTTGTTTTCACTTTTATTGACTGCTTAGATTCCTTTTTTTTTTTTTGGTGGCTAATAAGTATATTTGAATTCTTCATTCATACTAGATGTTTGGAATACTTTTAAGAGATTCCTTGTTTGCTTTAACTATTATTTGGACTTTGTATTCCACATTGGCTTCCTTTGTGGAAGGAAGGAAACATTTGCTTCCGAGTTTTCGGTGTCTACTTTTTGAATACAGCATGGCAAGTTAATAATATTGGTTTTTCATCTATATTCATTTTTTTTTTTTTCATTTTCTCTTGAAGTGCATTAAGCCTCCAAAGCAATGCACTATACTTCAGCCATGCTTTCTTTTATTAACTACGTTGCAGAAGCATTAAAGTAGTTAATATGAGTATATAATTTATATTTATTATTTTCCATATATGTATTTTTGAGTAAGACAGTTTTTTCTTTAAAAGTAATCTTTACAAACCATTCTTTTCCAAAATATTACCAAGATATAATTTTTGATAAAACACAAATAAAATTAAAACAATACAATTGTTTTGAAACGTGATACAATGGCTAGAATTTAAATATACTTTTGATAAGTTGCATTAGGGAAACACAATCGATCAAAATTGTCTTTTTTGTAATATTTCTGAAAAGTAATGATGTTGAAGATTATTTAAAAAGCTGTATTTCCAAATTTCTTTTTTTTATACTAAAGGGTGAGAATAAAGCAAAATTTTCTTTTTAACTGTGGGAAGAAAGGAAAGTTTCCTTCATATGATTATGTCATGATTCTGTTGTTACTCTTGTATCTAAATCGACTGAAATTTGTGCATTAGGGAAAAATTCCTTCATAAGATTATGTCATGATGAATCTGACATGTAGTTTCTTACCAAATTCTGGTTTGAAGACTAATAGATTCGGCAGTTAAGTACAGGCAACGCTTAACAACTTTTTTCTAGGTTTTGCACTTCAAAAGGGAGTTAATTACATTTGCTAATTATATGTAGTTTGCCTCACAACTATCTAACCTATGTTTGTATTGTTTGCTGTACAATTACCATATTGCTTGCTAATACAATAATGTTTATTATGACAGGCTTGCCTTCAAGTATGGGCGAGGACTTACAAATGAAGTGCTTACTTGAACTATATGGCCTAAAGGTATTGCCAGAAATATAGTTTGAAAATATACGATGGCTACTTTGTGATACCCAATATAAAGGCTATTTGTGATACCTGATATAAACATTTTATGTCTAGACTATGTTAGAGGATCCATTGAGAAAATACTAAAACTGTTAAGTTGGTTCCGAGGCTGAACTTCCTAATTACTCTTTAAAAACACTTCGTATTTGTTCTGCCTATTGTGTTGCATACTGCAAGATCTTGGGCTTTCATACTATTAATGCATGTCTACATCTTCAGCGCGCACATCTTCTATCACCGCCTTCTTTTTATCAACTCACCAATTGTCTTATATTGCATCAACCAGATAATACCAGATAGTAATATGTACATGTGAGTTGTGCTTTCCAAACATCTTGGAATTCTACACTGGGACCTTTCCATGGTCTTATCATTGGTGAAGATACATCTGATCACCACATGTACCAAATGTGTCAAGTTCCGCATTGCAGTGGTATAAGAAAACAAAAGGATTCTGCCCACTGAAGAGATCCTGTTTTTGTGTTGTAGATCACTTTCTATTACAGAATGATTAGGAAGCATGGACACAGAAAATACACAGGCCCGATGATGTCAATAACTTGGAAAACAGGACACTGAGACCACAAGGACCTCAAAATAGATATTCTAGAAAATAATCTATTGCACAGTGGAGCTATATATATTTTTTACCTTAAATGTTATACTTGGGATTTCGATTGCATGTCATATGTATACATTGAAAGAGAGAGAAGTTCCACTAGATGTACTGCAGTCTAGGATTTTGTAATTTACTATATTTTCTGTATAACACTAAATTACTGACTAAGAAGGAATCTTATAAAGAAACTCATTTAGAAGTGAAGTTTGTGATGTCATATCTAAACACACAAACTACACTGACCTGATGATGTCACTAACTTGGAAAACAGGACACTGAGAGCACAAGGACCTCAAAATAAATATTCTAAAAAAATAATCTATTGCACAATGGAGCTATATATATTTTTGACCTTAAATGTTATACTTGCGATTTCGATTGCATGTATATTTATACATTGAAAGAGAAACAGAAGTTCCACTAGATGTACTGCAGTGTAGGATTTTGCAATTTACTATATTTTCTGTATAACACTAAATTGCTGACTAAGAAGGAATCTTATAAAGAAACTCATTTAGTAGTGAAGTTTGTGATTTTATACTTCAATAATTGATTCTCTTAGTTCAAAACATGAAACTCAGCACCGAATAGTTCCAGAATAATAGAACAACAATAAATAAAATTCAAGACAAATAAATAATAGTATAGTTTTGCTAAGACTAACCTACAAGGAAACTTATGTTGGAGTTTGGATGTCTTTAGGAAATATGAGAATCGTCCACTTGAAACCTCTCGAGATTGCTTTTTGTTACCCATGAAGCTTGTGACTAGAAACTAATGGGGAAACGCTGGACAAGTCGGATTAGAAATAAATATTTGGATTACTAACCTAGAATTTCACAAGCTTTTGTAACAGCTTGGAAGACATATAATTTATACATAGAGCTAGAGTGAAGGTCTCTTATTTTATGATTAGGGACATCATGAATGGAACTGACACCTAGGGGTGGAAGTTCGGGTCCGACCAGCCATCCCGACTAATTAACTGGGTTTGGGTCAGGGCTACATGTTCGGATATAAACAGGTCGACTCATATAACCTGTTTAATGGGCTACATGTTCGTGATACGGTTGGTCCATTTAGATAAGAAAGAAAAGATGTACTTCTAATAAATTCCTACTCCACAACAGTATAACAACCCACATCCTTCATCTTCGTGTTCTCTTCATCTTTTTTTTCTAACCCACAACTTGTCTTAACAATAGTCTTTGATGTGAACGAGTATTCCAATAGTCAAACTTTCGTGGTTGACCACGACCACCACTATGACTACTACCACAACCACCGTCTCTACCACCACGATCACCTCTTCGACCAAAATTACGACCACCATCTCTACCACGACGACCACCACTACGACTAGCATCACTGCTAACTAAGGTAGAAGAGTCATTATTCTGCACCACAGAACTCTGTCCTAGAAAGGAACGATCTAGACGGAAGAAAGTATCTACCACCATAGGTAACTGCTCTCTAGTAAGGATGTGAACCTTATAAGGTTTGAGCACATGATCCAAGCCGGCTAGAATAAGTAAAATATGAAACTCTTTCTTATGTTGATGAGCTTCCTTCAAATGAGTAGTAATATGATGATATTGCAATAGTTTCTCCCACAAAGCCTTATTTGAAGTCAGATATTCATTCACAAACTTTTTATTCTGTTTTGTATTAAACAATAACTCGTACAACTCATATATACGGGCCACATTTTGCTTCTGCGAATATGATTGTTCCAGAGATGCTTAAATCTATTTGGAGGATCCACACCACTAAACATTAGAGGCGATGTACGGCTCCATACTATGCCACAACCACAACATAACATATGCATTTGTACTCATCCAATCCTCATACTCAATGGACGTTTCATGCAAGGGTTCTTTCATCTAAAACTTTGACTTCTTCTTTGTTCTCAACACTACTTAGATATACTTGGTTGACTTTCACTATTGTAATCAATTTTTCCAATTCATTAATGTGAATAACGGGAGGACCATTTCCACTACTGCCAGGAACATTATTAAACTCGCCGAAATATTCGATCTCAATCATACTTCCAGATGCAAAAGAAAGATGAGATATCTGGAACCCTAGATCTTACAACAAACTATAACCGACAACGAACAACCAACGAAGATCTATAGAAATTCTAGATCTCACAATCAACAACGAAAATAGATAAAAAGAAAAATGCAACCATCAAACAACACCCAATTTTTTTCCGGTGCTGCAGTCGCGAACCCTCCCCGATGAGGGGCTACTGCCCCCGAACCCCTGTCGAACTCACCGCCAAGTTCGATCGGCGGCAACGTGGATGAGATTTGTAGTATCTTTAAGTTGCTCTGATACCAAGTGAAGTTTAGAGATGAGAGAAAGAGAAGATGAGGAGAAGAGAGAAAAGAGACTGTAAGGACTTAATCCCTATGTTGCACCTCATGTGTATTTGTATTAATATGCATGACGTTAAATACACCGTCGACTACTTTTGTACTCACATAAGATAAATAACAATAACATCTCTAACAATAACATATTAGTTCCCAATTATGTTAACAGATTCTTTGTGAAGTAATAATCCACTTGTTGTTCAGTTGTTAATTAGATTTGTAGAATGGTCGGTAGGCTTACACTTACCTTTTTTCTAGACTCTTTATAATCTATAGGTACTTGGAGGGTGTTTCTTGGTCGCATGAGCTTAAATTGTATAGCAAAAATGTTGGTTGACCTGCCTACCAACTGGCTATCAAGGTTTTATGGCATGTTCCTCTCATGCTCATAGTTACCTTAATTAGGAATTTTGGCACCAACATAGAGGGTTGATGGCATGTCGCCAATCGGTCATAAAAATATTATCAATTCTTTTATGGAGATTTCTTATGCTCCACAGCCGACCCTATTCTCAGTCTCTAATGGGGGACGGCTTGGGTGATGATAATGATGTTAATAGGTATACTGACATTTGAGGAAAGTGCTCTTGCATCATAGGATATTGTATCAGTTTTGTCAAATTGGTAATCATGCAATCTGTTTATCAATTGCAAGATGCGAGCCAAAAAGTTTGTTTTTTCCAAGTTTATGTTGCATGGCTGCATGAACCAATCATACCAAATTTACTTATTGTTGGCTACTATTCTTATAATGTGTATTCAAGGTGGGATGCAAGATTAGGATTATAGTTGTAATTTATATATATATTTGTACTTGAAAGAAAAATTTATGTGTGCTAATCTCTCTCCTTCGTTTTCTACTCAGTTAATAGATTTACAGAGAAAGGTAAGATCCCGAGTTAATGCAGAATATTGGCTGCATGAAAAATGTGCATTCCCTGACAAACAATTGTCTGACTGGGGAATGATGCGGCTGCGTCATCCCTTTAGCATGTATGGTATTGGAGATACTTTTGCAGTGGAAGCTGATGATCGGCATCGGAAAAAACGAGATATAGAGGTTACCATGATACTAGTATATCATTTGAACTTGAGGTACGTTTTCTCTCAAAAGAGTTTCGTATATTGCTCGTCTCATTTTTCTGATCGCAGAGGCTTTCAAGATTGGAGGAAGAGGAAAAGAATCGAGTTGAGATCAGAAAGAGGAAATTTTTCGCAGATTTACTTAATACTGCACGTGAATTTCAATTGCAAGCACAAGCTGCCCCTAGACGACGAAAACAGAGAAATGATTATGTTCAGGTATCACATTTACTTTTACTTACCTGCCTTTGGGATGGTTGCATAAATACTGTTAATTAGCTTATAAACTTTTAATTATGTCTGTTGTTCACTGCCATTTTAACCAGTCGGTTCATGTACAGGAGGTCCTCATACCACATAGTTTCTCATTTTTTATGTTTTGAGTATGGGACCATGATGATATAGTGGATTATTCATTGGTATGGTCTATTTTGATTTGGACTACTCTAGCTGTAGAACAATGGTCTGTGTATACATAGATATGATAAGCAGAAGGAAATCCACCCGAGTGCCATGGAATTTACATGATAGTTAATTATGCTATGTTGCGTGGACACAAATACAACACGACAAATACGGGCACAGTGACATGGTTGTGCTGTAGATTTGGTGTCCCATCATGTCTGATATGTGTCGGACATGTACACGGCCCGATTTTGGATTGTCTATGCTTCTTGGATACTAATATCACATTTCATCATTTTGTGTTGTGATTGGTTTGATAGGCATGGCATGGAAGGCAAAGGCAACGGGCTACTCGATTAGAGAAATTGAGGTACCAAGCATTAAAAGCCGATGATCAAGAAGCATATATGAGGATGGTTGAAGAGAGCAAGAATGAACGTTTAACAATGCTTCTTGGAAAAACAAATGAACTTCTTGTTTCCCTTGGAGCTGCTGTTCAGAGACAAAAAGATGCAGAACAAACTGATGAGATGGATGATCTGGAAGTCTCTGAGCATGATGCTCCTTTGGAGACCTCTTCTACAAAGAGTGAAACCCAAAAGGATGTTCCTCCGGAAGAAAACATGGATGCTGTCGATGAAGATTCCAGTCGAAATGTCAGGGCTAAAGATCTACTTGAAGGACAGAGGCAATATAATTCTGCTGTTCACTCTATCCAAGAAAAGGTGAGGTACCCAAATGCTATTTTTCTATCTTTCTTATAAAAACAATTTGTATGTAGTCAGGGGTGGACCCAAAACATGACCCCTGGGGGGCCATGCCACTCCCACACCCCACCCCAACAACTTTTGGAAATTTTCATAAGCCACGCTATAAATTGAAAAGAATTCTGAAATACGCCATGTATGCCCATTAATTTATGGAAATGTGCTATCATAAGAAAATCTGAAATACTTGGTGCACCCACCCACCCATCCACAAATTTTGCGGAAGAAGTGTGTTTTAAATTTTGCCTCACATCATCATTGGATCCTGGTCCATCATGTAGTACATGAGTTGGTCTGTCAGTATAGCGAGAGTGGTATTCATGACAAATGCACAAAAACATGTGGTAGTTGCTGATATTAATTGGGAGAGGGCCCTTATTAGAGCTGAATGGTATAAGAGAATTCATATAGTTGATAACAAAGGTTTGTGATAAAAATACATATTCATTATAAGTATGACTCAGTTGTAAGTTGTACTTTTCGAAAATTGATGGATTTCAGTGATAATTTTGACAATAAGATGGATTGATATGATCTGTAGTGTGTTTTACTTTTGTCTCAAATGTGACAAATAATATGAAGTGTTACACATTTGGAAGTAGAAAAAGGTTCATCAAGTCTTTAGAGATTTTATGGCGCCTGATTTTTTTTTTTAGAAGTCGAAAATTTATAGGCTAATTTGCATTCAAATACCTTCAAGTTTCACACATTTGCAGGTTGCTACATCGTACTATTTTTATTAGCAGTTTGCTACCTTGATTTTTTTTTGCTTTAGGGGACAGGAGAAAGAAAGGAGGGGGATTTTTTTTTCTTGTTTTAGGGGCAAAATTATCCTAAACCAGTCATGTCCTTTGTAGTTTGTACGTTATCATCAAATGTGAATGAAGGCTAAAGGAGGGTAGTTAACTGCAAACACATAAACGTTCACACCAGCGATTTGTTAATAAAAGCAAGTACTGGATAGCAACATGCAAAAGCATGATAGTTGAAAGTACTTAAATGTAAATTAGCCAATTTATCTCTGAAATTAATGTTCACACCAGCGATTTGTTAATAAAAATAGTACTGGATAACAACATGCAAAAGCATGAAAGTTGAAAGTACTTAAATGTAAATTAGCCAATTTTATCTCTGAAATTCTCTTTCAGCTATTACAATTTTTTTTATTGTTATCTCCATTTATTTGATGTAATCTTAAAGGTATTATGAACACTCATGTTACCATTTATGATTTTGTCCATTTTATAAGTCCTCAAGCACTCTCAAAACAGTAAACCTCAATAGGCATGCTATTCACTGACGGCTATTTTGTTGTCTTCTTTACATATTTAATTAAGCTCAACCATTTTAGAAATGAGTTCAGATTAAGCCTATGATTTGAGGTCAAAATTCACCTGAGTCGTGCTTGGCAAAAGCTTGCTTCTCCTTGTTATAATTGAACAAATGCAATTATATATTTTCACTTTCAAATTATGTGAAATACCAACTCTTAATTTACAAACTATATGTGATGGTATTTTGTACTAGTCTATCTTAAGTTTTCACTTTCATCATATATAGTAATACTGCTACATCGAAAAACTCTTTAGTTCCTCATGATCCTTCCCATTTAGGGAATATTGCTCCTGTCTTTACAGATGCAGTACCAAGCCGGTCTTTTCTATGTTGGTGCCACTTCTTATTCAAACACTTCAAATATGTCCTCAGTAGACCAATTAAGTGAATACTTCTTTAATCAAGTTATTCTACTTGTGAAGTATCCTACATAACTAAATATTAAGTCTACATCTGATCAGATTAACTAAAAATAAAGAGGAAGACACAAGAGTCGAGCTGATGCCTTGACCTACAGTATTCCTTATCCTGCATCAATGACTTCATGCTCATTCTCAAGGTTGATGTCTTTTCTGCAGTCAAACAATCTATGAGCTACCATGCTAGACTTTATGTTGTTTCTGATGATACTTGTATCGTAGTAAAACATCCACTACACTTTTTCTTGCACTCCTTGCACCGTTTATCTTTTCTATGACAAACTGCCATGATCCAACTTTGATCTTTCAAATTTGATGGCAAATGTGAGTTGATGGACCCTTCTCTGTCAAAGTCACCATGCAAGAAATTGGCATGGGATACTGGATCACCCTAAGAGACCAGCGACTCCTTATTTGCATTGGCATTATGCATGGTTATAATATCTCAAAATATGGGCTCAAGAGAAAGATTCTCTCATGTCTTCATCATATGCAATATTGAGCATGCGTTTGTTATCTGATGGCTACTCTTTCTAGCTTTCACTTGTTATCGCATGTGTAGTTTGCAACTCTAACATGAGCTACTCGTACATGCCTTCGCAACTTGGGACTTTCCACAAGCTACTCCTTCAAGCTTTCTCCTTGAGGCCTTTTCTTGGCATGATTCATTGGTTAACACATCTGTTGACCCTTGGCATCGTACTAGAAAATAAAAGTCATATTTATAGATCTTAGTTGTTTCTAGTAGTCGCTGAGTTATTGTTGAGAATGGAGAACAAAGAAGATTCCAACATGGATTACTATCTTGACTGGTACGATGTGAGCGATGAGCATAGGTTCAATTTTTCTAGGACGTTGCTAGAAGCAGCCATGACTTGTTGGGCTTCTGTAGAAAGACAGTTGAACAGTTTAGGAAGAGCACCCACTAGAGACATGGGAGGACATAAAGGAGAATTAAAGGAGTACCTCCCTGAAACCTACAAAGGCCATATGATAACATTGATAGGGTTGACACGTACGCTCATGCGCGATAATGAATATTGTATATGCCATTTATTAGTTTTATGTCACTGTTCATAATCTTTTTGGATTTGACTTTTGATTCATCTTTTTGGATTGTTACTGGTTCTCTATTGTGATTCCCATCTTTGCTACAAGTATATATGGATAGTGTATATTAGTCAAAAGGACAGGAGTAACCGATTTGTATTTTGTAGGTTACAGAGCAGCCGTCACTGCTTGAGGGTGGGGAATTAAGACCATACCAGTTAGAAGGGCTTCAATGGATGCTCTCTTTGTACAACAACAACTTAAATGGCATCTTGGCTGATGAAATGGGCCTAGGAAAGACAATTCAGACCATATCCCTGATAGCCTACCTATTGGAGAACAAAGGAATCGCTGGTCCTCACTTGATTATAGCTCCAAAGGCAGTCTTGCCAAATTGGGCCAATGAGTTTGCTACTTGGGTACCTAGGTAAACATTTTGCCTTTATATATATATATATATATATATATATATATATATATATATAGGGTGGGGGGGCATATTGCACCAAGCAATCTCAGCCACACATTTTTTTGAAATGTGTGGTTATAAAATATGCTGACGTGGCAGCAACTTTATGGGACGATTTATAACTACACATTTCAAAAAATGTGTGGTTGAGATCAGGACCGGTCCTGAGATTTAGAGGGCCCGTTCAAAAACTGAAAATAAGACCCTATTTTTCGTAAACATAAAAAAATTTGCCGATGTCATAAATTAATGATGCAAATTTTAGTTTTATTTTTTTTAAATAACACATCTATATAAGTAAAAATTAATAAGAGAATATCGATTAACCTCCATGAATGATAAGAATTGTACTGATCGAACGACTATAAGGTCTAAATATTAGAAAAAATATTACTCAAATTTGTAAAATCTCCAATTATCTTTTTGGCGTTCCAAAACTAACACTTTCTAGCAATTATATGAGTGCAAACCTAAAAAAAGAGAGGTAAATTAGCAAAATCAAAATAAAATAGATGCGAAAAACGAAAGGAAGTCAAAAGAGAAGAAACAAAATCAGTATATAATTTAAAATGTACTTACAATCAAAAGGAATGGATTAAGCATTAACTAGCAAAAGTAACGAACACCAACAATAAAATGTCCTCCTTGCATTTTTAGATGCAAAATCATTAACTTTATCAAGAAAATCATTCTCAATATATAATAAGGTTAATCTATTCAAAAATAATAATCTTAATATATAACAGACGTTACGTAAAAAGATCGTACAAAACCATCCATAAAAATATAAAGAACGAATGGATGTAGTGAACACATAACTGTAAATACAATTAAAATAATAAAATGAAAAGTAATGATATTAATCATCAATAGTTAAAAAAAGTATTAATCTCTAATAATATTGTATTCTCGTACTAAAATGCGGCTTCTTTAAGTTTATTATTAACCATTTACAAAACAAAAACTAAAGTGCAAGCATAAGAAGTAATTATATCAATAATCAACTATTAAAAAACTATTAGATTTAGTAGCACATTTTTATTCTACACTCCTTTAATAATTATTTTTTAAACAAAAAATTAACCAAAAAATGAAAAGAAAAAAATTAAGCTAACACAGGATTCGAACCTAGGACTAAGGGAGCGCAATCAACAACCTACAGTGCTCTATTCTTACCAATTGAGCTAACTTTGATTGTTGTTTAAAAAACATTACATATCTTATTATACTCTTAACTTCTCTAGACTTAAATACCTATGCTTAAATAGGAAAAAGTAAGGGCCCTCTGTATTAGAGGGCTCTGTTCCGTCGCACCAGTTGCACTGGTTCAGGGCCGGGCCTAGTTGAGATTGCTTGGTGCAATAATATTGGTGCAATATCCCGCCCCATATATATATATATATATATATATATATATATATATATATATATATATAATTTTTTATATTGTATGTGTGTTGTCTGATTCTTGTCCGAATCTGTTGGTTCAGTATTGTGGCTGTTTTATATGATGGGCGCCAAGACGAGAGAAAGGTGATTAGGGAAGAATATTTTGGAGAAGGAAAGTACAATGTGATTCTCACACACTATGATCTAATTATGAGAGACAAAGCCTATCTGAAGAAAATTCATTGGCATTATATGATTGTGGATGAAGGGCATCGTCTCAAAAACCATGAGTGCGCTCTTGCTAAAACAGTAGCAGGGTGAGTTATGTCCTCTTCTTCTTTTAATGTTTTTCTCCTCTGTAATTTGCCTATTATATATTTGTTATGACAATTATTTCATTTTGTATAGTTTTTGCTATTTTTTTAAATTAGTGTGCCAAGTTATGTTTGTGGTCTTGCACAGCCCTTTAATTCTTAATATGATTGTCTTGTTGAACTATCAATTCAATAATTTGGTACCATTGTGAAAGACTTATGTTTTTCATTTTTGTTTCTTTTCTTTTGTATCTTGACAATTGAATCAAGTTTAACTTCATAAGGATCTGGTCTCATTTCTGAGTGATACAAATAAGACGGAAGGATCATAGTCTAGTTGGAAAACAAGTTATGCACTGAAATTGTCATTGGTTAACCAAGTAGATGAAGTAGGTTTGGCTTCTCCTTTAGTTGTCAGTATAATAGAAAAGCATATTAGTATGTAAATGTAGAAATGGACTCGAACAATACGTACTCATAGTCCACATATGTCTACCTGTGTTTATATTGATGTAGAATTTTAATGGTTTCTCCATACTTTGTGGGCATAGCCAGGCTAATCTTAGAGCTAAGATCTCCCGATAGCATACTTGTTTAGTATTTCTTTGCATTAATGGAGCATATTACTTCAAATATTGTCCATAATTATTGTCCAACTCCTCTATTGCTCTTCCACATTATCATAAAGTCGTTCAGGAATTCTATACTACAATCTATTTTGATTGAGATTTTTTACACTGTAATGAAGATCCAGTTTACTTATCGTGGTATCCCCAAGTTTCAGAGTAGTTGAGTCGTATCCAGTCTATTGCTCTTCCACGTTTTAGTTTGGTTTAATTGACTGTTAGTCACTTGAGCATATTTAGTTAGTTTGTGGACTTGTTTGCTAAGCCTAAAGGTCTATAGATATGGATTTTTTTAGACCCTAAGGTTGTGTTTGGTTGCTAAGAAAGTGAGGGAAAGGAAAGGGAAATGGTCCCATCTAGCATGAATAATGATATTTTTGAGATTGTCGAAACTACCCCTTAACAGCATCCGAAAATGGCCTGGACCCAAGATGACGACTTGACCCAACCTGGACCCAAGCTCAACTTGGACCCAAACCCAACCAAAATCCGACACAAACATAACCAGACCCAAACCCAACCTGAATTCTGACCCGACCAAAACCCAATCTGACCTGAATTCTGACCCAACCAAAACCCATTCCGACTAAACTAGACTCAAATGGGTCTGACTCAATTATTAAATTATGAATTTTTTTTGAAGATGATAGTTTATGAAAATTATGTAGCAATTGAAAATATATTTTTGTTTAACCTTATTTTGTTGATTATTTTATTATATGTTAGGTAAGAAGTGTACTTTGACATAGAAGCTCGTTTTTCGAATATAATGTAAATGACTTTAAATAAATTATTTAAGTTCATCTTTAAAAGACTAATTTAGTAAAACTATAATTTTGTAAAACACGGGTAGTTTGGGAAATGTTTACTATGGGATGTCATATTTCTGATAATTTATTTATGTATCCAAAGTTCCAAACACATGATTTAATATTTTCGAGCATACGATGTGTTATACCAGACTCAGTAATACATAATTCCCAGGAATTTGATGCATGGGAATACGGAGTTCCCAGTAATATTACAATCCACCTAACACCCCCCCCCCCCCCCCCTCTCTCTCTCTCTCCTCCTCCTCCTCCTCCTCCTTTCTTCTTCTCTTATAAATAATTGATTGATGAATAAGAGTATTGGATTCCTAATATTGGGATGGTGGCATGTGAATTGCTTACGTGTGAAGCCTAAGGACATGAAACTTAAACCCAAACCCTAATTTCCTTCTTCTCTTTTTCTATCTTTAACCTAGCTGGCCCCCTCCTTCCTTACTCCTGCTGCCCAAAAACACCACAGCCTCTCTCATTTGTTGTTGTTGCTATAACTGCCCCCCTCTACGTTCTTGCTACCACCCGCCTGAACCAGTACCGAACCCAAACCTGCCACCTTGCACAACCACCTATGCTCTCTTTCACCTTGCTTCTGTGGTGCCTGCTCTGCTGCAGAACCAACATCAGCATTCCCTCCTTGTCCACCTGCCCATGCACCTACCTGCAGACCACCCAAAACAGCCCCTCCTTCTTTGGACCTTCCTAATTTCTGCCCCTCCTTCCCTTTAGTTGTGTCCTGTATAAGATTATTAGACCAAGTTTTAAAAAGTCGGTCGAAATCAATACATATTGGGAGTATCAGATTGGCTTTTGGCCTATAGCCGATCAGAAATTTAGTGATGTCTATAGCTGATGGGAAACTTCGCAATGTAATGGTCTTGGTTGACTGTGTACAATTTTGGAAGAAAACTTATGGTTTCACTTAATTTTGCTTTTTTGGAAAATAAAGAAAGAAAAATGGGTTGGTGGGGGTACAAGCTACGAAGAAAATCAAAATAGGAAGGGAAGGAAGAGAGACTGTATTGTTTTTAGATTTGTAGAACTAACATGTCACCCTTACCTAGGGTTAAAGTGTTCTAAAAGGAAATTAATTGGAAGAGTAATTGGGCGCTTAATCCGAACAATCGGGTGGCTGATTAATCAAAAATTCTAAGTGCCCTCGTAACTGTGGTTATCAACCAATGAAAACTGCTTGATATAACTTTAACCGGTATGGATATAGGCCCATAGAAAGGTTTCAAAAGCTGAGAAATCGGTATGAAAAAATGGTAGTTGAACCACCAAGCCAATATATAGGCCATACTTGCTGATATTGGATATACCGAGAATTTTATAATATATAAGGTTTGGGCCAACCGAGTATAAACATGTACAAAATGATTATAAAATCTCTTATCATAATTTAGTTTCTCTCTAGAAAAAAGCAGTTGTACTTACCTCTCTGGCATGTTGGTGATGATAGCGGCATTTAGCTCCTGTCTTCTCCTTTGTTAAAAATAATTGCCCGCCCACCCTACATATAGCTCCGCCTATGGTGATCCCCTAACGTGGGACTAATATTCGATATTACGGAACCTTGACAACATAGGATGCTTAAGGTATTATGGGTCGTGTTTAGATCATATTAACCAATGACATCCAAATCCAAAGTCGCTTTTTTGTCTAATTTTGAAGCGGGTTGGGATACATAACAAATCTAAACCCAAAACCCAATTCTATAAGGTCGATCTTGTATTGATGGTCCATTTTGTATTGATGACACTCTTTGACCCAATAGCAAATGAAAACAAAATTAAGGGGACAATTAATTAGCTTTCCTTGTATGTAGGAAATTACTAAATTTAGGTTGGGCCATTGCCTACCTAACCTACATATTCCGCCTATGGTGATCCCCCAACGTGGGACAAATATCCGATATTAGGGAACCTTGATAACATAGGATTCTTAAGGTATTACGGGTCGTGTTTATGATTATTAACCAATGACATCCAAACCAAAGCCGCTTTTGATCTAATTTTGAAGTGGGTTGGAATACATAACAAATATAAACCCAAAACCCAATTCTATAAGATCGATCTTGTATTGTTGACCCCTTTTGTATTGATGACACTCTTTGGCTTAATGTGTCATAGAGATGAATGTAATTTCCAATAGCAAATTATACCATATTACCCCTTTATCTAGACTCTTTATAGTTTAAGGGAACTTGGAGGAGTGTTCTTTGGTTGCATGAGCTTAAAGTGCATATCCAAAAGGTAGGCCAACCTACATACCAACTGGCCCTAAGTGGCATGACTCTCATGCTCATAGTTACCTTGGATAGGAATTTAACACTGACATAGAGAATTGATGTTAGGTTAACACTTGGTCATAATATTTTTGACAAATCTTTCATAGAGGGTTGTTTATCCGACCCCATTTTGATCGGAGAAGGCTTTGATGATGATGATAAAATTATTTTACAAATTTTATAATATAAACCTTATGTAAAATCTCAACAGGCTTTAAAGATATTTTCATTCCTTATGAAGAAACTGATATAACTAAACTTGCATGTGTGCGTCTGTGTGGTCCCAATCTATTGGCTGGCACTCTTCTCAATCTGCTAAGCTTGATTCCTTTTCTAAACTTCCCGCTTTCCTTTCACTTATCTGCATCACTGCACCGCTTGTTGATGTTGATATGCATGGTTAACGCATGGAACATTCTCCTGTATATTTCCTTTGATCAGTTTGTTGGTGACCACTGATTACGAAGTAGACTTGTATGAGTGTGTTACGCTGGGTTTGGGATTGCACCTATTGGCTGCTTATGTTTTTTTTTTTGAAAAAGCAGTGTCACAAAAGCTGTTTGGTAACAGATGTTTATAACTTTTGGAAAGCCAGTTAATTTTTGGAGCAGCTTTTGAAAGCAGTTGGGGGCTGCTGCCCATAGCTGCTTCTGCTGTTAGTTTGCTCTTGTATTTTTCAGTTGGTTGGACCTTCATGTGCATGGCACATTTGTATTAATGCATTCTACATTATGATACCATGAATTGCACTGTGCATTTTCTTGTATCTTAGTGTAGGAAGTAGACTTGTATGAGTGTGTTACGCTGTGTTTGGGATTGCACATCTTGGCTGCTTATGTTTTTCGAAAAGCAGTCACAAAAGCTGTTTGGTAACAGCTGCTTATCAAAAAACTTTTGGAAAGCCAGTTTGGAGCAGCTTTTGAAAGCAGTTGGGGGCTGCTGTCAAAAGCTGCTTCTGCTGTTAGTTTGTTCTTGTATTTTTCAGTTGGTTGGACCTTCATGTGCATGGCACATTTGTATTAATGCTTTCTACATTATGATACCATGAATTACACTGTGCATTTTCTTGTATCTTAGTGTAGAAACCATCTCCTTACCTGCTGCCTTGTCTATTATTTGCCAAGTGGATGATATATACAGAACCATACTGAGGATGTCCCGGCTAATCAAACAGCTATGAGACATGTCACAGTTCCTAATACATAGGTTAGGATACAGCTAAAATCAAACATATTGAAGTTAGAAACCTTATTTCTCTCATCCTGGAGGATGAAGGTACAAGTCAAAGAAACGGCCATTCCATATATGTGGTAAGTAAGGATGTGTACATCGTGGCTTTCTCTAGACCCTGCATAAGGAGGAGCCGATGACATTGGGAGACCCAAAATGCTTCATTGTTAGTTTTAATTCTGAATTGTGTTATGGTCATTTGACTGAATAGCCAATGTTTTGGAGATGTGAGTTATTAGAATGTTGTCGGTTCAATAATCTTTTAAACATTATTTCTTGGAAAAAAAAGTAGTCTTATGTAGTACTTTATCTTTCAATATCTGTTATCAGTTCCTCCTATGAATGCTCTTTTTTTTCTTAAATATGATCAGGACCTTTATGACTTTATATTATAATGTTCATTGAGTCATTGTGCTTAGCAATCATTCTGTTCATGAATTCACTCTGTCAGCCATGTACCATTGACAAATCTAGTTTTCTTATATATATATATATATATATGTATATATATATATATATATATATATATATTACTTCTTTTTCTCTGTGCAGCTACCGAATTCGACGTAGACTTCTCTTAACTGGCACACCAATACAGAATAGTCTGCAAGAACTGTGGTCACTGCTCAATTTCCTTCTTCCTCATATATTTAATTCAGTACAGAATTTCGAAGAATGGTTCAATGCACCCTTTGCAGATCGATGTGAAGTTTCACTTAATGATGAGGAAGAACTTTTGATTATTCGCCGTTTGCATCATGTGAGAATTGCTATTTATATTCTTATTTTCTCCATCCCCTGTGCCACCATCACTTGTTTTATGTTATCTTTCACATTGTCAGGTATTAAGGCCATTCTTGCTAAGGAGAAAGAAGGACGAGGTGGAAAAATATCTTCCTTCGAAAATACAAGTCATACTGAAATGTGATTTGTCTGCCTGGCAGAAGGCCTACTATCAGCAGGTGACTGACATTGGAAGAGTAGGGCTTGGATCCGGTATGTTTCACCTGTTCTAGAAAACTTTTTGTTTTCCCTTTCCATTTAACTCTGAGCACCATAATATGTTCTTCAGGAATACGACTATTACTCGTCCAATATTCTTTATTTATGAATACAAACAGAAGATAAAGACATTAGATTTAGTAATAAAATTAAATACATTAGGAAAGGGCAAAGTATGTTTAAAGAGAAAAAAAAAAAATCTAGAAACAATTTGAAGATAATAGATATCCTCCCTTTGCCACCGCTAGTCTGTTTCCACAATCCTTCCTAATATGGGACTAAAAGGACATAAAAGACGAAAGAGCCACAAGGAGCTATACAAGAGTAAGAGTAAGGCACCTGTGCGATACTTAACACCCCCTCCTAAGCTCAGGATGGCTCAACTAACTAGAGTTTACTGATCAGAAATGAGTGTCGTTGTTGGCGAAGAAGTCGGCAACCTGGAGCTGAGGAATGGCCAGGGGAGGAGAGATCTTTCCAGCGAGATAGTTCTGTCACACGAAGTGACAGTCAAGCTCAACAAGTCACATACGCTACACCGGGTTGCTATTCTGAACAACACTGGTGTTATCATAATGAAGATGGGTGACTGCAAAGAAAGTGGCACCAATGTTAGCAAGAAACAAAAGAGCCATGTAATCTCGGTTGTGGTGGCAGCCTTAGCATGATATTCAACTTCAACACTAGATTGAGACACGTCTTGTTTCTTGGGCTTCCATGAGATCAAAGAGTCTCCATGAAAGATACATAAGCCACTGGTAGACTTTCGAACAATAACATCACCAGCCCAATCAGCATCGGTGTAGGCACATACGCTCAAAGAGGAATAGGCAGAGAAGAAGAGCGATCTAGTGATGTTACCTCGTCGGTAGCGAAGGATGCAAAGAATAGGCCGAGAAGAAGAGTGATCTAGTGGTGTTACCTTGTCAGTACCGAAGGATGCAAAGAAGAGCCACATAGTGGGTGTTAAACAAACTGAATAACAATATACACGACATCGAATATGTCAGGCCGACTGATAGTAAGATAGAAAACTAGACTGCCAACCTCCTGCAATACCGAGAGGGATTGTATAATAGATTTCCACCGTCAGGATGTAACTTGACATTCAGCTCGAGAGGTGTAGGTGAGATACGAGTATCAATCAGGCGCAATAAATTTCTGTTGAGATCGAAGGTTCTCGTGAGGGGAGTGATCAACCTCGAGAGCAAGGAAGTAGCGAAGACGTTTGAGATCCTTCATTTCAAATTAACAATGCAAGCGTTATTTAACTTGCGTAAAATGAAAGGAGCCACTAACAATGATAACACATACTTTAGAATACGAAAGAGGGAAACTGCAGATGAAAGTGAGTCGGGTCTAGGATAGGATGGGATAGGATTAGGATTTGTTGGTATGGAAGAGGGGATGACGGCTAGGATTTGAGAGAGATGGGTATAAAGCAAGGGTTTTGAGAGATTAAAAAGTGGTCATGACTCTGATAACAAGTTCGAGTTTGTGAAATTTTGGTTTCCATAACACCTTCCTCATGTTGCACCTGCTACAGTTATTTTTCTTCGCTGTGACTCTTTTTTATCATGAAATTAGGGTAGACCTAAAGGAAGATCAAGTGAGCGAAAGTGAAAACCCCCTAATGCGTTTAAGACTGAATAATGTGGTAGTTTGTGTTCAGGTACAATTTTAAGTTTCAATATGATGTTGATGACACCTGATGACCAAGTAATAACCAGCCCAATTAACCCAACCAATGCCAAATAACCAGGTTGTCCGTTTACTCGACTTAGTAGTCTATTCTCTGACCAGCCATGGACCGAAAATACAGCTAAACAGCTGATTAATCCGATCTTTTGTAACAATGTATGATTCCTATCTATTCGCAAAGAAGCGGGGGACGAAGTCCTCTATTTACCCGGGTTTTTTTATTGAATGAGATGCCGGAGATAGGGCTGGGAGGTATGAGTCGATCGGATGCACTGAAGCCGAGGCTGGGGCGAAGCCCAGGCTGGGAGGTATGAGTCGAGATCGGATGCAGTAAAGCCCAGGCAATCCATTCCTATTAGTCATTCGTCAGAAAATGGTAAAAAAAGACATAACATACATGGAATCACGCTTGTAGGACTTGAACCTACGGCATCGGGTTTTGGAGACCCGTATTCTACCGAACTGAACTAAGAACGTTTTCTTATGACAGGGGATACGATTGGAAAGAAAATGATTTTTTGTGTACCTCCAATACATCTTGCTTGCATACATCGGTATGCAAAAATAAAAAAGGATTCTCTCCAATTTGAATCGACTTGAAACCACGTAAATCCATTGGAAAATAAAGAATACACATGTCCGATGATATGGTTGTGGCTATATGTTCCAATAACAAATCGTTGGTTTGACTGGGAGGGAACTCCAGGCTAAAATGAAGTGCATGGATACAAGTTATGCCTTGGAATGAAAGAAAATCCGAATCCGCTTCCGAAGTGATAAATAATATACTGATCAAAGGTGGTGTAACCTGAGTGGGACTGCACTACATTAAGCCACGCCACAGTAACTTGCGAAACGCTGACCCAGCTTCAATAACTAATATGTTGTCTTAATTAACTACAAATTTGTTCTGGACCAATTGTGCCACACCCAGCTTCAGTACCTACTACCTCTTTCTATGGTAATTCGACTTAATCAGATACAGGCTGGCTTCTTTCTCCACCTCCTCAAGTGTGAATTTTCACATAAATGGTTGGGTTCCCTGCATCTCCGAAGATCAGTACCTTTGATGGAAATCATTATTAAGTGATGGAGGCCAATGTTAAGGACATTTACTTGTACTGTAGGCTCGCAACTCGTCTTTTCATAAAGTTTTGTGTTAAGTGGACATATGGACTTTGAGCTAACTTATTTCCCAGGTGAGTTAACACTTGAGTCAGCAAGGGGAAAGACAACATTTTTGTGATAGTCCTCAAAAAATATTTGGGTACTTGTGGATGTTTAATTTATGATAACCAACTTTTAGCACCTCAGTGATGAGGGAAACTTAGAAAACGTTAATGTTGTTTTATAAATTTCTAGATGTTTGGGGAGTGTTGGAGGATTCAGCATTTTGCAAGTTGTGTCAGTAGCTGCTCTTACTGGAGTGTTTCCAAGTTGCAGGATCAGGAGGAAAACCATAGGTACAAAAAGATAGTTCTATAAATAAATAAATAAATAAGGAGAAGAAGAGTTGTTTATATGATGCTGTACCACATCAGGTTTCTCTTGGTCTATAGATTTTGATATTCATAGCTATTATGGTCATGCTTGAGCGGTTGTTACTTACATGTAAGCTTTAATGGGATGAATTAATTTTTGGTTTTTGCAAGAGGTAGCTAAGGATAGAATGATAACCACTTTATTTCGCTTCCCCAGATAATATTACTCTGAATTTTATGTTTAGCAACTTTAAGGGTGCAAGAAAAAAAAAAGTAAGGGTGCAAGAAGCAAAATACATTTGGCAATTAAGAGACTGCATGACACTTTGATAGAAACTTCCAGTCATGATCAGAGTTGCATGTCTTGCTTGTTCTTCTTTTCAATCCACTAACAAGATTTGAGTTTTGGTTTGCTCTTTTGGGATACCCCCTTCGTCTTTACTCTTAAGTGGTGTAATTAGAATATGAAACTACCAGTGAAATAATTGTAGTTTCAGTGTTCATGATCAGCTTTCATCAAGCTGAAGTATAAAGGGCATAATTGAAGACTTTCATTTCATCATTGTCATTGTATTCAATTTTTTATTTTATTTTTCTTATTCAATGTTATATGGACACTTCAAATTTGAAGATATCACATGGATACTTGAAAAATTGGCACACTGACATGCCAAGGGCACCTAAGTCATGATTCCATACAACAAATCCACTATATTGTCAACAGTTTTGTGTGAAAGATGCCAAGTATAAAATGTGTTCAACACATGTCTAAATTATTTCATGTGAATTTTGTAGCAATTGGTTAAGTGGAACATTCTTATCACTTACATTTACACATGTTTGCATAGTTTCAATTTTTGAAGCTTCCGGTGATATCTGTCACTTCAGAACACAGACACTTGCAACCATTTTAAGTATGCAAGTAACCTAACCCCTGTGCTTTTGACGTGATTTTTTTAGCTACTGGAAAGTCAAAGAGCCTGCAGAATTTGTCAATGCAACTCCGGAAATGCTGTAATCATCCATATTTGTTTGTAGGAGAATATAATATGTGGCAAAAGGAAGAGATTGTTAGGGCATCTGGAAAATTTGAGCTGCTGGATAGATTACTGCCAAAGTTAAAGAGAGCTGGTCATAGGGTTCTGCTTTTTTCCCAGATGACGAAACTGATGGACATTCTTGAGATCTACTTGCAGTTGCATGGTTACAAGTATATGAGACTTGATGGTTCAACAAAGACTGAAGAACGAGGGACTTTACTGAAACAGTTTAATGCACCTGAATCTTCTTACTTCATGTTTCTCTTGAGCACTCGAGCTGGAGGCCTTGGTTTAAATTTACAGACAGCAGACACTGTGATAATGTTCGACATGGATTGGAATCCTCAAATGGACCAGCAGGCAGAAGATCGTGCCCATCGTATTGGACAAAAGAAGGAAGTCCGGGTGTTTGTATTGGTGAGTGTGGGATCTATAGAAGAGGAAATTTTGGAACGAGCAAAGCAGAAAATGGGCATTGATGCCAAGGTCATCCAAGCAGGCCTTTTTAACACGACTTCTACAGGTTGTATTCTTTCCCTCGTAAGTTTGCATGCTTATGTCTTTTTTTCATTTGATCACCCATTTATATTATATGATAAAACATAATCACTGGATAATTATCCTTCTTGTTTTCCTAGCCAAATTGTTCTAGTTGCTGAAACCTTTGAACTATTGTTATATCCCGCTTTAGTTGAATTATTTTCCAGGGACCTGTTAGTTAATTCATGAATTAGTTTTTAAAAATATAAACAAGTTCCATTTATTTATTTATTCATTTCCATGATTTTTCACTATTTTCCTGGAATCATTTGATAGTTTGTTAATTTCTTATCAGGTCATTTTTGCCTCTTCAAACCAAATTGCATGGAATATAAGGGCAACTCTAAATTTTGAGGGTTTTAATTATTCTGACGTGTATCTTTATCTGAATCATTCTTCAATGACCTGCTATCCAACTGTTAACTTGGTGATGAACTATTTGAAAGATCAATGAATTACTTAAACATGCAACAGATTTTCACTACTGTTAGTTCAAAAGTTCTTCGGTCTTATTGTTATGGCAACTAGTACCATCTTTTTGCCTTTTCCTATAAAAAGTAGTCGACATGGAGCAGAACTCTATATTGGAAACCTTCATGGAAGATGGGTTCAAATCTTACAACTAGCGACCTATTTGACATCAGACTAGAAAGTCAAGTCAGTTCCAAATAGCGTAAACTGTCGGCCAGTGAGAGACTTGCCATAAAAAGGTGGTGGCTGGTCTGACAGATATGGAATCATACTTTAGTGGTCACAAAGGATGAGCCCATGATACCAGGAAGCAACCACAGACTTTATCCTGGACTGGACCTAGACGTTCAAGATTAAGGATGAGAACGCTTGCTCATGTAGCACTTGTAGACTATCATGTTTTCTGCCTAGTATCTTCTGTACATAGGGATTTTTCATAATGTGTATTGTCACTATTATATACAAGCATGCTAATTTTATTGATTATACATACATCATGCACATGTATATTATGTGTAGCTTCCTCATTTTACAAAATTAGTGTGTTCACCTCAGTTTAGTTATTATTTACAAATATAAGTTATGTTTATTTTGGTAAGTCACCCTTTCTATACTTTGGAGCATCATGATACGCCCTATGAGGGTGAGCTGCTATTAGAGTTGAAGATTCTTATACTTCCCCAGATAGTTAACCTCCACCTTTTTGGTTAACCTATGCAGCTGATGACAGGAAGGAGATGCTGCAAGAAATTATGAGGAGGGGCACCAGCAGACTTGGAACTGATGTGCCAAGTGAAAGAGAAATAAACAGACTTGCAGCCCGTACAGATGAAGAATTCTGGTTGTTTGAGAAGATGGACGAAGAGAGAAGGCGAAAGGAAAGATACAGGTCAAGGCTAATGGAGGAAAAGGAGGTTCCTGATTGGGTTTTTCCGAAAAACAATGAGACCAAGGTCATAGCAAGCCTGGACCAGATGGTCACGGGAAAGAGGCGCCGGAAAGAGGTGGTTTATGCTGATCAACTTAGTGATTATCAGTGGATGAAGGCTGTTGAGGACGGAGAGGACTTCTCAAACCTATCCTATTCGAGAAAGAAGAGGGAAAGTTCATCTGATGCAGCTGCTGTGACTGCTTATGAATCTGCTTCTGATGATGCAGCGGGATGGCAGATTACACCTCCTGAGCAGAGAGTTGTGAGCAGATTATCTTTAGCAAGTGAGGATGGTAGTGATGATATACCGAGCACAACCCCAAGAATCAAAACCAGTTTTATACTGCACAGCAGAGACGAAGCTCAGGGGGGAGGTGAAGATGATAACGGCAACTGGCGTGGGAACATCGTGACATGGAAGACTCATAGGAAGAAGCGCTCCAGCCATCCCAGTTCATCATCAGATGCAAGAGGGTTATAGCTTTATTTTTCTTTAGCTATGAAGCAGCATCATTAGATTGCTCTACTACCTGTGGCAGTTGAGAAACATTGAATAGTGCTTGTATATATTATTCCTTATACCATATGTATAGGAATTATAATCCAACCCCATGATGACATACATGGACTCAAAAAGCATTTTTCGGAGGGTTGTACTTGTTTGGCTAGTATCTACATGTTTGCTAGTAAATGATCTTTGTAACTATCTTTTAAGGAAGAGACTGGTGTGATTTCTGTGGTGGAGCCAATGTAACCCATATACAAATAGCACCATATGCTACGTCACGTCTAATTTAGGCTCTACAGGGGCAAAGCTTCTGGGCATCAATGGCATTACCCTGTTGGTCTCTGGTGATGGCATCTTTCATTGATTCAGTTACTTGAGTTCTTTTATAAAACTGTCACACCGACTTATTTGGACGCACATGAGTAGTTGGCTAGTTGCTTGCAAGTTGTCTCTGCAGAGATCCTTTTATAAGGCCAATTCAATTAGGCAAATTCTATAGGCACTACAAAACGTACTTAGGCTCGTCTAAATAAAATTTTGAGTTATTTACAAGTTTGTCATCGGAAAAATTGTTCTAGGTTGTCCATTTTTTTTTTCCTAGGACTGTTACAATGTTGATAGTCCTTAGTGACAATCATAAAAAGGAGGAGGATAGAAGAAGAAGAAGAAGAAGAAGAAGGAAAAAAAGAAGTAGTAGGAAGGGGTGTGGGGGTAGGAGGAGGAAAGCGCTGGCCGGCGTGCGGCGGCAGCAACGAGGGCGGGCAGCGAGCTGTAGCGGAGGCCCCCTCCTCCTCCTCCACCTCCCGTCGCATCCTCCTCCTCCTCTGGCGGGTGGGGTTGAGGTTAGGGTTGGGTTATCTTGAGTAAAAAATTTAAAAATCTGGACTGTCCTGAAGTAATGGGTTGTCCTAAGTAAAATGTGAAGTGCCTATAGAATATCTTTCAATTATTAAGGATTATCACCATTTCTACACTCATGTGCATAGTCAAGACTGTAGAAATTTTGGCGATCTTTGTTGTACTTATGACTAAAAAAATTTGTAGTCCTAAAAATTTTCTGTCTATATGACCGTCAAAGATTTGACACTCAGGCAGAAATTGTGATACCCTTTAACAATTTTTGTTGTGTTTTTTGATCCGGCCTTTTATAGCGTGGTTTTCCACATTTTGTAGCAAAGTTTGTCACAATTTATAGACCCGTGTCAAGATGTTTAATGGGTCGGCCCGACCCGGTCCGAAATTTGCTTTCATCATGTTTGACCTAGTTCGGGGCGGTCCGGGCCCAACCCGTTACCAAAAGCGGGTCAGGCCGGTCGAATTGGCGCCCGACCCAGTCCGGACTCGTGACCCGGTCCGCAGTGGACCGGGCCAGCCCAATTATATATATATATATATATATATATATATATATATATATATATATATATATAATATAATATAATATAATCTATATGATATATCATACATAACTTATATAAGTTAATAAACTAGTTAAAATTTATAGGTTTTTTGTTACTAAGTTATTTTTGTATAATTTAAAATTTATAAGTTATTATTTGTCAGAAAGTTTTTTTTTTGTATAATGTATAATTTATATAAACATTAAGTAAGAAATTTTTATTTGATTTATTTATATCAATATTTATATAACTTTAAGTATAAATTAAAATCTAAATATTTATTAGTTGAAAAAAAATTTTGAATTTTTTTTGAATAACTTATATATATATATATATATATATATATATATATATATATATATATATATATATATATATATATAACCGGGCCGGTCCGAGCCGAGTCGACTGGACAGGTCGAATTGATCCCTGCCCGAACAAAGACGAGACCGGGCCGGACTTGCGGGTCGGATCCTCTGACCCAGTCCGGACCCGTTGTCACATCCGTTTTCTGATTTGGTATTTCTTGAATTTCTGATATTCAAATTTATTCTCTGATAATGCATTTCTGATGTATTTGCATGATGCTTCCTGTCGTTTGTAATTATTCTTGTTGTCTAGCGAGGCTATCCGAGACCCGTAGAATACCCAATGGCATGGTCATAGACCCGATTTAGGACCCGCGTGTACACTGGACACCTGGTTTGGTTCATTTTTGTTGAACCCATGACTAAACAATCTCCCTCTCATCTTAGTATATGTATATGAGTGTTTTCTCTCTCCTCCATTTTAATCTTCATTTCACTCTTTCCATTTTCTTTCTTCTTTCTCTTTGCTTTGCTCCGTTCCCTCAAACCCTAACCCTAGAAGAGGAAGTTGTTGTCACTTTGATTGTGAGAGGTAGAGGCTGTCACGCCCCGATCTCCCGCAGGCTAATCGGCCGTTCCCGCTAGGCGGGAATCACCCTCGCCAGCGCTCCCGCGGAACGATCGCTTGACCCATCCGGGCGTGATGCCGCACGAGCGTGAACCGCGCCCGTGCAAGGCCGTGATTCATTGGCTGGCGATAAGAGTTCTAAGCCACAGAGTCGCACAGATTGTCCGAGTGCAGCGGAGTCATGAACGCATAGCGATTCGGTAACAAGTTCTCTGAGTTGACAAATATAGCGGAAGCATTGAAACACAAGTTTGAAGTAAAGCAAGCTCTTTTTATTGACATAAACATGTGTTACAGGCGGCGTATAGCCGAGATTACAAGTCGCTCAAGCCTCTCTCTCTGAAACAGTAAAAGCGTGCCAAGTGGCTACAACTGTGGAATGATTTGTACAGGCGATGGTCAGACGATGTTCACAACTTATGTCTTGTATATGTGCTTCAGTCCCGGACGCACCGTTGCAAGGCTTCAGAGGGAACTCCTGGCCTTAGCACGCACGAAGGAGGCGTCCGCACCGCACAAGGTTCTCCCGCACCCTGCATATCAAACTGGTGGATTATCAGTACATTGAATGCACTGGTGGGGAAGCTACTCGCCCGTTCGACAAATCCAAACACGTAATACAGGTTCCGTGCACAACTATTTAGTTGTCTTTCTAGTTGCCTTAGGATCAGTTTCATGCAAACATTGAATAGCTTAACGTGTCGGGCAGTGCGCCGTGCGATGTTTGAGAAAACACGGCGAGACTTACCAACTTACCATTTCTCCTTCCCTGTCCAAGGCAAACATGATTAATTTAAGCACGGTAAGTATAAACATTCAGGAAGCATAGCATATGCAAACATGAGGGTCGTTATGTTCAGATCGTTCAGGTGTTCAGTTCATTGATGCTATGCAATGACTCGCACGCGGATAGCCGCTAAGCGAGGATGACTTATCTATATGAACATAAGTCGCTGGCGTAGCCATTATGGACGGTTCACAGTCTCAAGACACAGAATGATATGCAACACAGGTGGCGAGCCCCGCTGCATAACACCTTGCCCCATAACATACGACTGCTCATACGTCCCGTCCGGATCGGATCGGCTCCGGTGCCCCGGTGTAGCCGTCCGCGGGACTCAACATAATATACCTTGTGCACAAGCTGTCCGCGATAATGCAGGTCAGGGTCTATCCATATTCCATAGCTTGACATGATAATCATGAAACTTAAACTTAGTCTGAACGAGGCATATTGCTCCACGAGCTGGGATTCCATCAGTACATAACATGATCCTCGTTCAGATGCATACATAGCATGATTATCATTCAAGCGAGATTTACGTTCAGTATTCTTCTTGCTTAGTGCATTCCCCTGGTTCGGGGATTGCCTTTGATGACCTGACGGTCCCGGATACTTGCAGGTTTATTCAGGCACAGAACGACTACGTAGTAGTCTTCCGGGGTTTGGATGAAAATATGGCAACATTCAAGCAGACAAGCATGCGTTTCTAAGGAACATAAGCAGGCACGTTGCTCGGACCCGAAGGTAAGCCGAGAGATGAAACCGTTAAGGGACTTAGCATGCGAGGGTCTGAATATAAGCAGTATTTCAATTTCCATGTTCTAGCAAGCAATACAAGTTGGAATTATTCCCTTAGCTAGGTGCGTTGGATTTATTAGCATGCAGGGGTAAATCACCTAGCGACTAGCATGAATATTCCAGATTTTATATGTGCTGGCTAAGCAAAGACAAGTTCACCGTAGCCACCCACCTTAGCGATGATTCGCCTCGGTAGAGTAATACGTCTGAGCGAGCCTCTGAAAGTCCAATCCGGATTTCTGTAGGGACAAGTCTGGATATCCTTTGCTTCTTGATCGAGGCAAAGTGGGTCGGGACAGCTGCACGATTGCCGATTGAGACGGCAGTCCGCTTGAGCGGAACGGGGTGTTACAGAGGCTAAGAAGCCACTCCAGACAAGTACATCTTGCTCAATGGTGAAGCTATAAATTTTTGAATTTTTGCATATATGTGTTAATTAAAATGTGTTTGATAGGAAATATTCTCTTTGGGTTCTTCATCATTTTTAGTTCTTGAAGTTTTGGGTTTTGGCAGATGGATTTGAGTAGATTTGAGTTTCAAAGTTAAGAGTTTTCATGAGTTCTATGAGTTTTTCTTGGTTTTGATATATTAAAACTAGTTATTTCCGAAAACTAGTTGTTCTATGTGATTTAGCTTTTCATTTTGAGCAATTTGGCTTTTGAATCACTTAATTCGGAGTTAAAATAAAGTTTTGGCCAAAACAAGTTTTCAGATTTTTCTCGTCGGTTGGGGAAGAAGAACAATATTTTCACTTTTTAGTCAAAAGTGCGCCAATCCACTTTTTAACCAAAAGTGCGCAAATTCACTTTTTAGTCAAAAGTGTGCCAGATTCACTTTTCAGCCAAAAGCGTGCTAATCCATTTTCAGCCAAAAGTGCGCCAAATTCATTTTTTAGTCAAAAGTGCGCTAGATCCATTTTTAACCAAAAGTGCGCCAACCCACTTTTCAGCCAAAAGTCCGCCGGAATTCATTTTTAGCCAAAAATGCGCATATGAGCCATTGTAGTCTGTTCTTAGCCATGTTATGGATTTGATCTCATGTTATTGATTTATGCGCCAGTTTTCGTAATTCTTGATTTTGTGCGCCAATCATGTTTTTGTTAGTTTGTGCGCCAACCTTGTTTCTGTTAGAGTTTTATCATGTGTTCCTTTCATTTTTGTTTGGGTTGTTTCTTTGTGTATTATATTGTTGGATGTTGTGCTCTTACAATTTAACACATGTTTTAACCCTCAAGACACCGTAGAAATTGTTGTGTATGATAAACCTATTACAATTGGCATCGGACAATCAAGTATGAGTATTGCCCAATGTATCGCGTATCGCCGATACGATAAGTTCGCCAGTGATAACTCATGAATAGCTCGTACTTGTAACTCGTCATTCTAGGAAGTTCTCGAGTGTCCACGACTCAAGAACCTGAAATAGTGATTAAACGAGATAAATTTTGACTAGATCATTGGGAGAAAAAATATTGCGCTACCGGCTACCCCGATCTCCAAGGGCCCCATGAGGCATGGACCAACCCTGCTAGGCAAGGGCCCCATGACCTACCGTATTTATGATTGCCACGGTACATACAAGACTTTGTGATATACCGTGGTAGTTAGATAATTTGTTGCATAATGTGGTTACAAGATCTGTGATGTGTTGCGACACTACAAGTTGTTGTCATTGAGCCGAGGTTCATAATATTATGTATTTCAGTATATGCATTCCAGTATCTGTTCCAGTAATGTTTCAGTTTCAGTTATGTTACAAGACAATTTACAGATAAGTTATGTTTCCAAAACCAGTTTATGTTTCCAAAACCAGTTTATGTCTACCTTATGTTGTGTTATGCTATCAGTATTTGGTTTAGTTATTTATCCATCATTATTTGTGATGTGCACTACAAGTACTAGACAAGCGTACCCTTGGCCATCCGGGTTGACTGCAGTGCCGATGGTAGCAATATTCTTCAAAACATGCATTTGTTAGTAACTAGGTTGTGATAACCCTAGCTAGTTAATTGTAGCAAGCCATAGAGTTGTTTGGCCGTGCAATGAATGTTTGTTTCTTCAATTGTAGCTCGTTCTTCTAGTTTTATTTCTTCGACGCGTGATTAAAGTGCAAAGTCCTACTCGGGTGAAGGGCTGCAACCCCGGTCCTTATTTGGTTTAAGGGTAGTGGTTCTGATCCAGAGTAGTCTTTATGCCCTCTTGTCACTCGTCGTCTTATCTTTCTTTATAGTCAGTTTGTTATCAGTGCACCAGTCCTTATAGTTATTTTATCGAGACAAGTACATTGGTATCATACAAAGCTCGACCCGCATTTATTTAGTTATTCATTGTCTCTTATTTCTGCTGATTGTGGTTTTGGTTAACACCTTGAGCACCTTTGTGGTACTTGTTGCTTGGGGTTTTGATCCCACTGGTTTTGTTTGGCCAGATATACCTGAGGAGAATCAGGATCCCCCGTACTTTCAGCAAGATGGAACACACTCGTAGGACTGCGGCCGAAGCTAGCGATTGGATTTTTCTCCTTCACCCCTCATTTTGATTACTTCATTTTGTGGTATTTAGCAAGGGGCAGTGTTACCCCTTTTATTCTGAGACTACTTCTCTGACTTCGGTCAACATGATGTATATATTATACCATGGCTAGTATATTAGATCATGTATACTTATACTCTGTTAGTACAACATTTTGTATTCACTAGCTTTATTAACATATGTGATATTTATTTTGGGATGCCTCTTTACATTCATGTATGATATACTCTTGCTATTGTTGTTGTTGGATTGAGATACTAGGAATTGTCGGCCTTAGGACTGACGTCATAGGATGCTAGAGTCCACCCATTTGACTTTTTGACAACCTTAGCACATTGCGACTTACTTTGGTGTTCTGCAAGGTGTGATTGGACATGTCAGTCATCGTATTTATCCAGTATTCTGGGAACATGATATGACATCCATGGGTGGAAGTGGACCAGAGCGGACCGGTCCGTTGACCGGGTGCAGCCGAGTTCGGACCGGGTTTGTCCGAGCCGAATTCCTGGCCATCCGCCCTTCTACACATCTTGAGACCCATGCACTGCTTAAGCTACCCATTTGTTCCATTTTGTTGGAGTTTATTTACTAGTTGTTGTCCGTGGTCTTAGTAGCGGAGTTAGGTTATATTTTTGGAGGGACGAGTTTAATGTTAAGTGTGTATATATATATATATATTATTAAAATTTAATCAAACAAATAGCTAAACAAATTTAAAGAAAAAGTAGTAATAAATTTAAATAGAACATGCTAAATAATATTATATTTAACTAATTAAACAAATTTAAAGACAAAAGTAGTAATAAACTTACAAATCGTTAATGAACAATCAACCATACCATTTCATTCAAAATAAGGATTGCCATTCCTTCAATGAAAGTCATCAATAATGAAATTATAACAAAAAAATTCAATTATATTCTTCCAAATGTTGCTTTTCTTGGATTGACAGTGGATGTGCTATGTCATTAGGTTTATCAATAGTTTTTCCTTTTAAAAGATATCAATGGTTTCAAGCTTGACTTATAAATCACATTAAAAATTCACTAATTTAATACTATTTTAAGAAAAACAAAAGTTCGGAAGATAAAAAAAATAGTAAAATTATTATATGAAGAAATCAAAATTCTTCAAAACTCAAAAGTTCCAACTGTTGTAAATTTATTAATCTTGTTATTCAAAAGAGATTGCTTAGTAGGCAGACCAATTATGTGAAGCTTAAAATCATTGATGAAAGAGTTGGACAATAGTCTAATTATCTCAATGAGTTGGACAATAGCCGCTAATAATAGGCAAGTAATTGAGTTCTTCTTGACTTCTTTGATCCAATGTCTCTTCCTCTTCCATTATTTCCTCTTTGTTTTTGTTTTTGTTTTTGTGTTTTTACTTGAATGGAGATTCAGAGAAGATCAAAAGTCAGATGAGAAGTAATTTGGGATTTAGCACATTTTTTTGAAAGATTACATAACACATTGATTTAATTGAATTTTTATAGTAATATTTTATTCTCAATTCTCACATGATTACGATCTTCATCGGCTGCCAAAGTGAGCGTCCTATATCCCTCTCCGCATCTCCACCTCCTCTTTCCTTCACTAAGAAGACGCGAAGCGTGAAAAGGCACATGAACAATTTTTTTATAATAATATCTTATTCTTGGTGGTGCTCTAAATATGGATAGTTATTAAAAATTACAAAAAAAATGAGGGGCCATGGCCCTCCGTGCCCTTAAGAAGCTCGTCCCTGTGTAATCTGATATGCCAAACACTTCGTCTTTCATACTATTATGTCTTACACTTTACTTCGGTTTATAGTGATTCTTACACCGTGGTATAACCTGCTGCAGTTGATTCATTAATTACAACTTTCGTATAGTATAAACACAAGAAAAAATGTATAATATTTTTGTTTATCCACCAAAACTAGTAGAGATGTTCAGCATTCCTCTCAAGAGTTGTCACTTATCAAATTAGCTAGTTGTCAAAACTAGTATAGATGTTCACCAAATCACTCTTAGTGGTTTTAGGTTGGATGAAAATAATATATGACAACTCTTGACTAGAAGGATAGCAGACTATTAGCAGTTGGTTAAGCTCGTCTTGCCAAATGTGTATGTAAAGATTAGTTATTCCTGGGTGGAAAAGTTGTATGAGGAAAAAAAAAAACTCTCTTTTCGCTATAAATTGCTAGCATCTCATACTTTTTTCTCCGTAATCTCACGTCTGTATCGAGTACTATTTTTGTAGGGATAACATCAGATAAAGTGCAAAAAATTTCTCATTAGATTTGCATTTTTGCATTCAAAGTCTCTGGTTTTAAAAAACTCCTGCTTTTTATTTTTGCTCGGTTTACATCCATTTTGAATTCTGTTGTTAATTTAGACTTGAAATGACTAATCTATCCCTCCCTAATCCTAATCCTAACCATAATCATAACCCTAATTATAATCCTAATCATAATCATAACCCTAATTCTAATCCTCCCAACTAATCCAAACCCCTCCCCTCCCCTCCCCATCTGAGCTCTCACCACCCTCCCCGCGTCCTCCTCTCCTCCTCCTCCTTCCCCCTCACCCCTCCAGCCCTCCTCCTCCTCCTCCTCCTCCTCCTCCTCCTCCGTGCCACCCCGAGCTCCCCCCTCCTCCCCCCCGGGCCTCCCCCTCCTCCTCCTCCGTGCCACCCCCGAGCTCCCCCCTCCTCCCCCCCCCTCCCCTCCCCGCGCCTCCCCCTCCTCCTCTGCACCACCCCGTGCATCCCCCGAGCTCCCCCCTCCTTCCACCCGTGCCTCCCCCGAGCTCCTCCCCTCCTCCCCCCGCCTCCTCCCGCGCCACTCCGCGCTTCCTCGCGCACCCCGACGTCGCTACTGCTGTTGTCTCTCGTCGCTGCTGCTGCTGCGCCGCCGCCGCCGAAGCAGGAGGGGGGTGTCGGAGAGAGAGAGGGGGGGAGAGGGCTGCGGGAGGAGGAGGCCAGCGACGCACGCGGGGAGAAGGGGGGAGAAGGAGGAGGGGAGGAGGAGGAGGAGGCACGATGGGGGAGGAGGGAGGAGAAGGAGGCACAGTGAGGATATGAGGGGGGAGGAGGGAGGAGAAGGAGGCACGGTGAAGGGAGGAGGGGGGAGGGGAAGGAGACAACAGAAGATGCAATGCAGCTCGGGGGATCGGAGATCGGTGGTATGGGGGAGCAGGAACTCTGTCGCGGGACGACAGACATGGAGTCCAGTTGATGGGCCATGGGGTCAATACCCTCTCATCAGACTGGAGGGAGAGATTTTTGGGATCCAGTCTGAATTTAGTAATTTTTGGAGCCCAAATATGGTCAAAGATTTGATTTGATATAATTTAAAAATCTACATTAAATGTAAGATTTGATTATATTTCAAATATTTAATATGACCATATTTGGACATCCATAATTGGTGTTTCCAATTTTAGAGAATGAGTTTTCCTATTTAGGAATTCCTATTACCTAAAATAGGTTTCTCATCCTATAAATATATAAGGAGGGTAGAGGCACAAAGCATGCATAAAGGTGGAGATTCGAGGTGCTCGTCCACAAGAAAATCAAAAAGAAAGTCTGTGCTTTGCTCTTAGGGTTCTTCATACAAAACAGAATGAAGAAGAGATCTAATCGAGGAGTCGTCAACTTCTGTTAGAGAAATTGCTACGGGTTGGTAAGTGATTTTAATTGTAATCTTTGTCGTTCCTTCTTGAGTGTGGTGAGGAGGTTGAACCTATTAGGACAAAGGGTTTCAACATTAGTTTTTTGCAATCTTGTAATTTCAACTGAGGTATAAAGGTTGAGATTTGTCCAAGTAACGTAGTCACCGCCATATACTTGTCTTCATCTGTACTTGGTGTTCGTAGATTGGTTGGTTATTTCAGCTGGGTTGGCAAACGCTTTCGCGACGTGCCCAACAACATCTTGAGTGGTGCGAGATCGAGAGATGAACGGAACAAGAGTAGGTTCCAAGGTACCAATAGTGGCGCCAAAAAGGAGTTTGTCTTGGCGAACCCATGTGAGGTAAGACGGATTGGGTTCAAAGGTCTTTTCCTTGGTGATGGTGGTAGGAGGCGCAGGGTAGGTGCCATCCAAGAATTTGAAGAGACCATACCCGACAAGGGTGGCCTCAATTTGAAGCTTCCACGAGAGAGAATTTGTGGAGGTAAGCTTGAGGATATTGGAGAGCGTAACGACGACGAGTGGGCATTTGGGATCGATGTCGTTAGGAATGGTGTGAGGGGAAGACATGGTAGGCGATTAGTATGCCTTGGAAAAGATGAGGATCAAACTGGCTCTGATAGCATGTAAATGTTTAGGAAAAGTTGAGTTTTCATTAATGAATAGTACAAGTATATATAATACAAGTAAAACTAAAATAGATAAGGTAGAATAACAAAGAGAGAGATATCCTAACTAAAGATATTATCAGCTGGAATATTGTTACAACAAACTAAGAGATAATAGCAAGACTAAATCTTGGCTTTATCTTCAACATACTTTATCTTCAACAACAAGCTTTATCTTCAACATTATGAATAGTAAAAGTATATATAATACAAGTAAAGCTAAAAGAGATAAGGTAGAATAATAAAGATAGAGATATCCTAACTAAAGATATTATCAGCTAGAATATTGTTACAACAAACTAAGAGATGATAGCAAGACTAAATCTTGGCTTTATCTTCAACAAGTGTTATCTTCAAGAAGCTTTATCTTCAACAACAAGCTTTATCTTCAACATGTTTTATCTTTAACATGCTCCCGCAAGATGGACGTCCGATCGGATAGATCAATCTTGGATATCAACATTTCAAACCGAGATCGAGCCAACGACTTTGTAAAAATTTCCGCAAGTTGGTTGTCCGTTGGGACATTAGTGACACGAAGAGTACCATTGTGAAATTGTTCACGAATGAAGTGATAGGCAAGTGCTAGATGCTTCATTCGGGAATGAAAAACCGCATAAGCACTAAGACGCGTGACACCTAAGTTGCCACAGTAAATGACCGGAGTACAAGTGAGCTGAATACCAAGTTCGCTAAGGAGATTTCGAACCCACATAAGTTCGACAGTGGTAGAGACAACAATCTTGTACTCGGCTTCTGTAGATGACTGTGCTAGAGACTTTTGTTTCTTGGAGCTCCAAGTAATCGGGGTGCGACCAAGAAAGACTATTTGACATATATAGCTCCTCATGAATTGTGTTGTGAATAAATGATTATTAATGTCAAGTTGCCGGAGATGCCAATTGTTTGTAACTGCAAGGCTAAGAAAAGTACGGATGGTGGCCGGTTTTACAGCCGGGCTGAAGGTTTCCGTATAATCAATAACTTGATGTTGTTAGAATCCTTTTGCAACAAGTCGAGCACGATAATATTCTCCCCTGCAACGGATGCTCTCAGAATGACCGTTATTCTGTTGGAATACAGGTTGTATGCTTCCGCTGCTGCTTTGGCTTGTTGAGTCCCTCTTTTTGTTGTCGGTTTCGACCTCCTCTCGAACTCGAGCCACAAATACAACAATCCCTACAAATCTTATATTGATAAACGCTATACATATTCGTATTGCTAGTATTGATTATCTATATTTCTTCTTGTTGTGATTGTGCATTTTGGACTGATCTATCTTGTTGCACTGTAAATAACAGGATGAAGGTAGACCTAGAGAAGCTCTTAAATTTGCAAATGCTTGCGGAGCTCTAACTGTGATGGAGAGAGGAGCCATCCCAGCTCTACCAACTCGACAAGCTGTGCTAAGTGCTCTTATTAGTATGGTTACTTAATTAACAGAGATTGCGCTCTTTTCATCATTTAGTCCCATTGCCAATATTTGCTGCTGATGAATTGGTCGGAGAGCAGCAGAAGATAATGCTGAGGTTTATGCGAGTATAAAATGATGCGAAAAAAAACTGTATAAGCATATTTTGTAGTAGTTGTAGAAGGAGATCCATGAACATGTAGGTTAGTTGATGTTGATGGATGGATGGATGGATGTGTTCCGCAATTAAATCTCTGAATATTCTTGACACTAATGAAGGTTTTAGTTGTTGCGATTGCAATTTACAGACTCTTATCATCAGGGCTGGCCCGGGGATTGGGTTGTCCGAACCGGTACTTATTTTGGTTGTTCTTTTCCCTTGTTGTGGGTTGGTACTGGGCTGGTACGGAGGGGTCACTTGCGACCCCGACCTCTTGCAGATCATGTTGGACTTGAGAGGTTGTCCTACGCAGGAGAGATTGTCTAACTCCAAAGTCTTGTCGGACTTATCTGTGGCCGTCCTGTCTATCTCTAGCACGATATGTACAGGTATATAAATCGTTGCATTCCTTACTGACTAGAAAGACTAATTTGTGCCACATTAATTCAAAGGAAAGAAAACCAGTTCTTCTTTCAGTTTACACTGTTCAAACTGGCGTTTTTACTGATGAATTGTTCTCACATTAATGCAGGGGTTGCACTGTTTTTGTTTAGATTAGTTTTACTTAGTGGCGTAACGAGAATTTTCATGTAAGAACACAATACATATTATTAAAAAATATAATAAACATATTTATAATATCAAAATATTATATATTAATATCAAATGTCATATCCGAGTTGAGGCCTAGTTTGGAAACACAGTTTACTAGATCGAGTTAGTTTTATTTTGGAGTTATAGAGTTTCGAAAATGGGGTTGGAAAAGACGAACTCTGGAGTTATATTGATGTTAAGAGGACATTTTAGTTCTGTAAAAACAGAAAATGAGATGGGAGTTTGAAATCCAATCAGATTAGAGTTTCACAACTTTGGTTTGGGTTTAGAGAAGGAGTTTAATCAAACTCTAGAAACCCACCTAAACACTCAACATCAAGTTATTTAGAGTTAGGCCTAACTCACTAAATCCAACTTTTCTTTTCCAAATAAGATCTAACAGTGGGTGAATACATTACTAGCTAAACATTTGTATGTCAATCATCTATGCAGACCATTTGAGTGAAACTTCTGCAGCTCATATGACTTCTCCACCAATACAATCATCTACCCGAGTTTTATTGTTCATCGACCTCACTCCATCCTTAGTTTTGGGCTTTTGATAAGGGTACTACACATTTTACTTGGGACTAGTCCATTATAATTTTACCCAAAATTACAATTTTGCCACTCTTAAAAGTTACTTAGGACTAGCCCACACCAAGCTATATAAGTGAAATTTTTTTATATTTTAGGCTTTTCACCCTCACTTGAAGAAACTCTCATTCTCCAAGTCTAAACCTAAATTTGGAAATTGATAGTTGTGGTCCCAAGTGGAAGAGAATTTTGCTTTGGTGATTGTCCAACGAATATTCTTCCGGTATGTCTTCGACAACATACGATGAATAAGTTTTGCGATTGTCACAAAAAAATTTAGTTTTATTTGACTATTGTAGGAACAATGCATGATATCTTCGATGACGAAGTCGGATCATGCAATCCATTAAATATGCACTCCGGACGTTCCGAAGAACATGTTGGTTGTTCCGAAGAACGTACGGTACGTAAAACGACAACCCTATTTCGACAGTCATCGTGTAAGGACTGTATAAAATTAGACAGTCCTATATAAATATAGGACTGTCAATAATTCGACAGTCCTATATAAATACCGGATTGTCAGAATTTCGACATTCCTATATAAAAGTAGGACTGTCATAATTTCGACAGTCCTATATACTAAGATGACTGTCAAAATAGTGAAAGTCCTGAATCTTAAAGACTAAATTATTTGAACTGCCAATTATATGAAGTTATTAATTTTTATATTATTTTATATTGGTTATAGGACCAACCTTGTACAGATATTGTGGTACATCCTGCTATTGGGGTTGATGTGGATGATATATCTCAACGGATATTCAATTTGCAACCCAGGAAGAAGCATTAGATTGGTGCAGAGAAGTTGGAAGAAGACATAACATAGTAATTATCATTGCAAGATCCATCAGATCTCGGCCGGGCCAAAAATATGTAGAGCTGGGCTGCGAAAGAGGAGGTGTATTCAGGGAGCATCATAAAAAAAAGGATGGTGTTGAAAAAAAAATTCCTAAGAAAAACGTTGGGACGAGAAAATGTGGTTGTCCATTTAAGATGTTGATTGTAAAAGTAGAAGATGTGAAGTGGATAATAGAAGTTAAGAATGGAAGACACAATCATCCTATTCCAGGGACACTTACGGGTCATGCTTACGTGGCACGGTTGAAGGAGGATGAGAGAAAGTTGGTTGAAGAATTGTTCCTTTCCGGAGTTGCCCCGAAACAAATTTATTCTACCGTGCGACAAAAAGAAGATGGGAACAAGTCTACCATGAGGACGATCTATAATAGTTTGGCCAGAGCAAAATGTAATAGTATGAAAGGAAGAATGGCGATGCAGCAAGTATTGAAGTTGCTTGGGGAGCATCACTACGTGGAGTACCATAGAAGACATCCACAAACTGATGAACTCCTTTCGTTGTTTTGGGCTCATCCTGATTGCACACACTTGGCTCGTACTACTAGAATAAGCGGGTTTAGCAATATTTTTTTAGCGACGACAAAGAAAACGTCGCTAATTTAGCGACTCCATTAAAAACCGTCGCTAGACGTCGCTAATTGGCGATATTTAGCGACTTTTATTAAGTTTTTAAAAGATTAGTCGCTATTAGTTCAATTTAGGTTGCTAAACGTCGCTAAAATATTTTATTTAGCGACGTTTAGCGACGTATTTTGTGACGTATATCTTTTGGACATTTAGCGACGTCAATTTAGGTCGCCAAACGTCGCTAAGTTAGCGACATCATTAGTGACGTCGCTAAAACGTCGCTAAATTTGTTTCAATTAGGGCTGCTTCCCCCCATTTCTTTCGATCTCTCGCTCTCGCTCTCCCTCTCCCAAATTCGAAACCCGCGGCACCCTCCTCCTGTGGTGCCCCGTTCCCCCTATTCGGGGAGCACGGCTAAGAAATACTAGACGGTATCGTTCGATCGGGATAGATTGAATCAAGAACTCATCCTCGTTATGGATTTGTCTCTTCGGAATCGATTCCCATATTCAGTGGACCGTGCCCCCGGGATCGACTTAGCGGCAGAGTCAGGAGGGACCTCTCCGCTGCATTCTTTTGTTGCCTAGTTTTCGCTGTCGCTTGTTGCTTTCGTGCTTTGAGTTGGTTTTCGGATTTGCTTGAGATTTCTTGAACTGTTTCGATGGATTTCATTGTTTTTGTTCTTCGAACTGCACTTCAATTTCGATAATGGAAAGAGTGGAAGAGGTATTGATCGTCTGTTCGTGGCAATGCAGGTGAACCAGCTGTAGGCGCCGCTCGAACGGACTCCTAAAGCACTTCTTTCCTTCTTCCTTCCAACTACTAAGTGAGTGGCTACCATCCCGATTAGCTAGCCCTTCTTGCTAGTCTTCACATCTGAATCATGTATTCGTGCTCGCCCCGATCAAATGATACCAAGTAATAACTAAAAGATATCAAGATAATAAGGGAATAGACTTGGATCTGTATGCTTGTCATTGAAACTTGTGAACGGTTACTTACTACATGCTTGCTTATTTAAAATTTTCACCATATGCATATACACAAGTTAGAATGCTTACTTCTTCTTTTATAAATATGCTATATGTAGAACACCCTTTGCCATGCATCAATTGATCAGGGAGACTATGCAAAATAAATTATACAATGCTACATATCCCCTGATTTTATTGCCTCAGCTACATAAATGGTAAACTTAACACAACCGTCGTTGATCACGGACAACTTGTGCACAAGGCCTATAGGTTCCTGCGGACGGTTGCTGGGGCACTGGCACCGATCCGATCCGGACGGAACTTCAAGAATAGTCTCTTCCATAGGCGGGATGGCGTGCAGCGATACAAGTGCCTCCGTCATCTTAGCCTGAGACTAAACCCGTCCATTATGGCATCAAGCCAGTGATCCCCTCGTATATTTAAACCTGTTGCAACTAACTTGTGTCTTCTTGGCAGGGAAGGCAGGGTAAGTATAATACAGGTGGTTCAGACGGACAGGTATATGTCACCGAACGGTGGCGGATTATTTCATTGATTTCTATATCTAATTCTTGCTGTAAAATAAACTAAGGCAAGATAGAAACCCACAATAAATATGCATGCTTCATTAAAACAACGTGTTGATTGGTATAGTTGGGTTAGCTTGCCTTCACCAGTACGTTTCGATGTACTGACCCTCGTTGAAACAGGTTCCCCGCGCTAAGGAGAACCAAGCGAGGAGCAGGAGACAAACTCCCAATCCAATCCAGCTGTGGGCACGCCTTGACCGTGCCACCTTTTGAAGCATTTTGAAGATAGAAGCTAGCAGCCAAGCAATCATGCAGCTTCGTGGCAAGGCCGTCGTTCCGACGCAAGGTCTTATATTTTGAGTTTAGTAAGGGATGTAATGTACATGACTGCTATCTCATTTTGTGTCAACACTTTTGTAAGCCCGTAGAGGCAATCCTTATGACTCAGTTCAAGGAGTTTGTAATAGATGTTCATATTATCAATAAAAAGAGAATTTTTCCATGCTTCAAATCTGTGTTCATTTAATCTGCGTACTCTGAATATGTGCTCGCTATACGAAAATAAATACTGAGCCTTGTACGGTGCGCAACCTAGGCCCGCACGGCGGTCACGCCCGGGGGACGACTATCGATTCCACGGAATCGGGGCGTGACATGTTGGTATCAGAGCTCAGCTTCAAAGTTCCTTTGATTCTTGAACTGGAAAAGTTCCCTTAGCGATAAACTCCTATGCGAACTGCTGAACTCGTTAAGGCCAAAATGAGATACGTTCATGCAATAAGTCCATAATACATTATGATCCTGATCTAATTTACCTCTTTTGAAGGAATGACGCAAGCGCAACCGTCAGCGCTAGCACCAAGCGAGACGCAGGCCCAGGAGAGCAGTTCCGGAACTTCAGGAAGCTCTCGGAGCCAACGGGGCATGTCTCGAACAGATCCGCTTCAGCAGGTGATGCAAATGTTAGAAGCGCAACGACAGAGAGATGATGCCCGCCAAGCCAAGTTCGAGAGCAATCTAGAGGCGCGACTCTCAGTCCAACAAAAGCAGGTAGATACCCTGCAGCAGCTTGTTCAGACTTTGGCCACCAACCAGTCCACAGCGACAACAGCGACCCCGGTGGAACAACCAATCCTTGAAGTAGAGACACCACTAGTGCCAAGGACGAGGGAAGTGACTACCTTCACCTTTGGTAACTTCAAGAACGTCTGCAACACGCCATTTAAGGGGACCGAGGACCCGATCGTGGCCCTAGATTGGCTCGCCGAGCTTGAAGATTATTTTTCTCTCCTAGAAGTGCCTGATACAAGCGCGTCGCCTGTGCCCAACTACAGCTTCGCCTCAATGCGCACGACTGGTGGGACGTGCATCGACGATCTCTTCAACTTGGCCCTAGAGAGGAGGCGATCGCGTGGACGACTTTTCGTGACGCGTTTGAGGAGGAGTTTATACCCCCGCCTGTACGCCGTCAGCGAGAAAACGATTTCGTACAACTACGGCAGGGCAGCATGATAGTAAAGCAATACTCTGCGGAATTCAATAAACTGGCAAAATTTGCTAGTTCTTACCTACCGAATGCAGCGAGTCGTGCCAGGCGATTCAAAGGAGGGCTACGTCCTGCCATCCATAGGCACGTAGTCGTTCTACAGTATCAGACAATGCGAGAAGTATTAAACCATGCCCTCTCCCTCGAACCGTAGTATCCTCACGTTGCCACCGACGCTGTGCAAACCCCCAATCACAAACGCCAAGGCAACGATAGAGGAAACACCGCTGCAAAGCGCCCTAACAACGGCGGTTCGAAAAAGAAAAACTCGGGGCAACGATGTGAATTCTGTAGAAGGACAGGGCACGTCGAAAGTGAATGTCGTCGAAAGCATGGGTTATGCCTCATATGTGGAGCTTCTGATCATGCCATTCCCAACTGTCCAAAGTATTCAGAGCGTCGTCCTCCACAACAAAACCAGAATGCTGCAACCCAGGCCAACCGAGCTGCGCCTCAGCAAGGGCGTAATCAGGCTCAAGGCCGGGTCTATATCATGACACAAGAAGAAGCTTTGGCCTCGGACACCGTGGTGTCAGGTACTTTGCTATTTAATAACCTACCTGCTCGTGTCCTTTTTGATTCTGGTGCAACACATAGCTTTATATCTACAAATTTTATAACGGAGAACAATATAGAAATGACTCCGTTGCACCTAGATTTAAGTGTTAGCACCCCCTCTGGTACAAAAATATCTGTCTGTTCAGCATGCCTAGGCGGTTATATCTGTATTGGGGAGAGAAAGCTGTCACTTGATGTTTTAGTCCTAGATGTTCGGGACTACGATATCATCTTGGGAATGGATTAGCTCAGCGCGTGCTCGGCAACTATAGAGTGTGCACAGAAATGAGTCATCTTCCACCTGCTTGGAGAAGCCAAGTTCTGTTACACAAGTAGTACGACAACTGATGCGACTGGGTCCTGCATGGTGATTTCAGCGATATCTGCTCGGCGAATGCTCCACTCAGGCTGCAAAGGATTTCTAGCATCGGTTCGAGACACACGACAGGACTACGCAAACGTCGAGTCTACTTCCGTTGAGGCGGAGTTCCCCGATGTGTTCCCGAGCGAACTACCCGGCATGCCGCCCAACCGAGAGATTGAATTCACTATCGACATATTTCCAAACACGCAGCCGATCTCCAAGCCTCCGTACAGAATGGCCCCTGCAGAGCTGAAGGAATTAAAATGCCTTCAAGAATTACTTGATCGTGGGTTTATCCGTCCGAGCGTGTCTCCTTGTGGTGCGCCCATGCTCTTCGTGAAGAAGAAGGACGGAACTCTACGACTCTGCATTGACTACAGGGAATTGAACTGTCATGACCCGCACCCGGTGTCACACTTTGAAAGCTTTCCGTATAATTTCTCTTTCCTGAGTGTTTCTAAGACTATTCTCAAGTGCTCTTCGTACTCTTCTGGGGTTTTTGAATATACTAGAATGTCGTCAATAAACACCACTACGAACTTGTCAAGGTACTGGTGGAACACCTTGTTCATCAAGTTCATAAATACTGCTGGTGCATTGGTTAAACCAAACGGCATTACTGTAAATTCAAACTGGCCATATCTGGTTCGAAAGGCGATCTTCGGTATGTCTTCTTTCTTCACTTTCACCTGGTGATAGCCTGACCTCAAGTCTATTTTTGAAAACACCTTTGCTCCGCTCAATTGATCGAAAAGATCATCTATCCTTGGCAGCGGCTATTTGTTTTTGATAGTGAGGTTATTCAAAGCTCTATAATTGATACACATATGTACCGTGCCATCCTTCTTTGGTACAAATAATACCGGTGCTCCCTATGGCGATGAACTGGAACTAATAAAACCTTTGTCTTGCAGCTCCTCAACTTGTTTCTTTAGTTCTACCAATTCGTTGTTGTTAACTCTATAGACATGTTGTGAAATAGGCTCTGCTCCTGGTATCAAGTCTATAGAGAACTCAACGTTTCTGTCTGGTGGCAAACCTGGCAACTCCTCTGGAAATACATCCAGGAATTTTGCTATAAGTGGATGCGGTAACTCTTCTTCTTCCACCCTGGCTCCGCAAAAAGTGCCTCTGCTCCGCTCCTCTGTTCCTTTGATAATCTCAAACTCTGGCTCTCCTGGTGGTCGAAATACTACTCTACCTTCGTGACAATCTATAGAAGCATGGTGTTTACTTAGCCAGTCCATTCCGAGTACAATATCGTAATCCGAAAGTGGCATAACGAGTAAACTCACGCTCAACTCTCGACCTTCCAATGACACTCTTCGATCCTTACAACAATCACGGACTAGGATAATGCCTCCTTCTGTCGTGATCTTGCAAGTCCTATCTAATGGTTCTGTTTCTAAATGATGCTTAAGGGCATAAGATACAGATACGAAACTATGGGAAGCGCCAGAATCAAATAATGCGAGTGCTAGAATAGAATCGAGTAAAACTGAACCTGAAATCACGTCTCTAGCTGGCTCGGCCTCCTCAGTGGTCATGGCGTAAGCTCGTCCTTGTGGTGCTCCTCTCTGTTGCTGCTGTTGCTGAGCAAACCTCTCCTGCTGTGTTGGAAGTGGAGGTCCTCTCTGCTGGCCTCCTAGTACAATAGGTGCTCTTGCTGGTCCTCTCTGTGCTGCTCCTCCTCCTTGGCGATTCTGAATAGTTGGGTAGTCCCTCAGCTGATGTGCTGCTGATCCACACGATAAACAAGTGCCCAACCTTTTTTTGCAGATGTCTCTTGTATGTCCCATCTTTTCGCAATACGGACATGGGGCAACGAGTTGATTATATTTTTGTGGTTGCTGTTGTTGAGCATGTCCTCGAACTGGTGCCTGTTGCTGGTGTTGTTGCTGGTGTTGTTACTGGTGTGGCCTATGTTGTTGTTGAAAGTGCGGGAGCTTGGCTGGTCCTGTGTTACCTCATGTTGCTCCAGATGTATCGCGTCCTCTCTTGGGCCTGAGGTCCAAGTCGTCTTCGACAATCTGGGCATCCATCAGAATACCCTCAAATGTAGCAGTACGTCGTCCCGAAGTACGAGACTTGATCTCCCTATTCAATCCTTTTCTGAATTTTCGAGCTCTGTCTCCTGGGTCTCGAATCATTGATGGCGCAAATCGACTCAATCGGCAAAACTCTGCAGCATACTCGTCGACTGACATGCCTTCTTGGACTAAGTCATGAAACTGACTTTCTAAAGCTCCCAAGGCTACGTCAGGAGAGAATTTCTCTTTGAAGAGTTCCTTAAAGTTCTCCCAAGTAAGTCCTTCAGCGGCGAGTCTCGGCTCTGTACGATACCATGTCAGTGGGATATCAAACATCGGACTGCCAGCGGCCTCTATCTGAAGAATCCCTGGAATCTGTGATAAGCGCAAATTCCTTTCTATGTCTTCTAACCATTCGTCAGCATATAGTATTCCTTCTGTGCCTTTGAACTCTCGAGGCATCATCCTCTTAAAGTCCAATATGGTACCGGGCCTCTGTTGTTGCTGACCTTGATGTTGCGGTTGTCGTGCTACTCTCTCCACAGCCTGGAGAGTCATCTGATGGGCATTCTCCATGCTCTCTCTCATCAGTTCGGTATGTGCCTGGTGTGCTTCTGCTTGCATTCTCTGAGCCTCAGCTTGAACACGCTGAGCCTCTGCTGTTACTCTCTGGGCCTCTAGCATGCCCTGCATCAGTGCGAACATCTGTACCCCGTCAGCGGGCACTCCTCCGGGAATCGGTGGTGGTGGAAGGTTGTCTGTCATAGTTAGGGCAATCCTCTGTATAGGTGGAGGAGGAATCCCGTTAGTTGCAGACACTCCCACACGAACAGGAGATGTAGGAGAATCTCCAGGTATCTATTCGTCAGGTTGAGAGGTGGCAGTCCTCTCTGAATTGGCTGCTCCCATTCTCATGGATCTAGTATTCGGTGACATCCTGAATATAGATCAAAGAATCAATTAAGGTGATAGATATGATATTATCAAGAAAGGACACTAAAGTGCTAAAGGAAGCAATTCATTAGAATAGCAATAAGAAGTTCAAAATTTCCTAGTGTGATTGAGCATACTCTCATCCTAGATCATATTCCTATATCCTAGCACAGGCTCGTAGCAATACAACTAAGTTGTCGCACTACCACGATATCGCATAACTTGCGAAAACCAGACCTGCATGGGCCACCACTAAAAACGTGTCATGACCCGCACCCGGTATAGGGGCACGAGAGCGTGGGTACGTCCAGCCTACGCTGCAGTATCGGCGATAGAACGTTGTCAAGGTCACAGTAATACTAGATAACTAAACAATTGTCAATAATATACATCTCCATGATCTCACAATATAACTCAATCACCACAACTATAAGGCACGATAAAAGATAAAAGAAATAACATAGTTAAACACCATGTCTCAAACATAAAGATAACTCACAGTCTAACTGTCCAACACAAGTCTCCAATTAAACATAACATAAGTCTAACATAAACTGAAATATCCTTCATAAGTCTCAAGCATAAAATAAATACTATCTAGCTAGCTGTAGGCAAAGCCTCATCTAGAAGCATGGTCTCCTCTAGGATCTCTGGTACATAGTCTGCGTCTATACCTGGTCCATAGTGCGTGGTACAGAAATCCTCAAGATTCTCTGGAAATAATATCCAGTCAGGATTGGAACGAAAATATACCTCTAACAGCAGTTCCACATATATTGACAAAACTATAACACAGTGTAAAGAAATACAAGACAGATATGAAATAACTGGAAATAAGAAATACTGGAATAAAGAATGCAAGAAATAGATACTGGAACATCATCATCAATAGCATCTGACAATGAATAAAAACTACTAGTACACGCAAGAACAATGAACTGGTATGTAAGTGTGTATAAGAACAACCACTAGAACATGTGAAAATACAAGATCAATCTATCAAGATACATGTCAAGAATCATCTATCTAAGTGTGTGAAACATCATTATATCATGTGATCGGCTTGGGTTATATGACTCATTACATGGATTAGCGATCATCCCCAACAGGTCAGGCTAACCGGAATGTAACAGTGATGAGGCATGTAAGGGTAAGGCTGCACCGACGTGAGATGTGGGTGAGCTAATGCTGCATGTAAGGGGTATGATCACATAACTACTAATACTTCCCCATTTTCTCCAGCTAGCACGATGGATCCCAATCACGACTCCTCGTGACAGGTCTCGATGATGCCAACTCGTGTAAAGAACAGTGTCAGAGTCATGTACGCTATACAACAAGAATTATAGAGATAATCAACATAATGGAAACTGTCAGAGAATGTACTCGCCTGTGGTCCTTAGCTGGCAATACCACTGTCCGGGTTCCCAGGTATCGTCTGAATGATCCAACAGTCCTATAGACGTATCATAAATATAATACTGTATCAGACATTACTCTAGCACACATTCAACATAATGATCTCAATGGGCTACACTAGGGGTCACATGCCGATGTACCTACGGGGTATCCGTGGTCACTTCCAAGTCCTCCACATAAAGTGATCTAACATATACATAATTTCTATGGGTTATAATTATAGTAGATATATGTATATACATATGCTTTAAATAGAATTTATGCCTTGTATCTATATTAAACAGGTATTAGGGAGATATATATATATATATATACTATATATATATTCCTGAAACACATTTAATCCTATTTTTATACATGTACTCTGTATATATATATATATATATATATATATATATATATATATATATATATATATATATATATATATACTAACTTTGGTTGCATACATTAGGGTTATATACATATCAATGTACACGTAATAACCATATACGTATACCAATACTAATACTAATACGTACTTACGTACGCACCAAGTTATGTATCTATATGCCAGTATTCAACATAACAAGTGCGAAGGTCTCCAAGGGAATTATATGCATGCGCACACGTATAAGCAAGAAGGAACTCGAACCTGCGTGCGAAATTGAGACGTGCGTGTCGCGGCGTCGTCGAGTCGAAGGCTGCTCCGGTCAGGTTCAGCGAGGTCAGCGGCGTGCGGCGTTGTCGGGCGGCTCTGTCGACGGGGTCCGACGCTCAGTCGGGGCGGGTACAGCGCTCGGCAGCTGGTACAGCGCTCGGCGGCGGGTACAGCGCTCGGCGGTTCAGCGCTCGGGGGTCCGGCGCTCAGCGGTGCAGCAGGTTCGGCTCTGTGCAGCGTCGTCCGGCGCTCAGGAACAGCGGGTTCGGCTCTCTGTCGATGGGAAGATGAGTCATGGAAGGGGAAGAGTTGATGAAGTTCGGCTAGGTCCGGCGGGAGCAAGGGGAAGGGAATGTCGGCTGTAGCTAGGTTAGATGGGAAAGAAATAAAAGGGAAGGGAATACTATATATATAGAGAGAGAGAGAGAGACTCGGGTTGACCTAATTATATTGTCTTGGTCCACTCTAGGTAAAGGCCTTGGCTTGTTTTGGAGATAGTCCAATGGGTTAGGTTTCGAATGGGTTTAATAAAATTGTGAGAATTTTATGGGTCTAAGGTTTGGAGGCCATGGTTTAAAAGAGATTGATGTTGCACTCCCACAGTCCCAAAATTATGGAAAAATATACATGAAGGGAAAATAGATTTATTCGCGCGTCGCGTCCAAATTATCGAAGCAGCGATAAATTGCAACAATCAATAATCATCCTTAATTATTTAATTACAATTAATATCATGCAAATTATTTACACATTAATTACGGAAAGACGAAAATACCCTTAATCCAAAAAGTGGGGGTGACATGAACAAAGTCACAATCAGAAATAAATATCCTCTGCCACGGATAGATGACTTGTTCGATCAGCTACAGGGGGCAACGGTCTTTTCTAAGGTCGATCTTCGCTCAGGTTATCACCAGCTGAAGATTAAGCCGGAGGACATGCCAAAGACTGCCTTTCGAACCCGATACGGGCATTACGAATTCTCAGTGATGCCGTTTGGATTGATGAATGCACCTGCAGCATTCATGGATGTTATGAATCGTGTATTCAGGCCTTTCATCGATAAATTCGTGGTGGTTTTTATCGATGACATCTTGGTGTACTCGAAGACTAGGGATGAGCACGCAGGTGTAAGCCCCTGATTTTTCAAAAAATATTAAAACTTGGATTTTCCCAATTTTCTGGAATTTTCTGGAAATTTTCTGAAATTAAAATCAGGGTTTTGAATTATTACAAGATTTTTAATTGATAATAAATAACATTAAAATATTATGAAAATAATATTTTTGGGTGTAAAATGGAAAACTGGACTTAGGGTAATTTTTCTGGATTTTTCTGGGCCTCAGACCTATTTTTAAATGCCTAAAAACTATTTTTTATGAATTAATTAATAGATTTTATTATATTATTATTATTATTTTTATTTTTTTCTATTATTTTTTGGCCCGTTCTCAGCCCGGCCCAGTGGGCCGAAGCCCAGCCCAGCCCAGCCTTGCGGGTCGGGCGGGTCTGCCCGGAGACCCGACCCGCCAGCCGGAGACCCGGTCTCCCTCTCCCCACGCCGCCCGCGTCCTGCGCCGGACGCCCCGCTCCGCCGGCCAGCGCGCCCCCACACCGCTCCGCCCGGCTCGCCCCGCCCTCAGCGGCCACGTCCACCCCCCCTCCGTCGTTCCCGGCGTCTCTCTCTCCCTCACTCCCCCTATTTAAACCCGTCGACCCCCCCTCTCTCCTCCGTCCGACCTCCTCGCCGCCACCCGAGCCGCCACCGCTCCGCCCTCGGTCGCCCGCTCCTCCTCCTTCCGTCTCCGCCCTCCGACGCCCAGCCAGCACCCGCCTCCGCGCCTCGCCGCTCTCCCCTCCCCTTCGTCTCGACGACTGCAGCAGCGGCAGCCAGTGCCGTACCGGCCGCCCTGAGCCGCCGCCTCCACCGTGGACGCCGCGCCGCCCCTCGCCGAGCTGCCCCCGGCCCTCCACCGCAGTCCAGCCGCCTCCCTCCGCCGCGTGCCCGCCGGAGCCCAAAACCCTAACCCTAATTTCTATTTCCGTGTCGGACACGGACACGGTTTAGACTCGATTTTCGGGTCCCCTTCAGGTACGCGTAACTTTCACCTCGTAGCTCCGTTTCCAATTCCGTAAATTGCGTTGTGAAGTCTGTACGACCCTCTCGGTGTCCGGACAAACTGTTCGGGACATCGCGTCCTGTGGTGATCGCACACCGCGATCCAAAAACAGGAAAAACCAGACCCTGTTTCACCCCGGAACTGAGTCCGCCCCGCCAAACGGGACGACTTGGTCGCGTGCGGTCTTCACAGATACGTACGCATCGTCGATACGGACGTGTGAGTTTTCGTGGAAGCTGATTCGGGTGTGCGTGCACACCGGAATCAACGCGTATCCGCGGACACCGCCCCGTATCCGCCTTTTCGGTAATTCACCCTAACTTCGTGCACACACGTCGGATCGAGACGAAACTTGCGCCATCGGACTCGTAGCAATACGCTGGTCCTGTGGGTCAAGTTTGGTTCGATTCTGAGAACGTTGACGAAATTGCGTGTCGTGGGCCCCACAGGCCCCGCTCGACGGGCGATTTTGTGTTCGGCTCATCGGAATCCAAATCTGGAAGTTCCGTTGGGTTCGTATCAGCATTCCTGACCTGTTGACACTAAGTTTGGTGAATTTGGAGACCGTTGACCTGGACACGTTTTTCGGTGCAAAGCGAGCCCAACGGCGGACCCCGTTTTGACCCAAAACTGTCGTTTTTGCCCTTGTCTCCAAATTGGATCCAAGGACAGGCGTTTCTAGCTATTTGACATCTTCTGAGCATGATGGTAATGTCTATTTCAGCTTTTGGACTCATCTCTGGACTTTTCTTCCAGGAACTAATTTAATCAGATCCAAACAACAGGCAAGTACCTGCACTTCAAGTTAATCTTTATATATTGTGATAATTAATTCCCTGCCATACATGTACCCTTGATGTTTACACCTAGTGTTAGAAATGTTGAATTTCATGTCTTGGATATTGGTAGTTCCTGTCTTGTTTTTCATGTCGGGTGGGAGAATACCTAGAAGGCATGTAGTTTACCCTTTCCCCTGTATTGTCTAATAGCTGTTGGTACACGACTGTCCATCAGCTGGATCTCGATTGTATTGTCTAATAGCCGTTTATGACGGCCAGATTAGCCTTATAAACCCCTACATGCCAACTAAGTATTCTAAAAACAAACACAAGTTCACACAGATAGTTCTGGTCATGTTATATTTCTTGCTGGCTATTGTAGTTCCATTTCCTGTTTCATTTATTTCTGTTTCTCATATTCCTGTTTACAACTAACTCTGAGATAATAATGTTCTGCTAATGCTGTTTCTCAACATGATATCCAATATTTAATTGTCATACAATATTTAGTTTAATCTTGTTGTGCACTGTGTACTTTGCTCCTTTCCTGACTGGATCTGTTGTTTAGGCGATGAGGAGAACCTTGCCCCCATCTATTATGGCCCCTATGAGGCAGCAGGTGATACAGTTGCAGAGCCAGTTCCCGCACAGGAAGCTACTCCTGCTGAGTAGTTAGCAGTAGTTATCTTAGTTTTGCTCTTTATCTTAGTAATCGGGTTTGTCCCCGATATAATCTATGGTTCTGTAATAAACTCTGGATCTGATTATCATATTCTGGTTATAAAATCTTAGCATTCTTTTCCTGCTATTTTCCTTGTCTATTTAATTATTGTGAATGAGCTAGATTTATTACTTGTGATTATGCCCTAGACAGCGTACTACCGCCGACACTGCGGCGTAGGCTGGACGTACCCACGCACTCGTGCCCGAATTTCTGGGTGCGGGTCGTGACAGCAGGACACCTGCGGATGGTGCTGCAAACCCTTCGAGACAACAAGTTATATGCCAAACTAAGTAAATACGAATTTTGGCTAGACAGTATCTCCTTTTTGGGGCATATCATCTCCTCGGAAGGCATTTCAGTTGATCCGAAGAAGGTAGAGGCCATTACGCAGTGAAAATGTCCGGAGTCAGCTAGCGATATCCGAAGTTTTCTTGGACTGGCAGGGTACTACCGCAGGTTTATACAGAATTTTGCTAGAATTGCTTCGCCCTTGACTCAGCTCACACGAAAGGGTGCAAAGTTTACTTGGACGGACGACTGCGAAGCTTCGTTTACGGAGTTAAAGCAGCGCCTCGTCTCAGCACCAATTCTCACTCTGCCAAACGGACCAGATGATTTCAAAAATTTTAGTGATGCATCGGGTAAAGGACTAGGATGTGTCCTGATGCAGCGCGACAAAGTCGTAGCCTATGCGTCGAGACAGTTAAAGCCTCACGAGATGAACTATCCGACGCATGACTTAGAATTGGCTGCAGTAGTGTTTGCGCTAAAACTATGGCGCCACTACCTTTATGGCGTGCCGTGTGAAATCTACACGGACCATAAGAGCTTGAAATATTTGTACACTCAGAAGGATTTGAATCTTCGGCAGCGGCGATGGCTTGAACTCCTAAGCGACTTCGATCTTACGATCAGATACACGCTTGGAAAGGGAAACGTAGTAGCTGACGTATTGAGTCGAGTGTTTGTAGGGAGTTTGGCTATTGATGATAGGCTGCGCCGAGATCTTGAATCACTGGACATTACACTAAAAATAAGATATAAAAAGTGGGCGCAAGTAGCTCAACTGCGTCTCGAACACGACTTGTTACATAAAGTTAAGGCCGCTCAGAAGGACGACCCATTCCTGCAAAAGATTCATGCCCTTATCTCAGCAGGGAAGGCGTCTGACTTTGCGGTTGGCTCGGATGGGACACTTCGAATGAGGGAAAGACTGTGTGTTCCGAACAACGCGGCCCTCAGAAAAGAGATACTCACTGAGGCCCATTATGCTAGTTATACTTCCCATCCGGGTAGCACAAAGATGTTTCAAGATCTTCGCACGACGTTTTGGTGGCACGGCTTGAAACGGGATATGGCGCTGTTCGTGTCGCATTGTATGGCTTGTCAGAGGGTAAAGGCCGAACACCAGAAACCAGGCGGAGAGCTACAGAGCCTTGCTATTCCGGAGTGGAAATGGGATCATATAACGATGGATTTTATTGTTGGCTTGCCAAGGACGCAACGGGGACATGATGCAGTCTGGGTTATCGTCGATCGACTCACCAAGTCAGCTCACTTTCTGCCTATCAAATCTACTTGGAGTGTCGACCGCCTGGCTCAGATATATCTCAACGAAATCGTTCGACTCCATGGCGTGCCCGTAACCATAGTCTCCGATCGAGATGGTGGATTCATATCACGTTTCTGGGGAAGCCTGTAGTCAGCAATGCGGACAAAGTTGAAGTTCAGCTCTGCCTACCATCCACAGACCGACGGCCAAACCGAACGTGTCAACCAGATCCTCGAAGACATGCTGCGACTCTGTGCCTTGGATTTGAAGACTAGTTGGGACCTTCATCTACCTTTAGCCGAATTTGCTTACAACAATAGTTATCAATCAAGCATTCAAATGGCGCCGTATCAGGCGTTATACGGGCGGAAGTGTCGATCTCCTATCTGTTGGGACGAAGTTGGTGAACGGCAGATACTTGGCCCCGAGCTCGTGGAGCAGACCGTCCAGAAAGTTTGGCTGATTCGAGAAAGATTAAAGGTAGCTCAAAGCCGTCAAAAGAGCTACGCTGACATACATCGGAGACCGCTAGAGTTTCAAGTAGGCGACCGGGTATTCCTCAAGGTCTCGTCCATGCGAGGAGTTAGCAGGTTCGGGGCAAGAGGAAAGCTAAGTCCGAGATTTGTCGGCCCGTTCGAAATACTAAAGCGGGTTGCCTCAGTTGCGTATCAGATTGCTCTACCACCATCCCTATCCGACGTACATGATATATTTCACGTTTCTCAACTTAGGAAATATGTGTACGATCCAAGCCACGTGGTAGACCTTGAACAACTGAGTCTCCAGGCCGACTTGACGTATGTAGAACAACCAGTGCAAATCTTAGATAGAAAAGAAAAGCTGCTTCGGACCCGTTCGGTTCCTCTAGTACGCGTGCTTTGGCGGAATCACTTTGTCGAAGAGTCTACTTGGGAGCTCGAATCAGAGATGAGGGAAAGGTTCCCCTCATTATTTTCTAGTGGTAGGTTCTATTCCTTAAGTTTCGGGACGAAATTTTCAATTAGTTGGGTAGGATGTGGTGCCCCGTTCCCCCTATTCGGGGAGCGCGGCTAAGAAATACTAGACGGTATCGTTCGATCGGGATAGATTGAATCAAGAACTCATCCTCGTTATGGATTTGTCTCTTCGGAATCGATTTCCATATTCAGTGGACCGTGCCCCCGGGATCGACTTAGCGGCAGAGTCAGGAGGGACCTCTCCGCTGCATTCTTTTGTTGCCTAGTTTTCGCTGTCGCTTGTTGCTTTCGTGCTTTGAGTTGGTTTTCGGATTTGCTTGAGATTTCTTGAACGGTTTTGATGGATTTTATTATTTTTGTTCTTCGAACTGCACTTCAATTTCGATAATGGAAAGAGTGGAAGAGGTATTGATCGTCTGTTCGTGGCAATGCAGGTGAACCAGCTGTAGGCGCCGCTCGAACGGACTCCTAAAGCACTTCATTCCTTCTTCCTTCCAACTACTAAGTGAGTGGCTACCATCCCGATTAGCTAGCCCTTCTTGCTAGTCTTCACATCTGAATCTTATATTCGTGCTCGTCCCGATCAAACGATACCAAGTAATAACTAAAAGATATCAAGATAATAAGGGAATAGACTTGGATCTGTATGCTTGTTATTGAAACTTGTGAACGGTTACTTACTACATGCTTGCTTATTTGAAATGTTCACCATATGCATATACACAAGTTAGAATGTTTACTTCTTCTTTTATAAATATGCTATATGTAGAACACCCTTTGCCATATATTAATTGATCAGGGAGACTATGCAAAATAAATCATACAATGCTACATATCCCCTGATTTTATTGCCTCAGCTACATAAATGGTAAACTTAACACAACCGCTATTGATCACGGACAACTTGTGCACAAGGCCTATAGGTTCCTGCGGACGGTTGTTGGGGCACTGGCACCGATCCGATCCGGACGGAACTTCAAGAATAGTCTCTCCCATAGGCGGGATGGCGTGCAGCGATACAAGTGCCTCCGTCATCTTAGCCTGAGACTAAACCCGTCCATTATGGCATCAAGCCAGTGATCCCCTCGTATATTTAAACCTGTTGCAAATAACTTGTATCTTCTTGGCAGGGAAGGCAGGGTAAGTATAATACAGGTGGTTCAGACGGACAGGTATATGTCACCGAACGGTGGCAGATTATTTTATTGATTTCTATATCTAATTCTTGCTGCAAAATGAACTAAGACAAGATAGAAACCCACAATAAATATGCATGCTTCATTAAACAACGTGTTGATTGGTATAGTTGGGTTAGCTTGCCTTCACCAGTACGTTTTGATGTACTGACCCTCGTTGAAATAGGTTTCCCACGCTAAGGAGAACCAAGCGAGGAGCAGGAGACAAACCCCCAATCCAGTCCAACTGTGGGCACGCCTTGACCGTGCCACCTTTTGAAGCATTTTGAAGATAGAAGCTAGTAGCCAAGCAATCATGCAGCTTCGTGGCAAGGCCGTCGTTCCGACGCAAGGTCTTATATTTTGAGTTTAGTAAGGGATGTAATGTACAGAAATGCTATCTCATTTTGTGTCAACACTTTTGTAAGCCCGTAGAGGCATTCCTTATGACTCAGTTCAAGGAGTTTGTAATAGATGTTCATATTATCAATAAAAAGAGAACTTTTCCATGCTTCAAATCTGTGTTTATTTAATCTGCGTACTCTGAATATGTGCTCGCTATACGAAAATAAATACTGAGCCTTGTGCGGTGCGCAACCTAGGCCCGCACGGCGGTCACGCCCGGGGGACGACTATCGATTTTACGGAATCGGGACGTGACACCTCCCTCCCGGCGACCCCCTACGGCAGCGTCCTCTACCCCCTTCCTCCTCATCCTCCTCTAGGTACCCGCTCGCTCTCTCTCTCTCTCTCTCTCTCTCTCTCTCTCTCTCTCTCTCTCAAACACTGACACGACACACACACGTTATAGACTGACACAAATACGACACACACGTGACCTAGGGTTAAGGTTAGGGTTAAGGTTTTTTACCTGGGGTTAGGGTTAAGGTTTGGGTTTTTGACCTGGGGTTCGGGTTAGAGTTTTTGAACTGGAGTTAGGGTTAGGATTTTTTGATCTGGGGTTAGGGTTAGGGTTTTTGACCTGAGGTTAGGGTTAGGGTTTCTGTGACATCTTGTTGAGATCTGCGACACACACACGTGACCATTTATGAACTTACCTATATGATACGTTGTTGATTTTGGATAAAAGCGTGCTAAAAATGGCGAGGAATCCTGAGCCCTAGAATCAGTATTATAGCGTATAGCTTCTCCTTACTGTTTTACACACGATAGCATGCTTCGTTCACAATCTAAAATTGTATAGTGCTTACATTTACTTATTGTCGTATTTACCCGCTAATTTCTCGTATCATAGTTATTGATTATCTCATTATCGTCTTGTATTCATGGTGATTGGGTCTAGTCTAAAATTGATTGTTGGATAGTAATTGATTGTCATGGAACGACTGTTAGAGATGATTAAGAATTAGTACATTTTGGCCTTGGTGAGCACCAACCTGGATATACTGCCAAAATGGCATACCACAGGTATACTGGTTCTGGAAGTATGAATTAGTTTAATAGGCTCAGGAGTTTATTTGATTTCCCGATTGACTTGGTACTTAATCAAATGATTGTTAAAGTTTTATTTCATGCATTTTCATCATGCCAGTGTATCCCGTAATGCGTAGCTGACCTTTTACTCCTCCGGTATTGTAGTGTGGCACCGGTTGTACACATAAGACACAAGCATACATCCATGTATAAGCATAACAAATTATCTATGGGTTTAGACCATATTTCTATTGTAGGCGCCCTGATAAGTCAAACAATCACATGGACCATATTGATCTGATCAGTTATTGGAGTTGATTGTCTCCGGTTTATGTATGATCGCTTCACCTATTTGGGGCAAGAAGGAAAGGTCAATTATGGATATGGGGCTCAGTTTCCACGTATAAGCAGGGACAGAGCTACATTAGGGCCGTAGGACTATTCTTGATGGAGATGCACAATTATAATCATATATATCCTACTTTGCTTCTTTTATGTGACTTCAAATATAGATTATCTAGCCAACTAATTATCAGCTTCTTCTTTAGAGAACCATACTGTATGTAATGATTTATATGATACATACTGTCATTTTTGCAGAAGTATCTAGAAATGGATATGAATTACTATCTGCGTCATCGTTCGTGGATGTACAATCGTCATCCTAATGACATGTGCAGTGTGCGGGATGAATTCATTGAGGATGTACAGCAGTTCCTGCAGTTCGCCAAGGCGTTCCCTCAGTACATGGACGGTACCAAAATTAAGTGTCCATGTGTGAGATATCGCAACAGAAAATATCATCCAGAAGTGGAAGTCACATATCATTTGTACTCGAAGGGCTTCACGCTGAATTACTATCAGTGGACCGCGCACGGAGAACTTATGTCTCTAGCATCGGAGTCGGAGCATTATGTGGAGCCGTATATGGATGTCCACGACCACGATGCTTACGACGACGGGTGGGTGAACATGGTTTATGATGCGGCGGGGCCTAGTTTCAATCCGGATAATTATGATGCGATGGGACCTAGTTGCAATCCGGACAATTATGATGCAGGTGAGGAGGCACCGAATGCCGATGCTGTAAAGTTTATGGAGTTGCTGGAGAATGCAAGGACTCCACTATATCCTGGTTGTGAGGATCATTCACCGTTGGAGGTGGTTTCAAGATTATTGAGCATCAAGTCCGATTGGGGCTCTCCTCTGACGGTTTTACCCTATTCGGACTTTCAGGCTCCCAGTATTCGTGTTGGCCTGTGATCGTCACTCCGTACAATCTACCGCATTGGATGTGCATGAAGACTCCATATATGTTCCTAACCGTTATTATCCCGGGTCCGAACAATCCGAAGAGGAACATCAATGTGTATTTAGAGCCTTTGATAGATGAGTCGAATCAGCTGTGGCAAGTAGGTGCCAACACGTACGATATTTCTAGAAAGCATAATTTTCAGATGAGGGCAGCACTTATGTAGACCATCAACGACTTTCTGGCCTATGGAATATTATCGGGATGGAGCACCCATGGTCGTCTCTCATGTCCGTATTGCATGGACCGTACTAAGGCTTTCCGTTTGAAATACGGAGGCAAACCGTGCTTCTTCGATTGTCATCGACAATTTCTGCCGAAGGATCATCCGTACCGGAGAAACCAGAATGCTTTTCGTGTGGGAGTTGTGGAGAAGGCCAATCCACCGCCAAGGTGGCTCGGATACACGATATGGGAAGAGGTAAAAGATTTACCAAGTGCTATCGAAGAGCCTGCTAAGGGGTACAAGTGTGACGGATTTGGTCGCACCCATAACTGGACGAAGAGGAGTATATTCTGGGATCTGCCATATTGGAGCACCAATCTGATCAGACATAACCTTGATATCATGCATATCGAGAAGAATGTGTTTGATAACATAATTAATACTGTAATGGAGGTAAAGGGGAAGACGAAAGATAATCCGAAGACCAGGTTGGACTTAGAAGAAATATGTAGACGTCATGCATTGCGTTTGATAGAGGAGGGGAATGGCAAGTTAAAGCAACCTAAGTCAGTTTTCTCACTGGAAAAAGAGGATAAAGGGAGACTTTGTAGGTGGATTCAGGGTCTAAAGTTTCCAGACGAGTACGTGTCAAACTTGAGAAGATGCGTCGACCTCAAGGAGAACAAACTGGCGGGAATGAAGAGCCACTATTGTCACGTATTCATGGAGAGGTTAATTCCGATTGTATTTCGAGAATTCTTGCCACAGGTCATTTGGGATCTATTGACTGAGCTCAGCATATTCTTCAGAGATCTTTGTTGTACTAAGTTGCTCGTCGATCGTCTAGAAAAGCAAGAGAAGGCCATTGCGGTAACACTATGTAAGCTCGAGAAGGTGTTTCCTCCTGGATTCTTCGACTCTATGGAGCATTTGCCAATTCATCTTTCCTATGAGGCACGTGTTGGTGGTCCTGTCGGTTATCGGTGGATGTACCCCTTCGAGCGGCATCTGAATCACCTAAAGAGAAAGGTGAAAAACAAGGCACGGGTTGAGGGCTCTATTTGTGAAGCTTATGTTCTCGAGGAGATTATAAACTTTTGCTCGACGTATTTCAAATCGCATGTTGCTACTAATAGAACGAAAGCTCCAAGAAACGACGACGCATATCAGGAATCTAATGATGCAATACTCAAAGTATTCAATACGTCCGAAAAGCCTTCGGGAAAAATGAAGAAGAGATATTTGAATAACGACGAGCTAAGGGCTGCTCAGTTGTATATATTACTCAATTACGACGAGGATAAAGTGGAGAAGCTAGAGGGGTAAGTAATTAATACGTCCACGTTTACATCATCTCAATGTAATAGTATAAGATACTATTATGCTACTAATCAGCAGTTGCTTCATTATTTTTCAGCACATATAATGATGAGTTGAGGTCAGTTAGACCCTACATAACAGACGGAGAAGTAGAACAAGAAATGAGATACCATTTTTCTTCGTGGTTGAGCGCATATGTAAGATGCTTGGTAATTACTTTTTAATTTTGCACTTGCAAAACAAATAACTTACTATCACTACTTTGGTATTTAGGTCGATCGTCTAATAACACCCGAGACTGAATCTATTAGAACTCTAGCCAAGGGACCAATTACTGTCGTTAAAATATGGCCAAATTTCTGTGTGAATGGGTTCAGGTTCAAGTCAATAAATGCACCTATCAGAGACAGCTTTCTGGATCTTGATTTCACGAAAAATAGTTGTTTGTATATCAAATCTTCGAACTACAAAGACGTCGATCCAAGCAATGATTTCTTTGGCATCTTACGAGAGATTGTGGAGTTGACATATAATTATGGCACAGAACCTGCTAATATCGTGCTATTCAAGTGTGAATGGTTCGATCCGATTCAAGATCAAGATTGGAAAATTGACAAGCATGGCCTTGTGGATATAAACTACAAGCGTAGATATCAAGGCTACGAACCATTTGTCCTATCAAGTCAGGCTCAGCTCGTGTACTTCACAACTTATCCTAGACGGGGGACAGTGAGGTCGGATTGGTGGGCAGTATGCAAGACTAAAGCAAGAAATACCTTTGACATTGACGAAATAGCTTATCAGGAGGACGATCTACCTCTTGTAACAAATATTGTAGATGTGGACTTAACGAAAGTTACTCAATACACGAGTAATAATGTAGAAGATATAGAATTATCCGAAGAGGGAGACGAAGACGAAGTAGATGAAAGTGAAGACGAGGAGGAGGAAGAGGAAGAGGAAGAGGAAGACGAGGAAGGCGAACAAGATGAATTTTCTGAAGATGATTGAAAATAAAATATTTTGCCTGTAGAATGTAACTATATTTTGACTGTAGAATGTACTATTTTAACGAATATATGTATTATATTTTGATTGTAGAATGCTTTGAGATATGCATCACATTTTGACTGTAGAATGTACTATATATTTGTGTTTTTCTATATTCATCATATGTTATTATCAGGTATGACAGGACGACGCGGAGGATTCGGCAGGTCCCGAGGTAGACAGAGTGCTCCTCCGGTACTGCCTACTGTTGGTTTCGGATCATCGTCGCCCAGTACGCCAGTATATCGATCACTCACATCTCCGACTATTGGGACGAGTAGTTCCAGGCGTGATAGTACTCCCTCGTCCAGCGTTCCTCCTGCTGACGGAACCATGGGGACAGATGAGCATGTCGAGGAGGTCGTGCCCACGTTGTCCCAGCATCAGCAAGATCCTCTATGCGCACCTCCGGAGGAGACGCGGACAGAGATTTGGGCCGACGGTACAAAGTAAGTCAATTAGATGGTTTAGCATAATATATATCGTGTATTTCTTTATTCATAGTATATTGACTTTTTCGATCAAAATAATTATCTCTGTATAGATATCGTCCATCGTCGGTTCAGAGATGCCTTGGCCAATTTTTGAGGAACAACTACTGTGGCCCTTGGATCAACTACTCTGAGGCTCCGGAGGAGAGGAAGGCATTCTGGTTTACGCACTTCCAGGTAAAAGTATATTAAATAAATCCTCTAATTTATGCATATTATATAACTTATCCGTGATGCTCACTTACTAAATTATTTATTGTAGCAAACGTATTTCTATCCTCTGCACCGGGCCGAGTTGATCTAGGCGGAAGGCCTACCAACTGATCATGAAAACTCTGACGGCTGCACCTCTAACTCCTCAGCTGTAGCGAATCTCGTCTCCTGTCTTGGGCCGTATACTGTGGGGTAATATGCCTCGTCCAAATCTGGAAAGGTACCAGGTCCTCAGAGGGACGTAACAAGATACATAAAAATATGACATATATAAATACTGAATAAAATAAATACAATAAAGGGTGTGCTAACCATCTAAGTGAATGCAATGTGAGGACAACTGTGAGTATATGGGAAGGTGTAGGCTAGACATATACTGACGTAATTCACCAGTCGTGGCAACCGGCTAGTATATGCCACACATGCCCCCTATAACACGGGCGCAGGAATACAGTAACGTCCGACGTTCTATATAGTGTGGTATCTGCAATGTCATCAAGTAACGTCCAACTCTCTACAGAACGTGGTATCAGTAATATATAAATACATCCGTTTCACTCCGTCGAGTGCGGTATCAGTGTAAAGGAGTGGGGTGTCCCATATGCCTACTAGTCGTCCTCCCCACCCAATGTAGATATACAAGTCAAATAATCGACACGCATACCCCCTTATTTAAATGCCAAGTCTTTATACTGAAATAGTCATAAATTGCTTGCTAACCGTGATGCATGTCACACGTGGCGATAGCTAGTCGAACACGCGAACTCGCATCCCAACATGAGATTTATCACTATGAATATGTAAAAAAGTGTCAGGTCTTGGAAGATAACAGGGTATCCTCCAATAGGGTGAGTCTGCTAATAACTAAGTCAATGTATACTAATCTTCGACGTATCCGTCGAATGCACCCGAGACAATCTCGGACGCGCACAGTCATATAAAATAAGCAAGAAACATCATACAACACAGCATTTGTATAATTTAAATTAAACAGTAAATTATAGCAAGGTATCTTGCCTGAGTCTTCAAGAGGTGAATGCCAAAAGCCTGCTCCGGTAGCGTCTCCTGGCTGATCCAAAGACCCTAGACATACAATATAACACAACAATACAGACATCAGATACTACGCATTATATACATACGATTAAGACGTTATACTTGAATACTGTCGCGAGTTCACTGTTGCTCGAGTACAGCGTCACGTGTGCACGTAGCTAGGGTGTACACGTGTTCTGTCTTCGGTTAACAGGCGTCTCGAGGCAATAATTATCTAGTCACGGGTTGTCCATGATTTCTGTCCTGTGTGGACACGTCTCTATTCTCCATGTTTGAACATAGTAGGATTTATATCCAGGTGTTTCTACCGAATTACCTGTCCTTGGTAACTGGTCGCTAAATTAGAATAATTTATTAATTAATATCTAATTAAAATTACTTCCATGCATAAAATATTAACTAAGTTTATAAGCTATTAATACATTTCCATATTGACACGGCGACACGAAGGAGAAGTAATAGGACACAAGAGAGAAGGGTTCAACGAACGAGTACCTGATCGACCGAGCGAGGGGGTCCGCTCGCTGGTCGGCTGTTCCCTCCGATGAGGGTGGCTCCGGTCGACGTGGACGGATCCGACCTCGCGGTTGGTGGGGGCAGTCAGGATCGGGACAATGGCTCGGGTGGCGTCAGGCGGGTTCAGGCGGAGTCGGGCGGGTTCAGGCGGGTTCAAGCGGAGTCGGGGCTGCGTCGGGCGGAGTCGGGCTGCGTCGGGCGGGTTCAAGCGGAGTAGGGGCTGGGGTTTTGGCAGTCAGGGAGGGCTCGACCCGGCTGGGGTGGTCGGGGGATGGATGGATGGATGGATGGGTGATGTCGGTTGGTTGGAAATGGTGTTCCGGCGGAGAGGCGGTTGTCCGAGGGTGAAGTGGGGTGGTCCGGTGAGTCAGGGGCGGTTCAGGCCGGTAGGGGTGGTCGGGGGGATAGTAGGGATTCGGCTAGGGTTTGAGCAAGGAGGGTGAAGGTGTTAGGGTTTCAATAATAATGGGAAGAGTTGTTTATATAGGAGTGTTTATGGCCTGGGACCTCGGGCCTTGGGCTTGTCTGGGCTCCTTGGGGTCTGGTCCTCATGATAGGTATACAGGGCTCGGTTATGACTTATTTCAGGGTGGTCTAGGCCTCGATTTAATTTAGATTACAAACAAATGCATTAGGCATTAGGGGAAGGTCGGGTTTAAATAAAATAATACTTAGGCGTTCTCAATTGACTGTTGTGCAACTAGATTTAAGCATCTTAAGTATCATGGTGGGAATCTAACAGTTGCACAAAGTGCAGGTGGGTGGTCTGGCTTGTTTAGGGGATGAGTACCTAATTGATTTGGGGGGGTACCAACTAGTAGTGCTCCAAACGTCAAGGCAAACTTAAGGTGTATTAAGTTACAATATTGATGTATATTAGATCTAATTGCATCCAATTAAACCCTAGTCTCCTAATTTAATCGAAATAGCTCTGATTTGGTCGAGGGGGTTTACACTGGTAGTGTCGGTCCTTCGCAGACGTGTTGGTCCTTGATTGTACATATAATACCAACAAGTTCAAGATGCCTCTTTTTTACGTTGTTGGGTTTACGTCTACGGGAAAACTATTTTCAGTCGCTTTTTGTTTTATGAAGAGTGAGACAGTAGAGGATTACACATGGGCGTTGAGGAAACTACAATCCCTTTACACAGGATACAAAGAGCTCTCTGTTTTTGTTACCGACAGAGAATATGCGATGATAAATGCTATAGATATTGCATTTCCTCATGTGCATAGACTACTATGCACCTGGCATATAAATCGAAATATACAAGCTCAATGCAAGAGAAAATTTGAAATTATGGACGGCAAAATCGACATGCTTCGCTTCGAAGAATTCTATAGTGATTGGAGTCTTGTATGGCGAGCAAGTACTACAGACAACTATGACACAATATGGTACATGTTCCAACAAAAGTGGGAGACGAGTAACCCGACATGCATATCTTATATCAAAGATACTTGGCTAGAACCACATAAAGAGCAATTCGTCTTAGCATGGACGAACATGGTGAAGCATTATGGCACAATCACTATGAACCGGGTCGAAGGATCACACTCAAGTTTAAAAAGATATCTACGGTCATCGGTCGGTAATTTTGTCTCCGTTTGGCAATCGATTTATTTGATAATTATTTTCACGGTGAACGAGATTGTAGCATCATTTGAGATGAGCCTCAATATTGCAAAGCATGAATACAAGCATGAACACCTCTTGGATGGTTTAATCCATGTAGTATCTCACAAGGCCTTGAACTTATTGTTTGAGGAGATTGGTAGGTCAAAGTCGGTTGGTTATGATCCCGAGGTTTGCGGTTGTTCATATCGACATTCACTCGGACTTCCTTGTACACATGAGATTAACGAATATCGTCGTGAATCTATACATATTCTAATATATGTTGTTGATCAACGTTGGAGACAGCTGTCGATAATACCGACGATGGAAGTTCAAGATGATTTCTTTTTTTTGCCACAAGTAAAACTCCTGCACGCAAGGTGGTGTGTCGCATCGAAATCGGAGAGAAGATCCATTGAGGTTAAAATCCAAGAAATTGCAGTCCCGGCAACAACTCGATTGCAAGAGTCATCTATTGTTCGAACACCTAAGGAAAGACCATACTCAAGAAAGAGTAGAGCAAAAAAGAAGGAGGAGTCAACTAAAAGAGATCCATCCTTATTTGAACATATTGAACGCAATTTGGAGGCAAAGTCCGTAATCGAAAGTGTGGTATATCCGCAGAAAAAAGAGTAAGCTTACTATTCGAAGGGGAAAGAAACAGAAAACGAACGATGTAGTCACGGCGGAGGGTTTAGATAACTTCTCTGATTCATATAGTCTATACATTCAAAAATTTCTACCTGAGATACGGGATTTTATTTGGTCTATTGTTGATGTTCCTATGGATGGCCATTGTGGATATCATGCACTAGCAAGACAACTAGGCTATTCAGTTGAAGCAGGATGGAGACAGGTTAGGGAAGAGTTGTACGAGGAGTTGGAGTCTCGACTACCCTTCTATAGGCAGATACTCGGCGAAGAAATTATTGGAAAGCATACCTTGTACGAAAACAGTTACCGGACCAGACCATTACATGGATGTCCCGCCTGCTGCTTACGTATTCTCTAATAGGTATAAGATACCTATTGTAATTATCTCACAAGGCATTAACAATACTTTCTTTCCAATGTGTGCTCCCCCGGCCGAATACGGAGTATCCAATCTATGTTCGATAGGGCTTGTCGGACAACACTTCGTCATCCCAAGGTTGATCGGTCATTCTTCTATTCTGCCACCTTCTACGCTTTGGTATAAACACGCACCAGAGGAAGCGATCGCATGGACGATACCCTACACGGATTCAATGGCTGCCTATAAGAAGATGATGAAGATGGAGGATCCAAAAATAATGCCGAAGGACTACTTTGATATTCTAATCGATTGATACTGTATGCTGTGCAATGAGCCATGTATGTTTAACTGTATATTGAACTGTATGTTGTGCAATGAAAGAAGTTATCTAAACCCTAGGACTGTATATTGTGTATTGATACTAATCGATTTTGACTGTATGTTGTGATACTGTATAAATATTGAACTGTAAAGTTATGAAAATTATATGTTAAATTGTCTCTGCACAAGATAAAAGGACTGTCAAAATTTTGACAGTCCTACAAGATACTAGGACTGTTAAAATTTTGACAGTCCTACGATATACTAGGACTGTCAAAATTTTGACAGTCCTAAACTTTACCCACTGTCTCTGCACAGTTTTATGTAAAACTAGGACTGTCAAAATTTTGACATTCCTAAACTTTATCCACTGTCTCTGCACAGTTTTATGTAAAACTAGGACTGTCAAAATTTTGATAGTCCTAAACTTTACCCACTGTATCTGCACAGTTTTATGTAAAACTAGGACTATCAAAATTTTGACAGTCCTAAAATTTACCCACTGTCTTTGCACACTTTTATATAAAACTACAACTGTCAATTTCTGTATGTAGATTGTAGCAAATTGTAGCAGATTATACCAAACTGTATGTAGCAACTGTATGTAGCAAACTTTTAAAATAACCAGTTGTAGCAAATTCATTCAAAGTTTTACAAGTCAAATTCAAACTTAAAACTTTTACATGTCTCAAAACACAATTTCATTGAAAGTTTTACAAGTCTTCAAACGGGGCCTAAACTTCATGTCGCCTCTTTGTACGTTGCTCTCTATTTTCCAAGAAAAGGGAAATCTTCAGCGTTGTCGATTTGTTGGAGCTCGTCATTGATTGCCATATAATTCGTACCCTGGCAACTTACGAGGCTTCTTCCCAACTTCTTCACTCTTCTAGCATATTCATGAGAATTAAAAAAATTTGTTATGTTATATACATTTACATATATCAAACTGAAAGTGAAGAAGTTGGCTCACCATCTTGACCAATGCAGTATACAAGACCGATTTGGCAGAAAGATCTGAAGGTACATGCACAATATCGCCTCCGCGTTGGAACAAGGTAGGTAGTCCGACACCAGCGTAGTAGGCGAGGTAGTCATCGCTACATTCCATCATATTTACTGCTACTTGCCGTTCGGTTTCTCTAATAACGTGGCGTTGCCACTCGATGAAGAAGTCCGAGACCCAGTTGAACGCCACAGGAATATAGTTTAGCGGTTTTGTACCTCGCGGAGGTGTTATCATTTTCAAAGTGTGCTTTGGGATAATTTGTACGTAGCCAAACTAACGGAGCACTCTATCCGGCATATAAGCCTCCTCGATTTTATGACAACTTATAAGACCGTGATATAAAGCGACTGGTTGCAATGGACGACTAGTCTGTCGCAAATCACGATATGGATCCCAAATAATCTGCAACGCATAAAATTTAGCATAACGTCATTTAGCATAACGTAATTTAGTCAATTATTACCAAACATTAAAAAATTAGGTCTCAATTTACCTCTTCTGTCGTCATATCTTCGAGAGCATTCCGTAGGGCGGCCAATGTGTGTGGACGTTTGGCATCTTTCTTAGTTGGCTTCCATCGGCACATTCTAGGAAGGTGCTCGTCATACCCTCGGTTCAGTTTAGCCCACTGCAGGGTTAGAAAGTGCTCGTATATCCATGCCTTCACATAACCAAGTTAAAAAAACATTAGTCAAAAAATTAACAACAAAATTTCTAATTATGTATACAAGTTGACAAAGATATATCTTTATATAAAGTAGAGTCTGGCATCCGGATATTGTCTTCGAACCCACGCGGGATGCCGCACCAAGCTCGCGGTAAAGGTATGCTAGTATACCGCTTCCCCAAGATAGTTCTTCCACCGTGTCAATGTTGTCCAAATTCAGGAGATATTTGGCATGTATGGATGTTCCAGACTTATCCGTAATGCCGACAGCCCCTAAGATGAACTGCATATATCCACGGGCCACATTATCGCTATTATCTATTTTGGGGTCCGGATCAGCGAATATCTCCTCCAAATATTTTAAAGGAAGTCCGTAGGACTTCTTGAATTCTCGAAGAGTGGTAAAACTAGTGGCATCAACTCCCAGACACCCTGATACATAATCCACGATATGGTTGTTAAAGTTGATGCTCGACTCATCAAAAGTTTGATTCATCATGACTCGACCATCAACCCTAAGTCCCAATATATGATGGACGTCATCAAGGGTAATCGTCAACTCCCCATTTGGTAGATGAAAAGTGTTGGTTTCTGGATGCCATCGTTCTACAAATGCTGATATCAGTGCATTATCTACCGTCGTATATGAGTAGTTACCCAAATATTGTAAACCGGTGGGAATAATTTTTGCCTTCACATCGTCTCCCAATAATTCAAACCTCCATGTATTGTATTTTTTTCTGTGGTTTATCATCGTTAACATACGAGAACTATCCTGAAAAGTAAACAATTGGATGAAGTTATACCTCTATATAAAATGTACTTATCTATAAATAATTGGATTAACTTACAACTATATATAAAATTATCATAACGTAATGTACTTACCGGATTGTGGATTGTTCCATATTTGGTATGCAATATGGTTCTCGATCGACGGTAACATAGAGCAACCGTTTGGACGAGTCTCGACTGGACTATCTGGCTGCTCAGAAGGTCCTGAACCATCAGTAGCCCGGTTTCTGAGGGTTTGTGGGAGACTCTCGACAGGACTATCTGCATGCTGAGAAGGTCCTGAACCATCAGTTGGCCAATTTGGGATATTTGGCATGTCCTCATCGGAGGAGGAAGAAGAACCAGAAGAACTAGGAGGAGCACGTCTCTTCGAACGAGTGACAGTCTTCTTCGTCAATCGACATTTCCTAACTTCAGGGCGTGCCTCGGGGTCGCGGATAGTGACACCTGGTTCAATAGTATGCGGAACATTGCGTTCCTTACGCATCGACGCAGTAGGGTGTCTTCTGATGACATCTTCATCCACAGTGCCCTTCCGAGGGTCATGACTATAAGAAAATATATATTTTAATTTAACATCCTAAATTAATTTAACATTTAGAACTGTAGAAATTTCTACAGTCCTATACGTATACAGGACTGTAGAAATTTTCACACTCCTAAATTTTTTTAGGACTGTTGAAATTTCTACAGTCCTTTATAGATTTAGGATTGTAGAAATTTCTACAGTCCTTAATGTATATAGGACTGTAGAATTTTCTACAGTCCTAAATCTATATGGGACTGTAGAAATTTCTACAGTTCCGCTCGATACTGCTCGATACTTTCGACGATTGTCGACATTGTATGCCCTAAAATCGGGTACGAGCATCCAGATAAACGTCTAAACTACATCCTAAACTACATTCAGGACTTGTATGCCCTCATTTGAAGAATGGAAAGAAAATCACTCAAAATTTTCGAAATGCAATAGAAATTTATAAAAAATTTGGAAAATTTTGTAAATGCAATAGAACAAGGAGAAGGAAGAATTGTACTTTGATTCTTTCGAGACTTTGGGAGCCATCGACAAGGAGGAGAAGGACGAAGTGGAGGAGAACGGCTCCGGCGCGGGGGGGGCAGGGCTCCGATGGGATTTGGAGGGTTTGGGAGGAGGGTTTAAAGTTTGGGCTAGTATGAGTAAACTATTGGACTACTATAAGTAAACTTTGTTCATTAATGGACTAGTCCCAATCCTGGACTAGCCCTTAGTAAAATTTGTAGTGCCCTTATCAAAAGTCTAGTTTTGTCGGTCCATTCTATGTTTCATTTTTTTGAGATATTTGACAACTCTAATTGTCCAGTGGCTATTACTATCAACCTTTTTTTTTATGTGAATGGGTTGTCAGGTACGAAAGTTTGACAGACAAAAACAGAAGTTTGATGCAACGAGAAGAAAAAGAGTTTGCGAATGAAGAATAGAAGGTAATGTTCGGTTTGAATATAGTGAAATAAAAAGATGGACGAAGGAGTAGAGGAGAAAGAAAGAAAGAATTTAATACTTAAAAGACAAATTTGGAGAATACACATTTGTACATGCTAATTCCTCTTTTATCTTAAATGATCACTGCCCATGCCATTCACAAGCCTCAAGAATATACAGGGGCGTAGCCGCGACGGAAACACTTTATGGCCCCCGGAGGACCATGCCCCCACCTACGTGTCACCAAACCCAGCCTCCCGCTAATGTGGGCTCCACAAGCCCCAAAATCCGGGCCCCTCTGCCAATCCGCGGACGACACATGGGCGGAGACATGGCCCCGGGAGGCCATAAAGCAGGACTCTAGCCGCGACTAGGGGGCACAGCCGCACACCCTAAGGATCAGATGGCTACGCCCCTGGTAAAAGTTTTACTGCAGTACAATAGGAGAGGTAACACTAGAAACTGTATTGACCTTTGTGAATAGTTACGGAACGACCAAATGCACGGAGCAATTGAAAACCAGAATGGAGATGATCAGCAGAGATGATCTCATGCTGCAATAGCGTTTTTGTTGGTGGTGGTGGTGGTGGAGACAGAATTCTAAGATACATAGGCACTGTACATTGAGGAGGAAATTAGAATTTGCAGTCATAAGAACCAAATATGTAAAATGTATCTCAGATGATAAAAGAAAAAGAAAAGAGAATTATACATCTGAGATTCTGATTAGATATTACAGTGGATACAATATGATCAAATCACTCATTGACACAACAGGCCCTTCGCTTCGCTTTGATATTTTTTGTTTTCTTCCCCTTTACTAAATGCTGGTTCTCCTACTGCATGAAATAATCCCATAATAATAAAAAATAAGAATGCCCGGAACAACTTATTTTATGGTTCATGCCCAAGTTCATAGCATCTAACATTTATGCTTTTGGAGACTGGGCAGCTAGTACACAGAATCATCTATGAGTACAAACTTGGTGCTGCTACAATTAGTGAACTTTGGTTCACATGCAATGTACTATAGTGCTGTACATTCGTATCCACGAATTGATTCTCCTGAGATTGTAACACTACTCAAGGAGCTTATTGCATGTCCCAACGCCAACTGCTGCAGCGAGGTGCCATGCGGCATGAAGATATGGAGTCTGTGGGTAGCAATCATCGGCTATAAACAATGCTCCACCCAAAACAGAGGACATTGTATGCAAATGGTGTGCCATCCTTAAATCTGGTGTTGTCAATGCTTTTCTCGCAAAAGCAACCTGAAAGAGAAAGTAAAGACATCTGGTTACAAAAGCATTATCCCAGTCTACTGAACTGAAAGTACAAACAAAAATAAATGAGGATTAAAACAGCATATCTTCAATTACACATGATAGTGAAAGATTAAAAAGTTTAAACAAAAATAGTTAATAACATTACATTTCTTACATATAAATATAAAGAGCGGGAGGTGTCTGCTATGAACTCTCAAGAAGTTCTGCAGTGAAGATGGGAAAGAAATGTGTAATAAAATGTTTGGTTAATGATATGGCTAGACACCAGAACCATTCAACTAGTTCGTACCAGCTGACATGTATTAATATATATTGATATCTACTATAGATTGTATATCACGACATCCTAGTTAGAGCTGTTACTTAGACCCGAATACCCGTACCAGACAGTTTTACCCAAACTGGACTTAAGACCGGCTTTGGACGGGTAGTGTCCTGTCCCCAAATACAGACATGGTACTCAAAATCGGTAGGGTCCAGGTCCACATATAAATTATAAGATTTTAGTCTTTCTTTTCTAGATTGTAGTGATATGTATAGTTCATAACAAACAAGTAATATAAAAAGTTAAATGGTAGATCTCAAATCACTTGCCTCCATTAGTCCGGTGTGGACAGCTGAAACCATCATAGGTTGAAATGGCAAAAGCAAAGTTGAAGCAGCCATTAGAAATTTTGGGTTCTCGTTCCTTAGAGCCCTTGAAAGACACTGTACAGGAACAAACAGAAAGTTAGAGATATCAGAATATATTCTTTCTAGAAAACCCTTCTTACTATAAGAGCAAGAGAGACTACAAATTGTCAATTGGGAGACAAGGGTCCAATCCCTTGCTGAAGCTAATCCTGTCGTAAGATAAGATATAAGGTAATTTAACAAATGAAACCAGGTTCGTTATAAGTTTCCATGCTGCTGCTGCTGTGGCTAGTTTTGATAACTGATTCTATGGGGAGTTTCTATAAATTTCCATAAAGAACTGCATCTTCAGTTAATGACCTCGCATGGAAGAAACCAAAAATGCAAGGTTAAGGTTGCCTTTGTGTAGAAGGCTAAATTACTTATGTGCTTTGCAGCCCTGTAAAAATATTTTGAACATTAAAGACAAAGTTAACTAACCTGAGGCTTAGAGTGTTCGGACAGAATAAGGGATATGGTCTTTTCCAATTTTCTTTATTAATAATATTATGTTTACCAGGGGTCAACTAATATGGCTTACTTATATATGCAGGTATAAGGCCATCATCACTTTTGATGAAGTAAGACAATGTTTAGGCTTTACTGTACTTGTTATTCCTCTTTCTTTCTGTACCTCCTTCCTCGTTCTAATCTTCACATGTTCTTCGTTTCTATTACTTCTGCAGATTCTCTTCCCATAATGAACACAAAGTAAGCTAAACCTATCAAAACAATAATGCACATCAACTTGCATTTTGCAATCTTGTAATTTTGGACTTCAAAGGTTTTGCCGATAAAACACTAATTTATAAATCATCACCTCAAATAACTTGAATAAATTAGGTAAAGTACTAAAATAGGATACTATATTAATTATATCATTGCAGGGGTAATTTGTTTAATCAAGTGTCTCTCGCATAACATTATAGACAACGGACACCTAATGCAGGGTTACTTTGAGGACAAATGGTTAAGAATAGGATAAATCACAGAAAACATCATCATTAAGGTTATTCTACATCATCTGTGGTCAAATGTTGAGGCGCTCATGTCATGCTCGCATGGACATCAAAGGTCCTATCTTAAGAAACAAAAGAATGAAGTCTTTTTACACGTTAATTCTTAAACATTTTAAACTATAAATTAACTTCATAGTCCATCTTCGACCGATCAATTCAGTGTCACCACCACCTACTACCGACTGCCACTACCACCATCTTTCTCCTTCCTCCTAACCTACTACCGACTGCCACTACCACCATCTCTCTCTCTCTCTCTCTCTCTCTCTACATTCCACTCTCTTGAACTGCCCCTAGGAGCAGCCCCTGTGAAAAACAATCAAATCTGCCGTTAATACAGACATCAAACGTCAAGTCTGCTCAACTTGTGATCAGCCACATCAATAGGATCAAGCTCCACCATGGATTTGTGGTTGAGCTCACCTGACTCTGGAAGTTTGTCCCAGAAGCAGAATCAGTGACCTATGTAGGGCTTCTAATCAAGTGCCAAAAGGGAAAGAGGTGTGGAAGGGGGGGGGGGGGGGGGGGGGGGGGGGTGCGCAGAGTAAGAGGAATTAAAGAAGTAGAAGACAAGGATATGGTGATGTCTGTGGCAGGTGACAACAACGGTAGTAGGGTGAAAGAAGTGATGCAAGAGGATGACTACAGACATTTCAGCTACGTAACAAGTTTTATGACATTCGAAGTTTCAGAGACTAATGTAGAAAAAACATCAAATATGATTATTGAAAATGTTTCCAAAAGAGGGCAATTCTAGACTTTCTTCTCTTAGGTGAGTGCCACATGACAACCAGGTTAACGATTTTAAAATGTGTGCTGACAGTGAGGATCTAGTTTTTCAAAGATTTAATTGTAATTTGTGAGGTAGTCTCATTCTATTTCGGGATTCCTACAATTTACCCGTACAAACACTATACAGGGTATTAAAGTGTAACTAGTGAGTAACTTCGAGGTGTTTTTCTTTAATTTAGCTTTATAAAGAACAAATAACTCTTATTGTGTTGGTTTCATTCTCATTATAGGAAAATTACTTCAGAGAAAGTCTCAGGAAAAAAAAAATCTTCAGAGATAATTTAAATATATAAGACTATAAATTATACAGGAAGATATCTAAATAAAAGAACATGGATGATGGATCACACAGAAGTATATATAGACGGTCAAATAAGGTCCATATCAATCTACAATGGGTGAAATGAGTCGGAAATAGTTTGTTGTTGTTATGATTATTTTTTTTTTCAAAAAAAAAAACAATAATAATTAGGCATCTTCTCTTCATAGAGAAGTCTCAGAAAAAGAATTCTCTTCAGAGAGAATTCAAATATATAAAACTATAAATGGGTCAATTATACAGGAAGATATCTAAATAAAAAACATGGATGATGGATCACACAGAAGACTGGTAAACTAAGGTCCATATCAATCTACAATGGGTGAAATGAGTCGAAAGTAGTTTGCTATTGTTAGGATTATATTTTTTAATTCAATTATGTATCTTCAGTTATGCAATGCTACTAAGTAGGATAGGTTCCAGGATAGATGGCTTTATAACCCTTGTCCAAAAAGGGGTTTTGCTTCAAGTAGGGATCTTTTAGCCTTCAGTCTTGTTATTAAATATGTTCGTTGTTTTTGCAATTAGTTTATGGACATGTCTTAGGTATGTCAAGAGTTCTTTGACAACTCCTGATTCCTATTAAGACGTATTGTTCCATGAATAAATTCAGTAGTGTGCAAATAGTTTTTCTGTTTTGATAGATATTGTGCGGTGAGTCCTTGAGTTGAGGCTCCTTTTTACCTTCTAGCTCGCACTTGTCCCTACCATCCTTTTCTGTCTAATATTCTTTTTCTTCTAATCTATTTTTGTCTTCTTTTCTCTTTCTGAAACAAACAGATTTGAATTTCTGCAATCAACATTACCATATCAATCTACAATTTATATGAACTATGTACGAACCTAGTTGTCTTTTTTTGTACACAAAATCTTAGAACCGCATATATCAACTTCTCCATTCCATCCTTCTGTCTCTATCACACAAAACCTTAGAACCAAATATAGAAAGTTCTCCAATCCATCCCACACCTTTACATTCTGCCTAGATGACACATAACTGGACCCTGAAATTTGACAATTAACCTTTACTTTTCATATTATGACCTCCAATTCTAAGTTGCATTACTTTGGGGGAACGTAAGTCCTTTTCGCTCATTGACATTTGTCAGAGAGATGGATGGAATTTCCTATAGCAAATCTTATTATCATACCTCTTGCTCTATACTCTTTCTGTAATATAGGAGAACTTGGAGCGTGATCCTTTGTTTTGTTGCATGGGTTAACATTACCAGAAACATGTTCTTTTATCTTGTTTACCTACCCAGAAACAAGGCTTCAAGGTTCAAGGCCTTCTCTTTCCTGTTAGAGCTATTATAGATAGTCCCACATCGGTTGTCAGAACAATGGCGGAGCCATTTCTGGGCTGGGGTGAGCTCCAGCCCACCCAAAATTTTGTATTTTTTTCCTTTTTTAAAATTTTTAATCCAATTTTTTACAAGGGCAATATCCGTTAACTAATTTTGATAGCTCTCCTCTCTCTCTCTCTCTCTCTCTCTCTCTCTCTCTCTCTCTCTCTCTCTCTCGTACACTGCACAGTGTAAAGTGTAAAGCAATATACACTACAAAGTGTCCCTTCCCCAGAACCCCGCTATCGAGCGTCCCCTCCCCCCCCATCCTCTCTCCGTATGAACACTCCTTCCTCACTCAATCTCTCTCTATAACTCACCTTCTCTCCTCTCCTATCCTCTGCTTCATCTTCAATCGAAAATCCCCATCATAACCGAGACCACGCCACCATCGTCGGACTGCAAGGAGCTACAACAGAAACATTAAGTCTCGTCGTTGGCACTTTCTTCACCGTCCGAACCCCCCCCCCTCCTCGACGAGTTCTGCCACATTGTAAATTCCTTGTTGATGGAGAAAGATAATACCAAAGGTTCTTAGAGTTCGAATTTATGCCTAAAAGAGGCTACCTGGTAAACTAAAAAAAATTGTCATGTTTTCATTATTTAGTATGTTGAATACGGTTCTACATTGGTCAGACACGATACGGTATGGACATGATGAGATATAAACATGATGATACTAACACAACATTCATTTGTTAAAAAAAAATCAAGACGTTTTAAGTTCAGTCCGAGGTAAACTAAAATCATGGTTCCGCCCTTGTGTGAGAGGGACTATCTACTATTGTACCTATATATATAGTTGTGGCCATTGTATTGTGCCTAATAGATCATTGATTTCATGTTCTAACATTTGCCCATAACTACTTCGGCTAGAAATTAGGTGCAAGACTTAAGGGTGGACAATCGATCATAGTAACTGTAATGTCCTACTTCGTGTTGTGCATTGGGTTGGTTTGTTGGCTCGAAGGGTTTGGTTAGACTTGGATTCATGAGTTTTTTTTTTGCAGATATCATGGTGTTTGAGACGAAGGCTATTTGTCAAATGGTGGGTGGTTTTGATCATTCTCTTCTTTACCTTCACACTTAATAAAAAAATATTTATTAGTTTTGTTTCTATATGTCATGAGATAATTAATGCTAAGTAAAAAAATCAACACAAAAGAAAGTAATATCATTGATGTTAACTTGCTATCATAGAACATGAAATATTAAATTGTTGTTATACAAATATGGAACGTAGTGTTGTTGTTATAGATTCGTGCAATATAGTATAGTTGTTATCATGTGGAATATTATACTGTTGTTATTGACATGTGGATTATCATATTGTTGTTTCAGAGAGAATTTGTGGAAAAAGATTTGGGACCGTTGAGTCGTCAAGGTAGTAATCCCTGGACTAGAAAATAAGTAAATGTGGAAATCCCTGAAGTAGGAAGTAAATGTAGTAATTCCTGGACTGGAAAGATTGGAAGTACGAGCGATGAGTCGAAAAATGTGTTGATAGCAAAGAGATGTGTTGCATAGTTATTTTTAGTTTCTGTACCATTTATATATTTTATAGTTAACCATTCACATATTCGCATGGTTATGGACAACTTGTGCACAAGATTTTGATTTCTCGAACGATTGCCAAGCCACCGAAATCGAGTTGACCTAGGAGGAACATTCGATAATTGTGCTGACGTAGTAGCACATGGTATTGTGAGACCTTCAGTAAGACTAACTAGCCGGACTGGAAGGGTAAGACCCAATACGAGGTGATTCGAAAACTTTCAGGAAGGCTTATTATCTGCCATTGAATGGGAGTTGTCCCGAAATAGTCCAAGATGGTGTGTATTAACAAGTGACCATCATATAATTAGGTTGCATGCTAACGCCACTTTGTTTGCAAGCCTATCTATCTGTTTGCATAGATAAATTCACGACACACTTATATTTTATGAAAGTTAACAATTGATGCAGGAACATATTTATGACACATCTATATATTATGAATGTTAGCATGGTTTGTAGGAAATGATGGTAGCCTTAGGTAAGATTCACTGTGTCAAGCGACACACACACACACACATATATATATATATATATATGAAAGTGTTAACACACACACACACACACACACACACACACACACACACACACATATATATATATATATATATATATATGAAAGTGTTAACCAATGACACATGTATGTTTTATATATCATGTTTATGAATTGTTAACCGATCCTAAGACAAGATAGAAAGACCACTTAATAATTTTATCTTCTCTCACATGATTACCAGTGCATTCTCCAATGTGTTGACCCCCTCCGCCACAGGTTAGAAGAGTTGCTCGGACGTTCGGAAGCATTGGAGCTCGGATTGACAACTTGAAGTTGCTCAGCTGGAGATGTTTATTCTTTTGTTTATAAGGAACATATTGTACGGAACAGTGTCGATTGTATTAGTTTCATGAGTTGTAAACCTTGTGCATCGCTCATTGTAATAAGATCCATTGTTTCTAATCGAGTAGTTCTTTTGCTAGGATTCGTAATTCTGATGCAAATTATCAATAAAGATAATCGTTTTTGTAAATCTTGAGTTTATTCAACTTTTTTGCTTATTTTTCGCTGCAATGACTTTGTTTCTGAGATGTTTTATCGACCTTGATTTAATCATGCTTTGTACAAGTACAATTTAGACTTATACGACATCATGCCAAGTGGTGACTTTCAGTTCTGTAAAACCGGAGCGTAACGGTAACTGTCAATGTTTTTGTGGATCCTTATGCTCCATAGCCAATCCCATTTGAATGGAAAGATCTTAACAATGATGATGGTAAAGGTAATGGCAAATAGTTACATATGTGGTTAATTTTCTATGTTCCATAAACAGTCAGCCCAACAACAACAAATCTCCTTTAGAAGCACGACACGTTTTCGTTGTTTATGTTCGAGTACAGGTTTTGATAAAGAATTAGAACCATAAGGAAAGGAGAGAGAGGTCTTTCCTATGACATCAAAGAGGGATGCAAATGAAAAAGCATGTAATTTTCTGTTCTCCCTTCCGAACACACCTCAGTTTATTTTTCTGAAACAACCTGGGTAATTGCAGTCGTGTAACACCTCAAAAAGATTCTGCTTCTACTAACCCAGTGTACTAATAAATGGTTATACAGAAAGCAAGGAGATATGTGTGAGCGCGTGCGCGCGCGCGCGCGCGCGAGAGAGAGAGAGAGAGAGAGAGAGAGAGAGAGAGAGAGAGAGTACCACATAGAAAGGACACTGTCATTCTATAGAGAACATACTATGGAAACCAAGCAGAATCGATACAAGAAGAATTGATAGGTTTCCTACTTTGGATTCCTTTACCCTGTGCTCAACCCTAGATGAGAAGGGGGGAAATCCACCAAAAAATGAAGTTTTTATGGTTACAGTTATGAACTTTTACCTATGCTTTCATTTCATAATTTTGGAAACATGGACTCTAGTTGAGGACACTTTCATAGACTTGTGTAGGACACATTGACTATCAACAGTCACATCAAACAACAGAATACTATCTTCATGTTAACTATGTAAACAATGATTGTCGTAAGGGGAGGCTGTTATAAGCAGTCCACAAAGTAGCATGCAATTTAAAAACTCAAGATGATCTGCAATCAAGATTATGTCTTATAAGGCTCTATGATGTCTGAACCAACCAATAAATGAATGGATATAGATATAATACAATTAATAGCTTTAAAAATTATAATCATCATTGGATATGAATTTTCAATGGACTAAATGGTATGTCAATGATCTGACCAAATTCTTAATAATCAATGGAAACTTATCTGCAAGATTGAAACTTATTGTTTCTTATCAGTACTGCAAAAGCATTTACATCAGGTGTTAACATTTATTAGAAACTGGAGGTTTAATTTGATATGTAGCTCAATTTGGTATATTCTCATTTACAGGTTCCCTTGAATAGATGAACCAAAAAACTCGTATGATTCTAGAAATAGAATTTTGTGTAGACAGAAACTGTTGATCTATGAAACTCCCAACTTACAAGTGAGGTTGCAGCTATCATTGTATAATCAGCCCATCTTAAATATTTTCTAGCTTGTCCTCTTGAAGTATGGTATAAACTTGAGGCAACTCCAACACCAATCAGTGAATTAGCATAGAGTGAAGTATTCAAATTCTTCCTGTAAGATCAATAAACAATTTGTCAGGTACTCCCAAAAAACATAAATGGGAAAACAAATGGCATTATGGGTCAAAAGAAACTTGCCGTGGAGCCTGAAATCCAAGAACAATGAAAGGTAGCGAAGTTAGAACATTAGCAATGGTTTCTGCAATGGTCTGATCACCTAGTAAGAGGCACACATAAAAGTAAATTTCATACAAGAATTTGATAAAAGGCATGTTTCAGGAAAGTTAAGTCTCTTGAACGTACCTTGAAGACTACAATGAATGGGTCTCAGGCATGCTGGTCTTTGTTGCCATATACGTCTAGTACACAAAGAAGGTAGACCAGTTAGTTACTTTTTATGCATATAAGCTAACATTAGTAACCAACTTCTTCCACCAGAAGAACAGCTATGTTATTTATTTATGTGCATTTTAACAACTTACTGTAACGGCAAGCTTTGGATTGTTTCCGAAACTTCTGATCCTTCACATGTTGAGATATCATTGTTCCCGCAAAATCTTCTCTCCTCTTTATATGGTGATTGGCACACAATTTTCACCCCGTGAATTCCTTTTAGAGCTGTGGAAGGGCTTGTTGTACTGTCAGCACCCATCAATTCCGAGCTGCTTCGAGCTAGCTGCAAGCAAGAGATTGCAAATAATATTACTTCAAGAAATTAACTCTATATGCTAATGTAATATACAGTTTAGCATCTATTTCATGTTGTTTAAGAATAGATTAATTATTTTTATTTTCAGCATTTATTGGAAACATTTTCCATTTCTATTTAGGGTTAGTGATGTCATTTCACATGCTTTGTAGTATTATAAATATTGGTCGAGAGCCCTAATAAATTTTTATGTCATTCTAAGTCAAAATGAAATATCAAAATGAATTGGTGTTCGTTTAATTTTACACTTATCTACTATACCGCACAAAGATGATGTTGCAAGTCATAAAGTCCATGCCACAACACCAAAATTGTAGAGTTGTAGTGAGGGCATAGTTTGCAGTATCGGTCGATACCGATCCGATACGGACGATACCGATATTGACTAATACCGACATTGTTTGTCTCATTTTCGGTCAATTCGGTAAAGAAAATTGAACCCAAAAAAAACTAATCAACAAGGGTGTAAAAGCATAATAAGGTTATAAAAGCATAAAGGAGAAAATTTATCTATCGCAGGTAAACCAATCAGAAATGGTGACTATTATTTCATTCAATTCAACACAAAATATACTTAAAATTATGCCTAAATGTATAAAATATTTTTTCTAAAATTTTAATAATTATTTTCTTTGCGATATCAAAAAAATCCGATACTCTGATTTGAAACTGCCGATACCGCCAATCTGATACTCATAGGAAGGGTAAGATATCGATATTGCGAACCTTGAGTGAGGGATGCCGGTTATATATTTATATTATTTTTTGAGATTAAGGATAGGATCAAGGAGATCCCAGATAAATTTTATCAATATAAATCACTAAACATGAAATACAGTGGCAAATATTGAAATTTAAGGACGACTAAGCTATAATGCCAAAAATTAATACAATGTAAATTGAATGAATAACTTCCCTGAGAATCTGAAAACGATATAATAGATGATATACCATGATAACTCACATGCAAACTTTAATCATTCAGTCATTTGGCAATAGGTTAGCAACACTCGAGCATTAGTAGCCCTCGTCATATACTTCTCAAGTTTTGAGGCTTCATCCGTCCAAAAGTAGAAAAAGTAATCAAACTTTTTCATGAGAGCATCACGATCAATAGAGATATCGTGAAATATCTGATGGTTTCCCTCGTCCCAAATACACCAAACTAAAGTCAAAATGGCACAATCAACTCTCATCTTTCTTTCAGCTAAGTTTTATGAGTCTCTTAAGTAGTTTCCAAGAATCACAGAGACTATGAAAAAAATAGTCGACCCCAACCACTTCATATACATGAGTCCAAAGTTGTGAGGTGAAGAAACAACCAATAAAAATGTGTCAAATTGATTCCTCGTGGCATAAATTAAACATAATGGACCCCTGTTGCAAAGGGAGAAACCTCTCTTTTGAAGGTCATCACATGTAAGTAATTTGTTTAACAAAACGAGTCACACAAGAAATTTCATTTTCAGAGGCAAATGGGATTTCCAAATTAATTTGGCATGAGGCCAAAATGTTATGTCGTCGTGTAGGCTTTTGTACATAGACTTGACAGAATATTCTCCCAAAGAAGTCGATCTCTGTTTTCTTTTGTTCGGAAAATGACTCAATCAAATTTCATGCAATATAGATGCAAAGTTTTGAAATTCCCTATTGACACTTCCATTATAGGACTATTAAACTTAGGGTGCCAGTGGCATATATTATTGTTCCAAATGCCTTGTGTAGACTGTAGACACGGATAATCTTGGTCTGAGGCAAAACTAAAAAGATGAGAATATATATTAGCAAAACAATCGTTGCTAACCCATGAATCCTTCCCGAATTTGATAGTAGTATCAACTTCACATTTCAAAGAGATACCTTGTGCAACAAATTGATCAGTCTGAACAACACCATTCCAAAAATGAGAAGTTGAAGTGATAGTACGAGGTGATAAATCCCTAAAAGGTAATCTAGTACAGTAGTTTCCCAATAGCAATTTGACCCTTGGTGTTTTTAGTCATTCAGTAATTATCATCTCCCTAAGAGAGTCATATTGAAGAAGTGCTTCAAATTAAGGATACCCAGCCAGCCTATTGCAGACAAATTTCCAGTTAACCAAATATTTCAATGATGAGGTGGTATCTTATCCATTCCACAAGAGCAAACTTGAGTGAATCAATTTTCCTTATAATCCACTTTGGGCGAAAAATATGGAGAACATGTACAAAGGAACGAAAGATGAGACTAACTTGACTAATATTAGTTTGCCACCCCTTTGATAATAATCTACCTTTCTAACATGCCAATCTCTTCTCTACTTTTGTGACAACAGGCAACCAATCATTTTTCTGAAGTTTACCCAATCTTGAAAGCAATCCCAGGTATGTAATGAGAAAATTATCTTTTTACAATTGAACCCAGATGCCAAAGAAGAATGCAAGTCATATGTTCCATCGATCAATAAGAGATGTTTTTGAAAAGTTTGCCTTCAGCCAGGAAGTAATTTCAAACATGTACAATATATATTTTCAGAACAACCAATTGCCGTAGAAAGGGTTGACAAAATGCTAAAGTATCATTGGCATATTGTATGTTTAAGATATCATGTGTTGGACCAAGTCCAGAAATAAGCTCATTTCTTTTAGCATTTGCAAAATTCTTGATCAAACATCCATTGTAAGCACAAGTAGGACCGGAGAAACAAGATCACATTTTTAGACACCTTTTATATGGCATTAGGCTTACCCTTGCAACCATTCACAATCACCGAATAACAACTGCAATCGAACTACCTCTTATCACTGTGTTTGTTAAAATATTCTTCAGTAATGATCGATTATGTTATTGTTGTATGTTGACGACATGCTTATTGTCGGCAAGGATGCTAACAAGAATGGAAGGTTGAAGACTGAACTAAGTATTGAGAAGGACTTGAACACCCATAACCTCCATTTTGCCCCAAAGCCTCTAGCAGTCAAGGCTTCAATAAAGAACTCCCATTGGACAGTATCAAAAGCCTTTTCTAAATCATTTTTTATAAGAACACCCAACTCTCTCTTTTTAAGACAATACTGAATAACCTCTTGAGTTGCTGCCACACAGTCAAATATAGACTTGCCCCTAATAAAAGCATATTGGTTCTTATCCATAAGAAGAGAAATTTTGTTAGAGAGCCTATTTACCAAAACTTTTGTGAATATTTAATATATCGAATTGAGCAAACTGATTGGTCTAAATTGTCCGACGTTATTGGCACCTTCAAACCTTTGGTATTGATGTAATGAGGGCATCCTTGAAAGTAGTGATTAGAACTTTTGATAATGTCATGGTACTTGAGAGTCCATTATCACCATCCACTAAAGAAGTGATAAGGTTCTTCCTTCTCCTCGTATTAGCAACAGAGTGGGAAAATGATGTATTATTATCTCCCTCTTCCAATTTCAACCATCGCACTCTAGATATTTGCCTCCAAAGAATCTCTTCCTTCTGATAGAGGTCGAGTAATGAGTTTTTAAGTGAACATCTAGTAACAATTTGATCATAAGACAAGGGATTTGAGTCATTTGACTCCTCAAGAACATCCAATTGATAAATTGGACTTTCCAGTTCAAGTTTCCATTTCCTAATATTAACGAAATCTCTTTGTTCCACATTTTACATTTTCTCAGAAAAATCTAAGTTTATTCACCAGCTTTTGTTATGTGTTTCCTCCTTTCCTAGAGTCATTCCACCAAGTAGGGACGAGTTCATAGAAAGAATCTTCTTTTAACCATGTTTTCTCAAATCTGAAAATTTTATTAATAACAGATGAATCTCCACTCTCTCACGATAAGGCAATGCTCCGAAAGCATAATAGCTAGGCCGGAGCAATATGATAAAGGAAACTTAAGATTCCAATCTAGTGAATGCAAAAAAAATCAAGCTTTCCAAATATAGGAACTTCCGTCATACTTGACCCAGTATAACTTCTTCCACTGAGAGGCATGTCCATGTCAGAAAAATCATTAATGAATTGGTTGAAAACTGTCATAGATGAGAAACTAGACGAATTATCCTTCCTTTCGGAAAACGACCTAATGATGTTAAAATCGCCTCCAAGCAACCATGCACCATATATATATATATATATATATATATATATAGCCCCCGCAGGTCAAAGGCCAATTTTGGACAGAGAACTGAAATCACAGTAAAAAAAAAAAATTCAAATCCACTTAAAATGTGTGTAAGAGGATTTGAACCTTGTGTTGCTTGGGTTTATATTCTAACAACAGGAACACGAACATTGATTTTGGCATGTCTTAGGGTATCTTGGAGTGTCTGAAACACGACTTGACAATGGCACCACGAATTTTCGGAGTGTCCAAGCTTTCTAGTTAACTGTATCATAGAAGGATTTTAGCACGGAAGTTTACGGAATTAGTACCCTTGCCCCCACAACCCAACCCACCCCCCTCCTCCCCCTCACCCCCCCCCCCCCCCCCCCACCCCCCCCCCCCACCAAGAAAAAAAAAGGATCATATTCTGTGTATAATAATCATAGTATAAAGCTACTACATTCTTAGAATTAAGCCTTATTTGATTCGGTATGTCATTATATCAAACTAGTCAAAATGAGTATGAATCTGTAAATGGTTTTATCGTAAAATTTCTGGACAAGGGGTCTCTAATTTATCCCCATTCATCAAGACTTGAGGTACTCTAATATCCCAATCTAGCTTCAACTACCGACCACAGTCATTCATAATGAGCCATTAAAATTGATCACAAACATAAGCAAATTGCCCCCAAAAAAAGGGGGAGAGGGAAGAGGGAAACCTGTAGATGGGATGGGAGCCGAGAGAGAGAGAATGAAACCACAGCAACAGAGAATCTGTGTTTTCAAAAAATATATATAAATAAATATACAGAGCAGAGGATGCTGATTCTTTGAGAATATGTTTTCCTCAAAGAGCAGCTGGATATGGCATATTCTCGTAGGAGTGGGCTGGCATCGGGGCTCCAATTTTAGTTGGAAAAAGAAAAAATGAACTGTACTTTTTTGGCGTCAGAGGAAAAAACACGTTTGGGTTTTTGTCGGTGTGATTTTTTCTTTTTCTTTTTGGAGAAGAGAAAATTGTTTTCGTGGTTCCCAAAGAAAAGAGGGGTTCCGTATCCGCGTGGGAATCAACAAATATCTTTGACCAATGGAGGAAGCTTATTTCCTTTTATTTTGACCTTTGGATCGAAATGAAACACTAGCAATATTTTAGATTGGGCCTAAATATTAGGAAGCTAACATGGACTTGGCCCATAGGGCTTATAATTTATTTACTTCATTAAAAACGCTATGTACTTTGTTTCAAATGACAAACGCTTTGGATTTTATTTTTTCCTTTCTTCGCTTCGTTTTTGTTTTTGGTTGAAGAAGATGGCAGGTGCCTGAAACTAACTATTTCACTTATTAGGGAAGAAGTATGTTTATTTTGTTTAGAAAGAGTCCATTTTTAAGTCCTATAATAGCCTTTTTAAAGTTCACGACTTGCTAATGATAGTAAGTAGTTCCTAATTACTAGTAAATTGTAATAGTGGTTCCCCAAATTATATTATTTTAATGTTTTCTTGTTGTTATCCATCACTATCTTGTCATTTTATATTGGTATCTATAGTGGAAAACAAGTCCCAGCAGTTATATGGCTCATTTTAGAGTTGTTGAGTTGAAAAAACATTTAGAAATTTTCATTCAGATGGATGAAATTAGAATTATTTGTGGCAAAAAAGAAGAAGTTTGATATATTTGTAGATAGAGAGATGAAACGTCACTCTTAATGACGCCAACTAGAAAAATAGAGTAGGGCGTCATTAGAGTTGGCGCCCATGGGGATACATGATTGGGGAGCCATTAGAGTTGGCATCTCATGAGAAAAAATGAATGGGACGCTAACTCCACTGGCGTCCTACTATATGAAGGAAGTGTGGGAGTGATTTCATTCTGACAACAAACTCAATTATTCATCCCACCACAATGAAAAATGAATAAAACAACATAAAAGAAATACGTAACAACGGAGAAGGAAGATGTCGTCTTCGGCATTTTGATCGTCCGATGAATCTGTTGATTGTTTGGGCACACTATAGCGTAGTTTTTAGCGAGGAACATGAAGGCCAAAGAAGACTCTCAGAAGCAACTCATGTTTGATGCATGCATTGTGGAAAACGATTGACATAAGTGCCTTCTTATAGCATCGAAAATCTATGTAGACATTTAGACAATTGTATTCTTAATCTCTACTAGTTGTAATGTCATTTATTCATTTGGGAAAAAATTACAACACGAGAATGTCTACTTTACAAGAATGCCTTCTTTTGTTACCTGATCAGTACAAAAAAATTCAACAAAAAATTTATCACAACATCACATATAACAGTTATTGCAACAAAAAAATTATTATCAACTTGAGAATAAGTACAATTGAACATAATTTTACTCTCTTGGCTGAATAGTACATTTTATTTTGTTGTGTCATAGTCCACCGCAGTTACCGCAATAAAAAAATTGTGTAGGTAAATCATCCGTCGGGATGAGGTTCTGCTTTGGTCTTCCAACTTTACATCTTACATCTGGTACTCCAATTTGTCCTCTAACCAAAGCACTTACTTTGAATATCATAGGAGAGTGGAATTGGTTCCAGATGTGGCTCCTACATACTTCTCAATTTATCAGTATAAAATAGTGAAGGATAAAAATTATTGATACTTACATTACAAGATTTACACGCTAGATACGTATGATGTCACCTTAAACATGAACAATAATTTTCATTTAAGTGTACTACATACATTATACTTGTTGCACGATATGAACATTTCAAACAGAAAACTATCATTACGCAACATTTGTAGGTGATATTTTTCTCTGTTTATGATAGCGATAGATTTTAACATCCTTGTAGAATACTCTATTTGTAGATTTTGAGCAATTTATTTGTTCTTATCTTGAAGCAATATAATCTTAGCTCTAATACCGTCAAGTAGTGTTGTTATTGCTTTATCATGTAAATGCTTAACCCAATTATTAAAACATTCTAGAAGATTAGAAGTGTTTATATCTAATCTAGGACAAGGAGCATAAGTTGTTATCCAATGCGTAAAATTACAGATTTTATCATTTACTCCAAAAAGACAATTAAACATATCCATATTTTTGGCTTTAATTCTTTTCTACCAATAGTCAACATCCGTTTTATTATACGATTTTGCAGGAGTGTCTAACATTTGGTGCAATTTTCTAACTTTGGTTATTTAAGATTCCAAATTTTGTTTAAAATATTGAATACAAAAAAATATGGTGATTGTGGAAAAGTAACATGCATAACATTTATCAATATCTTTTGTTTATATGATATAAATAAAATTCTACTCCATTCATTAAAATAGTTTTCAAAAGATATTCTAAAATTGTTTAAAAAATTGTCCAGAAAATGGTGTTTTTACCTTCAGCAACAACATAAGCAAGTTTATATAATTGATAGTTAGGGTCATGAGTACAAGCATAAATAAGATATCTTAATATCTATATAAAAAAAAGTAGCATTAGTACTAATAACTGATAAACATTCCCTTAAAAAAAATTATCAATGCATACTTTGAAAAAAAAAATGAAAGCTATTGTTTTCAGTAGTCTTTATAAAGCATTTGCTACATGGATTTAACTCGATAATTCTAAAAGCATACTCTTCAAGACTAACATATGCATCAACATAACTAGCATTTATTTCACCTAATGTCATCTCTCAAGCTCTCCAAGTTTTGGAATAAGTAATAAGTTTATGATGTTCTCTATGTATATCCCTTACAACTTTTGATGGACTGCATGACTGGTTATCCCTAATTATATCAATTATCTTGTTTCTAATCATAAAATAATAGCTAGTGGATATCATCCTTTTGTAAATCCACCTAAACATGAATGTCAACTTTCTAATGCATTGATGGTAAATGGTCCACCTTTAGCAATGGGTTTAGCGTATACTCTCCAATTAAAAGTTGGTTGATAACAAATATATATAATTTTTCGAGAATTGTTCATACCACTAGTTGAACAAGTAAATTTGTGTTCAATTCCTATATCATTTCTAAAAGTTCTAAATTTAGAACGACTATCAAATGATTGTTCTATAATTCATGAGTGGTAGCATTATCGACATTATCAAAATCATCATCTAAATTTTTAATTAAATCATCACTATTTTTATTATCTTCATTATCATTATTACCACTAGCATTATCATCATCATCATAACCATCATTATTACCTTCATCTAATATATGTTATTCTTCGTGAGTTGGAAGAAGTTGTTGAGAAGAACTAGGACCTGTGTTAACCGTTTGGTAATTAGAAGTACGTTGAGTACTTATATTATCAAGTCTTGATGTTACTTTAGTAACATAAATACTTATAAAAGACGATTGTAAATTAACTTGAAGAAAAAAAATTATGTTTGTTTATAATATAATAATAAACAATGAGAAGTAAAAATGTGTCTTAATATAAATTTATATTGGATAGAAAAACTTTCAATAACCAGATTGTATAAACTATATAATGTAATACTATGACCAGTTACAAGAATTTGGATTAAACCTCCATCATAGGATATCCCATTTACTGCACCTCCATGTGAGTACGATATTCTTAGACTTTGATCCATCGAGATTATAGATTGTTAAGCTTCTAAATGGAGAGCTTGCGAGTCTAGGAGCTTTTGTGTTTAGAAACTGGTTGAGGAAGAAAGAATTGAGTTTATTGTGAGATTGAAATAGCTCCCATACCTCCTTTAAATAGCCTAAAATCTACAACATTCAAAAATCTGAATGTTGAAAGTTCAATGGTAAAAAAATAATGATTTAAAAAAATATAGTAGGACCCAATGGAGTTGGTTCCCCGCTTATTTTTTTCTTATGAGGTGCCAACTCTAATGGCACCACACTCTTGTATACCCATGGGGTGCCAACTGTAATGGCACCCCATTCCATTTTTTAGGGGCACCATTAAAAGTGGCATTTCACCCATCTATCTGCAAATATACCAAACTTCTCCTCTTTGGTGCAAATAATCTTAATTTTATCCCCCTAATAAAAAATTTTGAAAAATATTTCACTCTCTTCAGACAATGGCGTAGCAAGATTCTTCAAAAATTACAAATCTCTCCAAATCATATTGAATTTTGAGGTCTTTAATATTTGAATAATATTATTTTCTTTATGCAAAAATGTGAAGTAAAAAATAACAGTGGGAGCCAGGAGTTTAGGTTGGGTCGGTTGGGGTGGGCTAGATTGTGGGCTGGAATGTAGGGTGTGAGTTGATTCGTATGGAAAAAAAAAAGATTGGTCGGGTTGGAGCCTACCTCAGTCCATATTTGGTTTCACCCTTGGCATTAGTAATGGTTTATATCATGGGTAAGCAATTATCGGGTTTCAAACCGAAATTAACCCGAACCAACCCGAAATAGCAGTTTAGGTCGGTTATAGGTTAAACGAGTCAGTTTTTGGTTTATAAATCCAAAAATCGATATATTCGGTTTGGATCACTGTTTTAGGAATCAGTACCCAACCCGACCCAAAAACTGAATTTATATGTGTTATTACACTTTTATCCCTAATACCATATATATACGATTAAAAAACTTAACCTAACTCTCTCTCTCTCTCTCTCAATTCTAAACTGCAAGCAACGTCACTTAGGGGTTCATTCTCCAAACCCTATTTTTCTCGAAACCATAACACTAATTTTTCAGAAACCCTAACCCCAGGTTGGTAGTAATCGAAAATGTGGGATGCTTTCATGGCTGAGAATGATAGGTTTGGCGCGCCTGAGCCCGATCCAAAAGTATGCGCATATAAGCAAGGGTGAAGACTAAGACGACGACAGAACGATGAAAGTGGAGGAGGAGGAGGAGGAGGAGGAGGAGGGGGAGATGAGCTAATCTTTCCTGGTCCTGACAGTGCCTCCAGTACATCACTCCAGGTTTTTAGAGGTTATTATTGTCCAAACTTTTTTTATTATTTCAAGAATTGTTTTAGAATGTGTGCTTGAAATTTTGTTAAAAGAAGAAAAATTTATGCTTTTAGAGGTTCTTGAACTCTAAATGCTAAATTAATTTTCTTATTCAAGAAATTGGTATTAAATATGTGCTTAGAATTTTGTTGAAAGAATAATTTTATTTTTAGAAATTCCTAATTTTTGAACTGGACCAATCATGTTCCTTATTAATTCTAACTATTTTTATAACTGGTTAAGATTATTTTCTTTTTATCACTGATTTTAAACTGGTCCAATTATCGAGTTTTGTTGAATGCTAATAAAAAAAATGAACCAAGATAGATAAAGTGAGTAATATCGTTTATGTAACTTGTTGTTATAGAACATTGAAGTTTAAACCGTTGAACTAGACTTATGTAATAAAGAACTACTTTTATGTTATGATATAGAGTATAGTTCTATTGTTATGTTTTAGATATGGAATATAGTATTGTTGTGATATATCTTTTGGAGTATAGTAATGTTATTTCAGAAATAAAAACTTGAAAAGGTTTGGGACAGTTGAGTTACCAAGGTAGAATCCTTGTAATGGGAAGAATGATGTGAGCGATGGCTGAGGAATATGGTAATACAGAAGACATGTGTTATAATATACGCTGAGTAGAGATGTGTTGTATAGTTCTTTCAGTTTTTACCATGGTAAAAAAAACTTGCCTGGTAAAAAAATCTTATGAGTTTATTATACATAAACTCATAAGGTTTATTACATAAGTACTCATAAGGTTTATTACAAATTGAAGTTTAAACCATTGAACTAGACTTATGTAATAAACCTTATAAGTTTGTTTCAGTTTATACAACATGTATATTATGTATAATATACGCTGACTAGAGATGTGTTATAATATATGCTGAGTACATATGTGTCCGCCTTTACAAGTTTTGAACGTTGAAATAACAAACAAAAAAGTACAAAGAGATCCTAAGTAGAAAACCTAAGTACAATATTTTGATCTGGGTAGTGACGATGAAGCTTGAGCGCGACATCGTCTCCTTTACTCCGTTGACGGTCTACTGAGGGAATGAGGACACTCTATCCTATTTTTCTCTCTTCTGAGCTTGTGTGCACGTACGTAGCTGGCCGGGCTTCTGGGGGTGTGCTACCCTTGCTATTTATAGTCGTCTTGATGATGGACTATTGATGCCGCATATGCGTCTGTTTGGTGGCAGCATATGACTCCTTCAACAAAATACGGTTCTAATTGCATTCGCATGCCACGGACAGGCTGTCATGTGGTCTTGGTTATAATATATTGTTGAAGAGATCTCGGGGTTGTTGCGTGCGTGACTTGGTTAGCTGGACACGTAGTCAACACTGATTGTGCGAGAAATTATCTTCGGTTGTAACAGAAAGATCCTGCAAGTCGAGAGTCGCATAACGTCTTGGCCGCATATCGTCGTGGCCACATACGTGCTCTCGTTTGGCCTTGGTCGGATGGACACTCTAGCCGTATGATGACGAGGCCGCATAGGTATGTAGCCGCATGCAAGCTCTCGTCTAGACTTGGGCGGATAGACACTCTGTCCGCATGATGACGAGGTTGCATGTCTTCGTAGCCGCATACGTGCTCTCATTTGGCCATAGTGGTTAAATCTTACGTAGCAGAAAGTACTGGGTCATGATGGTGATACAAGAAATTATATTATGACCTTAAGAAATTAAAATCTTACGTAGCAGGCCATAGTGGTTAAATCTCTAGTTGTCTTGTGACTTTTAGTATCAAAATAGATCTTATGACCCCTTAAATTATTGACGACTATAGGTCTGGACTAAATAGATATGTAGATTGCTAGACCTAATGTTTGAGTAATTAGATAACTCGAGTACTAAAGTATAGCTTTCAAAATCAAATTAGATGTATTTGATTAATTAGGTTATCAGTGTTAATTGAACAAGTGAGTACCACCCGTAGACAAGCTAGTATCTGTGATAGAGCAAATAGGTTGAAGGATGAGAGTTTTATGTTATAGTCTTGAGTTAGATATAATGAATTGCCTATAATAGATGACAAGTTATAACAAGATGGTAACCATGTAGTTTGGATAAAGGGTATACATGTAATGAACAAGGAAAAAATCTCAGGTTCAAGGTAAAGAAGGTAGAATGGTAACAAGAAGAGTCACTAGGAGTACATGATCTTGAGCATTTTAAATTAAAAGAAAGATCTAGGAAGGACTGAAGATTTATCACTCGGCATTTGCCTAGAAGATCTATACTATGAAGCAGAAAGTAGTGGGTCATGATTGACGAAGCTTATAATTAAAATCAAGATTAACATACTAAAATGATATGAATGTGAGTAGGAAACAAACGATAAGGGAAATATATTATGGTCGCATAATCCAAAGAGAAGGGATTGCGGTATGGACTTGAGGAATAATAATTTTAGTATTTATGAATTATAATGCTTTTGAAATTTTGAGAATTTAGTGCGAGTAAAAATTGTTGATCAGTCTTGAAGTGATACGAACTTTAAGGAATTAAACACAGGTTCAGAATCACATACTAACTTGTTGGTCATTCTGTAGAGGATTGTCACAAGACCCTTAGATTATATATTTACATATGGTAGGAAAGTGTAAATGGAAGATAGAAGTCTTATAGGAATGATAGCTGAATATTGTGGGTTTATACATAAACTTATTAGGGCCAGGAATTTAGATTTTTGACTAATAGGATATGAGCTTGCTGGACCTATCATCAGTAGTAGGTGATGAGAACATATTTCCAATTTACCATAGCCGATGGATTTTCGGATTTTAGAAATCTTATTATTTTTATTGTATTAATTATATTTTTATTTAGGGTATTTATAATGATTGAATATATATTTATTACATAATTTCTATATATATATATATATATATATATATATATATATATATATATATATATATATATATATATTTGTACTACGTATTTGAATATGGGCTTATGTCGTATTTTATTATATGTATTTATCCTAGGAATCGTTGAGTTAAGCTTCTAGACTATGTATGACTGACTGACTAGATTAGACGTATTGCTGCTAAGAGAAATTATAAGAAGTTAGGTTAGAAGATTTTATTGGGGATACTATAGGTTGATGACGTTATGCCAAGGAAAGAATGAAGAAATAATAACAATCTTAGCTGTAGAATAAAGGATTTGGATACTACATAGGTAACCTTGAAGATTTTGTGCTTGTAAGATTTTAGTGCCTAACCCATGCACTCCTTTAAGAGTTAAAGTATGACATCATTTTTCTTGTAGATATTGAAAGACTCAAACTGAGGTTGTGTTGCGGCATCCTTGTGTAACCTAGTGCTATAGGTGGTAAAATTGTTTAGATGACGATTAGCATGATAACAATAATGAGATAGTACATGGTGGTGAGAATATGTTTTAAGGACCGACAGCCTTAGACGAATAAATTGTATGTATATGAAAGTTTAAGGTTTTTAGAATGAGAATGAGAATGAGTAAGTACCCAGATGTGTTTATATATTTAGAGATATGATGAGTTGTGGTTGGAGAGATTGATTTTGAATTTCGAGGACGAAATTTTTCTAAGGTGGATAGATTGTAAACCCCCTTACCCAAAAATTTAGTTAATTTAATTTAATATAATATTTAGAATTATTATTTTTATTATTAATTAGGATTAAGTAAACAAAAGTATCCTTTAAAATTATTTTCCATAGCTTTAAATTTTAGGAGCACAACATTAGTCATTATCTCCAAACAAATTTTATATGCATGATCTAGACGAGTCAGAGCCTACCTTCATTTATGATTATCATATCCCACTCAAACACATCTCCTTGTGCTCTATTTTTAATGTAAAATATTCGGATCAAAAACTTAATTTATAACATCTACAGTGCAACCGTTGACCATTCCAATTTAAATTGGAGATCCAATTTTGACCAATTCTTTCGACCTAATACTTATTTTTCTAGGATGAGTATAGGAGGCTCCGCGAAGAGTCAACCCAGCCCACATAGGGAGATGGGGGTAGTTCCTCGCAACCCTTGGCCTATCCAGCTCCGTCGGATGACGAGCTGTGGATGAGAGCCGTTGGTGGTCTGCATAGAGGTACATACTACGGTACGAGATTCTTCGGCATCGATGTTGCGTCACAGTCCTCTAGGACACCCTCTACCGATGGGCATACCCCACAGCCCTCCCAGGAGTCGCAGCGAGCCCAAGAGAGAGTTGACCTTCATATCGCATATCTGCGTGACGAGATGATGCAAAGGATTATGGTACAACCGCAGTCGCAGACGGACGATGCGACACTCATAGCATGTTTTGAATCGCTGGAGCATAGCATCATGGAGCTGAGGGATCTGGCCACGTCGACAGAGCGCAACGTGACGTCGTTGTAGGAGTCGCAGTTGATCGTAGGCCCTACACTATCGAGAATGCAGGCGTCACATATTGAGATGAGTGAACGAGTGGAGACCGTGGGCGCTACACTATCGAGGATGCATGCGTCACATCTTCAGATGGGCGAGCGAGTGGAGCATAGTACTAGGAGGTTGTTATCTGTCATGGATACTTGCGACGCTCGACTGACAGAGTTGGAGTAGCGACGTCTTCCTGGTCTGCCTGCATCATCATCATCTACATCAACTCCTGCGTCGGGTTCCGTGAGGCTTATACAGGAGCAGTTTGACGCGCTATTATCTCAGATTCGACGCGATTCCTCCTCCTGATCAGTAGTAGTAGTTTTTTTGACATGTGTGTATTGGCCCATTCATGGGAGTTTATATTTATTATTTATACACTTTTATTGTGTGACTTATTTGTACATTTTTATTGTGTGATTGGATATTGTGTAACTACATTCAGGCCTTAGAGTCATCTTTTTATTGATTTATTTCATCATTGTTGTTGTGTGATTGTACCGGTGTTGAGTGTTCCACCGAAGGGGTCGACAAACCGAGGAAGTTCAACGGAGGGTTGCTCCGGGCCTGTCTATTTATTTAAAATATGATATTGCAGGCATGTTATACTATGATATTACATGCATTCATTTATTTCAGTTTTTTATTTTTCAATATTAGCGACGTTTAGTGACGTTTAGTGACGTCATTAACGACGCGTAATGACGTCGCTAAATTGTCTCATGGCGTCGCTGATCGTCACTACACGTCGCTAAATATTGCTGACATAGAAATTTTGGCCATGTCAGCTATTCGTCGCTGATTCTGTCGCAGGTAGTCGCTAAATTTAACGATATTTACCGACCAAATTTTAGTCACAAATTTGGCGACACTCGACGCTAAGGGTCGTCATTTTTGTGACTTTGTAACGTCGCTAAATTACGTCGCTACAGCGACATTTTTCGACGTTATTTTTATCAGCAACTAGCTTTTTCGCGACTAAGTCCAAACGTCGCTAAATATGTCGTTACTAAGTATTAGCGACGTATTTTTGACATTTGGCGACGCTTTCCTGCGTCGCTAATTTACCTTATTCTGGTAGTGCCACCACTACTTCTACGATCAATGGTCTAAGGGCTTACTCTTCCAAACAGAAGGATGTTCTAACCATAGTACCGTCAACTACGTCTAGGAGATCATCACCGAAGTCGATCGATGTGAAGAAACCACTACTAAGTACAAAATTCTAGTTGGGGTTGGAAGTTTATTTGTGATCTCATTGTAATTCTTCTCATTCTTGATGCTTGTAAAGGCTCGGTTCATGGGACAAAAAAACCGATACATATTGTATTACTCTTGTATTTTATAATAAAGATTGAAATTTGTCCGAGTGATGGAGTCACCACATATACGTATGTGTTATTTGTGTTTGACTCTTACGTAGCAGTTCTTGGTATGTTATCTTTTTGTGATGGAATTTCGATAGTCGATGTTCATAATAGCCGCTGCACAAATCTTTGGATCCCTATACAAAGATCATATTTTAGTAATCTTTAATCTCTATGCTATACTAATACACTTCATGATAACGTATGAAAACTGTGATGGTATAAAATTGTATAAAACTACAACATAGGCCGTAACTTAGCAACATTGTATAACCTCAAGCATATAATAATAATACACTTAGCACACGATATTCTACGACATTGCAGACACTATGCGACAGGCCTTGGGCATGGACGAGTCGGACGACCACACAGGACCCAAATTCAATAGGGGCCCAAAAAATAAAAATAAAAATAAAAATAAAAATAAAAATAAAAATAAATTATATATATATATATATATATATATATTATTATTATTATTATTATTAAGAAGTAAATAAATATATTGTTAATCAAGGGCCGAATCTAAAAATTTAATTACATTCAAACTGAAATTATTATAACTAGTAATTACAAATTGATAATTCATATATTAGTTACTTGGGAAAAAAAGAATATAACCCACAATTTGATTGAGAAAGCCAAAAAATATAAAATTAATCTATGATTAAATGTATTCATATTTATTAAATAAACATTCGTTATAAGTAATATGTTAAGCATTCTTTTGTCCAGTAAGTAAATGAAATATTAACCTAATATATAAAAAGTAAACATTAAGTATATAATCCATATTTATTCTGCTAAAGAATTATTTATTTATTTATTTATAAAACATAATTCAATTTTGTCACGACCCGCACCCGGAAAATCGGGCATGAGTCGTGGGCTGGGTCGGACATGGGTCTACTAGGGTCTGACATGGGTCCAGGCTAGCCAAAATCCTAAAACAAACAATAAAAATATAATACAATCAATAATTAATTATAAATAAAATTAATTAAAAATAATGCACAATTAACCAAATTAAAAATAAAAAAAATGTCCGACTTTGGAAATGGGGTGGTGACAAGCCTATCCTCCTTAGAAAATTTCGTCCTCGAAATTTAAAGTCAATCACACTCCTCTAGGTCAAACCCCCAACAATCACAATCAAGAATTTCTACCTAAACAACATACAAGATCAGGGTCCTACTGGTCGTGTTATCACAGTCTTAATCAGGGTCACTACACTATCTACCACAGCACAAAGAAAAATCTAACAGGTACTAATGAAGCACACCACAAGGAATGGAAAGGACAGGAAGAAGAAACAAGAGACAGACCTGCTAACCCGACATCCATAGCATCGGCCTCCTCGACCGTCAACGCATAAGCCTTGCCCTGCTGGGGTGTATCCCTCTGCTGGTGCGGGGCATGATGCTGTGCCACAGATGGCCTAGCTCCAACTCTCTGATCCTGTGCTCCACCCAATGGAGGTGCAGTGGAGCAATCTCGCATCTGGTGAGCAGCGGATCCACAGAACAAACACACCTTCAGCCTCCTCCTACAAACATCCCAAGTGTGTCCTGCCTTCCTGCAGTAGGCACAAGTGGGCACCCTCTGATCCTGACCCTGTTGCGCTGCCTTCTGCACATAGGGACGCTTAGCTGGTCCCGCACTGCCACTCGCACTGCCTGAATCATCCCTGCCTCTCTTGGACTTGAGCTCCAAGTCATCCTCTGCTCTCTGAGCATCTCCTACTATCTGCTCAAAAGTCGCCTCGCGGTCGCTCCTGGTCAAAGACTTGACCGCCATAACCAAGCCCTTGCGAAACTTCCTCGCCTTGGCTGCCTCACTCAAGCCATCCATAAATCTGCCCAGACGGCAGAACTCCGCTGCATACTCGTCCACCGTCATGCTCCCTTGGACGAGTGCCTCAAACTGGCTCTCCAAAGCACTGAGCGCCACATCTGGAAAAAACTTCTCCTTAAAAAGCCTCTTGAAAGCCTCCCAAGTAAGCCCTGGCGCCGCAATCCTCGTATCTGTACGATACCATGTCAAAGCGAGGTCGAACATCTGACTGCCCACTGCCTCTATCTGCATGCTGTCTGGAATCTGCGCCAGCCTGAAGATCCCCTCAATCTGCTCTATCCAGTCATCCGCGTACAGGATCCCTTCTGTACCACGGAACTCCTTGGGCCGCATCCTCTGAAAATCAATGATGCTGCCCGGCCTCGGGTGCTGAATCTGATCTGCCTGTGGCTGAATCTGTGCCACCCTGTCCACTGCCGTCATGGCCACCTGGTGGGCGTTCTCAATGCCCAGTCTCATCACATCCACCTGACGGTGCTGCGCGTCCATCATCTCCCTGAAGAACGCAAACAACTGCGCGGCATCTACTGGAGCAGGAAGTGGTGGAGGAACCACCGGAACGACTGGGGTAGTCCTCGGATCGACAGGTGAAGGAGGATCCCCGAGAGAAGCAGATGCTCCCTCAACCGCAGGAGTGGTGAGTGGAGCGGTAGTAGCTGCCTGAATACGAGCCGGACGAGAGGTAGCATACCTCTCAGTGGCAACTGCTGGGGCGGTACGACGAGATCGTGTCTTCGGAGGCATCCTGAACACAGATCAAAAGATGTCAATACGACGCAAGATACGATATCATCAAAGAAGGACAATAATATTTCAAAAGAAGCAATTTCAGAATAATTAGATTGGAATTGTTCCTAGTCGTGATTGAGTACACTCTCATCCTAAATCCTAGATCCTATAGCAGGCTCGCAGCAGTACAACTAAGTTGTTGTACCACCACGATATCGCACTAATTGCGAATCGAGACCTGCATGGGGCCGCCACCAAAAATGTGTCACGACCCGCACCCGGAAAATCGGGCATGAGTCGTGGGCTGGGTCGGACATGGGTCCACTAGGGTCTGACATGGGTCCAGGCTAGCCAAAATCCTAAAACAAACAATAAAAATATAATACAATCAATAATTAATTATAAATACAATTAATTAAAAATAATGCACAATTAACCAAATTAAAAATAAAAAAAATGCCCGACTTTGGAAATGGGGTGGTGACAAATTTTCATTCTATTTCTATCATTTTTCAGAATCTTCTCTAAAATATCATGTTCTCTAAATATAAAACTAAAATTTTGTAGGTTTTTAGGTTTGTTCTAAACTGTCACGCCCCAGTCCCAAAATAACGAGGGACTGGACACGTGGCAATGGCCAGCAGTACACACCAATGGACAAACCCAATTTAATGGATCCTTTGGAGCGTACTTAAGCTGTATTATATTAGTCAGGGTTTACTAATCTCATCCAAAGAACATCATGAACTAAATCAAAACTGAATTAAATGCTGAAAGTAAAGTTACGGTCGAATATCCAGCAAGAAATAATACAACATCGGGTGGAGACAAATCCACTACCGATAAACAAGAAAATAAAGACAAGAAAAAGATAACTAAAACATGCTAGGAAGTAACTAAGAAGCAGGGCCATCAACTGCAATCAAACTCTCGTCTGGTGTTGGTTCGTAAGCTGCGGTACTCCTCGTCTGCTAAATCTGGAGAACAAAACCAGGTCCTCAGGGGACATAGCAAGATACAAAAGAATACGAGCCAAATATAGTAAATGACATGCAAGATAGAGAAGAAAGTAAACACAAGCAAATAGGACACGAGAAAATAACTACATCTAAGACTGTGGCATGCCAGTGATGCTATCAAACATGACTACAAGCAATCGGGGTAATCGCATCTCAATGGGAGATCACGATCCTATAGAAAGCAGTCCAACGGGGACCCACAGTCTATAGTATGTCTCTTTCGCAGCTCAGCGGGAGCTCACGAAGGAGGTAGTCAAATGAACAATTCTCTATTGCAGTACAATGGGTACTCACAATCGAGATTTGCTCAAGTGTAGTCAATGTCCAATAACAATCATCCAGGAAACTAAGAAATCAATCAAGTCAACTCCAGAAATGCAGAGTAAACAATATGTCTATGGAACAAGTAGTGATCCAAGGAAAGAGCAAATAATGTTCATGCACGCAAACAGCGAAAATATGACTAGAGCAGCAGGAATAAACCAGAGCACATCAAGAACTATATATGACAGGAAAGTAACAACTGAAAAACATGCAACCATTGTACAAGTATCTTGCAAGACAATAAAAAATAATCCAGGAGATAAGCAACAAAACTGCAGGATTTGGCAAGGTATACTTGCCTGGGTTCTGTCTCCAATTTAGCTCTGACTTCAGCGGGGTTTGCAGGCAGTACTCCGGTTGCTGAAACAGACATCACCATCAGGTCCAGAAAATATTAATCAGCTAGAAACGCCTGTCCTTGAGTCCAATTTGAAGACAAGGGCAAAACGTCATTTTCGGGGCAAACGGGATCCAAATGTGGGCCGCTTTGCACCGAAAAATGCGTCAAGGTCAAAGGTCTCCAAATCAGTCCAACTTAGTGTCAACAAGTCAGGAACGATGATACGAACCCAACGGAACTTCCAGAATTGGATTCCGATGAGCCATTCTCAAAATCACCCGTCAGGTGGAGCCTGTGGGGCCCACGACACGCGATTTTCCAACGTTCTCAGAATCGAACCAAACTTGACCCACAGGACCAGCGTATTGCTACGAGTCCGATGGCGCAAGTTTCGTCTCGATCCGACGTGTGTACACTAAGTTACAGCTAGAAATAGAAAGTACGGATACTGGGCGGTGTCCGCGGATACGCACTGATCCCGGTGTGCACGCACATCCAAATCAGCTTCTGCGAAATCCCGCACGTCCGTATGAACGACGCGCACGTATCTGTGAAGACCGCACGCGACCAAGTCGTCCCGTTTGGCGGGACGTACTCAGTTCCGGGGTGAATCGGGTCGTTGGTTTTCCTGTTTTTGGATCGCGGTGTGCGATCACCTCATGACGCGATGCCCCGAGCGGTTTGCACGGGCATCGAGGGGGTCATACAGGCTTCACGATAAAACTGACGGAATAGGAAACCGAGCTACGAGCAGAAAGTTGTGGGTACCTGAACAGGGTTCAAGAAGTCCGATTTGCGCGTGACAATTTTGAGTTTCCGTGTCCTGGATCCGTGTCCAAGCTGTGTCCGGGTTCTGGAAAGCCGCGGTGTCTGGGTCAGCCGTGTCCGGGCTAGGTCAGAGGTGCGTCGACGCTGTACGGCACTGGGCGGAGGTCGGCTAGGCTCTGGGACTCCTCGAAGAGGCTGGACGGCACCCAGTTTGGTCGGCCGGAGGTGAATCGGCTCACTGGAGGCGGCTCAGGCAGGGGCTCTCGGCTACGAGGAAGACGGAGAAGGAGGCAGCTGCTGCGGGAGGAAGGCGAGGTGTCTGAGGGCTAAGGAGGGAGGAGCTGCAGGAGGTAGATGGCAACGGCGAGGAGTAAGGGTGGTGGAGGCGGAGGGTTCAGGCGGGGGTTGAACTCGTCGGGCTGGAGCGGCTTCGGGCGGAGGTTGAACGGGAGGAAGGAGGCAGCGGGTCTGATGCGGGTGGCGGAGGATTTGGGGACGGCGCTCGGGTGTTCTGGTCGTTGAAGAGGGTGGCGCCGGTGGTCGTCTGGGACGGAGGGGATGGCCGGAATTGGAGGAGAGGGAAGGGAAAGCTCGGGGCCGGCTGAGGTTTAAATAGAGGGAAAAATGGAGGTGGATCGCCGGAGGTTTGGCCGGTAGATGAAGGGGAAGGGTCCTAACGTTGAGGGGAGGTGAAGAGGGACCGTCTCCGGCGGCCTCGGCGGCGGAAACGGCCGCCGGAGGAGATGAATCGGGGAAGATGAAGAATTGGGGTTAGGTTTCTAAACGGGTCGGGTCGGGTTCGCAGCGGGTCGGGTCTGACCCGGATCCGACCCGCTAGCTGAACGGTCTGGGTTGGTTAGACCGGCCGGTTTGGTCCGGTTCAACCTCAGGGTTTGGGTTTGGCTAATTATAATAGTTTAAATAATCAGTTAATTTTAACAATAGTTTTTAATGCTTTAAAAATCCATCCGGGGTCCAATAAATTCCCGGAAAATTACCCTATGTCTGGTTTTCTATTTTACACCATAAAATATTATTTTCATAATATTTTAATATTAATTAATAACATTTAAAAATCCTTTAAAAATTAAAACAACTGATTTAAATTACAGAAAATTCCAAGAAAATTCCAGAAAATTCAGAAAAATCCAAATTTATCAAATTTTGAAAATCAGGGGATTACAATCTACCCCCCTTAAGAAGATTGCGTCCTCGCAATCAAAGAATAACCAGTCAACAGAGATGACACAGTTGCAATCATTGTTCGAAGCACAACAAAATCAAGGAGAATCAAGGTTGAGAGTAATACTTAGGAAAATTATTTCCCTAAGCATTAAATGTTATGCAATTTCCCAGATGTGGGAAATCTAGAAAATTACAGTTTTTATAGAAAAATAGGTTATTCTTTTAAAGCATATTAGATTAACAGCAAAATTACTAGGTGATCACTAGGTTATCTATTATTAACAAGTTAAGATTATCAGGGTGAGGCTAGGGTCACGAACCAATAGGCACGATCTAGAAACAGAAAACTACAAGAACTTACGCGCATTAGCTACTCCTTGGTTCTGTGCGTCTCCAAAGACATCGTGAGGGCTTGTCCTCGCCCTTGCCGTCGATTCCTCTGCTGCTGAGCCTGCTGGAAGAGCAGTGCCTGGGGTATCAAAGGTGGCCTCGACTGATACCCTCCTGGAGCTGGTGGTAGATCTTCTTGAACTTCCATTTGTGGTGCTTCCAATGTTGGATAGATTGTCCTCAGTACTGGTAACGCTTGTTGTTTAACTTTTGGTGCTCTTTCTTGATGCTCTGGGCATTCCCTTAATAAATGCTGACTGGATCCGCAAGCTAAACATAATCTCTTTTTGCGTCTGCACTGGTCCTCAATATGGCCTCGCCTGTGACAATATGGACAGACACGTATTGCCTGTGGAGATGCTTCTGGTGGCTGGTGAATGTGAAGTCTCTTTGCAACTTCTTCCTGTGGTGCTCCGACTGTTGCTGATGTGGATGACCTCTTCAGATTAGTCTCTCTCCTGATGACGCGCTCCATGCGTCGTGCTGCAGCAAGGACGTCCGGATAAGATGTAGGCGCAACGGATCCAATCAGTTTCTGCAGCTCAATGTTTAGTCCGTCGAAGAACTTCTCAGCCTTTTCTTCTTCTGTCTGAATCAAAGTAGGGGCAAAACGGCTCAGACGAATGAACTCCGCGTTGTACTCTTCCACTGTCAGATTGTCCTGAGTGAGACGATTGAACTTGTCCCGAAGTTCTGATCGAGCAATGGCTGGAATGTACATCTCCAGAAAGAGTCTAGAGAACTCTTCCCAAGTGACTCGGTCTGGTCCAAGTCGGGTCTCTTCAGATAGCCACCAGTGATGAGCATTGTCCGTCAACTGCATTCTGACTGCAGTCATCCAACGTTCCCTTGGAAGTTCAGCTGCTTCTAATTGATGTTGTGTGTTGGTGAGCCACTCATGAACTTCTGTGGGCTCCTCTTTTCCTGAGAAGGTACGGGACTTCAGCTGGCGAAAATCGACGATAGAACCCGTTGTTGGCCGTCGTGCCTGCTCTAGTATGGTTACTAAGCTGCGACTCCAAGCCTCTTGTTGAGTTTGCACTATTGCATGGATCAGTTGAAACATCTGCTGCCCGTCCATGGCCTGCCCTGGTGGAATTACGGGCAATTGCGTCGATGGTGGATTGTTATCTTGCTGGATTCTCGTGGCATGATGACTTGCTTGTTGAGCTGATCGTCCTTCATCAACTGGTGTCGCTTCATCTTCGTTGGTTACCACAACATCTTGTGGTGATATTGCAGGAGCCTCATCGTTTGTTTGTGAATCCATAACTCTGCAACCAAAAGAAACAATGAGAGGCGCTCAGGAATCAAGGCAGGATGCAATTCAACAAATTGATTCGAATCCGATATAGATATCAAGAACGTTTCAAGCAAATGGATGAGATCTTAAAACTTTCCTATCTTTATTGCAGGCCTGTTCGGTCCCTAAGTTGAAACCGAACAATTTTAGTCGTAGACCTGCATGGGCCACCACAAAAACCATGTCACGCCCCAGTCCCAAAATAACGAGGGACTGGACACGTGACAATGGCCAGCAGTACACACCAATGGACAAACCCAATTTAATGGATCCTTTGGAGCGTACTTAAGCTGTATTATATTAGTCAGGGTTTACTAATCTCATCCAAAGAACATCATGAACTAAATCAAAACTGAATTAAATGCTGAAAGTAAAGTTACGGTCGAATATCCAGCAAGAAATAATACAACATCGGGTGGAGACAAATCCACTACCGATAAACAAGAAAATAAAGACAAGAAAAAGATAACTAAAACATGCTAGGAAGTAACTAAGAAGCAGGGCCATCAACTGCAATCAAACTCTCGTCTGGTGTTGGTTCGTAAGCTGCGGTACTCCTCGTCTGCTAAATCTGGAGAACAAAACCAGGTCCTCAGGGGACATAGCAAGATACAAAAGAATACGAGCCAAATATAGTAAATGACATGCAAGATAGAGAAGAAAGTAAACACAAGCAAATAGGACACGAGAAAATCACTACATCTAAGACTGTGGCATGCCAGTGATGCTATCAAACATGACTACAAGCAATCGGGGTAATCGCATCTCAATGGGAGATCACGATCATATAGAAAGCAGTCCAACGGGGACTCACAGTCTATAGTATGTCTCTTTCGCAGCTCAGCGGGAGCTCACGAAGGAGGTAGTCAAATGAACAATTCTCTATTGCAGTACAATGGGTACTCACAATCGAGATTTGCTCAAGTGTAGTCAATATCCAATAACAATCATCCAGGAAACTAAGAAATCAATCAAGTCAACTCCAGGAATGCAGAGTAAACAATATGTCTATGGAACAAGTAGTGATCCAAGGAAAGAGCAAATAATGTTCATGCACGCAAACAGAGAAAATATGACTAGAGCAGCAGGAATAAACCAGAGCACATCAAGAACTATATATGACAGGAAAGTAACAACTGAAAAACATGCAACCATTGTACAAGTATCTTGCAAGACAATGAAAAATAATCCAGGAGATAAGCAACAAAACTGCAGGATTTGGCAAGGTATACTTGCCTGGGTTCTGTCTCCAATTTAGCTCTGACTTTAGCGGGGTTTGCAGGCAGTACTCCGGTTGCTGAAACAGACATCACCATCAGGTCCAGAAAATATTAATCAGCTAGAAACGCCTGTCCTTGAGTCCAATTTGGAGACAAGGGCAAAACGTCATTTTCGGGGCAAACGGGATCCAAATGTGGGCCGCTTTGCACCGAAAAATGCGTCAAGGTCAAAGGTCTCCAAATCAGTCCAACTTAGTGTCAACAAGTCAGGAACGATGATACGAACCCAACGGAACTTCCAGAATTGGATTCCGATGAGCCATTCTCAAAATCACCCGTCAGGTGGAGCCTGTGGGGCCCACAATACGCGATTTTCCAACGTTCTCAGAATCGAACCAAACTTGACCCACAGGACCAGCGTATTGCTACGAGTCCGATGGCGTAAGTTTCGTCTCGATCCGACGTGTGTACACTAAGTTACAGCTAGAAACAGAAAGTACGGATACTGGGCGGTGTCCGCGGATACGCACTGATCCCGGTGTGCACGCACATCCAAATCAGCTTCTGCGAAATTCCGCATGTCCGTATGAACGACGCGCACGTATCTGTGAAGACCGCACGCGACCAAGTCGTCCCGTTTGGCGGGACGTACTCAGTTCCGGGGTGAATCGGGTCGTTGGTTTTCCTGTTTTTGGATCGCGGTGTGCGATCACCTCAGGACGCGATGTCCCGAGCGGTTTACACGGACATCGAGGGGGTCATACAGGCTTCACGATAAAACTGACGGAATAGGAAACCGAGCTACGAGCAGAAAGTTGTGGGTACCTGAACAGGGTTCAAGAAGTCCGATTTGCGCGTGACAATTTTGAGTTTCCGTGTCCTGGATCCGTGTCCAAGCTGTGTCCGGGTTCTGGAAAGCCGCGGTGTCTGGGTCAGCCGTGTCCGGGCTAGGTCAGAGGTGCGTCGATGCTGTACGGCACTGGGCGGAGGTCGGCTAGGCTCTGGGACTCCTCGAAGAGGTTGGACGGCACCCAGTTTGGTCGGCCGGAGGTGAATCGGCTCACTGGAGGCGGCTCAGGCGGGGGCTCTCGGCTACGAGGAAGACGGAGAAGGAGGCAGCTGCTGCGGGAGGAAGGCGAGGTGGCTGAGGGCTAAGGAGGGAGGACCTGCAGGAGGTAGATGGCAGCGGCGAGGAGTAAGGGTGGTGGAGGCGAAGGGTTCAGGCGGGGGTTGAACTCGTCGGGCTGGAGCGGCTTCGGGCGGAGGTTGAACGGAAGGAAGGAGGCAGCGGGTCTGATGCGGGTGGCGGAGGATTTGGGGACGGCGCTCGGGTGTTCTGGTCGTTGAAGAGGGTGGCGCCGGTGGTCGTCTGGGACGGAGGGGATGGCCGGAATTGGAGGAGAGGGAAGGGAAAGCTCGGGGCCGGCTGAGGTTTAAATAGAGGGAAAAATGGAGGTGGATCGCCGAAGGTTTGGCCGGTAGACGAAGGGGAAGGGTCCTAACGTTGAGGGGAGGTGAAGAGGGACCGTCTCCGGCGGCCTCGGCGGCGGAAACGGCCGCCGGAGGAGATGAATCGGGGAAGATAAAGAATTGGGGTTAGGTTTCTAAACGGGTCGGGTCGGGTTCGCAGCGGGTCGGGTCTGACCCAGATCCGACCCGCTAGCTGAACGGTCTGGGTTGGTTAGACCGGCCGGTTTGGTCCGGTTCAACCTTAGGGTTTGGGTTTGGCTAATTATAATGGTTTAAATAATTAGTTAATTTTAACAATAGTTTTTAATGCTTTAAAAATCCATCCGGGGTCCAATAAATTCCCGGAAAATTACCCTATGTCTGGTTTTCTATTTTACACCATAAAATATTATTTTCATAATATTTTAATATTATTTAATAACATTTAAAAATCCTTTAAAAATTAAAACAACTGATTTAAATTACAGAAAATTCCAAGAAAATTCCAGAAAATTCAGAAAAATCCAAATTTATCAAATTTTGAAAATCAGGGGATTACATAAACATATTTAGTTTATCTATTTGATAATTTATTTATTTTATTTGGTCATTAATCTTAAATAGAATATATGTTCCATGTCTATGTTGTATTATGTCCTTTTGGAAGAAAAATAATGTTAGTTTACCAAAATTAATTCAGATTATATTATTCTTTGTTAACTATTTATAATTTATTATGTTTTTGTGCTGGTAAAATATATTACTTAAAAAACAATAAAGAGGGTATGAAAAAAGAAGAGGGATATAACAATTGATTCATTCTCAAAAAGGGAGGTAGCTTTATTATTAATAGAATTATAAATTCAAATTAACAATTTTCAATAAATGTGGTTAATGAAAAGATGAAATAAGCCACGTGGAAGAATTAGTTGATATAAAGAACAATAAAAATTATGGTTTTGATAATATTAATTAATGAAAATATGAATTATATATAAATATGAAAATCTTGATGGTATAATAAAAAATCGGATAGTAGAAAAGTAGAAATGAATATTCGAACATTTATAATCCAATAACCTGGATCCAAATTTTGTTATTTGAAAATCAATAATATTATTTAATTTAATATTTGTAGTGTTGAGTTTGAAAATTTTATAAGGACCTCAATTTTGTAACCGTTCAGGACCTCAAAAATCTCAAGACCGACCTTGACGACGTCTATATACATCTACAACCTACTAGTGAGTCCGGATCTGATATCTATTTATTTTTGTCCTCTCACTATTAGCTTGTGGGTTCCATTGGTGGGATCCACAAGCTAGTAGAGGAAGGACAAATTTGGTGACAGAAATAAATAGACAACAGATCCGACCTGCCAACTGTTAGAGCATCTCCAACCCTGTTGTGAGTTTGAAAAAAATGATTGCCACATAGGAATCACAACTTCATTTTTCAAAAATCCTTCTCCAATGCAAATGTGAAGGTGGTTGTGAAGTTGACATGCCAATCACATTACAAGAACAATGTGAAGTTGGTTGTCTAGATCTAGACAATGGACTTCACAGTACTTTACTTCCACATCATCAATTATGAATAAAAATATTTATAAAAAAAAAAAGAAAAAAGTAGAAAAGTTGTCTTGGAAGTTGAAAAAAAATAGTTTTTATTGTCTTCTTAATAGCTTTGCATTGGAGAACACTTTTCTATCTCATTGTCTTGTGTAAATATAATCTAGCAATATAGAAAAGACTTATAGTAATAACAACACAAAACAAGACATTAGGGTTGGAGATGCTCTTAGTCTCTTAACTTGTATTTGTAAATTGTTCCTCTCTCTCTCTCTCTCTCTCTCTGGCAAGTGGACCAGTGGCTAAGGGTTTCGGAGTCCGGACAATTAAGAGGGGAGAGGTTAATCAAACCGTCTCTCTAGTGTCCGCCACCTAATAAGGGGTTGCGAGTTTCTCACTTCACTTGCTCCAAACAAATATTAACAAAAGATTCATAGGACGCCGAATTTAGTTATAGGCTTACAGCCGTCCCCATTAGTGACCGGTCCAGTTAAAACTTTTTTTTTTGAACTAATTTATATTTAACTGGAAACGAGTAGAAAACGAACTATGCTTGATTCGCTTGACTGCGACCTTCACGTGAAGAAAACTATCTTATTTGGAAAAAAAGAAGGAACTTCTCACTGGATAGGAAAAGGTAACAATCACCTAAAAAATTCGTTCTAATAGGTCAAGACCGAAGTAATCCACTCCGTGCTAGAAGAGAAAAAATTATTGGATAAATCAAACACAGTGCATCCAACTGTTTAGATCAAATTTACATGTATAAGCTCTGGTAGAAATTTTAAAAACCATCTCCAATGGAATTTCTCTCTCCTTATTTATACGGTAGATTTTTTTTAAAAATCTTTTTTTCTTTCAACAATTATTTTTATCTTAATTCTCATACTACGTGACTATGACGTTGACGTAGGATGGTAAATTTCTACATGTAAAAATTTTTATAAATTTTTTTCATGTCTCATAACAATTAATATTGAACCATATTTTTAAACTAAATCATTAAATTGATCCTTCCATTTTCTAGTGACGTATGATAGAGACTAAGAGCTATTAGAATATATTTTTTGTTACAATTTCTACGTAGAAATTGACAACTATAATAGAAGTTTTTTAAGTAGGATACTCAATTTTAGAAATTCTTATTATTCTTATTAAATATTTTTTTTTAGATACCTTATGCTTCATTTTGGATTGATGCTGTTTTTTTTCTTCTCGAAAATTGACAGTAAATATTTTTTAATAGTAGTTCTAAAATTGTTGTCAAAAATTATTTCAAAGACCACTTAAAAAAATAAAATCAATAAAATAAGAAGAAATAAGCAATCTCGAATTGGAATCTGAACAGCTTTTTTAAGGCATTGGATGTCGAGTGCTGATGTTTATCCGTGCTCAATTTTTGGTTTGATCCTTATTCTATATTTTTTAATGTGTTGATAGCTATTATGAGTTTGTTCCTATTCCATATGAAAAGCCTGCAGTCTGGTGTTTGGAGGGAGCCAACTGTTGCTATATACTCTGTCATTATTCTTCCACTTCTCCACCATCAATCCGTCTCTATAAATATTATCATTTCGTTCCTCTGAGCTTCTTCCTTCAAGGGAAACACCATGGGACTGTCTCTGATCGAGGTCTGTTAGTTCTTTTATTTTTTTTGTAAAAAAAAATGTGAAAATTTCTGAGATCGAGAAAATGGGTCGTGCAATGATCTTTTATTTTCTTTATTTTTCTAGGGTTTCACCAAGTCGTTGGCGATGACGGTGCTGTCCGAGATCGGAGACAAGACGTTCTTCGCCGCCGCGGTGAGGCTCCATATGTTTTTCTTGTTTGATTTCTTAGTAAAAACCTTTGGATTCAAGATTAGTTTGGTCCTAGTGTTACACTACAAATATCGGTGTGTGCGTCCGTGTCGGACGCGAAAACAGACACTCCAAAATATGCTAGGGCGAATCAAAATAGGTACCGTGTACGTATTGAGTCATGTGGTGCCATTTCCGTACAACATAGGAGGAGGAGGCGGCGGCTCAAGCTTTGTAGACTACATCTGGACAAATAATAAAATATGGATGAAATTTGATTGGATGAGATCTTGACAGAATCCTCTTGACTTACCAGGATGTGCAATTTCTTCTAGTTATTTGGTTGATGGAATATGATGCGGTTTTTTTTTTAGTATTTGGTTGATGGAATATGATTCTTCGCCAAGAAAGTTGAGCCTAGGGAAAGAAGCATAGTTGCCTAGTGGCCAAGTGACCATGTTATGAAAAACAAGATTCTGCCTACCAATTTTCTGAGTTGTGACAAGCTCTTCAATTCTTGTTAATGCATTTAGAATTACATAGAGGAAGATAGCAAGGAAAGAAAACGTAGTAGAGGCCTAATCACGCACCTCGATTCAACTCTATCAAACTATCTGTGATAAGCAATGAATCATATCCTATAACTTGCTTACATCACCAAATCAATTTGAGATACCTACATTTTTTTTTCTTTTTCTTCTGAATCCCCTCTATTTCAGTTCAATTTTAGATGTCTAGATTCTAAAACTTACTTGAGTAAAGTGTTGGCATGTAGGCCCATATACATGGTGCATCATGTGTGGGTGCACCAAGCTGTGCAATCCCAAACCAATTAGTTAGGATGTTAACCAATTTGGTTATAGGGATAAGGATGAGATCATTTGGAGAGATCTTACCCATCTCAATTATTAGTTAAGAGAGACATTTTCTAGTAACATACAATAGAGAAATACTCTCGTCCCTCAATTGCATTCTTATGCTTGTTGCGTGGTGGAAGAAGAAGGGGGTTTTCAAGAGATGGCCTTCTTCATACCATTGATCATGGGACGAGCTGTAGATGACAAAGATCTGGTAAGCCTAATCGTAGGCTTCATTGCACAAGTTGGAGAAACCATATGAATCTCCTTCTTTGTAGGATAACATTCGTATCAGAGCGTTGAGCTCGATCCCAGACAACATTTTTGATTTCATGAATACTTTAAAATACTTTTGCATGATATAGATCTCTAAAATATATCCATCTTACTAAGTAGTTTTATATGTTCTTATGTTTTAATGGGACTATTTCATGATTCATAAATTAGATGTATATTGATCAGGTTAGAGATTTGATGCTCAAGGCTAATGAATATGTGATGAATTGTAAGTACGATAAGCATCATTCCTCGTGATGAACTCGCCTCTAGTCCCATAGCACTCACAAAGGAAAATTTCAATAATTAGGCAATCTTCCTTGCACTGCCAACGGCCTAACTACAACCAATCTATGCCGGAGATCTTCGACCACATGCGACCTATTATGATCTGATTCGAAAAAGACGTTGCACATGCCTTACGACATTTTTAAAAACCTGAATTAAACAATCATAATTGAAGTGTTTAGGTCCTAACCCAGCTACTTAATTAAGCAATTTTAACATATCATCGCCTACCCACATGCAAAACAATATAAAAATAAACATGGCCCAATCCAACTGCAGAATTAACAATAACCATAGTTATTGGAATTTTGCCTTTGGTAGCGCTCCGGTACTAGAGGCGAGTTCATCATGGAGTATTCGAGAATTTTCATCACATATTCATAAGGCTAACCATCAAAGCTCTAGTCTAATCAATATTGATATGATTTATGAATCATGTAATTAGTCTCGTTAAACATGACATTTGCTCATATTAATAATGTTCATAAATCATGTTTTTGATTATGCAGAAGATCTGAATTCTAAATAACAGATAAAACTAATAATAATATCAATTTATTTTAGAGATCCATATCATGCATAGTATTTTGAAGTATTCATGAAATCATAACGTTATCGGGGATCGAGCTATAACGCTCTGATACCAATATTATACGAACAAGGAGAGTCATATCTTTCCTCAGTCGTTTATGAAGCCCACAATTAGACTTCTAGGATCTTTGTCGTCTTCGGCTTGTCCAACGATCAATGATATGAAGGAGGCCACCTCTTGGAACCGCATTCTTCCTTTACCACCCAATAAGCATAAGACTACAAGAAAGAGAAAAAAGAAAATATTTTTTTACTGTATGTCACAAGAAAAAGTTATCTCTTAACTAATAAGAGAGAGGTGTGAGATCTCTCCAAATGATCTCATCTGTATTCCTATGACCAATTGGTTTGGGATTGCATGGCTTGGCACATCCACACATGATGCACCATTATGAGCACCCATATGGACCTATATGCCAACATAAACCATGTTTTTTGAAGCGGGTGTCTGAGGAGGAGGGGGGGAGTGTTTCCAAAAACATGGCTTGGTGCACCCACACAGGGTGCACCCATGTGAGTTCCCATATGGGTCTACATGTGTTTTTTGAAGCGGGTGTCTGAGGAGGGGGGGCTGAGGAGGAGGGAGGAGTGTTTCCAAAATCTGTCATTGTATATAACGGGCCCATCTGTATTTTCTGAAAGGAACTGTTACAGCTTCTGAGCATAAACAATATGATCAATAATTTATTAATTAACACCGGATTAATCATCAAAATATTATCAAACTTATGCTGGTTTTCTGAAAACACACTCAGACAGAACACAATTTCTGAAGCAAGAGTGAGCACCATTTTTAGTTTTTGCAACCCTATGTTGCACTGACATGAATACGATGTGAGACAGTACGTATACGGCGACACAAACATGATACATAATTTGGTGTATACTACTTATTTGGAGTATAGTGCCGTGTCCAATGCGTGTCCGACACGATATGATATGGGCACAGCATAATTTTTGGAGTGCACGCTTCTTAAATAACCCAATTTGTAATGCCCGCTTGAGGAAGAAGAGTCTAGTCAATATTCTTTTAGCGTTAATCTATCCACAGTAGACGCTAGAAGAAATACAACTACTTTTTGAACTAACTCTTTCTCAGGCTAGTCTTATAACCTTTGCTTTTCATCCTTTTTAACAGTTTAGGTTCTAATTTAAAAGTCATTGGCATCCCATTTCCCCCCCTTCTTTTTGGGGAGTTTCTTTTATTCTCTGCCGTATTTTTCTTTACCTGATGCTTAAATGAATATCTTCAGATTTTGGCAATGCGTCATCCACGGAAATCTGTCCTAGCCGGTTGTCTTGGGGCATTAATTGTGAGTACTCTCGTCCTTTAGGAAGATTAATATTTTAGTTCCATACTGTGGACTGTTGTTTTGTCTTGAGTTACTTAGATACTATGTTGGATACAGGTGATGACTATCCTATCTGCTCTACTGGGCTGGTCTGCACCAAATCTTGTAAGCAAGTTGTTTATGGATAGTAGAAAAGGTTGTTGTGTTATTGCGTTTCTAGGCTTGACTGTCCATGGATCACCTTAACTCACAGTTGTTTATGTGGTTTCAATATTTTGTTTAGCTTATGCACTGCATTTCAGATTAACGTGGTTTTTAAACTTGTTTGATACCTTGCCTAATGCATGAGTGAGATTAATGATGCTGATTCGTGATTCAGGTTGAATGAAGGTTTCTTTTTGAGAAACCTGCGTAGTACTTAACTTAGTAGCACCGGAAGCTAGAGCCCAGCCAATTACAAAAGAAGGATTATTGCTTATTCAATCATGCTTACTCTCCTGTTTTTGAGAACGACAATTTTGTTAAGAACTTAATACCCTGCAAGAAACCAAATATATGTATATTCATTAGTGAAGAAAAACACAATGTATATTTATTAATGCTTCCATGCAAACTGCATATACCTTTAGTGACCTATAAAATGAATTCATGATGTGCCACATGATTAAAAAATAATTCATCATCTTGCAAAATCCAGATTTGAACCTCTCAAAGATTAAATCCAGATTCTGACTTAATATCCTAATTGTTTCCCTTTTAATTGACTTGTCCTGGATGTCCTAACTGACATACTATTGAATTGGTGCAGATCTCTCGCAAATGGACACACCATATAACTACTGTATTGTTTTTTGGATTTGGGATTTGGTCTTTATGGGAAGGATTTACAGAAGAAGGGTATAACTATTACCTACTAAACAAACAACCATAAATATGAACATAATTTCATGAACTTGTTTAATGCTTATTGCAATCTTTGTTCTGTTTCTTACTCTAGGGAATCTGAAGAGTTGGCGGAAGTAGAAGCAGAACTGGTTGGTGATTATTACCGATATCTTTAGTCAATTTCTCTTTCTAGTAGCTTTTCATAAGTTCATATCAAATGATCAGGATGCTGATATGAAAAATGATGGCAGTGGAGCAAAAGACAAGTCTCAGGTCAGAGTGTACTGCTCTTATAAGAGTTTCATAGATCTCCACTCTAGTTCTTTATACAACACATTCCTTGTTCTTTTTTTTTTTCCTTTTCATAATATCAAAAAGTAATTGAATCCCTAACAGTGATGGGCAGGTGATGCTTGGTGTATATACCATAATACTTGTTCTTTTAAGTTTGATAAAAAGGATAATCACCTGACGGTTTCACGGTTTCTACATTTCTTCATCAAATTTTAAGCCAAATGTGACCCATGTAGATCCTGGGTGTTTGTTACTTGCAGGGCTGGACAGCATGCAACACCCATCTAATAATTGCTGGAATATTAGTTTGACATTCTGCATAAACATGTTTGTTTGATTTAAGATTATGCTGTGTTCTCTGTGTAATGATATTTCTTCTCGTAGTTTGGTTTAGTAGAATCTTCATCTTGATATTTGTGAGCCAGTGTGACAAACCGGCCACAATTGATCTTGCGGATATTACTATTTTTTTCATCAATTTTAGCTAAATATTGCTTATTTATGAGGTTCATTGTGTCAGCAAGTTGTTGCTGCTTTATTGAATGTGTCCGGGCAGTTTATGCGCAGTCTTGATTTTCGTGTCGGTCTTTGTCTACCTCGTAATCCGTGCCGCATCGATTTGCATTGGTCACAATCTAATTTCTCTCTTAGTGTTCCGCCACAAAATTCATTATTGCCAAGTAACTTTTTATTCCAAACTTTTAGAGGATGATTTATCGCTAGTTTGAGGGAAGTGTCACTGTGTCAGATATATAGACTTACGTTGATCCTCACATATCCTCATCTGTTAGTTCTTCCATCATTGTTTTGTTGAAAATCCCACTTTTACTGACCAATATAGTTCTGTATATCAACTTTTAAATTGATTGATCTTTGGACACCTGTACATGGGCAAGATGCCCATTAACTAAGTGTGCTTCGTGCAATGCACTACTTCAAAGTATCAACTTTCCAAATCCATTGCCAAACCTTGTAAATGGGATAGTCCATTGCCAAGTTGCTTCCATGAGTATTAATTTTGTTGTATATGTCAGTGCATCATATGACCTTCAGCGTTTCTTTTTCTCCTTCACCATGCCAATTTATAATAAGTAGGTACCATATTGTATTTAGTTTTATTGTCTGCCTGTCTAGGTGCCCATGTATGTGTTGTAAGAGCAAGGCCCGTTTACTTATGTTCAAAATAGTGTGGAACCCAGATGCTGACACAAGCAGGACCAAAATGGTTTTTTTTTTTTTTAATGACAATATAGTGCCAAATCAGGTACCATGGAAATCTAAATCACGATATTTGGTCATTGAAGTGGTTCTGTTGCCAACTGCTTTGCATTTATTTCATACTAATAGGTGTTTCAAACTTGACACATTTGAATCACCAAGTTTCATTCCGATTATACCTTTTCTCTTAATTATCTGAGAAATATGATTTGAAAGTTATGTCTGACGTGTTAGCAAATTGTAAAAGCAGTCTAATTTGTAGAGTGATTTGTCATCAATTATCTTACTCAGGTTCCCTTCTTTAAATCAACATTCTTTTTACATAGTTTTACTGAGGCATATCTTCATATCTCATTTGTAGGAGGATGAAGACTTGAAGAAACGACAGAGGAGATTTCTCACCCAGTTTTTCTCACCTATTTTTCTCAAGGTACTAGTTGCAAGTGCGAGATTGGTATCATGTACCATTCTCAGATGCAGGAATGTATTGGTATTTTTTATGACATCTTTACCATCTCATTCCATTTCGTTTTACCCATTTTCCTGCAGGCATTTTCTATCACTTTCTTCGGTGAATGGGGTGACAAGAGTCAGGTACGTATGGTGCAATTACTTCATCTTAATGCTGTTTTAACAGATTCCGGAGTGGTGCATTCTAAAAAAAAGAGGTGGTGGTGCATGTTTTGGACCTACTTAATACATTAATCTATCTTTCCCTTTTTCCTTCTCAGATTGCTACAATTGGGTTGGCCTCGGATGTGAACCCTTTCGGTGTGGTCCTTGGTGGAATTTTGTATGATCAAATATCTTTCTTCTATTTTTTGTGTGGGTACACAATGTTCCTGTATTGATCAAATTATTTCCTGATGCAGAGGGCAATCATTGTGTACTGTCGCAGCTGTTATTGGTGGCAAGAGCTTGGCATCTAAGATATCTGAGAAAATGGTGAGAAATCAATCTCCCTCTTATTTGGCTTCCATTTATTACTATAAATTTGGGACCAATCTGGATATACTGTTGAAAATTTTCGATATACTTAGGTGGCATTCTCCAGTGGGATACTTTTCCTTGTGTTTGGTCTCCAGTCTTTCCTTTCCACAGTGTAACGATGGAGGCTGACCTGAGAATATTTTATAGATTTATGCTGGCTCAGATGTTTATTGTCAGCATTTTATCAATGTTTGCACAGTACCAGGAATGATTCTCATCTATGACTCCTCCCTCATTTGATGGGCATATATTAAGAAGGTTTTCATTTGGCTGAGACCTACTGCCTTCCCAGCCTGATCAGTTATTTTGTTTAGTGAAAATGGATAGTTTGAATCTCAGAAAATTTGTTATGGCAGTGTTAGTGATGATATAAACAGGAAAAATATTGTTATGCGACTAGGTGATTTATATGAGACGTAAACAGGAAAATATTACATATTTCTTGCAAATTTGCCGTTTATTTCCTACTATTGAAAATGACTGCATGGAAAAACTTGAGTTTTGCTTTGATTTTTTTTAATTTTTTTAATTTACTCCTGTGTTTTGGCACTAAAGTGAAAAACAAAAAAGAGGATATTGAATCATCTTGAGGCAATCCATGGTGAGCATGATTGATAATGTTTATTCTTCGAACAGAAGGATTGCGCATTGTGAAGTATGGCTGGCTCAATGTAAATCAATATGCTATCAATAAAACCTTAACCAATAACTCAACCAGCTATATAAGAATCTATTGACGATTTTTTTTATAAAATGCCCAACCTAAAGTCTCTTGATTCCTATTGTCGTTATATTGCTTAAGACTTCTCCCACTACAACACTTAGCCATGGAGCACAAGAACGTTCTACCAAAGGCCCAACGTGTTAACCGTCTATATGGACTTACTTTTAAGGACTTACTTTTAGACGAAGATGTATGATGATATTATTTTTCCGGATTGCATTAAATCAAAGAAGTAACATTGTACAAGATAAACAAGATAATTAAGAATCGAAAAATTGATTAAAAAATGTGAATAATAATGAGATATAGATACAATTTTACTTGAAAAAAGTATGGGACGTCGGCCGACGACGGTGGAAGATGAAGCTGCAGAGGAGAGGTGGGGAGAGTGTGAGTTTTAGAGAGAGATTGAGGGAGGAGTGTTCGTACGGAAAAGAGATGAGAGGGCGCTCGAGAGCGGACTTTGGAAAAGTGACATGCCATGCTGACAGAGTGAGGGAGCGTTGTCGCCTGTCGGCTGTCGCCTCTGTGACAGGGGGAGGGGTCGGAGTGTCGGCTCGGTGTGTGTGTGTGTGTGTGTGTGTGTGTGTGTGTGAGTGAGAGAGAGAGAGAGAGAGAGAGAGAGAGAGAGAGGTCGATTTAATTGGGTGGGCGGCTTGGGTGTGGACTGGATACATAGGCAAGGGAAAAATAAAATGGTGTGCTGGGGGTGGCTGCTCTTTGAATATAACGTGGTTCTACCTAGATCAGACTTCGTCCAAAAGACAAGGGAAGAATAGCTAGCTTTATTGAAATTAAATTTTGTTTACAAAGATTATACAAACATATATACACAAAAATATATAATATATTGGGACCCTCGCTCAATGAGTTGTCCTTCTCCCTTTGGTGACCCCCTTAATGATTTTCTTAGCAAACCAAGTAAAGCGATCTTTTTTTTCCTCAAGCACGCTAAGGTAGGGCATGCACTGACCCTTAAATAGGATCTTCTCAACATCACGAAGAGAGGAGTAATCTAGACCGTCCAAGTAGCAACTTAGATCTGAACCGTTTCCTACAAAGACCTAATCTGGAGCCAACAGTCGGTTTATCATCGGTATACTTGATGAGAACAAAATTGTGTCCAAAACTTGCTCGAACGTTTCAGCACTTTATGAAAGACCGACGGTACATATATCGACGGCATGTAGCAGCTACGTCGATCTGACTGTACGTATCGAACCCCTTCTAGATGCTTCAGACTCCTTCCGGACTTCTCTGATCATCAAATGATGTCCCTAGCTGGTCCGTCAGCTTTACTCACCGCGTAGAGAAGAACTTCTCTTTTTAATCTTGAGCTTAGCTTTGCATGTAGCCCGTAGACTAGCGTGAGCTCATTTGTATACGAGTTACTGATATCTGGACAAAATTTTGCCAATTATGTTCCATTGCAATATTTTGCTGATTTTATTTGACTTCAGAATCTTGCTGCCGATTATGTCAAATAACTTCATACACAAAAAGCACAGCCTCATTAACAAATTCGTTACTGTCCAGGAAATGATGAGCTCTTCAATTGTCTGACCAAACTACATACCACCTCTATAACAACCATCGAGCTATCATACTCTACTGGCACTAAATGGCTAGAAATAAATATAAGACCGCCATGTTTATTTCATCCAATATGAGGGTCTACGCCAGCTCAAATATTTGGACAGGACATGATATCTGCATCTAGTTAGGGCCCAGCTACAGAAGCAAAACCAGTTGCTTAACTATCTATCTATCTATCTATCTATCTATCATATAACACACATGGAAGAAGAATGCAGAGTAAAAGCATCAACAGGGCCGGTCCTATAATTTATGGGGTCCAGGACAAAATGAGAAACTTTTTTTGCCGGTCCTATAATTTATGGGATCCAGGACAAAATGAGAAACTTTTTTTGCCGGTCCTATAATTTATGGGATCCAGGACAAAATGAGAAACTTTTTTTTTTCCCATTAAATAATTTTTTTAAAAAATTTGAGTTACATTCCACTTTATTTATCCATATTCAAGACGCATATAACAGGATTACCATAATGTATGATACCTTCCACTTTTAACGAAAAATAACAGTTTGACTGTTAATTTTTTGACCGAAAAATCCATTCCTTCTTCTCAACACTCCCCTCCTCTGCCGTGTACGAAGGGAGTATTTTTGTTCAAATTTTTTGATCGAAGGAGTTGACTGTTAGTTGGAGATGATTTCCATCAAAAGTGCGGAATGTCATATATTATAGTAATCGTGTGGGATGCACCTTAAATATGGATAAATAAAATAAAATAAAATACAACTCAATTTTTTTCTAGATTGTTTTAGCATTTTTATTGACAAAAATGTAGAACGGGCAAACCTCATTGGACCAAAAATACGAACAAAAGCAAATACATGTGATCACAAAATGGGAAGAAGTTGAAAAATAGAATTTGTATACTTCGATTGAATATCCTATCCATACATGCAAAAAATATATTTCATCCAAAACTTTTGATGTTCGATGTTCCAATCCTTATTCTTCCATTTACCTCTTTTAAGGATCATGTCAACATAAACAAGAAGACAAACCATATAATTTTCCTTTTTCGGTGACAGTCTACACATGCAAAATTGTAACTAGAAAACACCAAAAGGACAATTTTTAAAAAATATTACTTTTATTACTCAAAATATTGCAAAATAAATTAGATAATTTGTACTCTTATGATAAAATTATTAATAATATGTCAATATCCTAATGCAGATCAAATTTGTGACAAGATACATGAAGCATTACCTTCAATTTGTGTCAAGATCCAAGCCAACACCTTAGAGCTTAAAACTGAGACATTACTGTATGATGTCCGGACTTAGTACAAAGAGAGAGATATATATATATTAGTATATTTTTTTATGGTTTTATATAAAGCATAGTGGAGAATTAGGAGATGAAGAAGAGAGAGAGGAGGAGAAAAGGCGTACGTGTAACTGCGCATTACTGGCCTTCCTTTTTTTTTTTTTTTTTTATTCGGTCTACGCGGTTACGACATTCCTTTAAAACCTAATATTTAAAGCTAAAAAGCCAAAGTTATGTTAAAATTAGCGGCCTTTTAAATTCGGAGGCCAGGACGGTCTGTCACGTACAATATTTTATGGTTCCATCAAGATTCGATAAGCTTTCAAAATTCTACACATAGAGAAATAGAATTCAGCACATAACATAATACACTTTCCATTTTAGAAACTTACTTTGTAGTTATTTGGCAATAATAATGATGTAAGAAATATTTTAAGATATAGAATAATTTTTAGGATATTTCCGAGAATAATCTTTGGAATATTTCCTTTCCAGAAGGTTCTTGTAAGTCCTTGAGACAATATAAATAGGGGGAGACTCATTTGCTCTCCACTACTGAAAACTTGTAATATTTTCCAATATCAATAAAGAAGTCTTCAAGTTTCCATCTTGCTCCACTGTTCTCTATTTTTCTTAGCGAGATAGCTAAGTTCGTGGTCGGGAAGACTTGCACGAGTCTTCGAGGAGGAAGTTCGTGCGCCGCACGGGTCGAAGCGAAGGAAAAATTACTGAGTCCGTGACAAGTGGTATCAGAAAGAAGGTCGATCGTAGCCATGTCGACATCCGAGATCAGCTCCGACCAGCGTCCTGCATCGTCCAAGAAGACAAACAGGAGAGGTAGAAGCAAGGAACCAACGCAGGAGCCGACCCTTGACGATTTGACGTTCCGCCTGGAACTCTTGGAGCAAGGCGTGATAGGTGTAGAGATGCAAATGGAGCAGAACCAGACGGCTTACGAAGAGTTCTCTCATGGGTTGGAAGCTAATGACGGCACAATAGTTGCAGAGGCAACGTGTCCAAGATCTGAACACGGCCGTCGCGGCTGAGAAGCTAATGGAGTATCGACGGAGCTATACGTCCAAGCCCAAGCCAAAGGCCACCACCAAGGACAATGGTGGGGGAGAGAAGAAAGGCAACGGAAAGGAGGCCCCGTCGAAGGACAAGCAATATGCGAAGCCCCAGACGGAGCACAAGATTGAATGCTTCGTGTGCAGAGGAAACTACTTCGCCCGCGACTGCAAAAACAAAGGCAAGCGGGTAAACGTGGTCCAAGGAGAGGAGGCCGAGGATGAAGGACCAATGATGGGGGCTCAGATGAGAGCCATACGCTTGCTCAATGCCTTGAAGAGCAAGGCCATCTTGACCAAAGCACCGAATCAAGAACTTAATGTACGTGGACGTGAAGATCAACGACCAGAGTACGAGGGCGATGGTTGACACGGGGGCAACACACAACTTCGTCTCGGATGCGGTGGTCCAGCGCTTGGGTCTAGTGCTAGAGAAGGATTCAAGCAAGATAAAGGCGATCAACTCAGCGGCTCACCCCGTGTAGGAGGTGGCCAAGGGTGTGAAGATAGAGGTGTGAGACTGGACGGGAGTCACCAATCTCACGGCCGCACCTCTCGAGGACTTCAAGATGATGCAAGGAATGGACTTCCTGACTTCGGCAAAAGCAGTTCCAATGCCTCACTTGAGAGTCGTCGGGATCATGAAGGAGGGCTCGCCGTGCATGGTGAATGTTGCACGAGACGAGTCTGCAAAGGTGAAAGCTCTCTCCGCCATCAAACTCAAGAAAGGTGTGAAGCACGAAGAGATGGCATACCTAGCGGTTCTCAAGACGGAGGAAGCACACGTGCATGGGGATCTTCTGCCTGAGATCAGCAACGTCCTCATGGAGTTTAGGGATGTCATGCCGTAAGAGCTTCCAAAGAGGCTACCTCCGCGGAGGGAAGTGGACCATGCCATCGAGTTGGAACCGGGCACGAAGCCTCCCGCGAAGGTCCCATACCGCATGGCCCCACCAGAGCTTGAGGAGTTGAAGAAGCAACTAAAGGAGCTGCTCGATGCTGGAGTCATTAGGCCGTCTAAGGCTCCGTTCGGCGCACCAGTGCTGTTTCAGAAGAAGAAGGATGGAAGCCTTCGCTTGTGCATTTACTATCGTGCACTTAATAAGGTGACCGTCAAAAATAAATATCCTATCTCGTTGGTGGCAGACTTGTTCGATCAGTTGGGAGGCGCGAGGTACTTTTTCAAGCTGGATCTGCGCTCGGGATATTATCAGGTGCGGATAGACGAAGGAGATGAGGCCAATACCGCATGAATCATGAGGTTTGGAGCTTATGAATTTTTAGTTATGCCTTTTGGTCTAACAAATGCTCTTGCGACATTTTGCACTTTGATGAATAAGCCCTTCTACCCCTTTCTCGACCGGTTCGTCGTGGTTTATCTCAAAGATATCGTCATGTACTCAAACACGATGGAGGAGCACATCGAACACTTGAAGGCGATTTTCCAGGTGCTAAGGGAGAACTAACTCTTCGTCAAGCGGGAGAAATGTTTCTTTGCCCAAGAAGAGATGTCGTTCTTGGGGCATTGGGTTAGACGTGGAAAAATATGGATGGACGAGACGAAGGTCCAGGCCATACGGGAGTGGGAGGCCCCCACCAAGCAACAGAGCTGCGATCTTTCTTAGGCATGACGAACTACTATCGGCGGTTCATCCGAGGATACTCCGCCATAGCCGTACCACTCACAGACCTGTTGCGGAAGGATCACGCATGGAGCTGGACGTCCAAATGCGATGAGGCATTTGATGCACTGAAGAAGGCAGTGACGAAGGAACCGGTCTTATCATTACTGGACTACTCCAAGCCGTTCGAGGTTCATACTGACGCGTCTGACTTCGCCATTGGAGGGGTGTTGGTGCAAGAAGGGCACCCCATCGCATTCGAGAGCCACAAGTTGAATGACATAGAGCGGCACTATACGGTGCAAGAGAAGGAGATGACATTGGTAGTACATTGCTTGCGGACGTGGAGTCACTATCTCCTTGGCACCAAGTTCGTGGTGATGACAGACAATGTTGCCACGAGCTACTTCCAGACGCAGAAAAAATTGTCCCCCAAGCAAGCGAGATGGCAAGACTTCTTGGCCGAGATTGACATGGAGCTGCGATACAGGCCGGGGCAAGAAGAACAATGTGGCCGATGCACTCAACAGGAAGGCCAAGCTAGCAACGGTGTGCTTGCTCAAGGGTGACTTACTTGAGCATATCAAGATGGGTATGACGGAGGACCCATTGACACAAGCTTTGGTGAAGCTCGCTCATGAAGGCAAAACGCGAAGGTTTTGGCTAAGGGATGGGCTTCTCTACACGAAGGACGACAAGGTGGTCGTTCCTAAGTGGGGTGGCTTGCACAGACAACTACTCTAGGAGTGCCATGATACCAAGTGGGCTGGACATCCGGGTCAGAAGAGAACATTGGCATTGCTGGAGGCCGCCTATTATTGGCCTCGCATGCACGAAGATGTGGAGGACTACGTGTGCACTTGTCTTGTATGCCAGCAAGACAAGATGGATCACCAGCGACCCGGGGGCCTGCTTGAGCCTCTCCCCATGCCGAGTCGACCATGGGAGAGCATATCAATGGACTTCATCTCTGCGTTGTCTAAGGTGGGGACATTTGGTCCATCCTCGTGGTGGTGGTGGACCGATTCTCCAAGTGCGGGACCTTCATAGCTGTACCGACGGATTGCACTGTAGAGGAGGCCGCGCGCTTGTTCACTTCCCATGTGGTGAAGTTTTGGGGCATCCAGTAAAGCATCATCAGCGACCGAGACCCCTGCTTCATAAAAAAGTTTTGGACGGAGGTCTTCAAGATCCTTGGGTCGGACCTACACTTCTCGACTAGTTTTCACCCGCAGATGGACGGACAAACAGAACGGGTCAACTCCTTACTCGAGGAGTACTTGCAGCACTTTGTGAGTGCCAAACAGCGGGATTGGGTGCATCACTTGGACATCGCTCAGTTCTGTTACAATCTCCAAATGAGCGAGTCGTCTCACAGTAGCCCGTTCGAGTTGGTAATGGGTCAACAACCGCTCGCCCCACACACACTGAGTACGGGGACATCGGGCAAGAGCCCCGCGGCCCACCAGTTTGCCTCAGACTTCAGGGAGAATATGGATATTGCCAAGGCATTTCTGAAAAAGCCGCACGCAAGATAAAGAAATGGGCCGACGCCAAGCGAAGGCCTGTTGAGTACAAACAAGGAGACTTGGTGATGGTCAAGCTTCAACCGCAGTAGTTCAAGGTATTTCGTAAGGTGCACAAGGGACTGATTCACAAGTATGAAGGCCCACTCTCCGTCCTTAAGAAGGTAGGCAAAGTTGCCTACAAGCTCGAGCTCCCCGTCAAGCTGAAGATCCATCCCGTCTTCTATAATGAGCCGCTCCGCATCTATACGGATAGCCGATTCAAATGACACAAGTGCGATGACCCGACCCACTTTGCTCAGTGAGAATACTTGCTTGAGGCAAAGGATTTCCAGACTTGGCCCTTCAGGAATTCAGACTTAGACTTTCAGAGGCTCGTTCGGAGTATCGCTCGACCGAGGCAAATCATCGCTAAGGTGGGTGGCTACGATGAACTTGTCTTTGCTTAGCCAGCACACTTAAAATACGGTTGATATATGCTATTCGCTAGAAGAATCACCCCTTACATGCTAATAAAGAATATAACATATCTAGCTAAGGGAATAATCCCATCTGATACATCTTTGTATAGAATATGGAAGTAGATCGGTTGAACGGAATGGTAGGCTCGCTTTACAGTTCTTATAATTTTACTTTGTAGTGTTGCTTTTGTTCCTTATATGTTCTTTGAAGTACATTGCTCTATATGTTTTAAAATGCTCGTCACATAGACATGGCCTCGGTACAGAAGCACAACATAGATTCTGGTTAGCTTACCTGTGGCAGAAGACTATCAAAATAGTCATTCCAAGCCAAATAATAGAAACATAGAAAGTCTTCGGGACCGTTGGGTCGCCAAGGCAACTCCCAAAATAGAAACTGTAATAAGTAGTAAGACGGCAGTGTAAATAATGCATGGAATAGAACACAACAGATCATGAGATCTCTGAACGAGTAAAATGTATAAACACTATGTCAAGTAGCTACGTTCATTCAATGGTCTTAAAGTGTTGCATATAATAAAAGCTTAGTGTTGATCGTCAATGGTCATGGAAAACCTGTGCACAGGCTTCAGGTTCCTGCGGACGGTACGCTAGTCGTGCCGGGGCCGATCCGAACCGGTCAGGAATATTTCAGATAGTCGTTTGATTCGGCCGAGAAGGCGTGTAGCGAGGCTCGCTACCTGCGTTGCATTCCATTTCCGTGCCGAGACTATACCTTGTCCATGGCGGCTCGTCAGGTCATAAGACCAAGTTTGTATCATTAGTATATTGCATACGTGGCGGCAACCCACGTATCGGCTCGTAGGAACTTGTGGCAAATAATGGATATAAAGTAACCTGAAGTTTGAAACACATTTGTGTAGTCTAAGTAAAATATGCCTATACAAGTATAACATATCGGTGTAAAATGAGTATAAGACATCTGAGTAATCTGTACAACCTGAGTCACAAAATGATAAGAGTATTATAAACTGTGTATATCGTGCACTTGGTTTAGAAACACGCTTTTAGCATACCTGTGTTCGTTATACGATCTTGGGATTTCTATATATCTATATTCGTGATTGGTTTAACTTGGTTTTATACTTGGGCAGGGAAGGACAAATGGTAAGTTGGTAAGTTGTCACGCCCCAGTCCCAAAATACCGAGGGACTAGACACATGGCAATGGCCAGCAGTACGCACCGATGGACAAACCCAATTTAATGGATCCATCAGGGCATACTTAAGCTGTAAAATCAAGTCTACGACAATCATGGCACAACTATCTCATCCACACAAGATATAAGATATGATCCACAGAATAAATAAGGAATGTAAATCATCAGCTAGTCTCACAAAGTACTTCGGGGAACAACCCGATAAATATCTAGTACAATGGTTCAACAGACCAGAAAAATAAAAGACTGAAATAATAATAAAAGCTGAGCATGATCATGGATGCTCAAGAGAAGTCTTCGGCTAAGACCTCGTCCTCAGATGGCGGTACAGCTCCTGGATCGGCTCCTCCTGCTGCGGTCCCGTATACCTCGGGATAACCCTCGTCTGCAAAATCTGGGGACAAAATCCGGATCCAGGTCCTCAGGGGACATAGCAAGGTACAAGAAAGCTCATGCCAAAATAAATACAGTGCAGCAAATAATGAAGTAAGCAGGGTAAGTATGTAAACATCTGTATAAATATAAGAGAGAATATCAATAGTACTCAGGTTGAACAACTACAAGCTCTGTGTAGGGGAGCCGGTAGCAGTGGTGTCAAGAGGTGGTCTAGCTCAGCGGAAGACTGAGTAGCCGGCATAACATAATCAACCTGTAGCCTGTGGGTCTCTCCAGCAATAGATGGAACAATAAGGGAATACTAAATAACCAGCTAAGTGATATGCAAGATGAGAGCAGCACTAGAACTCAGGCTGAAGCATACTACAAGCTCTGTGTAGGGGAGCCGGTAGTAGCAGTAGTAATGAGTAATGGGCCAAGCTCGGACTTCAGAGTCTTGGGCCTCACAATAGTAGGGGTGTATATATAAAATTAGCCTGTAGTCTGTGTGTCTCTCCCCACCCAATGTAACCACACAAATCATGAACATAACGTCTCACGTCCATGTCAGCGGGGTCATAACTAATGCACAAGTCATAATGTATCTAGAATATAGAATCTATGCCAAGTCCTATACAGAATCACCTCGAACATCTCGGGAAGATCCTGTCTCATGATCAGTGTCCAGTGTCCTGGGTTAAAGTGTACTTGGTAAGACAAGTACGAGAAGATAAAGTGTCACGAATGTCCATCTCTAGATGACCGTACCCAACACCGCGTACGATGTTGGCACCCGACTGATAATCGGACGCTAAGTACGTCAAACGGTCCTAGGTTAAACTTGCACAGCAATATAATGAAGCAAGAAAAATATGAAACAATACTGCAGAGTTTGGCAAGGTACACTTGCCTGATGTTTGAATATCAACTGTCGTCCTGGTATCGGTGGATCCGGTAGGGACTACTCCAAAAGCTGTAATAAATATCACCAACCGTCTCAGAAGATGTCAAATAGCTAGAAATGCCTGTCCTTACGTCCAATTTGGACACAGGGGCAAAAAGGTCATTTTTGGATTAAAGCGGGGTCACATGTGCTTTGCACCGAAAAGCGCGTCAGGGTCAAAGGTCTCCAAATTACTCCAACTCAGTGTCTACAAGTCAGGAACGATGATACGAACCCAACGGAACCTCCAGAATTGGATTCCGATGAGCCGATCACAAAATCACCTGTCAAGTGGAGCCTGTGGGGCCCACGATACGTGATTTTGTCAACGTTCTCAGAATTGAACCAAACTTGGCTCACAGGACCAGCGTATTGCTACGAGTCTGGTGGCATAAGTTTCGTCTCGATCCGACATGTGTACACGAAGTTACAGCATATTCCAGAAAGGACGGATACGGGGTGTCGTCGGCGGATACGCGTTGATTTCGGGGTGCACGCACCTCCGAATCGACTTCTGCGAAATCCCGCACGACCGTATCAATGTCGCGCACAGTTCGGTAAAGACCGCGTGCGACCAAGTCATCCCGATTGGCGGGGCGCACTCAGTTTCGGTTGAAATAGGGTGCTATTTTTCCTGTTTTTGGATCGCGGTGTGCGATCACCACAGGACGCGATGCTCCGAACGAGTTGCACGAGCACCGAGAGGGTCATACAGTCTACGCTACGCAACTGACGGAATCAAAAATGGAGTAACGAGGATGGAGAAAACGGTACCTGAACAGGGCTCCGTGAAGACTGATTCTCACGTGTCCGAGGGTACTGTTCGTGTCCTGCGTCCTGTGTCCGCTGTTAGATCCTGCTGTGCCTGCTGTACCAAGGCTAGGGTTAGGTGCTCGTGTCCGCTGTGTCCTGCACTAGCGTGTCCAGGCCTAGGTCAGCGGGTCGGGGAGCTGCTGTGGAGTCGCTCGGCGGTTCAACGGGGGTCGGGATCGGTTTGAGCAGGAAGTCGGAGATGAATGGAAGGGGGCTCGAGCGGAGGCTGGCGGCGAAGCGGGCGACGCTCGGCTCTGGCCGGAGGCAGGACTGCTGGGAAACGGAGGGAACGAGGAGAGGAGAGGGGCTGGGCACGGCGGCCGACTGGAGTTTGGTTTGTTTCCGGCGAGGTCGGCGGGGAGAACTCGTGCGGGCTGCGGGATGATGGTCCGTCGTCGAGGCTGAGCGGGGAGTTAGGTCGTCGGGGCACCGCGGGCTGAGGAGAGCGGGGGGGTCGGCCGAGCAAGTCGGCGGAGGAGGCGGAGGGTGAGGGGAGCAGGTGGAGGAGTCGGGTCGTAGCCGGGCGAGGCGGCTGGAGACAGCGCCTGGGCGGCGCGTGGCCGAGCGGGCGGGCTGCTGGCGAGGGCGAGTCCGGGCGGAGGTGGATCGCGGCGGAGCGGCGGTTATGGCGGCGGAGCACAGGGTACGGCGGCGACTGCTTAGGGTTAGGGTTAGGTTAGAATTTGGGATTATTAGTAATTAGGGATTTCTTAGAAATTATTTTCTTTTCTTCTTTTTTTTTTACTTGTGGAGAAAAACTGGGAAAATAAGTATTTATACATTACAGGAATTGGACTAGGGTTAGACCTAGGATTCGGGCTGGGTCACGCCCCTCGGGCTTGGCTTCGGCTCTCATGGGGATGTCGGGCGTTGGCACGAGTTTAATTCGGTTAAATTCTAAATTGGTTTCTAGGGCTTCAAAAATGATTCCGGAGTCCAATAAATTCACCGAAAAATACCCTGCGTCCGGTTTTCCATTTTACACCATAAAATATTATTTCCATAATATTTTAATATGAATTAACCGAAAAATTAAAAAAACATTGAATTACCAAAGCCTAGGTTTCAATTCCCGAAAATTTCAGAAAAATTGGGAAAAATCCAAATTTAAAAATTCTGAAAATCAGGGGGCTTACAATCTACCAAACTTATAAAAATTTCGTCCTCGAAATTAAAATGTGGTAGGGTTCTCTCTATTAAGTCTCACTTGATTACAGTCGAAAGGATTCCTCTCAAGTGAACATTGCGGTCTCTACCCAACTTAGAATTTACCCATCTATCATCTAAGGCTATACATCTACTAAAGCTATGCCCTAAATTATATAATCATGCTATTGAATCCTCAAGTCTTTAACCAAACATATCACCTATGATATTCCCTTAATCATATATAAAAGGGTCATCAACAATGCGACCGGCCTGGGGTATATCTAGTACTGTCTATATATCCAACTTATACCAAGCACGAGGTTTCGTCTTTCCGAAATAAGGGAAGACGAAGATCAATAATAAAGAGTTCAAGGATGAGGTAATAGAATAGAAGTATCAGGATCAAGGAGTTTAACGAATTCAAATGGGATTTGTCAAGACAATTGTGGATTGAAATCCTATTCTGGTAATCCTTTGTTCGCATGCTCGTATTAGTACAGTTATATAACTGATACGATGTGCTCAGACATATCTAGAGGGCAAGTATACTAGTCAACTATATATCTCAATCCACGTGAAGTAGTCGTACGAAGAGCGAACCAAAATGCAGTAAGGTTGATCAGACCGTAATACACTAATTCTGAATAGACAATTGTATTAGTGTACGCGTCCACTAATACATATGTCATGAACAAGCTTGATGAAAGAATAAGCTTGCAAAACTAGGCTATATTAGCGGCATAAGTCAAGATAGTACAACAATTATAAGTACGCTAGATGATGATGAAAGGAGGTACAACTTAATTCAAGTTCACAAAACAACACAAAGTAAGCACAATCACAAAAGACTCTATAATCTCTACTGTTATCAATTATAAGCAAGTTCAAAATTAGTAGGTCAAGGCTAAGGTCACGAACCAATAGGCACGAGCTAAATCAATACTAGAAAAGAATAACTATAAAAACTTACGCGCATTAGCTACTCCATGAGTCTGCGCGTCCTCTAAAGTTATCGCGAAAGCTTGTCCGCGTCCTTGTAGTCGATTCCTCTGCTGCTGCTGAGCCTGCTGGAAGAGTGCTGCTTGTGGTATCAAAGGTGGCCTCGGTTGATACCCTCCTGGTGCTGGTGGTAGGACTCCTTCGACTTCCGTTGGTGGTGCTCTCAATACTGGATAGGTTGGCCTCGGTTCTGGTAACGCTTGTTGGTTTACCGTTGATGCTACTTCTCTACGCTCAGGACATTCCTTCACTAAATGCTGACTGGATCCGCAAACTAAATATAATCTCCTTTTCCGTCTGCACTCGATCTCTATATGGCCTCGCTTGCGACAATATGGACAGACAGGTATTGCCCGTGGAGATGCTTCTGGTGGCTGGTGACTGTGAAATCTTTTTGTAGCTTCTTCCTGTGGTGCTCCGGCTAGTTCTGATGTGGATGACCTCTTTAGACTGGTCTCTCTCCTGATGACGCGCTCCATGCGTCGTGCTGCAGCAAGGACGTCCGAGTAAGATGTAGGTGCAACGGATCCAATTGGTTTCTGTAGCTCAATTTTTTAGTCCATCGAAGAACTTCTCGACCTTCTCTTCTTCTGTCTGAATCAAGGTAGGGGCAAAATGACTCAGACGAATGAACTCGACGTTGTACTCTTCCACCGTCATAGCATCCTGAGTGAGGCGATTGAACTTGTCCCGAAGTTCTGATCGAGCGATGGCTGGAATGTACATCTCTTGAAATAGTCTAGAAAACTCTTCCCAAGTGACTCGGTCTGGTCCAAGCCTGGTCTCTTCAGATAGCCACCAGTGATGAGCATTGTCCGTCAATTGCATTCTGACGGCAGTCATCCAACGTTCTCGTGGAATCTCAGCTGCTTCCAATTGATGTTGAGTATTGGTGAGCCACTCCTGAACTTCTATGGGCTCTTCCTTGCCTGAGAAGGTACGGGGCTTCAGCTGGCGGAAATCAGCAATAGAGCCCGTCGTTGGCCGTCGTGCTGGTAAATCTGCCTGCTCTAGTGCGATTGCTAGGCTGCGACTCAAAGCCCCTTGTTGAGCTTGCATTATTGCGTAGATTATTTGAAACATCTGTTGTCCGTCTATGGCCTGCCCTTGTGGAATTACAGGCATTAGTGAAATGTTCTCTTGGTAGATTTCCGAGGCATGTTGATTCTCTTGACTGCGCTGTTGAGCTGGTTGACCTTCTTCTACTGGTGTTACTTCCTCTTCATTGGTTACCAAAACATCCTGTGGTGATCTTACAGGTGTCTCATCACTTGCTCGTGAATCCATAACTCTGCAACCAAAATAAACAATAAGAGGCGCACAAGAATCAAGGCAGGATGCGAGTCAAGAATTTAAATTCGAATCTGATATAGATATCAAGAACGTTTCAAGCAAGTGGATGAGATCCTAGAACTTATCCTATTCTTATTGCAGGCTTGCTCAGTCCCTAATTTAAACCGAACAATTTAGTCGTTGACCTGCATGGGCCACCACAAAAACCATGTCACGTCCCAGTCCCAAAATACCGAGGGACTAGACACGTGGCAATGGCCAGCAGTACGCACCGATGGACAAACCCAATTTAATGGATCCATCAGGGCATACTTAAGCTGTAAAATCAAGTCTACGACAATCATGGCACAACTATCTCATCCACACAAGATATAAGATATGATCCACAGAATAAATAAGGAATATAAATCATCAGCTAGTCTCACAAAGTACTTCGGGGAACAACTCGATAAATATCTAGTACAATGGTTCAACAGACCAGAAAAATAAAAGACTGAAATAATAATAAAAGCTGAGCATGATCATGGATGCTCAAGAGAAGTCTTCGGCTAAGACCTCATCCTCAGATGGCGGTACAGCTCCTGGATCGGCTCCTCCTGCTGCGGTCCCGTATACCTCGGGATAACCCTCGTCTGCAAAATCTGGGGACAAAATCCGGATCCAGGTCCTCAGGGGACATAGCAAGGTACAAGAAAGCTCATGCCAAAATAAATACAGTGCAGCAAATAATGAAGTAAGCAGGGTAAGTATGTAAACATCTGTATAAATGCAAGAGAGAATATCAATAGTACTCAGGTTGAACAACTACAAGCTCTGTGTAGGGGAGCCGGTAGCAGTGGTGTCAAGAGGTGGTCTAGCTCAGCGGAAGACTGAGTAGCCGGCATAACATAATCAACCTGTAGCCTGTGGGTCTCTCCAGCAATAGATGGAACAATAAGGGAATACTAAATAACCAGCTAAGTGATATGCAAGATGAGAGCAGCACTAGAACTCAGGCTGAAGCATACTACAAGCTCTGTGTAGGGGAGCCGGTAGTAGCAGTAGTAATGAGTAATGGGCCAAGCTCGGGCTTCAGAGTCTTGGGCCTCACAATAGTAGGGGTGTATATATAAAATTAGCCTGTAGTCTGTGTGTCTCTCCCCACCCAATGTAACCACACAAATCATGAACATAACGTCTCACGTCCATGTCAGCGGGGTCATAACTAATGCACAAGTCATAATGTATCTAGAATATAGAATCTATGCCAAGTCCTATACAGAATCACCTCGAACATCTCGGGAAGATCCTGTCTCATGATCAGTGTCCAGTGTCCTGGGTCAAAGTGTACTTGGTAAGACAAGTACGAGAAGATAAAGTGTCACGAATGTCCATCTCTAGATGACCGTACCCAACACCGCGTACGATGTTGGCACCCGACTGATAATCGGACGCTAAGTATGTCACACGGTCCTAGGTTAAACATGCACAGCAATATAATAAAGCAAGAAAAATATGAAACAATACTGCAGAGTTTGGCAAGGTACACTTGCCTGATGTTTGAATATCAACCGTCGTCCTGGTATCGGTGGATCCGGTAGGGACTACTCCAAAAGCTGTAATAAACATCACCAACCATCTCAGAAGATGTCAAATAGCTAGAAATGCCTGTCCTTACGTCCAATTTGGACACAGGGGCAAAAAGGTCATTTTCGGATTAAAGCGGGGTCACATGTGGGCCCGCTTTGCACCGAAAAGCACGTCAGGGTCAAAGGTCTCCAAATTATTCCAACTCAGTGTCTACAAGTCAGGAACGATGATACGAACCCAACGGAACCTCCAGAATTGGATTCCGATGAGCCGATCACAAAATCACCTGTCAAGTGGAGCCTGTGGGGCCCACGATACGTGATTTTGTCAACGTTCTCAGAATGGAACCAAACTTGGCTCACAGGACCAGCGTATTGCTACGAGTCCGATGGTGTAAGTTTTGTCTCGATCCGACGTGTGTACACGAAGTTACAGCGTGTTCCAGAAAGGACGGATACGGGGTGTCGTCGGCGGATACGCGTTGATTCCGGGGTGCACGCACCTCCGAATCGACTTCTGTGAAATCCTGCACGATCGTATCAACGTCGCGCACAGTTCGGTAAAGACCGCGTGCGACCAAGTCGTCCCGATTGGCGGGGCGCACTCAGTTTTGGTTGAAACAGGGCGCTGTTTTTCCTGTTTTTGGATCGCGGTGTGCGATTACCACAGGACGCGATGCTCCGAGCGAGTTGCACGGGCACCGAGAGGGTCATACAGTCTACGCTACGCAACTAACGGAATAAAAAACAGAGTAACGAGGATGGAGAAAACGGTACCTGAACAGGGCTCCGTGAAGACTAATTCTTACGTGTCCGAGGGTACTGTTCGTGTCCTGCGTCCTGTGTCCGCTGTTAGATCCTGCTGTGCCTGCTGTACCCAGGCTAGGGTTAGGTGCTCGTGTCCGCTGTGTCCTGCACTAGCGTGTCCAGGCCTAGGTCAGCGGGTCGGGGAGCTGTTGTGGAGTCGCTCGGCGGTTCAATGGGGGTCGGGATCGGTTTGAGCAGGAAGTCGGAGATGAATGGAAGGGGGCTCGAGCGGAGGCTGGCGGCGAAGCGGGCGGCGCTCGGCTCTGGCCGGAGGCGGGACTGCTGGGAAACGGAGGGAACGAGGAGAGGAGAGGGGCTGGGCACGGCGGCCGACAGGAGTTTGGTTCGTTTCCGGCGAGGTCGGCGGGGAGAACTCGTGCGGGTTGCGGGATGATGGTCCGTCGTCGAGGCTGAGCGGGGAGTTAGGTCGTCGGGGCACTGCGGGCTGAGGAGAGCGGGGGGGTCGGCCGAGCAAGTTGGCGGAGGAGGCGGAGGGTGAGGGGAGCAGGTGGAGGAGTCGGGTCGTAGCCGGGCGAGGCGGCTGGAGACAGCGGCTGGGCGGCGCGTGGCCGAGCGGGCGGGCTGCTGGCGAGGGCGAGTCCGGGCGGAGGTGGATCGCGGCGGAGCGGCGGCTATGGCGGCGGAGCACAGGGTACGGCGGCGGCTGCTTAGGGTTAGGGTTAGGTTAGAATTTGGGATTATTAGTAATTAGGGATTTCTTAGAAATTATTTTCTTTTCTTCATTTTTTTTTTTACTTGTGGAGAAAAACTGGGAAAATAGGTATTTATACATTACAGGAATTGGACTAGGGTTAGACCTAGGATGGGCTGGGTCACGCCCCTCGGGCTTGGCTTCGGCTATCATGGGGATGTCGGACGTTGGCACGAGTTTAATTCGGTTAAATTCTAAATTGGTTTCTAGGGCTTCAAAAATGATTCCGGAGTCCAATAAATTCACCGAAAAATACCCTGCGTCTGGTTTTCCATTTTACACCATAAAATATTATTTTCATAATATTTTAATATAAATTAACCGAAAAATTAAAAAAACATTGAATTACCAAAGCCTAGGTTTCAATTCCCAAAAATTTCAGAAAAATTGGGGAAAATCCAAATTTAAAAATTCTGAAAATCAGGGGGCTTATATAAGTATCGTCGTATTTCTTGTATATTGCACGACACAATGCCACACGAGATAGGCTTTGTATCTTATGCATGAAAGTGATCCTAAGGCAAGAATAGCAAGATAACTTAATAGTTGGTGTACAGAACTATTATAACGTGTTGGATTTGTCGAGCGGGCAAGAAGTCTCTCCACTAGTGCATTCATGTACTGATAACCCACCAGATTGCTTGCAGGGTGCGGAAGAACCTCGTTCGGTGCGAAATGTTCTCTCGTGCGCGCTAAGGCGTAGAGTTCGCTCTGGAGCCTTGGAGTGTTGCGTTGGGAGCTGAAGCACATATACATGACATAATGTTGGAACATCGCCTATGTATTATCCCGAGTTGTAAGCCGCTTGGCACGTCTTTATTTTTAGAGGGAGAGAGCTGAAGCGATTTTTAATCTTGGCCTAACGCCGCTTGTAATCTTATTCATTATCAATAAAGAGCTATTTTGTATTCATACTTGTGTTTATTTTATGTTTCCGCTATATCGACTTGGTGAACTAGTTATCAACGGCCGTTTCGGTATTTGCCTTGCGCGGGCGCAACTCCAGGCTCGTACGACATCACGTCCTGATGGAAGCGATCGTCCCGCGGGAGCGCTGACACGGTGATTCGCGCCTAGGGGGACGATCGATTCCAGCGAAAGATCAGGGCATGACATATTGGTACAAAGCATGGCTTTACGTCATTGGACTTATTATTGATTCTCTCAGTTTTGAAAGCACGTTCGTGAATTATGTTACAGACGCTCTCTCTAAAGTTCCAATGGGGATGTTCCATACAATGAGTCTAAATATTTTCGAAAGGTGCATGTGAATGATATGACTGCTTAATCAAAATTTTGATGCGAAGGCCTTTGTGCCAATCTATGTCAGGCATTGTGGAAATAGACTTATGTTAGAATCTATAAGTTATATGTGAAACTGAATGCCTATACGAGAACACGAAGCGGGTTAGTGTGCGAGACAGAATATCGTTCGGACAGTTTTCTATGCACACAGTCGTTCGACTAAGTTGTGTTCAGTACCATGCGCCAAGTGCTAGCGAGTTGCAGCGAGATTTGGATATCGTTCGAATAAGAATAAAGTTGGACTTAGAAGGGAAATCGATAAACGTTATCGGAGCACCGCTAAGGCGAATAATAGAAATCATGTTTGAATTTTTGAGATATAGTTGAATGGTTATTCGTAGCGATAAGTTACAATTCAAAACATAGTTTGTATGGAGGACTATCGATAGAGGTACATACGAGACTAAGATCGTTAAGGCAGCGAATAGGGACCGTGCTGGATTTCTAAGGAACAAATTGGATATATGAGTGAATGACGCTAATGTGATTCAGGAGTTAATAAGATGACTCAACTTCTGAGTGGTGTATTCTATAGTCTCAAGATCGAGTAAGCGAATTGGGAATAAAAAGAAGCAATAAAGATTCATAGATATAGCTCGAATCCTGAGTGGTGTATTGGTCGACTTAGAAATGTTCAAACGTATCGTGGGTTTCAGAGTATTAAACGGGTCTAGCAGCAAGCGATGTAATTGTGCGAAGTCTTAGTATAAATAATGCCTAGCAAGTAAGCGAATTCAAATGAATCATGCATGATTTGATTCGAACAAGTTAGAATGAGTTGAACATGGGATAAGGCTTACATTGAATAGAAATAAAGAGTACTTGGAATTGATATCATGGTCGAGAAAACATAATGGATTGTACGAGCGATTGAGTTGAAACAAATGAATTAAAACTTGAGTTGAGATGGAATAATCGGGGATGCGATCGAAGTTAGTACATTTGAAAATAATGGCGCGAACGAATGATAGCGTGCATGAAAAATTTGGATTTGAGTAGGATATCTCTCGATAGAGTTCGGTCTGAGTAAGAATGCTACAGTTTTAAATTTGGAAGACTTTATATCATATCAATGGTTGGAAGATAGCATGGATTAATGCAAGTTAGAAAGTCTTGGTTCAATGATTAAGGTGGGCGATAACGGATTTAATCTTGACTTGGACGAACGATCTTGAGTCGAGTTCAAAGGCAACACTCGACATCAGGCCCAAACGAGATCGATTATTCCGCGGGAGCGCTGGCGTAGTGATTTCACGTCCGGCGGCGATGACGAACTCGCAGGGACATGTTCGAAGATTTTATAAACGAACTCGATAAAATAGAACGTATCGAAAGTGAATAGACTTGGATTTGAGATTTAAAACTTAGTTAGTTGAGGAATGCTAGAAGTAGACTATGGATTTATCAAACGAAAACGTTGAAGTTGGATAATTTTGCTAGACGAATTATAATCACGGCATGAACGGATATGACTTGATGGATAAGTATATATAACTTGGATGGAGAAAAGTGAAATGATAAGGTATTTCGATCGTTTCGGTGGTAACCATATTGTTCGACGTTCTTATCTTGTGTGACCGTAACTCTATGCTCGTACATACGTCACGTCCGAATTAGGATGGTTATCCCGCAAGAGCATTGGCGTGGTGATTTCACGTCCAACGGGGATAATTGAACTTGCGGGAGACCGTTAAAGGATCGTCTTAACTTGTGGTTCTATACGATAAGACGGGCTTCAGGATACAAATAAATCTAAGTATTTTTGAGGAGGAGTTAGTCTAGAACGTGCAGTAAGATATGCTGGATGGTTTCATGAACGGATATGTAGATCGTATTGGACGACTTAGAGTTTATAATATACATCGATGATTTAGAATGGGATCGTGACTTAGTGGTCCTGGCTTAGAAAAGGATGGATAGGTGGATTCTATCAAACGTAATGGATGAGATAGACTATGCAAATTGATGGGTTGGACATACGATGTGGATATATCGTGGATTTGATTGAACAAACGTGTCTTAGGAACGGTTTTGCCAAACGAACATGGATACTGTGCAAATGAATGTGTCGATGTGGATAGAATGATCTGTGCTCGATATTTAAAAATCTGAGTGAAACGAGCTTGGGTAGAATACCCCGTACGAAAGTATAATGATTTGACCTTAGGAATTTTGGGGGAGTATCGTGTAACGAATTTGTTCGATAAAGAATCGTGAACTTAAAATGTACCTATGACCTTGTGAGCTGACCTAGCGAATAGGCAGATGACCCTACGTCTTGAGTTGAACTGGAGTGGCTGACTTCATAGTATCGTTCGGAAAAATGATAGAACTGGGGCAACGAGACTTAGAGTTAGGATTTGGAACTGGAAGTGTATGCTAGCGATGTTGGTGTTGAAATGAACGCAATGGAAGATAAGACTTGAGTGTTAATTGATTTGGTTGGATAAGTTATGCGACGATGAGGAATAAGACGGTATTAGAGAATTGTCGGACAAAACTCTTAGGATTGGAATTGGTGATATTCGAGATAAGTTGGAATAACAAGTTAAATCGTTGCTTGGAAGAGATACGTTGCTAGTAATGCAATACTTGAATTTGGTTGAGATTGGAGTAGACGATAACTAAAATGAACCAGAGTTTGGTTATTCGAGTAGCGAAACGATCGACGATTCGAAAGATTTTTACGAGTAGCTTGTCCGACTTAGCTGTCACTAAGCTTGGTTGAAATACACATATTTGGGGGATGCCTTGAATATGGGTACGATCCTGACTTAGCGATATGCATAACTCGAATGCAGCTACAAATTAAAATATTTGGATTCGCATAGACGAGTATAACAACTGAAGTAAGATTGCCTCAGCCCTATATCATCATTTGTGATGGATTATAACATACTCCGCGTTAAATGATATATGTTACGCGCTAAGTCACAGTATAGACCGAGTCATAAGTTGGATTGAATGATAGAGTCATTCAATGAGGTAGCCGTCACACGCACGTGACACAAAATAGGAAGCGAGTAGAAAATTGTGTTCGAACGGATCTAATGATACAAATTGATATGCTTGAGTTAGATTCCATAGTATGTGATAGAACAATTTATGCTCAGGATGTCTCGAGGACGAGACTTGTTTTGAGTGGTGTATAATGTAACGACCCGCTCCGCATCTATACGGATAGCCGATTTAAACGGCACAAGTGCGATGACCCGCCCTCTTTGCTTAGTGAGAAGACTTGCTTGAGACAAAGAATTTTCCAGACTTGGCCCTTCAGGAGTTCAGACTTAGACTTTCAGAGGCTCGCTCAAAGTATTGCTCGACCAAGACGAATCATCACTAAGGTGGGTGGCTACGATAAACTTGTCTTTGCTTAGCCAGCACACTTAAAATACGGTTGATATATGCCAGTCTCTAGATGAATCACCCCTTGCATGCTAATAAAGAATACAACACATCTAGCTAAGAGAATAATCCCATCTAATACATCTTTGTATATAACATGGAAGTAGATCGGTTGAACGGAATGGTAGGCTCCCTTTACAGTTCTTATAATTTTACTTTGTAGTGTTTCTTTTGTTCCTTATATGTTCTTTGAAGTACATTGCTCCATATGTTTTGAAATGCTCGTCACATAGATACAGCCTCGGTACAGAAGCACAATATAGATTCTGGTTAACTTACCTGTGGAATAAGACTATCAAAATAGTCGATCCAAGCCAAATAATAGAAACATGAAAGTCTTCGGGATCATTGGGTCGCCAAGGCAACTCCCAAAATGAAAACTGCAATAAGTAGTAAGACAGCAGCGTAAACAATGCATGGAATGGAACACAATAGATCATGAGATATCTGAACAATTAAAATGTATAAACATTGTGTCAAGCAGCTATGTTCATTCAATGGTCTTAAAGTGTTGCATATAAAAAAAGCTTAGTGTTGATCGTCAGTGGTCATGGACAACCTGTGCACAGGTTTCAGGTTCCTGTGGACGGTAAGCTGGTTGCGCCGGGGTCGATCCGAACCGGTCAGGAATATTTCAGATAGTCGTTTGATTCGGACGGGAAGGCTCGTAGCGAGGCTCGCTACCTGCGTTGCATTCCATTTTTGTGCCGAGACTATACCTTGTCCATGGCGGCTCGTCAGGTCATAAGACCAAGTTTGTATCATTAGTATATTGCATACGTGGTGGCAACCCGCGTATGGGCTCGTAGAAACTTGTGGAAAATAACGGATATAAAGTAACCTGAAGTTTGAAACACATTTGTGTAGTCTGAGTAAAACATGCCTTTACAAGTATAACATGTCGGTGTAAAATGAGTATAAGATATCTGAGTAATCTGCACAACCTGAGTCACAAAATGATAAGAGTATTCTAATATAAGTATATCGTGCACTTGGTTTAGAAATATGCTCGTAGCATACATGTGTTCATTATGCGATCTTGGCATTTTTATATTTCTATATTCCTGCTTGGTTTAACTTGGTTTTATACTTGGGCAGGGAAGGACAAATGGTAAGTTGGTAAGTATCGCCGTGTTTCTTGTATATCGCACGACACACTGCCACACGAGATATGCTTTGTATCTTATGCATAAAATTGATCCTAAGGCAAGAATTGAAAATTAACTTAATAGTTGGTGTACGGAACTAATATAACGTGTTGGATTTGTCGAGCGGGCGAGAAGCCTCCCCACCAGTGCATTAATGTACTGATAACCCACCAGATTGTTTGCAGGGTGCGGAAGAACCTCGTTCGGTGCAAAATGTCCCCTCGTGCGCGCTAAGGCGTAGAGTTCGCTCTGGAGACTTGGAGTATTGCGTCCGGAGCCGAAGCACATATACATGATATAATGTTGGAACATCGCCTATGTATCATCCCGAGTTGTAAGCCGCTTTGCACGTCTTTTTTCTTAGAGAGAGAGAGCTTGAGCGATTTGTACTCTTGGCCTAGCGTCGCTTGTAATCTTATTCATTATCAATAAAGAGCTATTTTGTATTCATACTTGTGTTTATTCTATGTTTCCGCTATATCGACTTGGTGAACTAGTTATTAATGGTTGTTTGGGTATTTTTCTTGCGCGGACGCAACTCTATGCTCGTGCGGCATCACGTCCCGATGGAAACGATCGTCCCGCGGGAGTGCTGGCGCGGTGATTCTCGCGCCTAGCGGGGACGGCCGATTCCAGCAGAAGATTGGGACGTGACATCTTCTATGCAAGCTACCTCAAGCCTTATCATGCAGACTTGGAGGACCCTCAGCGAGGAGTTTCGAAGCGGCCCACGACGACAATGATTACGTCGTTTGACAAAGAAGTGGACGTCGTGCTCCCCATATATTGAGTATCTCATCAAGTGGAAAGGAATGCCCCACGACGAATTCAGGTTGGAACGCGCTGACACGTTACATCAGTTCGAGGACCAGATCCAAGCGTTCCTCAGCGGACGTGTGTGACGGGGACATCAACACATTAGGTGGAAGAGAATGTCACACACCATATTTTGTGGTCCCACCAAGATCCGAAAATCTTCCAGAATTCTGTACATGGAGGAATAGAATTCAGCACATGGCAGAATACGCTTTCCATTCTAGATGCTTCCTTTTTAGTTATTTGGCAATAATAACGATGTAAGGAATATTCTTAAGATATAGAATAATTTCTAGCATATTCTCGAGAATAATCATTGAAATTTTTTTATTCCAGAAGGTTCATGTAAGCCCTTGAGACAATATAAATAGTAGGGAGACTTATTTGCTCCTCACCACTAAAAACTTGTAAGCTTTTCCAATATCAATAAAGAAGTCTTCAAGTTTCCATCTTGCTCCACTGTTCTCTATTTTTCTTAGTGAGCTAGCTAAGTTCGTGGTCGAAAAGGCTTGCACGAGTCTTCGAGGAGAAAGTTTGTGCGCCGCACGGATCGAAAAGAAGAAAAAATCACTAAGTCCGTGACAGGTCGCCCACCTTGCCCCTGTTCTGGGTCGGCCCTGAGCATCAACAGTAAGGCTCATCTCAATTTCTAGATTCTTGATTCAGAATGTTGGAGCTCATTTTGTAGAATATTAAGACTCAATTGAAGCTCCATGATGGTCACATCCCAACCATAGGAGCTGTAGCTTGGAACTCATAATTTCTACATTCAGAAACTCAATTTGTAAAATAATAAAGCTCAATTTGGAACTTAAATTTCTAGATTCAAATTTTTAATTTTATTTTCAAAAATACTATTTGTCACCCAATTTTTTTGGATGATACCATCTCCCATGACAGAGCAGCTGACATGACAGATGACATGACAAATTTTAACATTCATTAATATTAACATTAACATTAAAATTAATATTCACATCAAAATTAAAATTAATTTTTTTGGGTGATTAATTTTTTGGATTAAAAACTGTCATGTTAGTTTTAATGTCAGATGTCACGTAATGAGAGATGTCATAATCCAAATTTTTTAGGAGACAAATAACAAAATTGTTATTCTAAAAAAGAAAAAAAAGAAAGAAAGAAGAATGTCAGCATTCAATCATCTTATTTGGATCAAAAGTTCTTTTTTTTTTTACTATACTTATTCGAACCAAACACATTCTATATATTTTTATTTTTTTATAAATTTGAGTCTCAAGATTCATTTTGAACTCCATCCACTGTTGATACTATACTGCGATTCAACGAGTACGAACATAAAGCGCAGCAAAGCAAAACGAATCAAGGCCTACGTACACTCACGATTATGAATCATGAAGCACTGAGATCCCTACTTAACTAGGTACAGTCGCTTTATGATTTATCCCGACACATTCGATATTCGTATTCAGTGCGAGCAAAAAGAAGAAGAAAAAGAGTAGAAAACCATGTTCGATCGCAACGGAAAGGACTAAAGATATTGCGAAAAGAACTGATCGTCTGTCTTCGCATGTGACAAAAAAAAAAAAAAAGGAAACAAAGAAAAGAAAAGAAAAGAAAAGAAAAGAAGGGAGCAACCACAAGTGCATCGCACGCACGCACGAACGCACGCAAGCTCGCTCAGCCTGGGCTACTCGAATGTGGGGGTGCAGGGACAGCACAAATAACTGCATTCTTGTTGGGGTCTCGGCGGACAAGACACCAACTGGTGGCCGACATCCCTTCGCTCGCGCCTAAAATGAGATGGGGAAAAAGTTTGTTTAAAGCTGAAGCGATCGATGAGCGCTTCAAACTTTCCGATCGACTTGGCCAATCCGAAGCCCCGGCAAGCTGACGGGAATTCGGACCCACGAGGGATGCCCACCATTTGCTTTGGTGAAACTTAGGGGTTGGAATGGCAGCTGATCATGTGCATTTCAACGTGTACCAAAGAGTTGGCCTCTCTTTTGAGGTATCGAAGAAATAATATAAGAGCATCTCCAACCTCCTGCTGTGAGTTTGAAAAAAAGGCTGCCACACAGGATTCACAATGTATTATTTCAAAAAATTTTTTCTAATGCAAATGTAAAATTGGTTGTAAAGTTGATATGACAAGGACAAGAATAATGTGAAGTTGGTTGTCAAGATCTAGACAATGAACTTCACCATGACTTTATTCCACATCATCAATTATGAATACAAATATTTATAAAAAAAAAGGAAGAAGTAAAATAGTTTTCTTGAAAGTTGAAAAAAAAAGTAAATTTTATTGTCTTCTCAATACTTTTACATTGGAAAACAATTTTCTATCTCATTGTCTTGTGTTAATATAATTTTGCCACATAGGAAAGACATTGTCTTTTGCCTCATGCCACATATGAATCACAACACAAAACAAGACAATAGGGTTCGAGATGCTCTTATGTATTGTGATTCCTATGTGGCATGAGACACAAGACAATGTCTTTTCTAGGTGGCAAGATTATATTCACACAAGACAATGAGATAGAAAAATGTTCTCCAATGCAAAAGTATTGCGAAGACAATAAAAAGTACTTTTTTCAAATTCCAAGACAACTTTTTCTCTTCTTCATTTTTTTGATTATTTTTATTCATAATTGATAATGTTGAGGTAAAGTCATTGTGAAGTGCATTGTCTAGCTAGAACATGACAACCAACTTCACAATGTCTTTGCCATGTCACATTCACAATTTATTTCACATTTGCATTGGAGAAGGACTTTTTCAATAAAAAAACGGAAAATTTCTTTCAGAGCAACGAAAATACTAAAAATCCCACTCAGAGCATACACTTTTAAAATTTTGCAAAAATAGCATCAAAACGCCATTTCTAAGGACGTTTTACGCTTTTTCGTCCGCTCCGTTAAACCCCCCCCTCCATTAAAAGAATAAAAAAAAAAAATAATAATAATAAATGCCCTTTGGAAGGTCGTTGCCTTCCAAAGGGCGTTTTCCTTTTTTTCGTTTTCTCTCTCCTCTCTCTCACTCACACTCTCTCTCTCTTCTCTCTTCTCCTCTCTCTCTCTCTCTCTCTCTCTCTCTCTCTCTCTCTCTCTCTCAATCACTCTTCTCTCTCACTCACCCGCTCTCTCTCTCTTCTCTCTCTCTCTCTCTCTCACTCTTTTCTCTCACTCTCTCTCTCACTCACCCACCCTCTCGATGTGCCCATCGTGCGAGCGCACCACGACTTCGACAACCGCTTCGGCCGGATCTGAGTCAGGAAGCAACCCGGGAAGTTCGTTTGCTTCTCTGTTCGGGAAGCCCCGGTTCTATCCTTTTGTTTCTTCTTCTTCTCACCCGGCTACCTCTCCTGCCTCTTGAAAAGTAGTTGAAAGTGGGGTTGATGTGTAAATATCATCTTCTTTTTCAGGACTTGGGTGCTTATTATTACCATTTTCTTAAAGTTCTTTTCTTTTGAAGGAGCAACTATTATGGCTTTTTTTGAACTTTTGGTATGATAACCAATGTAGGAAAGGATGATTATTATCTATGTTGTTAACAGATTTTGTACCTTTTTTAACTTGTAAAACCTTAGTTTTAAGTGTTGCTTAGTTAATTTTTCTTCTTCTTACTTTAACGCATTAGAATATACTAATTATGCTGATTATTGCGGATCGGACATATCGGTGGATCGAACTATGGGGATGTATAATCCTTCCATTTATAAAAAATTGTAAGAGTTAGAAATAATGGATCCAAAAGACATGCAATATAATGTGCACAAAGTTTCGAACGTTACGTCGTCGGACATTTCAAAAAAAAATTATTTCAATTTTTAGAAAAATTGAAATACTTCGGAGATGGAGAGTGAGTGAGTGAGTGAGAGAAGAGAGAGAGAGAGAGAGTGAGTGAGAGAAGAGAGAGAAGAGAGAGAGAGAGAGCGGGTGAGTGAGAGAAAGAGTGAGAGAGAAGAGTGATTGAGTGAGAGAGAGAGAGAGAGAGGAGAAGTGAGAAGAGAGAGAGAGAGAGAGAGTGTGAGTGAGAGAGAGGAGAGAAGAAAAAAAGAAGGGAAAACGTCCTTTGGAATGGCGTTTTTCTTGGCGTTTTCTTTTTCTTTTCTTTTCTTTTTTTTTTAACGGAGATTTTTTTTTCTAACGGAGCGGACGGAAAAGCGTAAAAGCCCTTAGAAAGGGCGTTATAATGTTATTTTTGCAAAAAATTAAAATTGTATGCTCTGAGTGGGATTTTTAATATTTTCGTTGCTCTGAACGAAATTTTTCGTAAAAAAAATAGTATTTCTATGTGGCAACAACTTTTTTTCAAACTCACATGCTCTAATACTTTTAGATAATTGCTAAAGACACTATACAATTTATTCAGGACAGTCCAAATTTTTTTTATATTTATCAGTTTATCATCCAAAAAATTTACTTAGGACTGTTCACTACATAGTATAAATGCCTAACTTTTTTCTTTTTCATCTTCTTCCCCTTCCTCTCCCAAATTTTAATATTGTTCTAAATCAATGTTCATCCCTAAAATTCATCTTCTAGTAACCAAAATTTGATTTATGATTCATTTTGGACAAATTTTGAAGTTTCGAACCCATTTTAGGGTTTCGAACTTCAAGAATTCGTCCACAGTAGCAACGGGGACGATGATAGACTGTCAAATTTTTTTGATAGTCCTGTCTATAGTCAAGACTGTCAAAAAATTTGACTGTCCTTCCAATTGTTAGAACTGCCAAAAAGATTTGATAGTCCTAAATAAACTATATTGTCGAAAGTCATGACTGTCAAATTTTTTGACAGTCCTTCAAATTGGTAGGATAGTCAATTTTTTTTACAGTCCTTAATAAAAAAAGTGACCAAGCTGCAACTATGGAACATGCCAGACTTGTGTTGAGTGTAACACCCCGTTCCGCTCAAGCGGACTGCCGTTTCAAACAGCAATAGTGCAATTGTCCCGACCCGCTTTGCCTCAAACGAGAATAAAAGGATATCCTGACTTGTCCCTACAGGAATTCAGCTTAGACTTTCAGAGGCTCGCTTGACGTATCGCTCTACCGAGGCGAATCATCGCTAAGGTGGGTGGCTACGGTGAACTTGTCTTTGCTTAGCCAGCACACATAAAATCTGGAATATTCATGCTAGTCGCTAGGTGATTCACCCCCTGCATGATAATAAGAATCCAACGCACCTAGCTAAGGGAACAATCCCAACTGTATTGCTTATGCTAGAACATGGAAATTGAAATACTGCTTGTATTCAGACCCTCGCATGCTAAGTCCCCAACGATTTCATCTCTCGGCTTACCTTCGGGTCCGAGCAACGTGTTCACTTATGTTCCTTAGAGACACATGCTTGCCTGCTTACGAATGTCTAATGTTACTATATTGTGCAATGTATAAGCTCAATCCTGAATGCATGAATGGAACGTAGATGCAATATAAATGAATTATTCAATACTGCTTGTCTTGTACTCACGTAGCCTCCGGGCGATAATCACGTAGCCTCCGGGCGATAAATCACGTAGCCTCCAGGCGATAATCACGTAGCCTACGGGCGATAATCACGTAGCCTCCGGGCGAATGAATGTTATTATTCGATCACGGACAACTTGTGCACAAGGTATAGTTCCTGCAGGCGGCTGCTGGGGCACTGGCACCGTTCCGGCTCTGGACGAAACTCACGTTTAGTCTCACGTACTTGGATGGGGTGGTATGCGGCGCCTCTCGTATTTGTACGTAGCAAACCATCTTCGTCACAGACTATTGTCCTTTATGGCAACCAAGCCAGTGATCATTAAGTAGATTTGAACCTGTTGCATACTAACTTGTGTCTTCGTGGCAGGGAAGGCATGGTAAGTTGTGCAGGTGATTCTAACAATCAGGTAAAAGATACCGAACAGTATCAAGTATATTTCAAGTAAATCATTGTATGCAACACACCCGATACTCCTATAAATCGTATACTTGTAACGTGATCTTGCCCAAAACATCGTGTTTGCATATGATATACCTCCTGAATGTTTATACTTGCCCGTGCTTAAATTAATAATATTTGTCTTGGACAGGGAAGGTAAAATAGTAAGTCTTGCCGTGTTTCCTCTAACATCGCACGGCGCACTGTCCGACACGTTAGGCTATTCAATATTTGCATGAAACTGATCCTAAGGCAACTAGAAAGACAACTTAATAGTTGTGCACGGAAACTGTATTACGTGTTTGGATTTATCGAGCGGGCGAGTAGCTTCCCCACCAGTGCATTCAATGTACTGATAATCCACCAGTTTGTATGCAGGGTGTGGGAGAACCTCGTTCGGTGCGGATGCCTCCTTCGTGCGTGCTAAGGTGTGAAGATCACTCCGAAGCAACTGTGCGTCCGAAACTGAAGCACATATACAAGACATAATGTTGTGAACATCGCCTGAACATCGCCTGTACAATCATTCCATAGTTGTAGCCACTTGGCACGCTTTTATTGTTTCAGAGAGAGAGGCTTGAGCGACTTGTAATCTCGGCTATACGCCACCTGTAACACTTGTTCATATCAATAAAAGAGTTGCTTTACTTCAACTTGGGTTTCAATGCTTTCGCTATATTGTCGACTCAGTGAACCTATTACCGATCGCCTATGCGTTCATGACTCCGCTGCACTCGGACAATCTGTGCGACTCTGTGGCTTAGAACTCTTGCCGCCAGCCAATGAACCATGGCCTTGCACGGGCGTGGATCACGCTCGTGCGGCATCACGCCCGAATGGGTCAAGCGATCGTTCCGCGGGAGCACTGGCGAGGGTGATTCCCGCCTAGCGGGAACGACCGATTTGCATGCGGGAGATCGAGACATGACATTGAGAAAAAGTCTCCAACTCTCTACTATGTGCAACCACAAATAAACAAACACAAGCATATATTAAAAACAATAAAAGACAAGAGACACCAAAGTTTTTACGTGGAAAACCTCTTCAAAATAAAGAGTAAAAACAATGAGACCTCGTGCAGAAAAAAATCCACTATCAATTTTTGGATTTACACTTTCTACCGTGGTAGAAGATTCACCAACTTTAAGGGCAATTTTTTCTTCTCTATTGGAAACACACAACTCTCTTTCTCTCTTTTTCTCACGAGATTTCATGTATATATCTCTTGAGAGTCACTAGCCATATATGTGTTGTATACACACAACACCTAGATTTAAAATAATTAAATCTATTGAAAACTCATGTCACGCCCCGATCCCGAAAGGGTCAGTCATCCTCGCTAGATCCCTTGTGGAACCGATCGTCCTCGCTAGGACATGATGCCGTGCGAGCCTAGAGTTACGCTCGCACAAGGCAAGAATGTGCAGTGATAGGAACCCATTTGAAAACACAAGTTAGAAAAATACATTCACAGATAGTTGAAACACAACTATAGGAAGAAACATGCTTTTCATTGATAATTCAGAGTAATTTACATAAAGTTTACATTTGATGTGCCTCTCGGCTACTTGGTTTGCATTACAAAAGAAAAACTCAAAAGGGCAGGGCATGCTCCATCAGATAAGCCTTGTCGTCCGTACATTATGCCCTTGTATAGATTGAAAGTCTATGCCTCCAAAATAAACTGACTTCAACTATACTTCAAAATAGAAAAACTTCTAATGCCTTATTGTCTATCCACTAGCGTTGCACCGTCTGAGTGCCTGAAATAGTTGCCCATAACGTGGGTCAGTACTCAGCTGTACTGATGAGCGGGACGAACCCAATCGCCTAAATCAATACTTGCTTATTAGGGGCGAGCATGCATTAAAATGATCTTTCTATAGAGAACTAAGTGAATTCAGTTCATATCAGTTGCATTTTTTTAGAGGAACGAAAATAACGTTGAATCCATAAAGTACATCGGTTGCTTACTCAACCGATGCACGCCTTCCCTGCAACGAAACACAAGTATACTTACCATATGCACAAGACAATAAATTAGCATGTGTTCTATTTCTATGCGATCATTGGTGTGATCGACACCATGGGGACTTATCCAAGGCATTGCGGCACGCCTTGTCATCCCGGATAGCAAGCCCGGCTGAAGGTCCCGCAATGCATCACGACTAGCACGATCAAATATTTTCCCCTGTGTCGATACGGTTCCAGTGCCCCAGAATACCGTTCGAAAAAATGCCAAACCTTGTGGACAAGTTGTCCCAGACCATGCAAATGCTTAAACAATTCATATATTATACAAAGCATGAGATGAAACAAAAGAAGTAAAGTAGCAATATATATACTTATGCAACAGTTCATATTTTCTCAAAGTCATGTTCCGATTTTTGGTGTCCCGTGGGTCCAAACTCTCTGAGGCACCAGGCCGCAACCAATAAACCAATTTTCTTTATATTGAAGCTCGTGTTCATGACATGTTCATGAATATACAAGTTAGTCTATAATTCCCATGTTCCTTTCTTAGTGGCTGGCATGCATTGTGGCTAAGGATTTCCTAGGCATTCAGCCGGACATCATCGATTAAATGTTTGAGACATTAGAGATATGGACGTGAAGAAGTAGGAAAGAAGGGTCTGAACCACTCACTAGTTAAGGAAAAGTGCTAAAAAAAGGAGTCTCGCCTAGCGACGATCAAACATCAGTTACGCGGACCTGCAATAGCACGAGCACCGGGTTAGAATCCTTTGCCTATCCTTCCTTCCAAACTCTCCAAGAATCAAAGCACTAAACGAGAAAGCCAACAGAGAAAACCAAGCAAATTGAAAGCAATCACCAAAACAAAATTCCAAAGCGACATCAAAAAACCAAGCAACAAAGCATGAAAACTAATAGACTCGTTTCAATATAGGCCTATCCATGATTTGTAAATGATCATCGTATTTTGTCCATGGCAAGAGGATTCTAAATATTTAAACATCAAACTATGACTCAGACAGACTAGCCATAAGCACAATTATATAGTGCGCATCCCGGTCGGATCGAGATTTGAGGCACAACATAATATACCACTAAGAAAAAATTTTGTCCCGAAACTTAAGAACAAGGTCTTACCTCCGACCAAACAAACAATGAAGGATACTTCTCCTTCATCTCTGACTCCATCTCCCAAGTTGATTCCAAAACTAAATAGTTCTGCCACAGCACACAAACTAAGGACATTGTACGATTCCACAACTCCTTCTCCTTGTGATCCAAAATATGTACAGGCTCCTCTAGGTACGATAAATTTGTGCGTAGTTCCAATTGCTCAAAGCTAACCACATGACTCTGATCATGCACATACTTTCGAAGTTGGAGACATGGAAGACATTATGCACTTCAGCCAGGGTAGGAGGTAGTGCAATCCGATATGCCACAGTTGCCACCCGTTCCAATATTTTGAAGGACCAACAAACCTTGGACACAATTTGCCCTTAATACCGAAGTGCATTACTCCATGCATTGGTATCACTTTCAAGAAGATGTGATCCCCGACCATAAACTCCAAAGGTCTACGATGAGCATCGGCATAGCTCTTTTGTCGGCTTTGAGCAATGCAGAGTCTTTCTTGAATCAAACGAACTTTCTCAACTGCCTGCTCCACCAGCTCTGGCCTGAGTACCTCCCGCTCGCCGAATTCGTCCTAACAGATTGGAGATCGATACTTTTGCCCATAGAGCGCTTTGTACGGTGCCATCTGGATGCTCGATTAGTAATTGTTGTTGTACGCGAACTCCACCAACAGAAGGTACGTGTCCCAACTAGTCTTTAGATCGATCGTAAACAGTTGCAACATATCCTCAAGTATTTGATTCGTCCTTTCCGTCTGGCCGTCAGTCTGGGGGTGGTATGCGGTACTGAACTTTAGCTTGGTGCCTAAAGCAGACTGTAGGTTTGTCCAAAAATGAGATAAGAAACGTCCGTCATGGTCCGAGACGATTGAGACAGGTACTCCGTGTAGTCGTACAATTTCCTCAATATAAATCGCTGCTAACTGATTGATGATCCACGTAAATTTGATAGGGGGAGGTGGGCAGACTTGGTCAAACGATCAACTATGACCCAAATCGCATTATGCCCCCGCAGCGTCTTTGGGAAGCCCACGATAAAATCCAAATCGATGTTGTCCCTTTTCCACTCAAGAATATCTAGGTTCTGCAGCTCCCCGTCGGGCCTCTGATGTTCAGCTTTCACCTGTTGACAGGTCATACACTGTGACACAAAGGTCGCCACATCCCGTTTTATACCGTGCTACCAAAAGGTCCTGCGCAAGTCCATGTACATCTTAGTGATCCCCGAATATAAGGAATACTTCGCATAGTATGCCTCTGTCATAATTTCCCTTCAGAGTACTGGGTCGCTAGGAACGCATAATCTTCCTTTCATCTGTAAGGTTCCATCTTCGCCTTCCACGAAGTTGAACATCTTTCATGTCGAGATCAGCCCACATACCTTCATTAGGAACTGATCGTCTCTCTGAGCAGATTTGATTCTATCACGCAAACTCGGTTCAAGATAGAGTAGAGCCAGCAGCATTCCTCGATGCCGAACTCAAAACTCGATGCCCATCGCCTCAAGATCCTGAAGTAAATGATTGTTTATGGATAGCGATCCCACGTAATTTTGACTCAGAGCATCAGCAACGACGTTTCCCTTGCCCGGCGTATATGCGATATTTTCCGAAAGGTTCAATCGTCCTCGCTAGATTACTTGAGAAATCAATCGTCCTCGCTAGGGCATGATGCCGTGCGAGCCTGGAGTTGCGCTCCTACAAGACAAGCACGTGCAGTGATAGGAACCTATTTGAAAACACAAGTTAGAAAAATACATTCACAGATAGTTAAAACACAAGTATAGGATGAAACATGCTTTTTATTGATAATTCAGAGTAATTTACATAGAGTTTATATTTGATGCGCCTCTCAGCTATTGGTTTGCATTACAAATGAAAAACTCAAAAGGGTAGGGTGCGCTCTATTAGATAAGTCTTGTCGTTCGTACATTATGCCCTTGTATAGATTAAAAGTTCACGCCTCCAAAATAAACTGACTTCAACTATACTTCAAAATAGAAGAACTTCTAACGTCTTCTCATCTATCCACTAGCGTTGCACCGTATGAGTGCCTGAAGTAGTTGCCCATAACGTGGGTCAGTACTCAGCTGTACTAGTGAGCGGGACGAACTCACTCGCCTAAATCAACACTTGCTTATTAGGGGCGAGCATGCATTAAAATGATCTTTCTATAGAGAACTAAGTGAATTCAGTTCATATTAGTTGCATGCTTTTAGAGGAACAAAAATAACGTTGAATCCATAAAGTACATCGGTTGCTTAGTCAACCGATGCACGCCTTCTCTACAACGAAATACAAGTATACTTACCATCTGCACGAGACAATAAATTTGCATATGTTCAATTTTTATGTGGTCATTGGTGTGATCGACACCATAGGGACTTATCCAAGGTATTGCGGCGTGCCCTGTCAGCCCGGATAGCAAGCCCTGTTGAAGGTCCCGTAATGCATCTCGACTAGAACGATCAAATATCCCCCCCCGGGTCGATACGGTTCCAGTTTCCCGGAATACCATTCGAGAAAATGCCAAACCTTGTGCACAAGTTATCCCAGACCATGCAAATGCATGAACAATTTATATATCATATAATGCATGAGATAAAATAGAAGAAGTAAAGCAACAATATATATACTTATTCAACAGTTCATATTTTCTCAAAGTCGTGTTCCAATTTTTGGTGTCCTGTGGGTCCAAACTCTCTGAGGCACCAGGCCACAACCAATAACCCAATTTCCTTTATATTAAAGCTCGTGTTTATGACGTGTTCATGAATATACCAGTTAGTATACAATTCTCATGTTCCTTTCTTAGTGGCTGTCATGCATTATGGCTAAGGATTTTCTACGCGTTTAGTCGGGCATTATCGATTGAAAGTTTGAGAAATTAGAGATATGGACGTGAAGAAGTAGGAAAGAAGGGTCTGAACCACTCACTGGTTAAGGAAAAGTGTTGAAAGAAGGAGTCCCGTCTAGCGATGATAAAACGTTAGTTACGCAGACCTGCAATAGCACGAGCACCAGGTTAGAATCCTTAGCCTATCCTTCCTTCCAAACTCCCCAAGAATCAAAGCTCCAAACGAGAAAGCCAACAGCGAAAACCAAGCAAATTGAAAGCAATCACCAAAATAAAATCCCAAAGCGACATCAAGAAAACCAAGCAACAAAGCACGAAAACTATTGGAATCGTTTCAATATAGGCCTATCCATGAGTTGGAAATGATCATCGTATTTCGTCCATTGCAAGAGGATGCTGAAGATCTAAATATCAAACTACGACTCAGACAGACTAGCCACAAGCCCAATTATATAGTGCACATCCCGGTCGGATCGGGATTTGAGGCACTACAACTCCAACTATATTTCTAATTTAAACTCCACATTTAAATCATATCTCTATCATTTAAGGCATAAATTTAAATTTTCTTGTTTAATGCATGAATTTAAACTCTCCACCTTAAGATAGGAATGTCCAATAATTTTTCTATCATTTAAGGCATGAATTTAACCTCTCCTCATTTAAGGTATGAATTTAAACTCTCCTAATTTAAGGCATGAATTTAAACTCTCATCCTTAAGATAGGAACACCAAAAAATCTCCCCCTTCCGATCATAAGGAGGGATTCACCAGATCCAAAAATGTATAGCTACAATACGCTTCATGCTTGCCGCTAGGCAATGTCTTTGTCATCATATCTGAACCATTCTCTTTACTATCAATCTTTTCAAGTTGTAATTTCTTCTCTTCAAGTACATTCTGGATCTAATGTTACCTCACATATATTTGTTTTGATTTAGAATAAAAATTGAGATTTTTACTAAGATGAATTATACTTTGACTGTCACAATAAACGACGAACTTGTCCTACTTAACACCGAGTTCTCTAAAGAATCTCTTCATCCACAATATTTCCTTGCCACACTCTGTTGTTGCAATATATTCTTCCTCAGTGGTGGATAGAGCCACGCATTTTTATAACTTTGACTGCCATGACACTACTTCCCTTACAAATGTAGTCCGATGTAGACTTCTTAGAATCAACATCACATGTCATATCTGCGTCTGTGTAGCCAACTAACAAGGTTCATCACCTCCAAAATATATGCATGACTTAGAAGTACATTTATGGTATCTGAGTATCCATTTTACTATATCCCAATGTTCTTTGCCAGAATTTGCAAGAAATCTGCTAACAACACCAACAAAAACTGCAATAGCTGACATTGTACACACCATTGCATACATCTAACTCCCTACTACTGAGGCATAAGGGAACCTCTCCATTTCCTCTTTCTTACTCTCATGGGTGGAAGGACTTTGATCACTAGTAAGCTTAAAGTGGCCTCCAAGTGGACAACTAACTGGCTTAGCCTTGTCCATTTTGAATCTCTGCAATACCTTCTCAATATATTTTTCTTGTGATAACCATAACTTCCTGGCCTTCCTATCATGAGAGATATGTATGCTTAGGATTTGTTTTGCCACACATAAATTATTAATAGCAAATGCCCGGCCCAACTCTTCGTTTAACTTGGCAATTTTGCCTTTTTTTGTCCGACAATAAATATATCATCAACGTAGAGGAGAAGAATGATGAAATCACCATCTACAAATTTTTGCACAAAAATATATTGATCTGAAGGCGTTCTCTTGTAGCCATGGTCCACTATAAAAGTCTCAAACTTTTTATACCACTGCCTTGTTGCCTGTTTTAATCCATACAAACTCTTTGTCAGCTTGCAAACCATTTGTTCCTTACCATTGACTTTGAAACCTTCTATATGCTCCATGTACACATCCTCCTTCAAATCACTATGATAGAACATAGTTTTTACATCTAACTGCTCAATCTCCAAGTCCATGCTTGCCTTCAATCCCAATACAATACGTATGGAAGTCATCTTTACCACCGGTGAGAAGGTCTCATCAAAGTCAATGGCTTTTGTCTGTCCAAATTCTTTCACAATCAATCGGCCTTGTAGCTTGGTTGTGAGTTATTTTCTTCTGTCTTTATCTTGAACACCCATTTGTTTTTTAGAATATTCTGATCTTTTGGCTTTTCAACCAACTCATAAGTGTTGTTCTTATGCAAAGAAGCCATCTCTTCTTGCATAGCTTTCAACCATTTATTTTTATGTGTATCTTCTAGAGCTTCTTTGTGTCACGCCCCAGTCCTGTAAGGGCCGATCATCCTCGCTTGGTCCCTACGGAACAGATCGTCCTTGCTTGGACGCGATGCCATGATAGCCTAAGTTGTGCTTGTACTAGGCGTAGTACCTGCACAAGACACAAGTTAGATAAAAAAAAAACATATATAGAGGCACATAATTCAAAATACAGAGAACCAAAGTTGAACACAATTGATAGGAACACAAAATACTTTCTTTATTGAATACTTGAAGATTGGATTATAAAGTACTTGCTTGAATTATTATAAAATATGCCATAGATGGCTACATCCCTTTTTATAAACCTAAAACTAGCCACAACGCTCACACATTATATTCGTTTAGTAGCACCAAAATAAAATACCTAGTAGAAGAAGAGCTTGCGCACAGGAGAGGAAAGCTAAGGAAGCAACACGAGCACAGTTCCGCTGGATGGATGCGCTAGCACTAGTTCAAAATGCTCGCCAAGCTCTCGCTACTAGAACATGGAGATTTTACCCACAAACTTGGGTCAGTACTACAACATGTACTGGCGAGCGACCATGGCCAAACTCACCTAGAAATTCACCCTAAGTAAATATGTGAAGCTAGCATTTTAGGTGATCTTTCTAGTTGTCTAGTTCCTTTTTAACAATTCATGCAAAGAAACATAAACGATAAATTGAACCATGCATATGATAATTCTTACCCACGGCCGAACGGTTATCCCTGCAGTAAACACACAAGTTAGCCATAATTTGGATATATGAATAAACTTATGAATCAATCTTGGCATCAGATGTTAGGTATGCTAGAAGGTAAACCTAGCATGCGCCCTAACTACATGATGGTCCCCTCCGCGGGATTAGTAGTTGGGACGTACAAGTCCATCTCACTAATAGACCTATACCCTACCGTAAGTAAGGACTTCAAGCCTCAGGGTATCTAGATCTCTTCCAGGCCGAACGATCCCCAGTGCCCCAAGAACCGCTCAAGAGATAAACGTTATGCACAAGTTGTCCTGACCAAATGCATGGTTCTTATTAGATAATATGCTATCATGCAACTGATAAACAATTAACAAGCAAGTCTATCTTCTTTTCTCATTTTCTAGATCAAGTCTAGAGCTTTCCAGCAGTATTATTCAATATACAGCAAACGAGGGGCAAATAAGCATTCATGATTTAACTGGTAAGGTAGCAGTTCTATACTTGAAGCATGCAATAATGTTTTTTTATCTTATCTTATTAGTGAGGCACATTTATAAGTGAACTAGATATTATTTATTAAGACGTACTGACTAAAGGATTCATCGAAGGGCCTAAGCCACTCATCGATTGAATCGAACGAGAGAATGAGAAAGCCTTATGCAACGATCACTCCTTAGTTATGCGACCTAAAATTGCAATAATACTTGGTTAGCATCCTTCGATCTCTCTCTCTTATGATTCGAAATGAATGCATAAACGATAAAAGTGAATCATGGAAACCAAGATAAAACACACAAAAAAATTAAAAACCAAACAGAAAAACAACCAACGAAAACTATTGAACTCATTTTAATAGAAGTCGTTCCATCATTTTGAAGGGTTCATTGTATTTCGTCCGTGTTGATTTGGCAGTAAGGTTTTCCCGAGACTCGATTCTCAACTGAGTCAAAGTAACAAGTGTTCCATAAGTAACCCGCTAGGAGCGGGGCATTACACTTTATAATATTTTGGCTTTCGCCCATCAGTAAGCATCACACACTTAGTAACTAAATATTTTACTGAAGGCTTTGGTACTCTATCTGATATTCTCAACTTAATAGGTGGTTCTTGGGGAGTTTACACCTACTTCTCATTTTCATCAATATGAACATCATCATATACAGGAGATTCATTGTGATTGTCTTCATCTTCATGATCATGGACGTATGTAGCATCAACGCCATCATGTACCATAGGAGAAATAATTGGATCAACATCCATCAAGTCATCATTGTGAGGCCCAAACTCTTTGATCTTCTGGAAGTCTTCAATAGTTTGGTCTTCAATAAAGACCATATCTCTACTTCTGACAACCTTCTTGTGCACTGGGTCCCATAGCTTATACCTAAACTTATCATCTGCATAGCCCAAGAAAATATAATGCTTGGCTTTTTCATCAAGCTTCGACCTTTCATCTTTGGGAATATGCACAAATATAATGCAACCAAACACCTTCAAATGATCATACTTAACATCTTTACATGTCCATACCTTTTCTACAACCTCTCCGTTAAGAGGGGATAAAGGGGAACGATTTATCAAGTAACATGCAGTATTAATCACTTCCTCCTAAATTTTTTTCGATAGTCTGGCCCGTGAGAGCAGGCATCTGATTCTCTCTACAACGGTGCGGTTCATCCTACCTGCTACACCTTTATGCTGAGGTATCTTGCTCATGACGGATACCATAAATCTTGCAATATTATTCAAATGGTCCAATATAATATCCCCCATTATCTGTGCGGATATATTTCAGTTGCTTCCCTATTTCTCTTTCTACCATAGTATGGAAGGCTTCAAATACCACAAGAACTTGATCTTTGGTCTTCAAGACATATGTCCAATCATCTATAAAAGTAACAAAGTACGAAGCACCACCCAATGTTTTAACTTTCATAGGTCCACACACATCAGAATAAACAAGCTCCAAAACGTTTGATTTTCTTTTGGGCAAAGTTTTATGAAAACTGACTCTATGTTGTTTGCCTACTAAACAATTAGTGCAGCTAACCAAATGCGTACCTTTCTTGTTAGGTAAGACCTTCCTTTTAATGAGGATTTGAAGTCCTTTCTCACTCATATGACCAAGCCGTCTGTGCCATAAATTTGTACAGAATTCTTTCTCTGCTACATTCAACTCGGCCTTGTTAACTTTTCCTTGAGCCCTGTACAACGTTCAACAAATCTTTCCTTGAGTCGCTATAATGGAACCTTTCATAAGCTTCCATTGTTCGTTGCCAAACTGACTCATATACCCTTCTATTTAGTGTTCCGCTCTGCGTTGGCACTATGTAACAAGAGATATCGGTTTGCTGGCTCGAGAAGAAGCCTTCATGTAGTGCTCCTTGTTGAAACAGAAGACGATTGATCTTTGTGAGTGGAAAGAACTGCATTCTCTGATTCTTTTATGCCTAATAAAGAATCTGGTCTTTCAATTCTTATTGCTAAGATAAATAATGTTCATATAGAAGAATGCTAGAACTTGACCATATATGCTTAATAAGAGAACTTGTATGCTTGTCAATGAAAGAACCCTGCCATGCTAAGTCAAGAAAATAATATTGTATGCTAAGTACTGTCACGACCCGCACCCGGTTTAGGGGCACGAGCGCGTGGGTACGTCCAGCCTACGCCGCAGTATCGGCGGTAGAACGCTGTCAAGGTCTTGATACTATCTAACTAATGTCACGCAAGCATCCAATCTCCATTAGGAGGCACGGATGACACAAATAAGATGAACACATACTCAATCACAGGATTACAGCACGATAAGATTTCGAATAGTAAAACTAAAATTTAATACAACATAAGTCAACAAAAGCAATAACTTAGCTCAACAATATCCAAGTCTCATAAAAATGCCGGAGACAAATCCGGTACCAAATAGTCTACTAAAGAACTAACAAAAATAGTAATTTCCGGCTAGACCTCCTGGAATCACAACTACTATCAAGTCTGCAGCTACTCACCATATGGTCCATAAAGTGTCGGACAGCGGTCCTCTAAGGCATAGTCTGGAAAAATATTTCCAGTCAGGAAGGAGCAAAGCACAATCTCAAATAACAGTTCCATTAATTGATAAGGTCTATAATACAATAAACATGTCATGCTAGCTACTGAGAAGACAGTGAAATAAATGCAGTGGCAATTAAAGAGAGACAGGCAATGTAAAGAGACAGGCAATAGGCAATATGATACAGTCAGTGCATGTATGAAAATGAAAAGAACAAGTATGGTATCATATACGGGTGATGTAGTATATGATTTGAAATAGGGAACTGAAATCCATTCTAAGTGTTTGAAATAGTAGTTTCAAAATGTGATCGGCTTGGAAACATGTACGATAGCTACAGGGCCTGGCTAATCATGAGTGAAGAGCATGATTAACACTTACAATTTCTATACTACATTAAGAGGTTATGATCACATTTCTTACTACTACTTCCCCGCCCCCAACTAGTACTGTGGATCCAACCATGACACGTCACGATACACGAGCAAGTCAAGTCTATCATGTACGATGTCTAAATATACATGTCGTGTATAATGTCAATACGATAATCAAGATAACATCTCATGACTGCAGATCCAAGCTATACTAGTCCGTGTAGCACAGTGTCAAAGATTCAGTTGTAACATTTCAAGATCATTGAACTTATAGCAATGATCAAGAATTGGAAATTATCAGAGAATGTACTTGCCTTGGATCCTTAGCTGGTATTTATGGATGTCCCGTTCCAGAGTATCCCCTGATAAACCAACAGTCCTATAAACATATCACAAAGCAAACCACATTTGTATCAGATGCTACCCTAACACACAGAAGAAATATACTGGCCTCAGGGCTATGCCAGGCAGGGCACTAGTCAACTAGGGTCATCTAGTATATTCACTAATTAAACGTAGTATTATTAATAATATAATACATAAATATAGGGTTATACCAAATTCTATACAAAATATGTATAAGTGTATACTCATAATAGAATATGTATTATATATACATAGGTAAAAATATTCATAACACCTATACATTTATATGTACAACTACCAAAGTTTTATATATATATACAAAAGAATATATATATATATATACTAAATTATATTTGTATATACTACATATTTATACATACCACGATAATACATATATATGTATTTACATATACCAAGATACACTTTTATACTAATACCAATATATATATATATATATATATATATATATACCAAAATAATACATATTTAATCCACATAGCAGAACACGTATTTATATATACCAAAAATATGTTTTACAAGTACATACATATATATCATTACAGTTTTATACACATACCATATCTATTTACATACCAAAAATATGTTTATACATGTACTAAAAATACATATTTGTATCTATACCATTACATACATTAACACATATATATTTATATATATACAGATAAATTAATATATATATACATTTAATACGTATATATAAGATAGAGAAATACGCAAGATATATATATATACATATATATATATACAATAAAATATGTTAGAGACATACATTAACATATATTTATCTATTTTATACTATATGAAAATAACCAATTTCATGCATATACATATATTAAACATTAAATAAATACTGTACATATATGTATACCTTAAATACTTACATACATATATATATATATACTATACATTATGCATGTATTAAACATTAAATAAAAATAATACTATACCTACACCCACACATTTATTAACTTTATACAATTACATTCGCATTAATTAAATACCTACAATTTTATATACATATAGTATATATATACTCATATGTATATGTACGTATATATATACACACACATATATATTTATATATAAAGATATATATATATATATATATAAAGAGGGAAGAGGAGAAGAAGGAGGAAACTTACAGTGGGTTGCCGGCCGGAGTCTCGCCGGATCTCGGTGGCGAGGGGAGGAGCAGCAGTTGACAGCGGGAGGGGAGCAAGGTGGGCCGGGGAGGAATGGCCGCCGGAGTCGCGGTGGACTGACCACGCCGGAGAGGGAGTACGCAGAGGGAGAGGGGAGTGCCGGCGCCGGAGTTGTAGATGATGGTGGTGGTGAAGTGGCCGGCCGGACTGGACGGGAAGGAAAGGCAGAGGAGCAGCAGTGAGGCCGCCGGAGGGAGTTCACTGGAGGGGATGGGGAGATGGAGGTGGTGGTGTTGGGTTCTCGTCGACGGGATTAATGGTGGTGGAGTTACTGATGATGATGATAGATGGAGATGGTGGTGGTGGAAAACACAGCAGGGAGGAGTTCACCGCCGGAGAAGGGCATCTACGGGCGGAGAGGAGGAAGAGTGGGGCGGTGCCGGAGTGGCAGGGACGGTCGGGGGCAGTCGGCTGTAGGCCGGCGGGGAGTCGGGTGTGGATGGAGGGGCTGCCGGTGGTGGAGGCTCGAGGGAGGAGTTCGTGAGGGTGCCGGGAAGCACAGTAGCGGCCGCCGGAGTCGGCAAGGGCCGCCGGGCCGGAAGATCGGGATGGCCGCCGCCGCCGGGAACAGTAGATGGGGGGAAAAAGAACAGTGTTCCCCCCTTCCAATGAATTTGGATTCAAATGGATTCAAAACTAAAAATAAAGAAGAAGAAGAAGAAGGAAGGAAAGAAAAGAAGAAAAGAGAAGAAGAAGGGAGAAAATTTTTACAACGTAGGAGAGAGGGAGGAGGCTTGTGAGGGTGGGGAATCCTAGGTTTCTTGGGATTAGGGTTTGATGTAGACATGCTATTATATAGGGATGAGTGGATGTGATGGAGGGTTGTGATTGACCCTCTAAATAAGTGGTCTAGATTGAACATGAGAAAAATTAAATCATGGGGGATTTAGGGTGAGGTTTAATTAAAATATTAAGGATTCCTCATTGGTTAAAATAATTGGGTGTTGGCACAAAATGCCAATTTGCAATTTAACCCCCTTAAATTTGGAAAATTACACAAACACATGAAATGACAAAAATTTGGCGGGCGATTCGGGGTCCGGTGTTTTGTAGGGTCAGGGGACGCTGCAAGACTGGTATGGGCTTGATTAGCAGGGCACTGGAATTAAATTGGGATTTTAGAATCAGATAAAAATGGTATCCTCAATTTAAATAGAAATAAATGCAAGTTGTGTTCAACAATTAATTAGGAGTACATGGAGCCAAAATCAGGTCAGGTCATCAATACCAATAATGAAGAAGACTCAGAACAGAATATTACCCTAATTTGGGCCGCACGAAAAATAGGTCAAGATTGCCTCCAATTTTTGATTGGAACGCACAACGATGAAAAATAGGGATTTATTAAATAACGTCCGCGACAATTTTTGTGCGGCTAGAAATAATGCACAGAGAGCACGATTATGAGTTGCGAAAATAGCAGAATGGAAGGCGGGCATGTCTAGGGCAAGATTGTGAAATTTGTTGGAAGACAAAAGTCAGGGTAGTACTCCAGATATCGAAGCAAAGGCAATACGCAAAAATATTAAATAAAATACGGTAATTAATTACACCTCCAATAAATTAATTCTAACATAAAACAATTAACCTCAAAATTCTATAATTCCGACAGGTGCTCATCTACTGGCTCCTAGGTCAAGTCTACCATCACAACACAAATGAACACTGTCTATAATATAATATATTAAAGTACACATCACACAGTTATTTAATTTAAATATATACTATTCATGCAATTAATTAATTATAACTACAATAATAATAAATATTGTAAAAAGTCGAAATTACCCCTGTTTTCGGAATGTGGTAGTGACAAGTCTACCCACCTTAAAAGAATTTCGTCTTCGAAATTTAAAATCCTCATACTAGTGTTTAATCATACACATTATTATTCCTGCAAATTTAAATTTATCATCCATGAAATCTTTTAATAATCCACAATGTCCTTTCGCAATTTCAAAAGTCTAAAATTGTTGCATTCCGAAAAAATCCTCCAAATAAAATCAAAGTCCATTTTTTTTTTTTCAAAAAAATTTCCTTGAAAGTTTTAGTTAATAATTCAATACCCGGAATTTAATATCCACTCCTCAAAATACTCAACAATATGATATTTAAGGATTCTCCAAATGCAACATCCAATTATAAAATTCAAAAAATCCTAACTTGCAATCAAATAAATATGATGATAGTCTCCCAAAATTTCCAAATTTTAATAATCCATTTAATCATGTCATAATCTTTCTGGAATTAATAAACCACCAATTATGCAATGTTAATTTCTTAACCATTTATTTAAATCAATATTTATCCTCAAATTTTAATCATCTTGTTCCTCTTGTCAAGTAATAACCTCTTCATGAATCTTTACTACAGTCAACACCAATAATCACGGTCTAAGAAAATTCTACCTATAGTCATACCACATACAATCTAGGGGGAACATACATGGTTATGGTCTCATTTGTTATGGTGTTGCAGTATCTGTATCAGGGGTACTACTAACTACATTCTAACAAGAAAATCATGCATGCATGCTACGGTACTAAGGTATCAGTCAATCAATCAAATAAGAGGAAGGAAAGAATCAAATAGATAGGAACAGAATGAAGGAAAGAACAGAACATGCTAACACATTACCTGCAGTATCGGTCTCCTCGACCGTCATCGCAAATGCCCGTCCTGCTGGGGTGGTTCCCTTTGCGGGTGCTGAGCAATATACGGTTCCACAGGTAGCCTAACTGGATCTCTATAATCTGAAGTTGTGCGCTGGCCGGGAAGATAAGAGGCTAGAAGACAATCCCTTACTCGATGTCCCGCAGCGCCGCAGTGCAAACAAAGTCCTAGCCTCGTTCTACAGCTCTCCCAAAGGTGACCTGGCTTCTTACAGAAATGACAAGCCTGTTGTGTCTCTCTTAGAGGCTGTTGCTGATTCTGCTCAACACGGACTGGTGCCTGGTACTGTTGTTGATACTGATACGCCCATGGATGTTGCTGGATAGGAACTGGTGCTAGGTACTGCGGTGGATGCTGAAATGTCCATGGTTGTTGCTGATTATGAAATGGTACTTGGTACTGCTGTTGGTGCTGAATACGGGGAAGCTTGGCTGGTCCTGGGCTACCATTCGTATCTTCAAAAGTATTATGACTCCTCTTAGGCCTGAGATCCAGATCCTCTTCTGTAATCTGAGCATCCATCAAGATAGCCTCATAGGTAGCGGTACGACGACCAGAAGTGCGCGACTTAATCTCTCTTGTCAGTCCCTTTCTAAATTTCCGGGCTCGATCTCCTGGGTCCCGAATCATAGACGATGCAAAATGGCTCAATCTACAGAATTCTGCAGCGTACTCGTCGACCGACATATTTCCTTGAACCAAGTCATGAAACTGACTTTCCAAGGTTTCCAATGCCACGTCGGGAAAGAACTTCTCCTTGAAGAGCTCTTTGAAAGTCTCCCAAGTAAGTCCTTGTGCAGTAATTCTCGGCTCCGTGCGATACCACGTGAGTGCAATATCGAACATCTGACTGCCAGCGGCTTCTATCTGCAAGTTCTCTGGAATCTGGGTCAATCGCAGGCTTCTCTCTATATCCTCTAGCCAGTCGTCAGCGTAGAGTATCCCTTCGGTGCCTTTGAACTCTCGAGGCATCATCCTTTTGAAATCCACTATAGTGCCTGATTTTTGCTGCTGGCCAGGAAACTGCTGGTACTGTGCTACTTTCTCCAAAGCTTGGAGAGTCACTTGATGAGCATTCTCCATGTTTTCTTTCATCAGCTCAGTTTATGCTTGGTACGCTTCTGGTTGCACCCTCTGAGCCTCAGCTTGAACTCGCTGAGCGTCTGCCGTCACTCTCTGGGCATCTACCATGCCTTGGATCAAGGTAAACATCTGCGTTCCATCAATGGGCAAACCTCCGGGAATCGGAGTCGGTGGAGGAGGAAGGTTGTCCGTCACAGCTGCGGCAATCTTCTGGACAGGTGGAGGAGGAAGGTCCCCGATAGGTGCAGACACACCTACGTGCATCGGAGATGTAGGAGGAACTACGGCTGTCTGTCCATCAGGTAGAGAGGTGGCAGACCCCTCTAAAGCTGATGTTCCTGCTCTCATAGATCGTGTCTGCGGCGACATCCTGAAGACAGATCCCAAAGAATCAATTTAGGCAAAAATGCGATATCATCAAGGAAGGACAGTACAGTTCTAAAGAAGCAACATTTAAGATAGATAGATTGAAAATAAACCCTAGTTATGATTGCACAGGTCAAAATGCATCCATGGTCTGATATCTCTATCCCCTAGGTATCACAGTTCTATCACAAACACTCTCACTGCTAGCTTCCTTACCTACTGCAACAGTTGATGCTAGTTATTCTTATCACCCAAGTGCATATCAAATGCAACACTCTTACTAAATACTGCTCTCTCTAATACAATCTTAAATGGACACCCAAGTCAGTGGGCAGTGAGATCTCAATTATACTCAAGCCAACAGATCCTTACACATGCATCTCACCTACTTATATACTAATATCTCTCTCACTATAAATTCTTATCCTTAAATAAAATTCCTCAAAGTAACTCCTCAAATAAACTTTTAAAGTATAATGCATATACCTTCCTCGAAGTCAATTATCTAAATACTGAAGTGAAAATTTTATCAATTCCAAAAATCCTTATAGCTTGTTTAGGTTCATCAAATTGAATCTGAATTCCTCAAAAAGTTTTAATGACAATATCTCAACTTCTCAAAATTCAAAAATTCAAAATTTATTTTCAATCCTCAATCTAAAATTAAATCCATATCTTGTAGTCCAATAGCCCTAGTGTTACTCTTCCTTGCTGTCTTCATCGACGTGCGTCATCAGATAATACCATAAATCAGTCTGCAAATTCATCTTGATATGAAATCAAACCTTACCATGAAACCAAAATCCTAACTTAATAACTAATCAACAACAATCAAATTCAACATCAATAAGTGAGAATGGACGGAACAAGGGAATGATTTTTAAATTGGAAAATTTAACAAGATTCTCAGGGGTCATCCCAGGAATCTCTCAAGGAATTGTGATTGAGTATTTGCTCTCGTCCTAGTATCCTATGTCCTAGATTCTATCGCAGGCACGTAGTAGTATAACCAGGATGTCACACTACCACGACATCGCTCTAAATGCGAAGTCTGACCTGCATGGGCCACCACTAAAAACGTGTCACGACCCGCACCCGATTTAGGGGCACGAGCGCGTGGGTACGTCCAGCCTACGCCACAGTGTCGGCGGTAGAACGCTGTCAAGATCTTGATACTATCTAACTAATGTCACGCAAGCATCCAATCTCCATTAGGAGGCACGGATGACACAAATAAGATGAACACATACTCAATCACAGGATTACAGCACGATAAGATTTTGAATAGTAAAACTAAAATTTAACACAACACAAGTCAACAAAAGCAATAACTTAGCTCAACAATATCCAAGTCTCATAAAAATGCCGGAGACAAATCCGGTACCAAATAGTCTACTAAAGAACTAACAAAAATAGTAATTTCCGGCTAGACCTCCTGGAATCACAACTACTATCAAGTCTGCAGCTACTCACCATATGGTCCATAAAGTGTCGGACAGCGGTCCTCTAAGGCATAGTCTGGAAAAATATTTCCAGTCAGGAAGGAGCAAAGCACAATCTCAAATAACAGTTCCATTAATTGATAAGGTCTATAATACAATAAACATGTCATGCTAGCTACTGAGAAGACAGTGAAATAAATGCAGTGGCAATTAAAGAGAGACAGGCAATGTAAAGAGACAGGCAATAGGCAATATGATACAGTCAGTGCATGTATGAAAATGAAAAGAACAAGTATGGTATCATATACGGGTGATGTAGTATATGATTTGAAATAGGGAACTGAAATCCATTCTAAGTGTTTGAAATAGTAGTTTCAAAATGTGATCTGCTTGAAAACATGTACGATAGCTACAGGGCCTGGCTAATCATGAGTGAAGAGCATGATTAACACTTACAATTTCTATACTACATTAAGAGGTTATGATCACATTTCTTACTACTACTTCCCCGCCCCCAACTAGTACTGTGGATCCAACCATGACACGTCACGATACACGAGCAAGTCAAGTCTATCATGTACGATGTCTAAATATACATGTCGTGTACAATATCAATACGATAATCAAGATAACATCTCATGACTGCAGATCCAAGCTATACTAGTCCGTGTAGCACAGTGTCAAAGATTCAATTGTAACATTTCAAGATCATTGAACTTATAGCAATTATCAAGAATTGGAAATTATCAGAGAATGTACTTGCCTTGGGTCCTTAGCTGGTATTTATGGATGTCCCGTTCCAGAGTATCCCCTGGTAAACCAACAGTCCTATAAACATATCACAAAGCAAACCACATTTGTATCAGATGCTACCCTAACACACAGAAGAAATATACTGGCCTCAGGGCTATGCCAGACAGGGCACTAGTCAACTAGGGTCATCTAGTATATTCACTAATTAAACGTAGTATTATTAATAATATAATACATAAATATAGGGTTATACCAAATTCTATACAAAATATGTATAAGTGTATACTCATAATAGAATATGTATTATATATACATAGGTAAAAATATTCATAACACCTATACATTTATATGTACAACTACCAAAGTTTTATATATATATACAAAAGAATATATATATATATATACTAAATTACATTTGTATATACTACATATTTATACATACCACGATAATACATATATATGTATTTACATATACCAAGATACACTTTTATACTAATACCAATATATATATATATATATATATATATATATATATACCAAAATAATACATATTTAATCCACATAGCAGAACACGTATTTATATATACCAAAAATATGTTTTACAAGTACATACATATATATCATTACAGTTTTATACACATACCATATCTATTTACATACCAAAAATATGTTTATACATGTACTAAAAATACATATTTGTATCTATACCATTACATACATTAACACATATATATTTATATATATACAGATAAATTAATATATATATACATTTAATACGTATATATAAGATAGAGAAATACGCAAGATATATATATATACATATATATATATACAATAAAATATGTTAGAGACATACATTAACATATATTTATCTATTTTATACTATATGAAAATAACCAATTTCATGCATATACATATATTAAACATTAAATAAATACTGTACATATATGTATACCTTAAATACTTACATACATATATATATATATATACTATACATTATGCATGTATTAAACATTAAATAAAAATAATACTATACCTACACCCACACATTTATTAACTTTATACAATTACATTCGCATTAATTAAATACCTACAATTTCATATACATATAGTATATATATACTCATATGTATATGTACGTATATATATACACACACATATATATTTATATATAAAGATATATATATATATATATATAAAGAGGGCAGAGGAGAAGAAGGAGGAAACTTACAGTGGGTTGCCGGCCGGAGTCTCGCCGGATCTCGGTGGCGAGGGGAGGAGCAGCAGTTGACAGCGGAAGGGGAGCAAGGTGGGCCGGGGAGGAATGGCCGCCGGAGTCGCGGTGGACTGACCACGCCGGAGAGGGAGTACGCAGAGGGAGAGGGGAGTGCCGGCACTGGAGTTGTAGATGATGGTGGTGGTGAAGTGGCCGGCCGGACTGGACGGGAAGGAAAGGCAGAGGAGCAGCAGTGAGGCCGCCGGAGGGAGTTCACTGGAGGGGATGGGGAGATGGAGGTGGTGGTGTTGGGTTCTCGTCGACGGGATTAATGGTGGTAGAGTTATTGATGATGATGATAGATGGAAATGGTGGTGGTGGAAAACACAGCAGGGAGGAGTTCACCGCCGGAGAAGGGCGGCTACGGGCGGAGAGGAGGAAGAGTGGGGCGGTGCCGGAGTGGCAGGGACGGTCGGGGGCAGTCGGCTGTAGGCCGGCGGGGAGTCGGGTGTGGATGGAGGGGCTGCCGGTGGTGGAAGCTCGAGGGAGGAGTTCGTGAGGGTGCCGGGAAGCACAGTAGCGGCCGCCGGAGTCGGCAAGGGCCGCCGGGCCGGAAGATCGGGATGGCCGCCGCCGCCGGGAACAGTAGATGGGGGGAAAAAGAACAGTGTTCCCCCCTTCCAATGAATTTGGATTCAAATGGATTCAAAACTAAAAATAAAGAAGAAGAAGAAGAAGGAAGGAAAGAAAAGAAGAAAAGAGAAGAAGAAGGGAGAAAATTTTTACAACGTAGGAGAGAGGGAGGAGGCTTGTGAGGGTGGGGAATCCTAGGTTTCTTGGGATTAGGGTTTGATGTAGACATGCTATTATATAGGGATGAGTGGATGTGATGGAGGGTTGTGATTGACCCTCTAAATAAGTGGTCTAGATTGAACATGAGAAAAATTAAATCATGGGGGATTTAGGGTGAGGTTTAATTAAAATATTAAGGATTCCTCATTGGTTAAAATAATTGGGTGTTGGCACAAAATGCCAATTTGTAATTTAACCCCCTTAAATTTGGAAAATTGCACAAACACATGAAATGACAAAAATTTGGCGGGCGATTCGGGGTCCGGTGTTTTGTAGGGTCAGGGGACGCTGCAAGACTGGTATGGGCTCGATTAGCAGGGCACTGGAATTAAATTAGGATTTTAGAATCAGATAAAAATGGTATCCTCAATTTAAATAGAAATAAATGCAAGTTGTGTTCAACAATTAATTAGGAGTACATGGAGCCAAAATCAGGTCAGGTCATCAATACCAATAATGAAGAAGACTCAGAACAGAATATTACCCTAATTTGGGCCGCATAAAAAATAGGTCAAGATTGCCTCCAATTTTCGATTGGAACGCACAACGATGAAAAATAGGGATTTATTAAATAACGTCCGCGACAATTTTTGTGCGGCTAGAAATAATGCACACGATTATGAGTTACGAAAATAGCAGAATGGAAGGCGGGCATGTCTAGGGCAAGATTTTGAAATTTGTTGGAAGACAAAAGTCAGGATAGTGCTCCAGATATCGAAGCAAAGGCAATACGCAAAAATATTAAATAAAATACGGTAATTAATTACACCTCCAATAAATTAATTCTAACATAAAACAATTAACCTCAAAATTCCATAATTCCGACAGGTGCTCATCTACTGGCTCCTAGGTCAAGTCTACCATCACAACACAAATGAACACTGTCTATAATATAATATATTAAAGTACACATCACACAGTTATTTAATTTAAATATATACTATTCATGCAATTAATTAATTATAACTACAATAATAATAAATATTGTAAAAAGTCGAAATTATCCCTGTTTTCGGAATGTGGTAGTGACAAGTACATTGTCACTGCTATTGAACGAACAATTGCCATGCTAATGAACAAGAGTAAAAGAATGTCTACATGTCCCTATCGTATTTCTATTAAATAAGAGTAAAAGTATGCTTGAACATGTCCCTTGTCGTATGCTAAATAAGAATAGAAATGCATGCTTAGTAACAAGAGATATAAGAACTATTGCCATGCTTGTTCAACTAGAGATTGTTTATATATTTTTTTTATCGCTGCTATAAAGATGGATTTGTATGAAAATGCTTATTTTATAAAAAAATTGATAAGAGGTACTAATAGTGCACCCTGAGGTACAATCCTTGTGATCAAGTGGGGTGTGTTATTAGATAAAAGAATGTACTAATAGTGCACCCTAATTGACCGTCCTTGCGATCTAGTGGGGTATATTAATTAGATAAGTAAAGAGAATATGGAAGTGTGTGCTTCTGTTCAGAACTATGCTTGTGATATATTTTATCTGATAGAAGTTCATGTCTTGCATCGGCCTCGGACAACTAATGCACAAGGTAATAGTCTCTCGAATGGTTCATGGGGCACTGGAAATCGGTCGGTCCAGAAGAGATTGTGATAGCACCCTGAGGGACGGTCCTTGAGATCTAGTGGGATATTGTGTCCATTAGTGCAGAGCGGAACCTTGAGTCACCGCTACTAATTCCTGAAGAAGAACTCTCATGGGCCATCATGTAGTTAGGTAGCATGCTAGGTGCAACCTTCTTGCAAGCCTAACCGATATATGCCAAGTTTCTTGAGATATAAATGCCAAGTTCCTTGAGATATGAATGTTAAGTCCCTTGAGATATAGATGCCAAGTCCCTAGAGATATCACTACCAAAATAATACATTTTAGTGACGTAAAAAAATGTCGCTAATTAACCAAAAATGTCGCTAATAATAATTAGTGACATAATTAACCATATTTATGTGTCATCGCATATTCCATGTCGTTGACAACAAAAATGTCGCTATTCGTTACTATAGCGACGTATATTTGTGACGTGATAAAGTCATCGTAGTTTCGACGTCCAGCGTCTCGACGTCGGTACATCGACGACGTCCTAAAGTGTTTCCAAATGTCACTACAATAGCGACTTAATCAGCAACGTTTTGTGACAAAAATGCTGACATGGCAGAAATTGACATGTCAGCATTATAACGACGTTAGCGTCACTTAGCGAAGAAAAGCTATTTTTTATCGACGAAATCTTTTTGTCGCTAATTGTCGTAAGACGTCGTTGAATGTTGCACTAATATAGCATCTGCAGTACACACCACAACACCCAGGGATCCTTGCCCTCCATGAATCCATATGCACCCACTCACATAACCCTATACAAATCACATTCTCCCACTATGATACCAACATTCATGTGCACAAGCAACAACTTCAATGCACCCATCCACTAATACCTCAAGTTGCTGTGTGCTAACCACTATAGGTTCCCTCCTTCAATTCCTGGAAATCAGATAGCTCATAATGTCACGCTCCAGTCCCAAAAATACGTAGGACTAGGACACGTAAGCATGCCAGCCGCATGGATATGGCAACTCCAATATATGGAAACCAAACCCATACGTACGTTGTAATATGAATATCAAATCCACAGTGGTATAACATATGTCACAAGTCACAGGGTATAATCTAAATCTCATCCACGAAAATCAAATATAAATAAATGACCAATATCTATGAACTAGATCTAGACACAAAGTATCTGGAGATAATAGCTGGATGGAAACAAATCCACTACCAACTAGAATATAAGGACAAATACATTATAAGTACACCACAACCAACACGATATAAGAATACCAGCTATCAATCACGGCTCGAAGAGAAGACATCCACGAAGCTTATATAACCATCCAAATATGCGCTCCTGCAAATACTCAAGAACAGCTACACCTGGCAGGGAACCAGGTCCTCAGAGGGACGTAATAAGATACATAAAACACATGCCAATAAAGTACTGCAAAAAATATCCAATGGGTCGCCTAACCGTCTAAGTGAATGCAGTTAAGAACAACTTTCCCCACAAGTGAGCTATCTGGCTGAAAACTAGGATTTGGCATGGTTCTCTATTGGAGATCCAGGAGCCTACAAAGCCACGTCGTCTTTCGAACGTCGGTGGCCCGCCTGATAATAATATAATATATAGTGGTCATCACCACCCGTATCTCCGGCGGAGAATCCGGGCGCACAATAGAAAAAGTGCAAAGGAGCTCAAATGTGGTACTTGTTGTTCTTCCCACCCCATGCTCTAAGCAAGTCACATCCATGACATAATTTGGTTCATAGCCTATTATTAGCACCCTAGCCCAATCCTGCAACCAAACAAGGACAAGGATGGGACCACCGTACTACAATAGGCTATGTTCCTAGACCTCTAATAACTGCTAAGTCTACTAGCATGCAAAGTTTCTAACAGCAGTTATTCCTAACGCATGGCCCACACGTACAGGAGGCCAAACCCTGCACGCCAGTCCGTGATCTATATGAGACTCATAACTCGTGTAACAACTGTGTCACGGCCAATAAACCTAAAGATGCTACATGATAATGGGGTAGTCTCATAAACAAGGTCAATGCAAATACATAAATAAAATATACCGCGATGACACCGTCGTGCGCATTTTATATAACAGTTAAAATATATGAACTAAAGACAGAAAATAAAGATGCATGCAACATATGGAATATGAATAACAGTACAATGGCAAGGTATACTTGCCTGGCAAGGAAGCTGTAATGTACCAATAACCTGCTCCAGAAGTCGCGCAGAACAATCCAATATCCTATGTACACATAAATATAATACAATAAAATTATTAGTCATTACACAACCACATTTATACTGGACTCAGGGGGTATACTAGGGGTGGCACTAGTTATCTAACATGGTCAAATATGCGTTGAATTACACAGGGTCACATCTTCAAGTATTGTACACAATCAGACGGTCAGCTGACAAGTGTCTAAGCCAGTACGTTAATGTACGCAAGGCAGGCAATTCACAAGTTCTTAGGGTCAACATAGTCAGGGTAAGTACGGGGTAGTTCACGGTGTCCTAGGGTCGTACAGTCTGGATATATATAGTCATAATTATAATTTAGCATTTAATTATATATAACCATATGATTATATAATATATAACTAGTAATTAATATACTATACTATTGGAATACATATACATATTAAATATGTACATAAATATATACCAATTAATAATATGTTAAAGATTAACTAAATATACATCTACTATATATATATATATATATATATATATATATATATATATATATATATATATATATACAAATTAAATAATGCTCGCGTACGCGTACGTGTACGAACGCGAGTTGGGTTTACCGACTCAAGGTCTGCTTATCTGCTAACTGGGGTGACTAAATACTAGTGTCCTACTGGAACACACACACAAACACACATAACAATGAGAAGGTGGGACAGGTTCATACCTCAAAGTACGTGTACGGGTACGACAGTGTGGTTGACAACGATGATGGCGACTGTAACGACGATGATGGTGAGGACGACAGTGATGATGATGATGCTGAGATGACGATAAAATGATGCTGATGATGATGACGAGGGCGATGGTGTTTGACGATAGTGAGTTGCTGGAAATAACGACGAAGAGATGACGACGATGCGATGATGATAATGGGGTGTTGATGAGGGGATGACGACGTTGTTGGCGACAATGTCGACGAGGATGATGATGATTATGAGAAGTTGTGGTGATGGTGAGATGATGATGCTAATGGTGATGGTATTAGGGATGATGGTGGTGTGGATGGGATACTGTTTCGGCCAGGCGAGGGGTGGTCCGACAAGGAGAAAAGGGAGCAGGAGGAGGAGCAGGGAATGAGTCATGCTGATGGTTTGTGGTGGATGATCGAGAGGAGGAAGATGAAGAGATGGTGGAGGTCTGGTGCTGGGTGGCCGTGGCTCCGTTCTCCGGCGAGGGGAAGAGGCGGCTCGGGAAGAAATCAGAGGGAGGAGGATGACAACTATGCTGGTCGGGTTCAGTCGAGATGGGAGGAGTACGGCGGGTCGAGGGGATTCCGACGGAAGGAAGGAGTCGAGGGAGTGATGGTGGTGTTGGTGATGCTGCTCCAGCTCCGGCGGAGGAGAGGAACAGGGAGCGGGGCTGCGAGCAGCTCCGGCGGGGTGGACTCGACGAGATGGAAATGGTGGCGGTGGTGGTTCGTGCACAGGGTGGGGGTGCATGCCGGAAACGGTGGCCGCGGTCGAGGCTCGTCGAGGTGGACTCGGCGCTGCTGTTTCCAGCGAGGGCGGGGGTTCGTCGTATGGAGTCGATGACGTGCAGACGGGGAGGGAGGAGATGCAGGCGCGGCGGAGGACATTGACAGTGGTGGTGGTGATAGCAGTGGGTGCTGGTGGTCCGCTCGGCTGCTCCGGGTCGGGCTCCGGCCAGGAGGGGAGGAAGGAGACGCACACAAGTTGGTTGGGGGGATGAAGGGGTCCGGCGAGAATCGAGTGACCGGCTCCGGCAACGGGGTGTCGACGGTCGAGGCGGGTAGTCCGGCGAGAGCTAGCTCCGGCGAGGGCTGGAGGAAGGAGGAAGAGGGTAAACAGGAAGTCGGCTATGGGAATTAGGTTTGGGTTTGGTATTGGAATTTTTTTAGAAAAAATAAAGGGATGTGTGATATATATACATGTGAAAGAAGGTTAAATTTTTGACCTAAAATTGTTGGGCTTGGTCAACATCTCCTTGGAGTGGGCCTTGGGCTTGCATGAGGATGTGGGGAGGCGACAATTTGTATTATTTAAATGCAATGATCGGATTAAAATAAAGAGGCAATGTTGTGCGTTTGCACATCCAAAAAATTATGGAAAAAATTCCTATGAAGGGGAAAAATAGATTTCTTCATGAATTATCCAATGGTGGGGATATTTCAATATGTTTTTGCATAAAAGCCCCCCAACAATTAGAGAATTGCACAAAGACAAAAATTGGATTTAATTAATTAAATCGAACGCGCACGATGTTCTAGAATTAATTAGGAGTACATGGGATTAAATTTAGGTGGGACACAAGTGTCAGAGCGTAGAGGGTACAATGTAGAATATTAATAAAATTCGAATTACACAAAACGGTCAAGATAGTATCTCCAATTTTGATTGGGACGCACAAGGGTACAAAATTGGAATTTATTTAGAATTAAGAAATAATATCCGCGACGTTTATTGTGCGGCTAAAATATAGCACCAGAGAGCAATATTATAAGTTGCACAAGGGTCAGAATAGTAGGCGGGCATGTCTAGGATGAGGTTGTGAAGTTCGTAGATAGGCAATGGCTAGTGAGGTGCTCCAATTATCGAAGCACGGTAAGGTGCACTACCGATAAAATAATTCGTAGTTAAATTAAATGACTTGTTCTAAATCTAGTTGGTTCAAACTAGCCCTAGTTTTACTATCTAAGCAAAGTAGACCTAATTTTGGGTGAGGAGGTTTACAATCTATCCAACTTAAAATAATTTCGTCCTCGAAATTAAACTAGGGTGGGGTTTCTCTATCTAACCTCACTCGATTACAGTCTAAAGAATTCTCCTTAAGTTAACATTGCAGCTTCTACCCAACTTAGAATCTATCCATCTATCATCTAAGGCTATACATCTAAGAAAGCTATGCCCAAAATTATTTAATCATGCTATTTAATCCTCAACCATATCATCTATGATATTCCCTTAGTCATTTATAAAAGATAGTCACCAAACAATGCGATTAGCCTGGGGGGTATATCTAGTACTATCTGTATATCAAATTTATACTAAGCACGAGGTTTCGTCTTTCCAAAATAAGGGAAGACGGAGATCAATAATAAAGAGTTCAGGGGAGAGGTAATAGAATAGAAATATCGGGATCAAGGCGTTTAAAGAATTCAAATGAGAATTGTCAAAGCAGTTGTGGATTAAAATCCTATTTTGGTAATTCTTCGTTCGCATGCTCGTATTAGTACAGTTATGTAACTGATACGATATGTCAGACATGTCTAGGCCAAGTATATTTGTCTACTAATCACTACATATCTCAATCCACGTAAAGTAGTATTACGAGGGGCGAATCAAGCGAACTAAGGTTAGCTATACCTTAATTTACTGATTCTAAAATGTATTAGTGGGGTTGATCAGGCCCCAATAACACATATGTCATGAACAAGCTCGATAAAGAATAGGCTTGCAAAAACTAGGCTATAATAGCGGCATAAGTCAAAGTAGTACAACAAATAATGAAAGGAGGTACAAATCAATTCAAGTTCACAAAAACAAAACAAAATAAGCAAGAATAATAAAAACTCTACAATCTCTACAGTTATCATGCAACCTCCTTGTCTATGTCGCTAGTCGACCAAATAGGGGCGAGGACCTCTAAATTCTATTGTCTGAATACACACTGTCGTCTTATGCTAGTATACAATTAATGTCATCCAATTACACTTCCATAATGGGTCAGAAGACTATGTGATACTAGGGTGTGAGGTATACTACATAACTTATAACAATTGAACTACTATTGTAATTGTCTTAAGGATACCGTAGAAGCTCCTATTAAGGTCTATGAAAAGGGGTCTTAGTACCTATTAGGGTATCTTCCTATATTACATAGGTCATGGTCGTCTTAAGCCTTAGTCATAGTGCTTATAGAGCAAGTGTCTGTAGCAAGAATGGAAAAGTTACTAGCCCTTAAGAAGATATAACTTGTATTGAGTTATGGATACAATTTACGTGATCTATAACTAGGGGTAATCATCACAATCTATTTGAACAACTCAACTATCAGGTTCTAACTACAAGGCACACAATTCAAAATTCAATATTACCATTACAACTTTAGCAAACTATATATCCTACCATAGAATACGATCACTTGGTCTATAATTTAGAGGTGTCAGATGACACGAATTGAAAGATGAAGAGAAAAAACGTAATCAGTCGTCGCACACTAGCGAGCGCTATGGTCGCAGAGGAGCAATATATGAAATTAAAATAGAGGGCTCTAGATAGCATCATGGTTTCCTAAAGGGGAGTGGGGTGCTAGTCTCTGTGTTTGAGGTATGATTAGGAAGATATTCTATGCATTACTCTTGGCTTTCTAAGGTACTGTCTGCTTATCTTAAGACAAGAATCTAAATTTATAGTTTTCCAATACTTATCTAACTGCGAAGGTTAGGTTCAGTCCTAATATTCAATTTTGGTTTTCTATTGGTTCCTCAATACTAGGTTCAACATTATGGTAAGACTTCTAGCTAACTCTAGTAGTGTCTATACTATTCTCAAGTCCTCATAATACATCAAGGAATAATGGTAAACCAATCTATAGATAAGGAATTCTAGGGTTTCCTAGATATTCTAAACTTAGTGGTGTGTCAACACTCTAGTTGTGCTCTCAATAGGAGTATTACCCTACTTATTATCTAACAACAGGGACTTCTATATTCTAGGAGAATGCTATACTCAAGGATCTATTAGGGAAGCACATGAATCAAGTAGGATACAATTATTCAAATAGAACAGATTGGAAGGAAGATAAGTCATAGTCAATAGTGGATGAGATCCTATACTCTAGTACTATTTGCATGCTTGCTCGGTACAGTAATGTAACCGAAACAATATGCTCTCGACCTGCATGGGCCACCACACATAATATCTGCACCAATGTTCTGATTCACCTGCACATGGCTTCATATTAACCCGAGTCAACTACCTTGGTTAGAAACCTGAATCCTAACTTGCACAGTCCTTCATCCTCCACATCATTGCATCTGAGAATAGAACCCCCTTCAATTCAGCCTGGGAATACCTATACATGCTCCCCTCTCCCCATAATCACCTGACACTAATTCTTTCACCTACTAACTGGGTATACAAAGTAATTTAAGATGCACTTGACACCTTCTCTAGATGTATTAACCATTACACTTTTACCCTGGATACTAGAATTAAGTGCACAGATCTGATTTCCTCTTTATTGCACACAAGTTCAGGCCAGTGTACATTGCAATATCCCACTCTCCCTATCACTCACCGATACAACCACTACTACTCATTGATCTAATGCAACTGAATAATGAATTTCCCCTCTCATCACACCCCACCATTCACCACAAAAGAAACTAAAGGTACCCTATGATACATCTAACTCAAAACTAATATAACACAATTCATCAAATACCTCATGTGAAAAGGATACCCAATGATACTCAAAACACACCCAAATCCTTGATACCACCTCCAACACCTATAACAACGACATAGCCAACTACAGCAGCCCAAAACTCTATCAACAGCAACTTCTCAATACCCGAGCACTCCCTCTCCTTCACCAGCTTCACAGCATACTAACACACCATAATTTAATGGTGCAAAACACCCAAACTACAAGTTGTTGTTGCGGCCACCCGATGTACTGCAACCACCTGCAATACTACCTAATTTCTTATGTGTGTCAATTAACTCAAACGCAGTGAACACACAATATTCCACCTCTAAACTCATATTGGTATACACCATGTCACCTGTACCACACAAGGAAACATAGACCTGAACATCCCATCTTTTACAGTACACATTCACACGACCTACTAATAACAGCACGCCGGTTTCACCTACTATCACACTACATATGCATCCAAACAGTTGTGCATTACATGCCTGCAATCACTCCTCGCTTCCTCCTACTACACCTGCAGGCAATGTAGTGCCCCGTTCCCCCTATTCGGAAAGTGCGGCTAAGAAATACTTGGTATCGTTCGATCAGGACAGATTAAATCAAGATCCTTTCCTCATTATGGATTGGTTTCTTCGGAATCAGGTCCCACATTCAACGGATCGTGCCTCAAGGAAGGACTCGGGGGCAGAGTCGAGAGGGGCCTTTTCGTTGTGCTGGTTTTTTTGCTCATTTTCGATACCGCTTGGTTGCTTTCTTATTTGTTTTGTGACTTATATTTTCTTGAACAATTTTGATGGATTTTATTGTCTTCGTTCTTTGGATTTTGTATTTCGTATCGAACCCTTGGAGACCAAAGCAGAAGATATTGATCATCTGTTGGTGCGTGTAGATGATCGTATAGGCGACACACAAGCGTAGTCTTGAAGATCTCCCCTTTCTCTCTCCCAATTCAACAACTTGTGAGTGGCTTTACTTCCGATTAGCGCCCTTCTTTCAAGTCTTCATCCTTCGTAACCTGACTCGTTTATGCGTTCCGATCGACGATACTATAAAAATAAAATTGAGTCAAGATAAAAGAAGAAGTAGACTTGAAATAATTAATGCTGGTCACCTAAAGTCATTATACGATCACTTTGTTATGAGCTTGTATTCTATGCATATGCTTAATTATGTTTCAATTGTAACTAGAACTTATTGATCTATAACTGTTTAATATGTAGTACAAATTGTAATGTGATCATTGAGCAAGGTAGCCTATCCTATGGAATATGTATGAAGGTTATTTACTCATATTGCTTGAAGTTCTTTATTTGATAACTTAGTTTGTAGATGATGCATGATTAAGGACAACTTGTGCACAAGAGAAGTAGTTCTACGATCGATCACCGGAGCACTGGGACCGCTTCGACCCGGGTAGAACATTTGCTAGTGTAGTCCTAGCATTGGATAGGACTGTGCGTCCGCTATGGGCTAGCTACCCGAAGCAGAATGGCAGTTGACCTATCTTTCGTTCGACCAAGTAATACGCTATATGTGTCTTCGTGGCAGGGAAGGCCATGGTAAGTTGTATACAGGGGGTTCAGACGGTGCAGGTAAAAGTTACCGAACGGTGGCACATTTTGTTATGTCCTTTCATTCTATCGTATATATATAAGGGATTGAACTAAGGCAAGATAGAAAGATCACATAATAATAATGTTGCATGTTCACATGAATACAATGTCGATTTAGTATGTTGGGTTAGCTCGCCCTCAACGGCACTTTTTGAAGTACTGACCCTCACTGCAGCAGGTTCTCCGAGCCAAGGCGATACGGTAAGGAGCCGAAGCTTACCCCAATCTTCTACTGATCTGGCGTGTTCGTATTTGTGACTTTTGGAGCGCAAGTACATAATCTCAAGGAGCTCACATATACCCTTTTGAAGCTCCTAGGCGATGGTGCTAACACACACCCAAGGTGGTTTGCTCTTTTAAAATATTAGTAAGGGATGTAATGTATCGATCGACTATCTCATTTTGAGTCCAAGTTGTAAGCCCGTACGGCATCCTTATTACTTTTGAGTCAAGAGTCTGTAACTAGATGTTCATTATCAATAAAGAAAACTTTTCCATATCCAATATGTGATATCTCATTTGCGTACTATGTTGCATATGTTTATAAAGTATATCATTATGCCTAGGCCTTGTGCAGGGCGCGCCTTACGCTCGCACGGCATCACGCCCGGGAGACGATTATTAATTTAGCGAAAATCAGGACATGACAAGCAAAACCTTATTGTCAATGTTGTTGCTACTTAATCTGCTACAACAGTTCTCCCTCACCCTCACTCCTACTGCCCCTCAACTAATATAACTGCTCTTCAAGTTTGATACTTTTATGTATCAGTCTATACTGATATGACACAACTAATACCCCCAACTGCACCTACTGAGAACACTCCTCACTCTCTTGATTGATAACCTGGTCTGCCCTTGCTTGTGCACTAATTGCACAACACAAGTACACTTTTCTCTTCCACCAAATTATCCCAAGTACTCCTATATTTAATGCATACACACAAGGTCAACCATTTCAAACTCTTGTGTGCAGTTTCTAAATCCCCACTGCCACATTGTCAGCTCAAACCCGAGCACTCATAAAGACCCCTTTACTATTGCAATGCAGTTCAAAAAGCCATTGCATACTGCATTTTACCCTGAGCACTCCAACACAGTACAATCCCTCAATCCAATGGAATGCACCCATTCCACACTACTCCCTAACTCCTACACTCCCTCATCAACCTAGCATACCACACTCACTACACACACAAATGTGCTTAACACACACACACGAACACACACGCACACAGTATTACTGATACATCTCTGTCCACACCAACACACCACATATTATACTACAACCTGAGACAAATACATGTATATCCATATTCACACAATACTCACCTCTACCCCATATAAAACACATAATGTGCACCATTGTGTATCACTCTATGATACACCACTCCAAATCCCATGAAACATCAAACACATAATATATATATATATATATATATATATATATATATATATATATATATATATATATATATATATATATATATATATATATAAACCTATTATTTAGTGAACAGTGACACTAATTGGGCAAAACTCCCAAATTTGAGGCACATAACAACATTCCACAAGAAAAATCATAGATCTAGATAAATTAGGGCTTATAGGACCTAAATCTAGCCATAGAAACCAAATTTCACCTATAGGAGGGTTTTTATAAGTCTATTAGGTATTTTTAACCATAAATAGAGTGGAAAATAGATAATTACCTAGGTTTTGAGTGACCTCCTTGAAGAACTTTGAATTTGGATACGAGAAAGACGAGACAGACACAATCCTTAACATTTGGAATCCTCTTCAAGCTTCCTCTAGCAATGACAAGATCCTTAGTCTCCTTGGGAAATAAAAATGAGAGGGATGAGATTTGGAATGGATGGATTAGGGTTTGCTCTCAAATTTGGGGATGAACTAATTAGGGAAGAATGGAGGCTACTATGAATAAAAATGCTTATATAGACTTCCCCTTAGGTTAGGGTTAGGTTTTATGAATAGGTAATAAGACTTAAAAGTCCTCTCCATTTGTCATGAATGGAATCTAACTAAATCATAGGAGAGAATATTCTATTCTCGAGTCTGTTGGGTTTAATAGACCTAACCTAGTCATGAATAACTAATGACTCAAATAGACTCAACCCAACTAGTCTAAACTCATTAGCTAACCCAATAGTCACATAATTAATATATATAATATTCTAATATTCAAATAATGGTCAAATGACAAAAATATCCTTACTTTAGAAATGTGGTGGTTACAATCCAACCCCCCTTAGAAAAATTTTGTTCTCAAAATTTAAAGATGGTCGTACCCCCTTCTAGGCCAAAACACCAATCCAACCTAATAATACAAGCATACAATTAAAGGAATCACTGATTATCATCACATATAAGGTTATTGTCTCTGTCTGTCACGATGTTGCAGTCTGAATCAGTTTATGCTACTAACTACACTAACTATAGACCACATGCAACCAGATGGTACTAAGAAAGCAATCAAACCAAATAGATGGGAAAAAGGACAAGAAGAAAGAACAGATCTTGCTAACCCATCACATGTATCATCGGTTACCTCAATCGTTATCGCAAAAACCTTGCCTTGCTGGGGTGTCTCCCTCTGCTGGTGCGGGACAATTTGCTGTGCCACAGATGGCCTAGTTGGACCCCTCTATTCTCACTGTCTGAAATGTATGCACTCCCACTCTCCATGATACTCCCTTACATACCCTATATCCATACTACACTGATACACTTAGCAAATATTTTCACACAATAATACTCACTGACACTAAACTGATACACTACACCTATCACTTGCTAATCACTAATACTAATACACCTTGGATACTTGTACTCTCTAGGCACCTTGGTACACAGTCACTAACTATATATCTTTACTAGACACGTGCACTTAATACTCTAGGATACCAACTACTAACCATATTCTGGCATCTCCCTTAGAATTATTGTTACAAATGGTACTACACTATGAGTTACTTCTAGGCTTATATACTGATACCTAATGCTCAGCTATCCAACTAAGAACCACTCTCAGACTCATATGCTATACTCCTAATAATCAACACTGATACTCAAGCTATATACCAACTCATCTGCAAGTTACCAAATAACTACACTATCCAAGAAAACTTCAAGAACTAATAAAGGTAAAACTCTATAAGGAACCAACTAGATGAACTAAAGATATTTCTATCCTGAGCTAATAAGAGTGATAAAACAGAATTCTATGATAACAAGGTTGAATGATAGAGACGATATATTAAGAACCAATTTAAGATACAATCTGATAGTCATATACGTCTATCTAAAATTATGTTACCCATAATTCTCGCCGCGCCAGTAAGCATAGCTACGATAAACTATAGAGTCCATAACTAAGGTATTGTCACGCCCCTATCCCAAAATATATGGGACCAGACACGTGGCAATGGCCAGCTGGTATGACTCTGTATGGGCCCGATGAAGTGCACTTACACTATCCAAGGTTAAGTGATCCAGTTAAATATTTATTTCTAATATCCAAAATCTAAACTAAATATCAATCCATGGTAAATAAATCTCAAGAAGGAATGATACGTATCATTAGTCTGCAACCCAGTAATACATCCATTCGAATAGGCCAAAGGAATAATATAGGCCTATAAACACTAGGCTATAAAAGCAGAATCAAAAATAAAAAGTAGTACATGACTGTAATGGCTGAAAGATGTAAGGATACCTACAACGATGTCCAACACTTTACTAGATCAAGCATCATGCAATATGCTCAAATAACCTAGAAGGGAACCAGGTCCTCAGAGGGACGTAACAAGATACAAATAGTACATTCCATAATGTAAATACTGAGTAAAGTAAATCAAGATAAACTATCCATCGATGTGAATACAATTTAAGGACAACCTTGGTACGTATGGGCAGGTGTAGGCATATCGTCCAACACTCTGAAGAGCGTGGTATATGCACAAGTAACATCCAATGCACTGAAGAATACGGTATCTGCACATATAACATCCAATGCTCCGAAGAACGCGATATATGCATAAATATATACGTCCGTATCGTTTCAAAGAACACGGTATCTGCATAAAGGAGGTAGGTGTCCCATACGCCAACTAGTCGTCCTTTCCACCCAATACTAATATATAAATCATGAATACGATATGGACATCTTGTACTATAATGCAAGTCACTAAAGAAATATACAACTATGCTAAATAATATCACACGTGCTGCTCACACCGATGGCGAATCAAGTATGAAGCTCGCGTCCCTACATGAACTAACTCTATGACATGCAATGATAAGTGACAAGGCCCAGAGAGTCATAATGATAACTCTCCAAGTTTAGGTGCATCCACTAGACACTAGGTCAAACACAAGTCCTAACGTCGACTGCACCAGAGTCATTCTCGAACGCACATAGTTATATAATAATTAGAGCACAATATATAATATTAACTGAATTTAAACTATACAATAAGGTAAGGTATACTTGTCTGGAAGCCAGACGAAGATTAGAACACGAACCCGTCAAAGAAGAAGTAGCGCAAGATGGAAACTGTAGCAGATATCCCCGGATGCTGTCACAAATATCATCAACAGTCCCAGAATGAGTGAGATACTCAGAAAAGCATATTCAGACATCCAATTTGGACACAGGGACAAAAATGTAATTTTTGGTCAACATGGGATCCACAAGTGCCGTCTTGCACCCAAAAATTTGCCAAGAGTAAAGGTCCCTAAAAATAACATATTATACGTCAAACAAATTCTAAACGACAATATAAACTCAATGGTATATCTAGATTTGGATTTCGGTGAGCCGATCACAAAAACGCCCGTTGGAACGAATCGTGGGACCTGCGAAACAACGATGCGGTCACTATCTCAGAATCAGGCGAAACTTGGGTCATATGACAAGTCGAACACCACGAGTCCAATGGCGCCAGTTCTGTTACGATATGACAAACGTGCATAAGGTAATTGGATAATTTGCAAAATATCGATACGGGATAAGTTTTACGGATACGAGTTGATTCCAGCGTCCACATACGTCCGAATCGAGTTCCGTGAAAGCCCACACATTGGAAAATATCGTACGTGCCTTTTGGTGCAATCGGTACGTGGCGTGGTTGTCCGGTTTGACAGGGCCATCTCCATATAAGGGAATTTTAATGTTTTTAAAAACTATTTTTCTTTAATTTTGAACTTAAATAACTATCAATCTAATACAAGCTTAAAATAACTATTTAAAGGAAATGAAAGATGGTTAGATAGAGATTATACCAGCAAAGATGGTTTGGGAAACGGTCAAGAGACGGAGTAGTAATCATCTTACGAAAACAGGTGGTTGAAACTCGATTCTGACTTGGGTTTGGGTGTTCATGGTCATGGAGTGTGCTCGTATCATCCGTGCGGTGGCCAACGAAGGTCGTGGCAGTTGGGGATGCCACGAGTGGGGTCGCCGGAGCATCGGGGGTGCCCTGGGGGGTAGTCGCCGGCGGTGGCTGTCGGCGGGGCGTCGAGCACAGCAACCGCAGCAGCAAAATACAGTAGTAGTTGCAGCTTTAAAAGCAGCAGTAGCAACCGCAAAAGTTATAGTAATGGCCATGGCAACAACGGCCGCCAGCCTGGGGTGTCAAGGAGGGGGACACGGTGGAGGTGGAGGTCGGGTTGGTTGATGATAGTTGCAATCAGGGGTTTGGTGAAGAAGAGTGTGGTGGTCGGAGTTAATGGTGGTGATGGTGGTTAATGGTGGTGATGGTAGTTAATGGTGGTGAGGAGGAAGAAGGAGTGAAGAGGAAGAAGATATAACAAATGATGAGGGAGAAAGAGCATTGGAATTAGGGCCACCTCTTAGGTATTTCTAGGGATGTGTGTGTGGTCATGAAGGAATTAAGTGGTTCGGATATGTTGTGGTTTGAATGGAAGGCTAGGATTAAAGGGGAAAGGATAATGATGCATAGTACCATGCAAAGTGAGAAAGGGAGAGTTAGAACCGGTCAAGCATGACAAAGTGGATTTTCTTCATTTACTCCAACCAATATGAGGTGGACACATGGCTAGTTATTTGCACAAAAGTCCCTAATAATTTAGGACTTGCGCAAAGAGAAAAAAGTGGATTAGATGTAGAAAAATACCATGTTCGGTGTGTTATAGTGAGAGAAATTTGTATGTGGTGTTTGTATGAATCATGAGGGTATGAGTGGGGATTTGGGTTGGTGCTGGGTCTAGTTTTGGGTTAGGTTGAGTCATTGCACCAAATTAGTCAAAATTAGTGTCAAAGGTGTTCTTTAATTAATTGGAAGTGCATAAGATTTGAATTGGATGGGACACAAGTGTCATAGATGTAGTTGACTGGAAATAGATTATTGTCATAAATTTGGTTGCGAGAAAAGGGTCGAGATTGTGTCTCCAATTTCGATTGGAACGGACAAGGATGCAAAGTTAGATTTATTTGGATTTAAAATTAGAAAATGTACACAAATATTATAAAATTAAAATAAAATAAAAGAGGGTACATTTACGAGTAACACAAAGGTCAGGATTGGAGATTGGCTTGACTAGGTCAAGGATGTAAAATTTGTTGGAAGGCAAATGCTAGTGCATTGCTCTAAATAATTAAGAAATGCCAAGGTGCAACGAGGAAATAAAATAAATAGATAAATTTATAACTCTAGTTAATTAATCCAAAATAATTCTAAATTGATCCATAATCTCTCACTAAGCTAAGTATACATAAAAATTGGGTGAGGGGATTTACAGGTATATACCTCTAGAATCATGGTATCTAAATTTTCGTTCTGCCGCATGCTTGGCTGCAAAAACTATAAATTCCATAACCAAGAGGAATATATCCAAAATCAGGCTCTATGTCTTCGCCACGCCAGCTAGTATAGCTGCGATAAACTCTAAACTCTATAACTAAGGCAGACAGTTACTTTTTTACTGTTCTTATCCATTTACGTTATCAGAATATATCTCAACTTAGTAAAAAAAAAAATTATCTCGGTACAAGAATCAAATTCAACAACAAAAAAGTACAAAGGCAAAGATAAAACGAAGCAAGCGAAAATAGATTCAAAATAAGATTCTTAAGGGTCATCCTAAGAATCTCTCAAGGAATCCAAATTTGTGATTGAGTATTCTCTCATTCTATATCATATATCCTATATCCTATATTATATATCCTATCGCAGGCTCATAGTAGTAGTACAACTAAGCCGTTGCACTACCACGACATCGCACCAATAATGAAGCCGGATCTGCATTGGCCACCACTAAAAACTTGACACGACCCGCACCCGGTATGATGGCACGAGTACGTGGGTACATCCAGCCTATATTGTAACATCGATGGTAGAAGGTTTCTAGGTCAACAATATTATCTAACATCTCACACAATATACATAATAAAATATGTCAATAATATCTCAACTCTAAACGAAGGGCAAAAGATAGTAATGGAATGATAGTCAATCACAATAAACTATAAGAAAGAAATGACACGATATCTAATAAGGAAAAGAACCTCATAAGTCACAAGCTAGAATAGTTATAATCATAATCCAAGTCTATAAGTATAAAAACATTATCACAGTCAAAAATTTAATTAACTACTCAATGACTAGGAGCTGGAGACAAATCCAGTACAATATAAAAGTGCTAGAAAATATAACTAAGGTGGTAGGTGACACCGGTTAGACCTCACCATGATCACTCCTGAATGTCAGGGACTATGGTTGCTATCCCCTCATGTGGTCCGTAGTACGTAGGACACTAGTCCTCTAAGTTGTCGTTTGAAAAATATGTCCAGTCACGATGGAACAAGTACAACCCAATAGCAGTTCCAATTAATTGACAAAGACTATAAAATAGTAAATAGAGGATACTATATACAATAAAAAATAATAGACTGATGCAATGGAAAATAGTAAAAAGAGACAGGCAATGTAAGGAATAGGGTATAGCCAGTGTAATATGAAATGAAAGAGAAAGAAACTACAATATCAGGTACAAGACAATGTAATCTATGAAACTGAATATGAAGAACTACAACTATTCTAAGTCTTTGTAATACTATTTAGATATTTTATCAGCCTTGAAGATTCAATAATTTATACTAAGAAAAAACTAGCTCAATCATACGTAAGGTGCATGATTAGCTAGTAGCCGATGATTTACACTACTTGCCGATATTTACGATCACATATCAAAATAGTACTTCTTCCATCCCGACTGATACAATGGACCCAACTAGGACACATCACTAGCCGATGTATCCAATATTAACCAATATTATCCAATATCAAACGATGAGCAGTATTCGATATCATTACGATGAGTCAAGGTAACATCTCATGACTGAATATCCAATGTCAATACCAATCCGTGTACCATAGTGTCGAAAATCATATGTACTTTTTTAGATACTTGAAATATAGTAATTATCAAATAATGGAAACTAACAGAGAATATACTCGCTTGTGGTCCCGAGCAAATAATACAAAATCGCATCCGAACTGGTGTCACACTGAACTATATATGAATTACCATATTATTTAGTGTATTTGAGACAATAATATATTTAATTAACTTAAAACTAAGTTTATAGATCAAAACTAGGTCAAAATAGTCAAACTATGTCAAACTAGGTTGATACCTTAATTCTAGGTTTAAACTAGTTTCTAAATAGATTACAAGGCAAAAATAGCTAGTACTAGGTGATGCTAGGCAATACCTAGGTTTCTAGGTCCATACCTTAAGGTATTAGCTATATTAGCTAATATTATTAAGTATGCATATATATACTAGTTACTAGAATAGATTATGTATCTTAATACACTATATATATACCAATATAGATATACCTTAGCTTAAACTCCCATTACCTTGCCCACTATTTCACATACTTATTACCTTAGCCTTGTCTACAATACCTTGACCAATACCTTATTAACTAGCACACCAATTTATACTCACACTACTAACAACCATCTACACACACTTATTATCCTTACCTATACTGGCACCAACACAGTCCTAACAATGATACGCCCTAAGACACCTAAGCACTTACTCTCATACCCTCTTAGATATCAGGTGGCACTCAAGTCATGATACCTCTGTCCATTCTAATACAATATGCAATGCCCTACAGATCACTACATACAATGTTGTCCCAACTACATCCCCTCTTCAGCACTACCTACTTGCTGCAACCCAAAATAGAAACTCCCAAGTGTTGCAGTAATATAGCTTCTGCAGTACACACCACAATACCCAGGGATCCTTTCCCTCCATGAATCTATATGAACTCACTCACATAACCCTATACAAATCAAATTCTCCCTCTATGACACCTATACTCATATGCAAAAGCAACAGTTTCAACACACCCATCCACTAATACCTCGAGCTGTTGTGTGTTAACTACTGTAGGTTCCCCCTTCAATTCTTGGAAATCAGATAGCTCATATTATCTTCACTAATGTTTTGATTCACCTGCATATGGCAGCACATTAACTCGAGTTAACTACCTTGGTTACAAACCTGAACCCCAACTTGCATTGTCCTGCATCCTCCACATCAGTGCATCTGAGAATGGACCCCCTTCAATTCATCTTGGGACCTACACATGTTCCCCTCTCCCCATAATCACCTAACACAAATTCCTTCAGCTACTAACTAGGTATACATAGTAATTAAAGATACACTTGACACCTCCTCTAGATGTATTAACCATCACACTTGCACCCTGGGTACTAGAACTAAGTGCACAGACCTGATTTCCTCTTCACTGCACACAGGTGCAGGCTAGTGCCCATGGAACTGTCCCACTCCCCCGATCACTCGTCGATACAACCACCACTACTCATTGCTCCAAAGAAACTGAATACTGAATTTTCTCTCTCATTACACCCCACCATTCACCACAAAGGAAACTGAACGCACCCTATGATACATCCAACTCAAAACTAATATAACATAATTCATCAAACATCTTATGTGCAAAAGATATCCAATGATACTCAAAACACACCTAAATCCTTGATACCACCTCCAACACCTATAACAACAACACAACCAACTACAGCAGCCCAAAACTCTATCAACAGATACTGCTCAATACCCAAGCACTCCCTCTCCTTCAACAGGCTTCACAGTATACTAACACACTATAATTCAATGGTGCAAACACCCAAACTGCAAGTTGCAGTTGCAGCCACCTGAAATACTACAACCACCAGTAATACTACTAATTTCTTATGTGTGTCAATTACCTCAAACGCAGTGAACACACAATATTGTACCTCTAAACTCATATTGGTATACACTAGGTCACCTGTACCACACAAGAAAACATAGAGCTGAACATCCCCTCTCTTCACAGTACACATTCATACGACCCACTAATAACAGCACACCGATTTTACCTACTGTCACACTACCTATACATCCAAACACATATACATTCCACACCTACAATCACCCCTCACTACCCCCTACTACACCTGCAAGCAAAACCTTATTGCCAATGTTGCTGCTACTTAATCTGCTACAGTAGTGCTCCCTCACCCTTACTCATACTGCCCCTCAACTGATACAACTGCTCTTCAAGTTTGATACTCTTATGTATCAGTCAATACTGATACGACACAACTAATACCCCCAACTGCACCTACTGAGAATACTCCTCACTCTCTTGACTGATAATCTGGTTTGCCCTTGCTTGTGCACTGATTTTACAGCATAAGTGCACTTCCCTCTTCCAACAAATTATCCCCAAGTATTCCTATATCTATTGCACATACACAACCAGGTTAACCATTTTAAACTCTTGTGTGCTGATGTTAAATCCCCACTGCCACATAATCCGCTCAAACCCAAGCACTCATGAAGACCCCCTTACTATTGCAATACAGTTCAAAGAGATATTGCACACTGTATTTCACCCTGAGCACTCCAACACGGTACAATCCTTTAATCTAATGGACTGCACCCAGTCCACACTACACCCTAACTCCTATACTCCCTCATCAACCTGGCACACCACACTCACAACACACACAAATGTGCTTAGCCCCCCCCCCCCACACACACACAACACAACACAATATTACTGATACATCCCAGTCCACACCAACATACTACAGATTATACTACAACCTGAGACAAACACAAGTATATCCATATTCACACAACACTCAGCTCTACCTCATATCAAACATATGGTGTGCACCATTGTGTATCACTCCATGATACACTACTCCAAAGCCCATGAAACATCAAATACATAATATCATATCTAAATAACTAGTATATATATATATATATATATATATATATATATATATATATATATATATATATATATATATATATAAACCTATTATTTAGTGAAGAGTGATACTAATTGGGCAAAACCTCCAAATTTGAGGCACACAACAACATTCTCCAAGAACAAATCATAGATCTAGATAAATGAGAGCTTCTAGCACCTAAATCTTCCCATAGAAAGAAAATTTCACCTAGGGGGTTCATATAGGTCCAATGGATATTTTTAACCATAAATAGAGTAGAAAATAGAGAATTATCTAGGTTTTAAGTGACCTTCTTGAAGAACTCCGAATTTGGACACGAGAAAGACGAACCTGACACAATCCTCAACACTTGGACTCCTCTTCAAGCTTTCTCTAGCAATGACAAGCTCCTTAGCCTCCTTACAAAATAAAAATGAGAGGGATGATATTTAGAATGGATGGATTAGGATTTGCTCTTAAATTTGGGGATGAACTAATTAGGAAAGAATGGAGGCTACTATGAATAAAGAGGCTTATATAGACATTCCCTTAGGGTTAGGATTATATTTTAGAAATAGGTAATAAGACTTAAAAGCCCCTCTCCATTTTTCATGAATGGAATCTAGCTAAATCATAGAAGAGAATATTCTATTCTTGAGTTTATTGGGTTTAATGGACCTAACCTAGTCATGAACAATTAATGATTCAAATAGACTCAACCCAACTAGTCTAAACTCATTAGCCAACCCAATAGTCACATAATTAATATATATAATCTTCTAATATTCAAATAAAGGTCAAATGACAAAAATACCCTTGGTATGGAAATATGGTGGTTACAGGTCGATGCGGAGGGGAGAGGAATGGGTGTCGAGCGGAACGGAGGGGAAGGGGGGTGGGAGTTCGGAGAGGGGTTAAGTAGGCTATTTATATGGGAAAGAGAATTTTAGCCGACCTAAATTTTCAGGATTTTAGCGATGTCTCATATGTACGTCACCAATCGTCTCTATTTAGCGATGTCCACCGATGATAAGCAACATTTTAGGGCAAAAATCAGAATATAAATCAACCGCATAAATCGGCGACGATATATAGTGTCGCCAGACGTCCCTAAATTTAAAAGTTTGGGGACAAAAGAGTGGGGAGAAATAAAACGTCGAAACCCTATATGAGATAATTTAGCGACACTTAATATAAGCGTTGCTAAATGTCGCTAAATTATAATATTCGCGACGAACATGTAGAAACGTTGCGGAACGTCGCTGATTTAAAAATATATTAACTTTTGGCGACTTTTCGGCGACATCAATCTCCATAATATTAATCGTAGTCGCTAGACGTCACTGAATATCGCCAACAGTGACGTATTACGACGTCATATTATTACGTCACTAAAATCAATAATATAAGTAGCGTCTTAATTCGGAGTCGCTAAATCCGTCGCTAATTTAACTTATTTTGGTAGTGTATAGATGCCAAGTCCCTTGAGATTATATTTATATCCAAATTATGGCTAACTTGTATGTCTATTGCAAGCATAACCGTCCGACGAAGGGTAAAGAATCACTGAATAAGTGTTGATCATATTATTATGTTTCCGATTTTATATTGCTTCTAAGAATAGTTCTTGTTTATAAGAAATATTGCCTTTATGTTCACATGAGTTCTCGCTAATATTCGTGTATGTTAGGGTAGAGCTGAAGCTGAGCCACAGCTCCTAACATTCATGCGTTCTAGTGCAGAAAGGAGTTGCCCCAAAAGAAATGATATAATCCTGCTCATAGTAAAGAACTGAATAAATGAATGTTGTTGCTTGTCCCTAAGATAACGAATATGGCTCACGAACACGCTGCGCACATCAATATAGAAGTATAATAACTATCGTGCATAAACTGTCCCTATTGTATGCTTGAATGAAATGTATATGAAAGTTTTTCAAAGATGTTTTCAAAGAAGTTCAAACTGACTCTAATCATGTACTGCATGAAATGAGAATAGGTAAAAGTAGAAATATTACTAATAATATAATATTTTATAACATGATGACTTAGTGTTGGTTTCAGAGGGTGTTGCTTCTGTTCGTTGCTTTTATACTCACTATTGCTTTTTCCAAAGTGTTGACCCCCCACCAGTTCTGTCCGCAGGTGCTATATTATTCGAGAAAGCAATAGCAGATCCTCATCCTCAGGAGCCGAAAATCAGGAGATGCCACAAGATGCGTTTCGAAGCTTGAGATATTTTCTGTATAAAGGGATGTGATGTATGGAACGATGTCAGTGTATTCTGTATAGCTCAAGTGAGTTGTAAGCCAATTTATAATATAATGACAGCCTTGTAATCATTTTAAAATATCAATAAAGATATTGTTTTCTTATACCATGGTGTTCATTTAATTTCTGTAAATTTTGTGTCGCTGCTTCTAACTCTGAATAACTTATTTTGTTATTGTACAGGCCTTGGCCTTGTGCAAGCGCAACTTAGGCTTACACGATATAACATACAGTCGTGACTTTCGGTCCTCCCAGATCGGGATATGACAAAGTGGTATCAGAGTAACTTGATCCTTTGGACATTCCGTTGCTTCTTTCCAACAAAAGGTGTTTTCTTGCCGCTTGATATCGTTGCTGTAATGAGCGTTCTATAAAATAAGTTCATAAATATTTTTAAAGATGCCGGCAAATTTTTTTTGGATTATTTTATCGCTTGAGAGACATAATTTCCTGATGTGATAGAGTTTTTGATTGATAATGGTGAGGGATGAGGACTATCGCTGCTATGGATATTATAAGTTTCTCTTTGAAGTTTTGAGGACAAAACATTTTCTCAGTGGATAATTATGTAATGTCCCACTCTGCGTTGACACTATGTAACAAGAGATATCGGTTTGCTGGCTTGAGAAGATGCCTTCACGGAGAGCTCCTTGTTGAAACAGAAGACGATTGATCTTGGTGAGTGGACATAACTGCATTCTCTGATTCTTTCACGCCTAATAAAGAATATGGGTTTTCAATTGCTTGTTGCTAAGATAATTAATGTTCATAAAGAAGAATGCTAGAACTTGAGAACATGTATGCTTAATAATAGAACTTGTATGATTGTCAATGAAAGAACCTTGCCATGCTAAGTCAAGAAAAAAATGTTGCATGTTAAGTACATTGTCACTCATATTGAACGAACCATTGCTATGCTAATGAACAAGAGTAAAATAATGTCTACATGTCCCTATCATATTGCTATTAAACAAGAGTAAAATTATGCTTGAATATGTCCCTTGTTGTATGCTAAACAAGAATAGAAATGCATGCTTAGTAACAAGAGATAATCGAACTATTGCCATGCTTGTCTTGTAAAAAAATGATAAGATGTACTAATAGCGCACCCTGAGGTACGATCCTTGTGATCAAGTGGGGTGTATTATTTAGATAAGAGAAGGCACTAATAGTGCACCCTGAGGTACGGTCCTTGCGATCTAGTGGGGTATAGTTATTAGATAAGTAAAGAGAAGATGGAAGTGTGCGCTTGTGTTCAGAACTGTGCTCGTGATATATTTTATATGATAGAAGTTCATATCTTGCATCGACCTTGGACAACTTGTGCACAAGGTAATAGTCTCTCGAACGGTTCCTGTGGCACTGGGAATCGGTCGGTCCAGAAGAGATTGTGATAGCACCCTTAGGGAAGGTCCTTGAGATCTAGTGGGGTATTGTGTCCATTAGTGTAGAGCGGAAACTTGAGTCACCATTGCTAATTCCTGAGGAAGAACTCTCATGGGCCACCATGTAGTTAGGTAGCATGCTAGGTGCAACCTTCTTGCAAGCCTAACAGATAGATGTCAAGTCCCTTGAGATATAAATGCCAAGTCCCTTGAGAGATAAATGCCAAGTCCCTTGAGATTTAGATGCCAAGTCCCTAGAGATATAGATGCCAAGTCCCTTGAGATTATATTTATATGCAAATTATGGCTAACTTGTATGTCTGTTGCAGGGATAACCGTCCGACAAAGGGTAAAGAACCATTGAATAAGTGATGATCATATTATCATATTTCTTGTTGCATGTTGCTTCTAAGAATAATCCTTGTTATAAGAAATGTTGCTTCATGTTCACATAAGTTGTCGCTAGTATTTGTGTATGTTAGGGTAGAGCTGAAGCTGAGTCACAGCTCCTAACATTCATGCGTACTAGTGCAGAAAGAAGTTGCCCCATAAGAAATGATATAATCATGCTCATAGAAAATAACTAGATAAATGAATGCTACTACTTATCCCTAAGATAACGAATATGGATCACGAACACGCTACGCACATCAATATATAAGTGAAATAACTAACGTGCATGAACTGTCCCTATTGTATGCTTGAATGAAATATATATGAAAGTTGTTCAAAGATGTTTTCAAAGAAGTGCAAACTGACTCTGATCTTGTAGTGCATGAAATAAGCATAGGTAAAAGGAGCAAGATCACTAATAATGTAATATTTTGTAACATAATGACTGAGTATTGGTTTAAGAGGGTGTTGCTTTTGTTCGTTGATTTTATACTCACGAGTGCTGACCCCCACCAATTTTTTTCGTAGTTGCTGGATTGTTCGAGGAAGCGATAACATATCCTCATCCTCAGGAGCCAAAAATCAGGAGATGCCATGAGATACCTTGAGAAACTTGAGATATTTTCTGTATAAAAGGATGTAATGTATGGAATAATGTCAGTGTATTCTGTATAGCTCAAGTGAGTTGTAAGCCAATTGGCAATGTAATGGCAGCCTTTTAATCATTTTAAAATATCAATAAAGTCCTTATACCATGGTGTTCATTCAATTTCTGCAAATTTTGTGCTGCTACTTCTAACTCTGTATAGCTTTTGTTATTATACAGGCCTTAGCCTTGTACAAGTGCAACTGGCGCTTGCACGGCATCACGTCCAGTGATGACTTTCGATCCTCCGGGATCTGGGCGTGGCAATTTCAGAAACACCACTGTTTTACATTCTCATAGCACCAAAATCACCAGTCTTATATGAAATAAAGAAGTCTCTCCGTGGAGTAGCATGATATGATGCGCCCGTGTCAACTACCCAGTCTGTATCAAGGGATGTAACGACCAAACAATTATATTCACAACTGGAGACAAAAATGATATCCCCAAATGTTGCAAAAGTTGCACGCGATATCCTTTTCTTGCTTCCCATCACCTTTTCTATTCTGCTGATCCTTCTTGTATTTTCTGTATTTACTTCGGTAGTGGCCCATGTTATCACAATAGAAGAACTTTACATCCTTTTTGTCATGAATTTACTCCTGGATCTACCATGATATTAAGAATTCTTACCTTTATTTTCCCCCCGATTTTCTGTAGAAAACACCTCTGATTTTGAAGAACCCAAGGCTTTTCTTCTCGTCTCCTCATTCAACAGGCTGCTTGTAACGAGGTTCATTGTCATGACACCGTCTGGGGTAGAATTGCTTAGGGACACAACCAATGTCTCTCAACTTTCTGGCAGTGAACTAAGCAACAATAAGGCTTGCATCTCATATTTCAAATTCATTTTTATTGCAGACAGTTGATTAATAATGCTTTGGACTTCATTCAGATGCTCAACAATGGACTTAACTTCTTTGTATTTCAGATTCACAAGCTTTCTAATCAAGAAAGTTTTATTCTCCGCCCGTATTACTCTCATAAAGGCCTTTCAATTTTTTTCAAAGAGAATATGTAGATGTTTTCACCGAAACATGATGATAGACGCTATCGTCCAATCACAGACGAACATACCCTAGGGCTTTTCGATCAAGTTTCTTCCAATCAGACTCGGACATCTTTTCGACTTTTTTTCGTCATTCTCAATCGGCTCGACGAAATCTTTGTAGAAAAGCAGATCTTCCATCTTCGATTTTTATACCGCTCAATTATTCCCCTTGAAGCTCACCATCCTACTTGTGTTCTGTTCTATGGCTTGCACATGACAACGAACCTTGCTCTGATACCACTTGTTGAGAAAAAGTCTCCAACTCTCTCCTATGTGCAACCACAAATAAACAAACACAATCAGATATTAAAAATAATAAGAGACAAGAGACCAAAGTTTTTACGTAGAAAATCTCTTAAAAACGAAGAGTAAAAACCATGGGACCTCGTCTAGAAAAAATTCACTATCAATTTTTGGATTTACACTTTCTACTGCGGTAGAAGATTCACCACACTTCAAAAGCAATTATTTCTTCTCTCTTGGATACACACAACTCTCTCTTTCTCTCACAAGATTTCATATATATATCTCTTGAGAGTCATCATCCATATATGTGCTGGATATAAGTTGGATGAGAGGTTATATGAATTTAATCATAAAAATATACCTAAATTTAAAATAATCAAATCTATTTAAAATTACAACCATATTTCCAATTTAAACTTCACGTTTAAATCATGTCTCTATCATTTAAGGCACAAATTTAAATTCTTCTCATTTAATGCATAAATTTAAACTCTCCCCCTTAAGATAGGAATATCTAACAATATTTTATCTATCATTTAAGGCATGAATTTAAACTCTTCTCATTTATGCATGAATTTAAACTCTTCTCCTTAAGATAAGACACCCAACAACTTGTTGGTTGGACTGTTATTTTATCAATGACCAAGCTTCCAATAACTATTTACTTTACCAGGCCATTGAACATGATTTAGAGCATTAGTATCTACCAATTGGCAAGGAGAGTCCTAAGATATGAGATTCTTATCTTTTACTCTTCTTTTCTTAGCAAGATTGTCCTTTATGGGCATAGTTTAGTGCCAACATGTTGTGAACGATTTTTCTTCTCCCTAGATGGTTGTTCATTTTTAAAGCTCCATAGTGATGTCCAAGTTTTATCACCGCAGTACAGACTCTATGGTTCCTTTGTATCAAGCACATGATCCACATAAACCAAAGAAAGTGTATAAAAGTGATGGAGTAATAAGTACCCATGACCATTTTATAGTTTCATCCTTTTTTTTAACTTCAATAGTTTCATCCTTCTTTTTACCGACTAACAAAATTTTAGAACTGTAAAAAAAATTGACAGTCCAATAAATTAGAAGAACTGTTAAAACTTTTGACAACCCTAAAAAAAAAAAATTGGACTGCCAAAATTTTTAACAGTTCTGACTATAGATATAACTAACAAATTTTTTTACAACCTATCATCATCGACATCATGATTGTGGACGAATTTTCAAAGTTTGAAACCTAAAATGGGTTCAAAACTTTGAAAATTTACCCAAAATTAATCATAAACCAAAATTTAGTTACTAATAGATAAAAAAAATAATTATAGTTATACTAATTCACCAAAAATCCTAAAATGGATTCAAAAATTCAAAAATTCGTCCAAAGTTTATCCTAATCCTATTTTATGTTACTACATTATGAGATTTGGAGGAGATATAGAAGGAATAAGTTTAGAATTTTCAATTGGAGGAGGTAGAGAAGGAGGAAAAAGATTTTGAAGAGAGAGAGAGAGAGAGAGAGAGAGTAGAAATTATAATGAAGAAGCTTGAGGAGGAGGGGAAGAGGAGGGGTTGGAGTGGGTGGGGCCGTCCATAGTAAATTTTTGGCTATCTTGAGTAAAAGTTGCTTCAAACTGGACTAGCACTAAGACATGGATGCACATGAAATATAGGAGTCTATTTATATTGGTCTACATGTATATATATATATATATATATATATATATATATATATATATATATATATATATATATATATATATATAGGATAATGCTATAGAACCACCCAAGTGGTTTTATATTATAGAACCACCCTATGTGTCATGCTCCAGATCCAGAATATTGGAGAGCGAAAAAATGACTTAGCCAACCAAACCTTGCAAAATACCGAAGCAACCCGCAATGTGTTAAGGTTGTCTATAGACAAGGGGTGCATACTACAATCAAGTTTTTTAGGGTCAAGAACTTCTATATCTCAATCATTCAAACAAGTAGCAATAACATAGAATATTTCAGAATAAGCAGTAAGGCATCCCCAATGCCGCATCAGAATATTCTAGAGATCTAGCAAATATAAGTGATATATCAGATACATAATCAAAAGTATACATGACAGTGAGTCATCTGTAATCTGAATATATTACAGTCATGTAGGGACCTAGTGTCCATATTATCCGTCTAAAAGGTGCCGGATGGCTAAACGCCCAAAAGATTATAGTTTAAAAAAGACGAGAAGTGAATAAAGGAACCCACTCGTGACCGTTATCAGTCATCCTTCTGGTACGTGCCATCAGTGAGGGTGAGATATGCTTGATCCTCAGGTGCTGGCTCTAAATCTGGCCATGCAAAACCAGTAGAGTCAGAACCTAAATAACCAGTACCACAAAGGAAGCTAGAAATGAAAAAACAAAACCAGTTATATAGCTGTCCCCTCGATTTATTCTGTAGATAGTTAGAGTAGATTTGGAAAATTTTGGTTTTGGTAGCAGATGTCAAGGTTTAGAGTGGAGATAATTTATCTGGTATTTAATTCATTTAAATTAAAATCCTTGGCGCACCCTGTCATTCCTAAATTAATCGGAGCCCAATATCAGCCCATAAATTCCATCGGGCTATTGTACTTTTGACTTGACTCGCCAAATTAGGCACTGGACTTTTCCATCTTTTAAAATCAGTTTTTTGTGTGCTCTAAATTAATTGCGCAACATTCCAAAAATCGTAACCCATATTTAATTCCGTGTCGGACACCTGTGTCGTTACCCTAAATTTTGGGTTACCAACTTAACCCGTTGAGCCAGACCAACTAAAGGGTTCAAGACAGATTCCAAGCCCCCACCATTTTTGACCTTTGCGTCATTTTTGGATTTTGACCCCAAGTGCCCCCATTTAATTTAAATTTGCGGGACACTTTATTTCTATTTAAATCGGGGATACCAACTTTGAAAATCCTATTTTTAATCCTAAATTAATTCCAATGCCTTTCTAATTAAACCCGTGCCTAACGCACAACACCCTCTCACCATAAAAATTACTAAACATAATTTTCTTCACAATTTTTGTGTCATTTTATGTGTTCATTCAATTTCCCGAATTTAAGGGGCTAAGTTGCAAATAATAAAATTATGTGTCATCACCCTATTGGCCATGAACAATGGAGAGGTCCCAAAATGGGGTTCCATTCTCACCCATCCATTCACCCCTTCATGAAGAAACCCACTTCTCTTCATGACAAATCTCCACCCTCTATTTTGAATGACACCATCACAACCCTCCATCATTTCACAAACCCCTATAAAATAACACCTCACCCCACCCTCAATGCACACCACCGGCCCTAATCCTAAGGAAAACTCCCCTCTCTCTCTCTCCTCACTCCTTCATTTATTCCCCATGCAAAGCTTCTCCTCTCTCCACTATTTTTCTTCTTCTTCTTCTTCTTCTTCTTCTTCCTCCATTCTTCTTCTTCCTTAGTTTCTTCTTCCTCTTGGAGAACTCCAGCCGACAAATCATTTCCGGCCAGACCGCACCGTCGCTCCGACCCCGCGGCTGTGCATTACCTCCGGTCGCTGAGCAGCCCCGACCCAGCGGCTGTGCATCACCTCCGGCCGCTGAACAGCCCTGACCCCGCGGCTGTGCTCACCCCTGGCCGCTGAGCAGCCGTCGACCAGAGGCTTTGCTGTCCCGACCTTCCCGCCGGCGCAGATTCCCCCCCCTCCCGCTGTGCGTCCCGCCGACCGAACTGTGGTTCCTCCCCCGCCGTCGGACTGTGCGTCCCCGTCTGACCACCAGTTTACCACCACCATCAACACCACTACCACCACCAGTTTTTACTACCACCATCGTCACCACCACCCCCGGCCACCTTCTCCGACCGTACTCGGCACCGTCGTCGTCAAGGTCGACTCCCCACCTATCTTTATTTTATTTCCAAATTTGTTTTGGTTAATTATGATGGTGTTTATATATATTTGCTATGCTAGCTAGGGTTGTTGGATTTCATATGTGGATGGCTAGTATACTGTGGTAAATGAAATATATGGTTAAGGTATATATAGGTTATGTTAATGATGAGTAAATATGAACATGGATGAGGATTATGTTAATGATGATTAAATAAGAACATGGATGAGGTTATGACGATTAAATATGAACATGGATGAGGATTATGTTAATGATGATTAAATATGAATATGGATGAGGTTGTGTTTAATGAGGTTAATATATTTCTAGTGTTTATGTAGTGTTGATGTAAATGATTAGTGTAGTGTAATACTTGAACTACGGGATTAAGGTTTATATTGGCTAAGGCTAATGATGATTAATGCGAATATGGATTTTAATGACTTGAGGTAGTATTAACATGTTTTAGGGTTTATTTAGTGTAGTGAACTTGTAACTTATGTTTTATGAAGTTGGATTTGGATGTAGTACTTGGATGGAAATTAGGGTTGGCTTCTACATAAATTATCGCGATTTAATTAAGATATGTACTCGATGAGAATAGAGTTTTGACCTTGGAGCTAACTAAACAGGATGTATCATACATGGTGGAAAAATGTTAGTTTATTTACGGAGAATTAAATCAAGGAGAGTGTACCGATAATTAGCCGATTTGACCATTGTACCGATAGTCAACTGTGGTCAACCCCCCAACGTGAGGGGTTATTTCTTGGTTTCGTCCAGTCATTAATAACTTTATTATTTTTAGATAATAGTAGATAGAAACAACGCTCGTAAGGAGTCCCATTGAAACCAAGAAATATAGGCCTGCCTGCCATCCACACCAGAATAGATAGAGTTTTCCGAAAAAACCTGCTAGTGGAGGAAGACCTCCTAGGGATAAGAGACATAGGGCTGAAGAGAGAGCCAAAAAGTCCCTGTGAGTCGTAGCTGAGACTGAGTTTAGTTGTAGATGTGTGTGGCATCCCTGTCTGTCGCAGAATAGATTATTGATTCTGGTTTGTATCTCATCTCTATGTACTGCGGGACCCGAGGACTTGGATGCGGTATCAGATCCCCGACATCAGCAGCCACACGCAGGCAAGTGTACCTTGCCACCCTGTATTTCAGTTTATAGATATTTATTGTTTTGTATGTACATTATGCACATATTTGTGTTGACATTCGACGTAACGTCTTAGAATAATTGCTAGATGCTTCACAGTACCTCGATGCACGTACCTGAGTACATCGATACCCCAGGACACACTTATACACCGTGATCGTGCCAGATTCCTATTTCCTGATACTGACATCATAACTAGAGACTGGAACGACCTTAGGGTCGCGTCTGTTGAGTTAATTCTGTGTGTCGATACTGTAGTTAGAGGTTCAGGTTCAACGCACAATCGTTGACCGCTTGGGAAGGGGAAGACAGTTACTAGACGTTTGGGCTACTCTGCACGCGCTTATATATATGTAGTATTTTGTAGTGATATTTGTATCTAGTGTAGCTGTTTCACCCGTGTGACTCCTTGCCCGGAGCTGCGGTACGTGCCGTGTATTTCTGTGTCCGGAGCTACGGTTTTATATTAGAAAGCCCACGCGTCGAACATTGTCTTTAAACAGTATCGCACTTGTTTGGTTATGCTAGATTACCCTGTTGTTGCACTTGTACTATCTGTTTACCTGGTATGTTATTTTTCTGTACCTTGTTACGTCCCTCTGAGGACCTGGTTCCCTTCCAGGTGTAGGCTACGAGGATTACCCGGAGGAGTACGGACCGGGCATCTATCTAACAGCTGTACTCACTGCCGAGGACGAGGTCATTCCTGAGGACTTCGCCTGATCGCTGGTATTGACTCTTTTCTTGGGACGGTATCATTACCTAGTTATCTGCTGCCGTCCTAAGTTATCTTATTGCTTACTTTCTTTCCAGTATATTTGTACTAGCGGGTTTGTCCCCGTATGACTACTCTAGTATTTATATTTGATACTTGTCTGGATGTTTCCTTCCTGCACATTAGTTGTTGTATTTACTTCTATTGTGCTCTTATATTGCTGCCTGTGGATGAGATTTAGATTGAGTATACTTGTGTTATGTGATGGGTTATTCATTTTACTTCACAGCTTAAGTGTACTCCGACGGGCCCATTAGATTGGAAAGCCCGCCGAAGTACACTGCTGGCCATTGTCATGTGTCTCGGTTCCTTATCCATGGAATCGGGACGTGACAATAGCTTAAGATGCTTAAACCAACAATCAATAGCATATGTCACATCCATGACATGACATGATCCCCCTTCACCAAACAAGGACAGAAAGTGCCACATCACATCAAGATATGATACGTCCCTTGATTATGGTCAAGATAGAAGAACTCTGCGTCATAGTTTCAGTCCACAGACTATCGTAACACAATAGCACAATCCAACAACCAAACAAGGACATGAGTTGAACTATCATGCCACGACAGTCTATGTCCCTAATTTCACTCAATAGAAGACACAATACACAAGCAGTGTCACACCCCAGTCCCAAAATATGTAGGACTAGGAATACGTAACATGCCAACCTTATGTATACGAACTCCAATATATGGAAACCATATACACACGTACGCTGTCCATGAATATCCAATCCACAGTGGTAATATACTGTCACAACAAGTCACACGTAATCTATATCTCATCCACAGCACAAATAGTAGATAAATAAAAATCAATAACTGAATATCAAAAAAGCAGTCTCAAAGTATGATAGTCGAATGGAAACAAATCCACTGCAATCAACTAAACCAAAACTACTAAAGAGAGAGAAGAGAATAAACTCTAATATAAGAATAAATGTCTCGAAAAGAATAACAACTAGAATCTCTAAACAGCTGCAATGAATCACATATAATCCGAAGGTAAGACCTCCTCAGTCTGATAGGTATCGTCAGGTCCAGGTCCATACTCCTGCGGATACTCCAGCTCATCTATATCTGGAAAGGGACCAGGTCCTCAGAGAGACGTAACAAGATACATATAAATATGCCAATAAAGTACTGAAATATAAACATCCAATGGGGTCGCCTAACCGTCTAAGTAAATGCAGTTAAGAACAACTTTTCCCACAAGTGAGCTATCTGGCTGAAAACTGGGATTGGCATGGTTCTCTCGGAGATCCAGGGGCCTAAAAGGCATGTCGTCTTTTGAACGCCAGCGGTCCGCCTGATAATATATAATATATAGTGGTCATCACCACCCATATCTCCGGTGGAGAATCCTGGCGCACAATAAAAAAAGTGTAAAGGAGCTCAAATGCGGTACTTGTTGTTCTGCCCACCCCATGCTCTAAGCATGTCACATTCATGACACAAGAATACCTCTAATAACTGCCAGTTCTGCTAGCAATACAAAGTTTCTAATGGCAGTTATCCCTAGCGCACGTCCCACACGTACCGATGATCAGTCAATACGTAAATCCGTGATCTAGATAAGACTCACAACTCGTGTAAAAATGTGTCACAGTCAATGAAATCTAATGCTGCCTCATGAAAATGGGGTGGTCTCATAAAGTAGGTCCAATGCTCATACATAAATAAAAACATAATACGACGACACCGTCGTAGCACCCAAGTTTCCTTGGACGCGCAATTTTATATAGTAGTTAAAATAAATGAACTAAATAAACAGAAATAAACATGCATGCATCATATAGAATATAAATACAGTACAATGGCAAGGTATACTTGCTTGGCAAGAAATCTGTAAAATGTAAGCGTCCAAATGTCAAGGACACAAAATCTGGAACTAAGACCGCCGAACAAACGTCTCCGGATGCTGAAATAGACATCACCAACGTTTTCGAAATTAGCAAACTAGCTAGAAAGCACTTCCCTTTCATCCAATTTGGACACAGGAGCAAAATGGTAATTTCGGTTAAAAGTGGGGTCCACATGTGGCCCACTTTATACCGAAAAGTGTGCCAAGGATAACAGTCTCTAAATATGATAAATTATAGGTCAAACAAACTCTAAATGTCAATAAGAACCCAACGGTATGTCCAAATATGGATTCTGATGGGCCGAACACAATTTCGCCCAAAAAGTCAACCGTGGGGCCCGCCAATTGGCGACTTGGACAACTGTCTCAGAATTGCGTGAAAATTGGGTCACAGGACCAGCACGTTACCACAAGTCCAGTGGCGTAAGTTTTGTCGCAATCTGACGAGCGTGCACAAAATATGCACAGCTTTCGCAAAAGTTGTGACACTGGGTTTGTCCGCGGATACGGGCTGATTTTGACGCGCACACACATCCCAATCACTTTTTATGAACTCTTAAATGTCTGGGTACACTGCGTGCACCGTTTGGTATACTTGGTACATGACGGGGCGGTCCCGTTTGGCGAGGTGCGCTTCATTTCACAACTTTTAAAAATCTGGAAAAGTGTGTTTTCGGGATTTTTCAACGAATTTAGTTCTACATAAAGAAGTTAATAATCTAATGTTAATTAACAAAAATTAAATTAGGTCAAGTGGTCTCCGTATACCAAAAAGAAAAATCGGATTTGGATCTCTGTGGTGGGAGATACGAATCCAGGAACATAGGTGATCACCACAATTTTCTGCGATACCCAAAAAGTGTCATTTTCTGCCAACTTTGACGCTATTTTGCCTAGGGTTATGCGCTGCTAGAGGTCTACTATCATACAGGTATTGAAGAGGGTTAAGGGATGATCATACCGGTGAAGACGGGATGGTGTTTGGTTCAGCGAGGTGACGGAAAACAGCGCCGGAACACAGGTAAGTTGCTGTTGAATTCTGCACTTGCGCGGGGTTACGCGGGGTCGCGGTCGTTGGGGTCGGTTGTGGACGACCTGGGCGGCGGTTCTGGCTGTGGTGGCGGCGATATTCAGGTCTAGAGTGAAAGAGGAGGAGAAAGGATGATCTAGGGTTAGGATTTTGGTGAAGGGAAGTGAATATATATAGCAAAGGGAGAGGGTATCGAGTTGTTCACGTTCGCGGGGCCGCCGGGGGGGGGGAGGGGGTATTGGTTGCTGGTGCTGTTGCTTATACTAAGGGGTGTGGGCCTTGCTAATTGGAAGGGGGTGGCTGTGCTTAAACCAGCGGATGCATGCTGTGCTTTGTCCAGCGGGTGTAGGCTTTAGGAGTAGCGGGTAGGTGGGTTAATGGGTTGGGGTAGATTAGGAATCCAATAAGAGATATATTTTTCTTTTTCTTTTCTTTCCTTTTTCTTTATTTTTCTTTTAAATATATATGTATATATATTTATATATATATATACACATATACCCATAGAAAAATCTAGAATTATATTAATGCATACCATTAAGCTAGCAACTGTCCAAAGGGTCTCCTACATGGAATAAATTCGAAAAAATTCCTAATGGCCCCATAAATCTCCTACATTCACAAACACCTAAAATAAAATTAATAAAAATCTATTTCTCCTAATTAGCCACTAATTACTACAATTAAATTATTAATTAATTAAAAGGGGTAAATACGGTTTTTAGGAATAGGGGTTTTACAAGCAGGGATACAATATTAAGTAAAATAACCTAGTGATAATAAGTAATTTCGATCTGTGTCCCGTTGTAACACAACAGTGCAACTCAACAACGAAACATGGACATGAGTTGAACTTTAATGCCGCAGCGGTCCACTTCTCTTAATAAAATAGATTTAACGGCCAAACATATGTTATGGCTTGATATATGATCTCTAAGTTATTCTAGTAATGCAATATATAAGTATCCTCATATCATGCCATAATCGAGCAGGGCTGGCTGAACCAATGATATACAAGCAAGAATATATGATGCACCAGTCCCTTGCAAGGGCCCTGAGCTAATTTAATGATCAGTAGCAGTTCCAGGCTTTCTATAGGAAAGACACTGGCTCAGCTTATAAATAAGTCAAATACTGAATCCCACTAGTGCGGATGATATACAGTATCCGTAGTGGCCAGGCTTTACTCCCAGCTAACTTAGGGTGGTTCGATATGCACGATCTCGAGATATCGTTCCCTCCCAATGCTCCACAAATTAAACTGCCTAGTTAACCCTAGGTTATTTAGAATCTTATTCCGTGGTCACATGAACATTCCTTCCTAAATGTCGTAATTTAAGTACGAACACTCTTGATACGAATCCACATTGTCTCTTAAAATTAAATCTGTATTCTCCCAAGTGTGATGTAGCAATCAATAATATCTAGCCACGGCTAAAGTCACTGTCCAACTTCCAGATCCGTGCAAGAAAATAATTACATATATCACGTAGCAAGTGTATATGGCACGACGGCTCATTATATACCAAGTAGCACTCTTGGTGCGATCAAGTATATCAGCACGAATACAATAGTCAGGGCAGGAACAAGTTCTAGTATCAAGGTTGTGGTCAAGTTATCAAGTAGCAATGTATTCAGGATAGGGCAGTCAAATAATGGTCACATTAATTTGTCACTTTATTTTATCGATAGATAAAATAAAAGTAGTGCGAGGATCCCCCTCGAGATCAGATCCATAATCCTTAAACCAAATAAGGACCGAGATTGCAGAACCTCCCTCGAGTTGAACTACGCCCCTTATTCTGTCCAACATATAATAAGGTGATCCAGGAAAAGTAGCCTAATCAACAAGTAAGTACATGTAGGGCCATATCTACAGGCTCATGTCAGGTGCTTAGTCATTTAGCAAATGGTCATATCTGGGTCATACAATTTATTTCTAAGTTAATACATAGCATCACAATCGTTCAATCAATATCCACGTTAAACCAAGAAAGTTTTCAAAGTGTGTAAGAAATAATAGGCGCATTGGAGCAAAGGCGCATAGCAAGGTGCCGCATAATGTCAAGGCCACATAAGGTCAAGGTCGCATAGAGTTAAGACCATATAACGTCAAGGCTGCATAAACAGAGCCAAGTCCACTCTTCGGGAAACGTGTGATGTGACAAAAAAATTAATGCAATTCAAGTCAGAAAAGTGACTGATGTGACATGTGATAAAAGTGACAGAAGAAAGACAAAAGTAGAAAAAGTCGTGCTGAGTCAGTCAGTAGTTATGCATCCAGAAGAAGAGGGACACGTAACTCTTGGTCGCATTGTCGACTAGTCCACATGCTCCTCTGGGCCGTATGCACACTTGTTTGTATGAAATCTTTTGGGAATTTAGAGAAATTTTATTCGTTCAAGTTTCAAGCATTTGGCCAAGGGACGTATGTGCAAAAATCTATTCCATGCGCCAACAAGATGGTCGCATAAAATCTGCTGGGTTAGAAGTCCAGGCCGCATGCAATCTGTTGGGCGCATGGAGCTCCTTCGTCCCAATCCAGTAAGTTTGGCTACGAAAAAGCTCTGAAATCCAAACCTTATTTCTTCCACAGAAACCTCAAACAAAGTCCAAATCTAGCAAAATAAAGTTCTAAAGTACTCAAAATCAAGTGCTCATCAACATAGAACAATCAGTTTTTAAAAATATTAAGTTTTAAGAGATCAAAACCCAAGAACATTCAAGAACATAAAGAAAATCCTAAAACTTAAAACTTAGATCTACACTAATCCATCCACCAAATCCAAAAATACCAAGTTCTAAATGCATGGAAAATCATATAAGGAATATAATGGAACAAAAATATAAAGGATTTCTCTATTTCTTGCAAGATATACTTGCCTATGGAGGGGGAAAGAAAAACCTAAGAAAGAGAATGGAAGAGAAAAAAATAAGAGGAGAGAGATTGAAGTTGGGTTATATATGGAGGGTTTGAGGTTTGGACCATGGGTTCAACTCTTGATAAAACTAAACCAAACAAATAAACCAAGAGCCAAGTAAACTAAAGAATGGATCTAGTCTCTGTACAACATACAACTACGCTAGCAAGAAAGTAATTACGCTCCAAATACGTATATTGGGAATGGGGAGTGACATCTCTACCCACCTTAGAAAATTTTTATCCTCGAAATTCAAACTCAAGGCTAGCCAAAAATATCAAAATAAGCAACAACTATCTACAAGCAATCTATACATACAAACAAGCAAGTATAACAATAATACCTATAATGAAGCGAAGCAACTTCATTCCTTATGAGTGCTTGCCGATCACGAAATGAAAGTTGTGAAGGCATACGAAGAAAATATACCTTATGAGTCAAATAGGTGTGGGTACCGAGATCGAATATCGTCCTCGCACTCCCACGTCGACTCTCCCAAAGAGTGATACCCCCAAGCAATACGAACAAGATGATAATCCGGTTCTTGAGTACCTTCTCTCTCTGATCCAAAATGGACATGGGTCATTCCTCGAAAGTTAAGTCGGTACCAACGACTAACTCAGAGTGATCAAGGACATGACTCGGATCTGGGACATACCTAAGCAACTGAGACACATAAAAAATATCGTGCACCTCACGTAAAGAAGATGAACGGAAGAGATGATAAGCAACATCCCTTACCCTCTCGAGAATATCGAATGGTCCAACGTACCGCGGACTAAGCCTCCCACGAACCCTGAACCTAATGACTCCACGGGTAGGCAAAATTCGCAAGAATACATGTTCGCCGACAGAAAACTCTAACGGCCTACGATGTTGATCTGCCCAATGACAATGACGATCTTGTGCAACTCAAAGCCGCTATATAATCTCCTTAACCACTTCATCGGTCTATACGATAATCTCAGTCCCTAATATTTTTCGTTCACCAATATCATCCCATGCTAAAGGTGACCTGCACTTCCTTCCATACAATACCTCGAATAGAACCATTTGTATGCTGGCCTGATAACTGTTGTTGTAAGAGAATTCTGCTAAGTAAAGATAATCTTTCCAAGATCCACCAAGGTCTAAAGTACAAGCCCGCAGTATATCTTTCAATGTTTATATTGTCCTCTCTGACTGGCCGTCTGTCTGAGGATGGTACAAGGTACTAAATCTCAACTTAGTACCCAATCACTCATTTAAACTTCTCCAAAAATGAGACGTAAAGAGGGTATCATAGTCTGACACTATACTTGCTGGAACTCTGTGTTGCCTCTCTATATGCCGCATATACATCTCTGTTAACTGCTCTGTGGACTGCCCTACCTGGAAGGAAAGAAAATATGGCACCTTCGTGAGTCGATCTACTATTACCCAAACTGCATCACGTCCAGTAGGGGATCTAGGTAAGCTGGTCACAAAGGCCATCGTAATGTGTTCCCACTTCCTCTCTGGAATAGACAGGGGTTGTAATAATTCTGCTAATCTCTGCTGCTCTTCTTTCTCCTGCTGACATATGAGACATCGTGAAACGAACATAGCTCTCTCTCTCTTTTTATTCCGTTCTACCAGAAATATTGCTTGATATCATGGTACATCTTCGTGCCTCCTGGATGAAAAGAATATTAAGAACTGTGTACCTCGGTCATTACTTCATGTCTTATATCTCCACTTGGCACACAAAGACGGTTTTCAAATCTAAGTGTTCCATCTTCGTGAATCCATAATTTTTTTCTAAGTCCTGACTCACATTATGTCCTAAACTTCTGAATCTGAGAATCTTCTGCTTGAGCCGCCTTGATCCTCTCCACCAAGGTTGATTGAATCTAAAGACTGGCTAGTATTCCTGATCCTTGAGGTAACACTACCTCGATGTCCATTTCTCGAAGATCTTCTATTATATGATTCTGAGTTGTCAAAACAAATGCGCTACCTCTCCTACTTAGAGCATCTGTCACCATATTTGTCTTGCCTGGATGATACTGAAGTGCTACATCATAATCATCAAACAATTCTAGCCACCTCCTCTGCCTTATGTTCAGGTCCTTCTAGGTGAATATGTAATTTAAACTCTTATGATCTGTGAATATTTTTACCCGGCCGCCATATAAGTAGTGTCTCCATAGCTTGAGTGCAAATACTACTGCTGCTAACTGTAGATCATGTGTTGGATAATTTTTTTCATGATCTCGAAGTTGTCGAGACGCATAAGCTATCACTTTCTCGTGCTGCATCAACAAACACCCGAGTCCTTTCCCATATGCGTCGCAATAAACTGTGAACCATCCTGATCCTACTAGAAGTGTAAGGATCGGTGCTGATATCAGTTTCTTTTTTAACTTCTCGAATGCTACTTGGAACTCTGCCATCCAAACAAAGTTTACCTTCTTGTGGGTTAGACGGGTCATTTGTGGTAAAATTCGTGCAAAGTCTGCCACGAACCTCCGGTAATATCCCGCTAACCCTAAGAAACTTCGCACATCTGCTACTGTCTTCTGGACTGGCCAATTCTCTATTGCTTCAACCTTCTTGGGGTCCACAGTTACTCCTGCTTCTGAGATGATGTGCCCCGAGAATGACACATGACCTAACCAAAATTCACACTTATTGAGCTTGGCATACAACTGATGCTCCCTTAAAACTTGTAACACCCTCCGAAGATATTCTTCATGCTCTTCCTCACTGTTGGAGTAGAAAAGAATGTCGTCTATGAATACCACTACAAATTGATCTAGGTATGGCATGAAGATATGATTCATCAAATCCATGAATATTGTTGGCGCATTAGTCAATCTGAATGACATAACTAAAAATTCTTAATGCCTATATCGAGATTGAAATTCTGTGTTCGGTATATCTTGCTCCCGAACCCTTACTTGATAATATCATGATTGAAGGTCTATCTTGGAAAATACTTTTGTTTTGCACAATTGGTCAAACAAGTCATCAATCCTAGGCAATGGATACTTGTTCTTCATTGTTACTGCATTCAGCTGCCTGTAGTCGATACACAACCGTGTTGTCTCGTCTTTCTTCTTTACTATAAGCGTTGGTGCTCCCCATGGTGTCACATCTAGTCTCAAAATACGTAGGACTAGGAATACGTAGCATACCAACCGTATATATATGACACTCTAATATGTTAGAAAAATTATAACCCACACGTACACTGTATATGAATAAATAATTCACAAGTAGTACATATTGTCAACACAAGTCACAGGCATCTATATCCCATCCACAGGCACAAGTAAAGGAATATCAAAATAAATAACTGAAGAAGTCTCAAATACTAAGTAGTAGAAGAATAACAGTTGGGTGGAGACAAATCCACTACACATCGACTAAATCAACTAAAATGATAGAGGAGATCAGAACCCTAATATGAAATAATGTCAGATAAAAGAAACTACAACTAAGATATCCATCAAAAAATGAAGTAATCACTGGTACTCCAAAGGTAAGACCTCCTCAAATTTGAATGATGTGTCATGCCCGGGTCCATACTCCTGCGGATAATCCTGCTCGTCTATACCTGAAAAGGGACCAGATTCTCAGAGGGACGTAACAAAATACATAGAAACATGCCAATAATGTACTGAAAGTAAAACATCCAACATGGTCGCCTAACCAGTCTATGTGATATGCAATTTAAGAATAACTTTCCCGCATATGGACTATCTGACTAAAAATAATGGGATGGGCATAGTTCTCTTGGAGATCTAGTGTCCACGAGCATAACATCATGGACATCAGAGGCCGCCAAGTAAATATAGGGTCATAAACCTCACGTCTGTAGCGGAGCGTACGGGTGAATAAGGGAAAGTGTAAAGGAGTCACATATGCTTACTCATTGTTCTTTCTACCCAATGCTACTAACCTTTCACATCCATAACACACAATACCTCTAGTAACTTCTAAGTCCGCTAAACATGATAATTCTATTAGCAGTTATTCTTTATCCGTCGCACGACCTATACGTACAGGTGGCCAGCCTAATACGCAAGTCAGTGTCCTATATGAGACTCACAACTCATATAACAAATATGTCATGGCCAGTGAAACATAATGATGCCTCAAAATTATGGGGTGGTCATATAAAACTAGGTCAATATGCATAATAAAAATAAGAGACAAAAACATGACACAACCGTCGCTGCACCCAAGTCTTTCTTAGACAGGCAGGTTTATACAGAAAAATAAATGGAAATAAATGACAGAAAATAAATATACAATAAAGGAATGCAACTAAACAGTATTATGGCAAGATATACTTATCGGACAAGCAATATGTATAGTGTAGGCGTCCAGACGTCAAGCACAGAGAATCAGAAACGATGACCTCCGAAAGAACGTCTCCAGATGCTGAAATAAATATCACCAACATCTCCAAAATCAGCGAGATAGTAAAAAAACTCTACCCTTTCGTCCAATTTGGACACAGGGACAAAAAATATAATTTTGGGTCAAAACGGGGTCCATAGGTGGCCCACTTTGCACCAAAATACGTGACATAGGTAAAGTTCTCTAAATATGACAAATTATAAGTCAAACCAATTCTAAACGACGATACGAACTCAACGGTATATCCAATTTGGATTCCAGTAAGCCGATCACAAATTTGCCATTCAAGTCAAACCGTAGGGCCCACGAACAGGCGGTTCGACCAACTGTCTCAGAATCGCATAAAAGTTGGATCAAAAGACCAGCATGATACCACGAATCCAATTACATAAGTTTTGTCATATTTCGACGAGCGTGCATCAACTAATTAGAAAATTTACAAAATATTGATACGAGAGTTTTACGAATACGGGTTGATTCTGACGCGCACAAACATCTGAATCAACTTCCGTGAAAGCCCGCATGTCAGAAAATACTATATGCACCTTTTGGTACAACTGGTATGTGATGTGGTGATCCGGTTTATCGGAACGCACTCCGTATCGCAAATTTTTAATGTTTTTGAAGGTTATTTTTCATAATTTTTAACCAATAATTTCTCACAGAATTAATGATCAAATATATTAAAACAATAGGTCATTTTGAAACTAGTTATGTTAAGTATAACTATATTTAGACTAATTTCTAATTTACTTAATATACTATTCGTTATCAGCCTTCCAAGAAGGGCTCGTGGCTCGGTTTTTTGGTGTTTCGCTTTGCATGAAAAATTAGATTTTTCGGAAAGTTTCGGATGAATTTATAGCAGAAATAGAGTTGTTTGGTTAAAACTATCTGAAGTCATTATAGGGTGTTCATGTTGTGAGCGTGTATGAAAAATCTGATTGTAAAAAGGTTACGAGATGAGGAAGTTACGTACCAGCAAATTCGGGGGTTTGGGACTGGCTGTTGTCGGCGTCCTCGCGCGGGATAGCGTCAGCGGCGGTCAGCGGGGTTCATCGGGGTCCGAGGCTTGTCGGCGGTGGTCGCAGGATCACAAAGGGGGAGGCAAGTGTTAGAGTTAGGGTTATGTATTGTGAACATATATATAGGGAAAGAGATGGGGGTCGCGGGTGTATTCGGTGTGGGCCGTGGGTGTGTTCTGTGAGCAGAGGGATTTGCTTAGGAATTAGTTAGTTATTTAGGGTTAGTTAGTGGCCTTATTATTATTATTATTATTATTATTATTATTATTATTATTATTATTATTATTATTACTATTATTCTTATTCTTATTATCTAGAAAATTCATAGGAGCTAATATAAATACCCAAAAATTCCTAAAAAATATATGGTTGTGCTTATTTTTGTCCCCTCTACTGAACTACTATTTTTATTTTATTTTATTTATTAACTAATATATATATATATATATATATATATATATATATATATATATATATATAACTTATTATTTAAGGGGTTTTACATCCTACCCAACTTACATGAATTTCGTCCTCTAAATTAAAACTAAGGCACGATAAGGAAAAGAGAATGCAATGTGGTAGGAGTAAATAGGTTATGAGCATGCCTTCTTCCTCGAACAGGTACGAAAAATGTTTGCTAATGTCATCCTCGCGCACCCAAGTGGATTCTTCTGGCGATTGATATCTTCATGCCACGCGAACCAAGGGGATATGATTCCTCAACATCTTCTCTCATCATGCACTCCCTCAAGCGAAGGTGGTAGTGCCAGTCGATACGCAACTTCTCAAACTCTCTCTAATATGTCAAATGGTCCAATGTACCTTGGAATAAACTTGTCGCATCCCCCAAAGTGAATAGTGCCTCTGGTTGGTGATATCTTCGAGAAGACATTATCGACTTTCTCGAACTCCAAAGGACTATGATAAAGATCTGCCCACTGCTTCTGTCTGTCTTGCGCTGCTCGCAAGTGGCCCTGTATCCTCTTGAACTTCTCCACAGTGCTGACAACCAACTCTAGCCCCAAGATCTTACATTCTCCCACGTCGCTCCAACACACGGAGGACCTACACTTTCTTCCATACAAAGCTTCAAACTGAGATATTTGGATGCTCGCTTGATAGCTATTGTTGTAGAAAAACTCCATGACATGTAAGTGGTCCTCCCATGATCCTCCAAAGTCTAACATGCATGCTCTCAGCTTATCCTCCAGCGTCTGAATAGTACGTTCTGACTGCCCATCTGTTTGCGGATGATAGGATTTCTAAACTTCATATTAGTCCCAAGACTCTTCTGCATGCTCCTCCAAAAGTGAGATGTGAAATGTGAATCCTTGTCTAACACAATGCTAACCGAAACACCGTACAATCTCACGATTTGCCTCATATATAAGTCAGCCAAAGCTTCTGTAGACTGGCCAACTCGAAAAGGTAAGAAATAAGGGGACTTGGTAAGTCGATCCACAATCACCCTAACAGCATCTATCCTAATTTGACTCTTCAGAAAGCTCGTGACGAAGTCCATAGTGATGTGCTCCAATTTTTACTCAGGAATCGAATGTGGTTGCAGTAACCCTGTTGTCCTCTGGTGTTCAGTCGTGACTTGCTGACACACCAAACAATTGGCCATAAAGTGAGCTATCTCCCACTTCATCGCATGCCACCAAAAATGCTAAGTCGCGGTACATCTTGGTGCCTCCAGGATGAATGGAATATATCAAACTATGAGCCTCTTCCATCAGCTCCTACCGAAGCTCTCCATTGGAAAAAAATAGACGATCACCATATCTCAATGTCCCATCAGCATGAATGCGCAATTCTATCTGCTCTCAACCTCCTGAATCTAGCATCCGTAGGTAAAGCTGTCATGATCCTCTCTACTAGCGATGACTGCACTTGCAAGTTGGCTAGTGTCCCGTCTGATCCGGGTAATACAACCTATATACCAAGCTCCTATAAGTCCTCCAGTAACTCCCTCTGCATCATCAAGAATAATGCCATAGGCTTGTGGCTTAACGCATCTGCTACTATGTTAGCCTTGTCCGGGTGATAATGCAGCTCTATCTCGAAATCTTTCATCAATTCAAGCCACCATCTTTGTATCATATTCAGCTCTTTCTGCGTGAAGACATACTTGACACTTTTGTGGTCAGTATAGATCTCCACTCGCTCCCAATATAAGTAATGCCTTCATAGCTTCAGGGCAAAAATAATGGCTGCAAGCTCCAAGTCATGAGTTGGATAATTCTTCTCATGTACTCTCAACTGTCTAGATGCATACGCAACCACCTTGCCATGCTGCATCAACACGCATCCCAATCCTTTTTTCAATGCATCGTTGTAGATCACGTAGCCTCCTGATCCTGATGGAATAGTCAACACAGGCGTTGTGGTCGGTCGCTTATTCAACTCCTAAAAATTGGCTTGACACTCATCCGTCCATATAAACTCTCGGTCCTTGCACGTCAACCGAGTCATGGGCTCTGCTATCCTTGAGAAGTTTTCTATGATCCGTCGGTAATATCTCGCAAGTCCAAGAAAATTCCTCACCTCAGATGCTGACTTAGGAACGGGTCATGTCTCAACTGCCGAGATTTTCTCCGGATCTACTGAAATACCATCTCCAGTGACAACATGCCCAAGGAAAGAAACCTTATCAGAAAAGAACTCACATTTACTGAGTTTTGCATGCAACCGCTCTCTCCTCAAGGTCTCTAAGCCAATTTGCGGGTGCTTTTCATGCTTCTCGTGGCTTTTCGAATAGATAAGGATGTCATCTATGAAGACAACCACGAACTAGTCCAAATACTGATGGAGGACTCGATTCATCAAGTCCATAAAGACAGTTGGAGCATTGGTCAATCCAAAGGGCATGACCAGAAACTCGTAGTGTCCGTATCTCGTCCTAAATTTGGTCTTCAGAATGTCCTGCTTTTCCACCTTCACCTGGTGATATCCAGATCTCAAGTCTATCTTCGAGAACACCTTGGCTCCACTAAACTGATCAAATAAGTCATCAATGCACTGCAGAGGGTACTTATTCTTTACAGTCACAGCATTCAAGGTCCTGTAGTCAATGCACATGCGCACTGACCCATTCTTTTTGGGTACAAACAACACTAGAGCTCTCCAGGGTGATGTATTATTCATTTGAGTTGTATATTATTTTATGGTTTACCGGATTTGTTTTCGGATGAAATTGAGATGTATTATGTACAAAGATCATACTAGTGGAACATGCTGATCGTGGGTGCGTATGTTTGGATTGTTTATCGTTATTAAAACTGTGATTTGTGATTTATTTAGGGGATTTGGTGATTGATAAGGTATAGACAGCTGACTACCACTGTCAACGACAGTGTAGGCTGGACTTGACCACGCACTCGTACCTGATATCGCGGATGCGGATTGTGACAATATATATATATATATATATATATATATATATATATATATATATATATATATATATATATATATATATATATATATATATTTGTGGATCAGGCATCTCCCCTCCAAGTGATAAAAGGCAGCTTTCCAAGAAGCAAGAAGTGGATGTCGCGAAGCACGGGACTAAGAACTATCACAGATATGTTCCTCAGCAACTCATGACACTTAGGCCATCATCTTCCCATCACAAATCTGTCAAACTCAGGTCATAGACTTCTGGTCTTAAGCTTGTTTCGTTTCACTATTGGACGATCTGTTACGTCTTTTTTTCTGGTCATTAGTGTCATGTGTTCCGCTTTCTTTCATTCAATAAAAATATTTATTATATATATATATATATATATATATATATATATATATATATATATATATATATATATATTCCTTTCGGAGGCCATGATCTAGTGGTAAGACGAAGGGACATTGGGCGAAGGGTTCTCTGGTTCGAGCGCTAGTGTCGTCGGCTAGGTAAGTAGCCTTACTCTCTATCTCTCTATCTCTTTCTATATATATATATATATATATATATATATATAAAAGACGATAAATATTATTCTGACCTAAAGAACTACAAATCTAGCTCGAGCATAATTTCTCCGCAAAAAAATTAATACGTTTCTCCATTGTCCGAATCTACACCCTCTAAAAGGATACGTCTCATTCTAATCATTTGAACAAAAGATCCTTGGCATAACTTTTGGGAAGTTAATATCATCTTGGAACAAGGTAATTCTGTTTAATAAAGTCATCTATTGCTTAATTAGTGCTCGTTATCAGTGTCATTTTTTGTCGACGGCATGCTTTGTCTTCAAGACATCGTTCTTAACTTGCAAACATCCATTCACTGAGCCATCACATGGGTTCTTTGGTCCGAATTATTTATTTAGAAGATGGCAATGTCATATAAATTCTGGAGTAAGCAGGGATCACTTTACACGTACTCAGTTGTCAGAACCAGAACGTTGAGAGAGTGACATGATAGAGCGTACGTACAAGTGGCTCTAGTCTGTCTTAGAACATGGTGAGAGTTTGCCAATTGAACAGAAATGAATACGTCAGATTTTCAGGTTTTATTCAGTTGAGCCATTCATTATATAGAAGCCTGCTGCCTACTCCGACTCTATAATTATTCTATATTCGTAATTCAATTGAAGGAAAGTACAAGAATGTATGCTGAGTTTAACGCCAAGATGATGTTGGCTAGAAGCAGCGGATTATAACTTTCAGAAGGCAAGGACAGTGAACACAATATATTTAAAAAATATTTTATTTCTTGCTAACAAATATCTGGGCGAGTATGAGTCAAGTACCTGAGACAGCCAATGATATGCTTATATTCCGTCGGATCGACTGGAGTTCCTTCAAGGTTCTTGCTGAGTTGCAATTTAGCTTCTATGGGATACTTAGTCGGATTGCAATCTCCCATTCCAAACTGCTGCAAGACTCTCTTTGCATATGCTGATTGCTTCAGTGTAATGCGATCACCCTATTGATCTACCTCTATAACAAGGTAGTAGGAGAGTAACCCAAGGTCACTCATCTCAAATTTCTGTATCATCTACTGCTTGTAAACCTTTACTGCAGTTGCTCTTGCGCCCGTGACGATTAAGTCATCAACGTACACTCCGACAATGAGTGCACCCTCTTCATTGCTCCTCGTGTACACAGCATGCTCTTGAGTGCATCTGATGAATCCCAGCTCCTTTAAGCAGCTATCCAGGCGTGTGTTCCACGTCCTTGGTGGTTGCCGCAAACCATAGAGAGCCTTGGATAGCCTATACACCTTGTGCTCCTGGTTTTTGACAATGAAGCCTTCAGGTTGAGCTATATATACCTCCTCTTTGAGATCACCATTCAGGAATGCAAATTAACGTCCATGTGGTGAACCTCCCATTCGTACTGGGCTGCAAGGGCGATGATCAAGCGAACTGTGTCGAGTCTGGCCATTGGAGCAAACACTTTATCAAAGTCTACTCCATGCTGCTGGACGTACCCTTTTGCCACAAGTCTAGCTTTGTGCTTGAGGATTTTGCCTTCACTGTCTCTCTTTACCTTGTATACCAATTTTAAACCGATGGGTTTGTGCCCAGATAGTAACTCAGTAAGCACCCAAGTCTCATTCTTCTCGATGGCTTCAAACTCCTTCTTCATAGCTTCCCGCCATTCGTGTTCAAGTGTAGCATCTTGAAAATTTGTCGGTTCTTCAGCCGACAAAAACAACATCTATGGATCAAGAAAGATCTCCTCAGTTTTAGCATATACGTCAACAATTGAGCGGTATCTCGGCTCATTCGAGTCTGCCGTTGGTGTGGGTGAGCCGCTCGAAGTTGAGGCCGCAGCTTGTGGTGTAGTAGGCTCCCTTGATGCCAGTGCCGCTCCGTGCGTCATAGGTGTTGTCGCATCTCCTGTGCCCTCCAGCGTGTGCATAGCCGCACCCACTGCTCTCTGTGGAGTGATCATTGTCTCGACAACAGGATCTTCGACTGAGAGTTCTACCCAGCTGTCATGCCTCAATCCCTAAATACCGAGGGACTGGACGCGTGATAATGGCCAACAGCATGCACCTATGGACAAACCCAATTTAATGGATCCATCGGGGTATACTTAAGCTGTAATACAATAGTCAGGGTTTATTAATCTCATCCACAGAATAAAGATAGCAACATCAGCAAAAGAAATAAACAACAACATCCAGTTACAAGTAATTAAAATTCGGGGAACAACCCGATAATAAATCTGTTTACACAAGTTCAATTAAACAGGAAAATAAAGAGTTTATTGGCCAAGTAGAACTGAGCATGGCGAAGCAGTTGTTCAGGAGAAGTCCTCAGCAATCACCTCGTCCTCAGGTTCCGTTACTGCTCCAAGTAGGGCCCATGTTCCGTACACCTCAGGGTAGATCTCGTCTGCTAAATCTGGAGACATAATCCATTCCAGGTCCTCAGGGGACATAGCAAGGTACAGAAATCACAAGCCAAAATAATGCAGTGCAGAAATGAAGGGACAATAGGGTAAGTAATTAAACCAGCTAAGTGATAATGCAAGTGAGAGTTATTATTCATACTCAGGCTGAGACTACTACAGGATCAGTGTCAAGAAACCATAGCAGTATTCACTCGAAGGGCCAGTACGGTACCAAAGCTCTGTGTCAGAGTCTAAGGCACTTCCATTAAGTTATTATATATATATATATATATTCAGCCTTTTGTATGGTAATTCTCTCCCCACCCAATGTAATCTCACGTCACAGTTCCATAATGTCTCATGTTCATGTCACGCAAGATTAAACTAATGCAATAAGTCATTTATTAATATCTAAGAAAATAATGATCAAGTCATGAAATCTATATCCTATACAGAACCACCTTGAATAGTCAGGAAGATTCTGTAACATGATTTGTGTCAAGTGTCCTGGGTTTAATGTACTTGATAGGGCAAGTACAAGAAATATAAATGTCACGATATCCATCTCTAAGTGACGTTACACAACCCCGCGTACGGTGTTTGCACCCGACTATAATCGGAAGCTAAGTAAGTCACACGGCCCTAGGGTTGAGCATGTACAACAGTCACAGGAAATAAATCAAGAGAACAAAATGAATCAATCTACTGCAATTTATGGCAAGGTACACTTGCCTGGGTTTTCGGCTCCAATTGTTGCTCTGGCTTCAGCGGGGTTTGCAGGCAGTACTCCGGTTGCTGAAATAGACATCACCATCAGATCCAAAAAATATTAATCAGCTAAAAATGCCTGTCCTTGAGTCCAATTTGGAGACAAGGGCAAAAATAATATTTCAGGTTAAAGCGGGGTCCACATGTGGGCCGCTTTGCACCTAAAAACGTGTCAGGGTCAAAGGTCTCCAAATCAGTCCAACTTAGTGTCAACAAGTCTGGAACGATGATACGAACCCAACAGAACTTCCAGAATTGAATTCCGATGAGCCGTTCTCAAAATCGCCCATCAAGTGGAGCCTGTGGGGCCCACGACACGCGATTTTTCCAACGTTCTCAGAATCGAACCAAACTTGGTTCACAGGTCCAGCGTATTGCTACGAGTCCGATGGCGCAAGTTTCGTCTCGATCTGACATGTGTACACTAAGTTACAACGAGATTCAAAAAAGTTCGGATACGTACTAATTTCGGTGTGCACGTACATCGGAATCAGCTTCTGTGAAATCTCGCACGTCCGTATCAACGACGCGCACATATCTGTGAAGACCGCACGTGACCAAGTCGTCCCGTTTGGCGGGGCGCACTCAGTTCCGGGGTGAAACAGGGCGTTGGTTTTCCTGTTTTTGGATCGCTGTTCACGATCACCACAGGACGCGATGCACCGAGCGGGTTGCACGGGCACCGAGGGGGTCATGCAGGCTTCGCGATGCAACTGACGGAATCAAAAACAGAGTTACGAGGAGGAAAATATCAGTACCTGAACAGGGCTCGAAAATAGTGTATCCTTCCTGTCCGACTCGTGTCCGACACGTGTCCACAGATCTAGGGTTAGGGTTTAGGTTCTGGGGCTTCTGTGTCCGTGTCTGAGGCTACTGTTGGCGGACACGGCAGAGATAGCTCAGGGCTGCGTCGTCGGCTCGTCGGCGCTGCACGGCGAGGCTGCGGCGAGTGCTACGGCCACTGCGGGGAGGAGCAGAGGGGAAAGGAGATGGGTGGTGGCGGTGCTGGCCTGGGACAGCAGGGCGGAGGAGACGACGATGGGCGCTGGTGGGAAGTGGCTCGACCGGAGATCACTGGTGGAGGCGGCGGCAGCTCAGGGCGGCGCCGGATAGGGGAAAGCTCGGCTGAGCTCGGGGGAAGATCGGGTCTGCAGTGGAGCGGCTGAACCCAGGGCGGAGGCTCAGGGGCTGCTGGGGATGGCTCTCCGGACGGAGCGGTCTGGAGGGTTGGCCGGGGACGACGGTCAGGGGGTTAGGTCACCGGTAGGGGGCGGAGGAGGAAGAAGAGGGAGGTGGCTAGGGCTTAAATAGGAGAGATGGGGAGAGGGAGCGGCTACCGGCGAGGGGGAGGGGAAGAGGGTCCAGTGAGGGAGAGGAAAAGAGAGCGGCGCTGGGCAGCGAACGGGCGACGGCGGCGGCCGTTTCCGGCGGCGGGGAGGAGAAGAGTCGGCCGACTGCGGTTTGGAAGGGAAAGTGATAACGGGTCGGGTTTGGGCGGTAGGGTCGGGTTCTAACGGATTCGGCCCGATCCGAAACTAAGGCGGGTCGGGTTTCGGGTTAATGGGTCGGGTCTGGGTTAGACCCGGATCCGACCCGCTAAGAATTTGATTTAATTAAATAAACCCGGTTTGCTTCAACTTGGTTTGGTTTGGTTTATTTCAAATAAACCCGGTTTATTTTTGGTTTAATTAATTAATTAGTTTTTAGGGCTTTTAAATTGCTTCCGGGGTCCAATAAATTCCCGAAAAATTATCCTATGTCTAGTTTTTCATTTTACACCATAAAATATTATTTTTATAATATTTTAATATTATTTATTATTATTTAAAAATCCTTTAATAATTAAAATACTTGAATTTAATTACAAAAAATTCCCAGAAAATTCCAGAAAATTGTGAAAAATCCAAATTTAAAATTCTTGAAAATCAGGGGGTTTACAATCTACCCTCCTTAAGAGGATTGCGTTCTCGCAATCAAAGAATAACCGGTCAATAGAGATAACACGGTTGAAAAAAAAATTCGAAACACATCAAGATTAAGAAAAGTCAAGGTTGTGGGTTTAACACATAGGGAAAATTATTTCCCTAAACAATAAAAGTTATACAATTTCCCAAATGTAGGAAATCTAGAAGATTACAGTTTTAGGAAACCAGGTTATCTTTCAAAAATATATCAGTTTATCATTTATAAAATATTCTAAATTATAAGTTCAAAATTACTAGGTTAACACTAGGTTATCAATTATTAACAAGTTAAAGTTATCAGGTTAAGTCTGGGGTCACGAACCAGCAGGCACGAACTATAGCAATACTAGAAACGGAAAAACTATAAAAACTTACTCGCATTAGCTACGCCATGGTTCTGCGCGTTTCCCACAGTCATCGCGAAAACTTGGCCGCGTCCTTGAGGTGGTGCTCTCTGCTGTTGCTGGGCTTGATGGTAGGGTGCTGCTTGAAGTGCCAAGGGTGGCCTTGGTTGCTGTCCTCCTGGTACCGGTAGAGCTTGTTGGTTTGTCCTTGGTGCTCCTTCTCTACGCTCAGGGCAATCCCTTACTGCATGCTGTCTGGATCCGCAACCTAAGCACAATTCGAATTTTCGTCTACACTCCTTCTCAACATGGCCTATCTTGCCGCCGTAGTAACAAGTAGGAAGAGTCAGGGATTTGGTTGCAGCTCCCTGTGGTACTTGATGCAGATGAGGTTTCTTGGCAGCTTCTCCATTCGTTGCTCTGGCTGGTGCTGAGGTGGAAGACCTCTTCAGGTTGGATTCTCGTCTGATGACACGCTCCATACGTCGAGCTGCAGCAAGGACGTCCGTGTACGAAGTAGGTGCGACGGATCCGATCATTCTTTGTAACTCAAATTTTAGCCCATCAAAGAACTTCTCAGCCTTTTCTTCTTCTGTTGGAATCAAGGTAGGGGCAAAACGACTCAGACGAATGAACTCGGCGTTGTACTCTTCCACCGTCATAGTATCCTGAGTGAGGCGATTGAACTTGTCCCTCAGTTCTGATCGAGCGATAGCCGAAATGTACATCTCTTGAAAGAGTCTGGAGAACTCTTCCCAAGTAACTCGGTCTGTTCCGAGCCGTCTCTCTTCAGATAGCCACCAGTGATGAGCATTACCCGTCAACTGTATTCTGACGGCAGTCATCCAACGTTCCCTTGGAAGCTCAGCTGCTTCTAATTGGTGTTGAATGTTGGTGAGCCATTCATGAACTTCTGTGGGCTCTTCCTTGCCTGAGAAGGTACGGGGCTTCAGTTGGCGGAAATCAGTGATAGAGCCCGTCGGTTGCCGTCTAGCTGGTAGGTTGGCCTGCTCCAGTGCATTTACTAGACTGTTCCTCAAGTAATCAGCCTCGCGACGCTGAGTCTCGTGTTGGACTTGTTGCTGGGCTTGCATCATTGCGTAGATCAGTTGGAATATCTGTTGCCTGTCAATCGGCTGCCCTTGAGGGAATACAGGCATCGGTGGAACGAACTGCGGAGGCGGCGGAATATCATCACGCCGGAATCTAGAAGCTTGCGGATCTGCTTGGCTGCTTCGGTGAGTAGAGTGATCTCCACTCAATAGCGTCACTTCATCTTCTCCGTAGGTGGCTTCAGCACCTATTGGTGTTCTTGCTGGAGTTCCGTTATTTTCTTGTGAATCCATTACTCTGCATCAAAAATAAACTATAAGAGGCGCACAGGAATCAAGGCAAGGTGCAAGTCAAAAATTAGTTCGAATACGATATAGATATCAAAAACGATTCAAGCAAGTGGATAAGATCCTAAAAACTTATCCTATTCTTATTGCAGGCCTGTTCGGTCCCTAAGTTGAAACCGAACAATTTAGTCGTAGACCTGCATGGGCCACCACAAAAACTATGTCACGCCCCAGTCCCTAAATACCGATGGACTGGACGCGTGATAATGGCCAGCAGCATGCACCGATGGACAAACTCAATTTAATGGATCCATCGGGGCATACTTAAGCTGTAATACAATAGTCAGGGTTTACTAATCTCATCCACAGAATAAAGATAGCAACATCAGCAAAAGAAATAAACAACAACATCCAGTTACAAGTAAATAAAATTCGGGGAACAACCCGATAATAAATCTGTTTACACAAGTTCAATTAAACAGGAAAATAAAGAGTTTATTGGCCAAGTAGAACTGAGCATGGCGAAGCAGTTGTTCAGGAGAAGTACTCAGCAATCACCTCATCCTCAGGTTCTGTTACTGCTCCAAGTAGGGCCCATGTTCCGTACACCTCAGGGTAGATCTCGTCTGCTAAATCTGGGGATATAATCCATTCCAGGTCCTCAGGGGACATAGCAAGGTACAGAAATCATAAGCCAAAATAATGCAGTGCAGAAATAAAGGGACAATAGGGTAAGTAATTAAACCAGCTAAGTGATAATGCAAGTGAGAGTTATTATTCATACTCAGGCTGAGACTACTACAGGATCAGTGTCAAGAAACCATAGCAGTATTCACTCGAAGGGCCAGTACGGTACCAAAGCTCTGTGTCAGAGTCTAAGGCACTTCCATTAAGTTATTATATATATATTCAGCCTTTTGTATGGTAATTCTCTTCCCACCCAATGTAATCTCACGTCACAGTTCCATAATGTCTCATGTTCATATCACGCAAGATTAAACTAATACAATAAGTCATTTATTAATATCTAAAAAAATAATGATCAAGTCATGAAATCTATATCCTATACAGAACCACCTTGAATAGTCAGGAAGATTTTGTAACATGATTTGTGTCCACATCAGTCCAACTTCAGCGGGATTTGCAGGCAGTACTCCGGTTGCTGAAATAGACATCACCATCAGATCCAGAAAATATCAATCAGCTAGAAATGCCTGTCCTTGAGTCCAATTTGGAGACAAGGGCAAAAATGACATTTCAGGTTAAAGCGGGGTCCACATGTGGGCCACTTTGCACCTAAAAATGCGTCAGGGTCAAATGTCTCCAAATCAGTCCAACTTAGTTTCAACAGGTCTGGAACGATGATACAAACCCAATGGAACTTCCAGAATTGGATTCCGATGAGCCGTTCTCAAAATCGCCCGTCAAGTGGAGCCTGTGGGGCCCACGACACTCGATTTTTTCAACGTTCTCAGAATCGAACCAAACTTGGCTTACAGGACCAGCGTATTGCTACGAGTCCGATGACGTAAGTTTCGTCTCGATCTGACGTGTGTACACTAAGTTACAACGAGATTCAGAAAAGTTCGGATACAGGACGTTGTCCGCGGATACGCACTGATTTCGGTGTGCACGCACATCAGAATCAGCTTCTGCGAAATCTCGTACGTCCGTATCAACGACGCGCACGTATCTGTGAAGACCGCACGCGACCAAGTAGTCCCGTTTGGCGGGGCACACTCAGTTCCGGGGTGAAACAGGGCGTTGGTTTTCCTGTTTTTGGATCGCTGTTCACGATCACCACAGGACGCGATGCACCGAGCGGGTTGCACGGGCACTGAGGGGGTCATGCAGGCTTTGCGATGCAACTGACGGAATCGAAAACAGAGTTACGAGGAGGAAAATACGAGTACCTGAACAGGGCTCGAAAACAGTGTATCCTTCGTGTCCGACTCGTGTCCGACACGTGTCCACAGATCTAGGGTTAGGATTTTGGTTCTGGGGCTTCTGTGTCCGTGTCTGAGGCTACTGTTGGCGAACACGGCAGAGACGGCTCAGGGCTGCGTCGTCGGCTCGTCGGTGCTGCACGGCGAGGCTGCGACGAGTGCTACGGCCACTGCGGTGAGGAGTAGAGGGGAAAGGAGATGGGTGGTGGCGGTGCTGGCCTGGGACAGCAGGGCGGAGGAGACGACGATGGGCGCTGGTGGGAGGCGGCTCGGCCGGAGATCACTGGTGGAGGCGACGGCAGCTCAGGGCGGCGCCGGATAGGGGAAAGCTTGGCTGAGCTCGGGGGAAGATCGGGTCTGCAGTGGGGCGGCTGAACCCAGGGCGGAGGCTCGGGGGCTGCTGGGGATGGCTCGTCGGATGGAGCGGTCTGGAGGGTTGGCCGGGGACGACGGTCAGGGGGTTAGGTCACTGGTAGGGGGCGGAGGAGGAAGAAGAGGGAGGTGGCTAGGGCTTAAATAGGAGAGATGGGGAGAGGGAGCGGCTACCGGCGAGGGGGAGGGAAAGAGGGTCCGGTGAGGGAGAGGAAGAGAGAGCGGCGCTGGGCAGCGAACGGCGGCGGCGGCGGTCGTTTCCGGCGGTGGGGAGGAGAAGAGTCGGCCGGCTGCGGTTTGGAAGGTAAAGTGATAACGGGTCGGGTTTGGGCGGTCGGGTCGGGTTCTAACGGATCCGGCCCGATCCGAAACTAAGGCGGGTCGGGTTTCGGGTTAATGGGTCAGATCTGGGTTAGACCCGGATCCGACCCGCTAAGAATTTGATTTAATTAAATAAACCCGGTTCGGTTCAACTTGGTTTGGTTTGGTTTATTTCAAATAAACCCGGTTTATTTTTGGTTTAATTAATTAATTAGTTTTTAGGGCTTTTAAATTGCTTCTGGGGTCCAATAAATTCCCGAAAAATTACCCTATGTCTAATTTTTTATTTTACACCATAAAATATTATTTTCATAATATTTTAATATTATTTATTATCATTTAAAAATCCTTTAATAATTAAAATACTTGAATTTAATTACAGAAAATTTCCAGAAAATTTCAGAAAATTGTGAAAAATCCAAATTTAAAAATTCTTGAAAATCAGGGGGTTTACACCAGCCTTGTGGTTCGGTACCATCACCATTGTTCCAACCCCATCTCCTTTCTTCCTCGAACACAACATCCCTGCTCACATGGATCTGGCTACGTTGAGGATTATAGAGACGGTGTGCTTTGCAGCCCTCTTCCACGCCAAGGTACACCAATGGCGTGCTTCGGTCATCAAGTTTCTTATGATGAGGACCTGCAGACTTCATGTGTGCGACGCATCCAAACATCCTTAAGTGTTCGAGGTTTGGTTTCTTACCAGTCCAGGCTTCATACGACGTGAGCGCACTGAGAGCTTTAGTTGGCAACCGGTTGAGCAGGTACACAGCATGTCTGACCGCATCGCCCTACATACTTCCAGGAACATGCATGCTCTTGAGCAAGCTCCTTGTCGTAGCCATCACGGTGCGATTCCGACGCTCTACTACGCCGTTTTGTTGTGGGGTATATGGTGCGGTGAGGTACCGTTGTATGCCTTCGCCTTCACATAAGCTTGTGAATTCCTTGGACAGGAACTCACCTCCTCGATCAGTTCTTAGTGTCTTTATCTTGTTGTCACATTCATTCTCTACAAGAGACTTGAATTTCTTGAAAGCATTAAAGGCATCACTCTTTTCTTTGAGCATATATACCCACATCATGCGACTGAAGTCATCAACAAGTAGAAGAAAGTACTTGTTACCAGTAAGTATAGCGGGTGTAATCGGGCCGCAAATGTCAGCGTGCACAAGTTGCAGTGGCCTCTCAGCTCTGAAGCTTGCCTGCAGAGGGAACGATAGTCGTGCTTGTTTGGCAATGAGGCACCCTTCACAGAGCTGGTTTGGATGAGAAATCTTCGGCATCCTGGTGGCCATTCCCTTCTCTGCCATCATCTTGAGTGCGAAAAAATTCACGTGCCCGAGCCTTGCATGCCACAACCAGGCTGGGTCTTGTACTTTGGCCATTAGACATATCGACCTGCAAGATTCAAGAGCTAACTTGTACAGGCGGTTAGGTGATCTCCTCACCTTCATCAACAGAATGCCGTTCCTGTCGTACACCCTCAAGTAGGAACCGACAATCTCCACCTTGCTTCCATCTTTTGTTAATTGAACAAGGCTCAATATATTAGTTCTTAAACTTAGAATGAAGTATACCTCTGACAGAAGACGTTGTTAGCTATTCTTGCATTGTAACATGATTGATCCCCTGCCCTCAATCTGCACGGTTGAGCCGTCACCGAACTTGACACGGCCGATGATGTCCTGATCAAGGTCCTTGAACTTTCCTTGGTGGTCCGTCACGTGGTTGCTAGCGCCATTGTCGAGGTACCACACATCGATGTCGTCCTGCGTTTCTCCAGCACTGCGCAAGTCTGGTACTATCTTCTCTTCATTGAGCATGACGAGGTCAGGCGTTTCCTCCTGAGTCTCTCATAGCAGCAATGCAGCCTCCTCTTCTTGCGCTCGTGCGAGGTTCGCCTCCGCTTTACGACGTTTGTTGCGACACTCCGATGCATAGTGCCCATAGTTTTCATAATTAAAGACTTGATTTTTGATTTGTCGCGGTTGGAGCTTGAACCGTGAGTCCCCTCACCCTCCTGGTGTTGCAGTATTTGGCCGCCACGACCACCCTTGCCGCGCCAGCGGCCACGTCCACGGGGCTTGCCACGGCCCCGGTCGTCGCTAGAGTGCCCCTTTCCGCTCGACGACAAATCAGCGTTGCATTTCTTCAATCGCGCCTGCCACTCAGCGTGAGTAAGCAGGAGTTGTCCGTTGTTGCTCTTGCCTTGACCACGTATGCGTTCTTCGTACGTTTTGAGGTGGCCGATCACTTCCTCGGCCGACATGGTCTCCACATCCACAAACTGTTCGATCGCAGCAACGACCTGCAGGTACTTGTCAGGGACGGAGACGAGCAGCTTATTGACGATGACAACGTCCTCCATCTTGTCTCCTAATCCACGAATCTTGTTTGCGAGGGTTGTTAATTTTTCCGCAAACTCGTCGATGGAATCTGTCCCCTTCATACGCAAAACCTCGAACTCACTCTTTAAGGTTTGAATCATTGCCTTCTTCACCCGATCTGCGTCGAGGTACATTGTCTTCAGGCTTTCCCAAGCTTCCTTAGCCGTTTTGTGCTTGGCCAGCTGGAGTAGGATCTCCTCGGGGACAGCTTGAAAAATGCACGCCAACGCCATCTTGTCTCTCTTCTTTTCTACGACCACCCGGCCGCGGGTTCAATGGCGTCCCGAACGCCTTGAGCCTCCGTGAAGACCTCCATCTTGATCGCCCAAGTGGAGTAGTTGATAGATGTCAGCATCGGGTAGTGCAAGGTTATGCTTTCCTCCTTTGTTGCTGGCGTCGTTAAGTGCTCGACGATTGACATCTTGTTGAGTCGAAGGTACTTTGGCTTAAACTTGGCTCTGATACCAAATGTTGGCTAGAAGTAGCGGATTGTAACCTTCAGGAGGCAAGGACAGTTAACACAATGTATTTGGAGAATGTTTTATTTCTTGCTCAATATTAAACAAACAAGTACACATATTTATATAGCCACTATGGTAATAACTCAACCCTAAAAATGAGCTAACAAATCCTATTAAAGAGGATCAAAATTTGACAACTTCTATTCTAAAAAGGAAATGGTCAAATCTAGGTTATTTAACTAATACGTGATACTATGGAATGTCAACGGAAACGCCTACATAAATTGTATTTTACATTTTGTTAAACGGAATAATTATCATATCTAAGGAATTTATATTGTGGTTATTAGTTCCTCTCACGGAACAGTAGCGTTCACATCCGGTGCACGCGCGGCCGAGAACGACGAAGCTGAAGACGGGAGTAGGACGGAGCAGTAGGAGGGGAGGAAGAAGTCGTCGATGGAGAAGCCGGAGACGACGGCAACGGAGCAAACGTCAGATGACGTCGGAACAGTAGAGGAGGAAGAAGTCGACGTCGGCGTAGGAGGAGACGGAGACGGCGGCAGAGCAGAAAAGGGGATGGAGGTAGGCGGCGAAGGAAGGAAAGTTGGCGGTGGCGATCGGACGATATCGGACCCCGTACGTGCACAGTGCACTTTATTATCAGTATTTTTGATTTATATTGTGACTTTATGGTAATAATTGTTAGAAAAAAAAAAAAAAAAAAAAATTCATTCCTAGCTACTTATCACATTAGAGATTTGTCTAGGATATTAGATCAAAGTCAGATTTGAATATAAAACAGATTTTTATAAAAATATATATATAAATATATGAATGTTTCACATCCCAAAGTGTTGGTGCATGCAATACTGGGCTTTAATATATTATCACACCAAGGAAGTTGCAACATGCAACAACGGGACAACAATAGGCGGTGTTGTGAGTGCCACTCAGCTTGTTAGGTTCGCTGCAGCCGCAAAATATATAGAAATTGGATTTTAATTAGGGATTAATTAGTTGGTGAAGTTGATCTATATATGATGTAGAATATTGAACTTAGCTAATATTTGGCTCAAGTAAAATTCTCTTACAAAAAAGTCCAGAACTAATCCTACAATCTATACATCAACTTTTTTTTTCTTTTTTTTAATTCGATATAGGTCTAAACACTCCTATAGAAACTTCATTTTTACATCATCATCAAAGTCACTAATCTTAAACGTTCAACTTAGTGAGAGATTAAACCAACAAGGAAGATAGTATACAATTTTACTATTTGTCTTCCAAATTTTTTGTATAATGCTATCTTCCACTATGTGACATCTGACATGACAGTTGACATGACAGTTTTTAACTCAAAAAACTAATCACCCAAAAATTTTAATTTTAATTTTAATTTTAATGTTAATGTTAATATTAATTTTAATTTTAATGTTAAAATTTGTTATTTCATCAGCCACATAATGGAAGATGACATCAACAAAAAAAATTGGATGATAAATAGTATTTTTGGATAGTATAACAACGTTGAGACTATGTTTTGGGAACGTCTTGAGACTTTTGTTGTCGCAATCTACACAACGAAATACTTACTATAAAAATGTTATTTGTCATCTAAATTTTTTGGGTAATACCATTTTCTATATATGACATCTAACATGACAGCTAATATGACAAATTTTAATATTAACATTAATATTAAAAATTAATATTAACATTAACATTGAATTAAATTATATTAATATTAATATTAATATTAAAAATTGGATAATTAATTTTTTTGATTAAAAATTTGTCATATCAGATGTCACATAATGAAAAATAAAATCATCCAAAATTTTTAGATATAAAATAACATAATTGATTTACTATATACTGTCATATTCCGATTTTTTTTTTTTAAATATAATTTCCACATCTGCAAGTTCCACAGGGAAAACATGTAGCTGCTGCTTGTTGTTTCCTTGCCACCCCAATATCCAGACCCACACCACAATGGCCACCACATCCCCCACAACATAACTAGCTCGCACTCGCTCACTCGCACTCATTCATTTCAGGGACTCCATGCCCTTGATCAGTCACCTCAAGTCCCCTGGCCAAGTCCTGGTGTCCCCTTCTAGCTCTAAGCATCCATAATTCCCATGTGCATGGAATCTTCAGCCAAACAGTGCATGATCCCCCCCTGGTGGTGGTCGGGACTCGGGCTGCACCAACAAGGACCCCTTTGTCACCAAGCGCAGGCTCCGCCCATACTTTGCAGCTGATCAATCCCACGTACCACCACTTCTTACTGTCGCCAGAATTATAGCCAACTTAATTTCCTTTCTATATCACTTGGCCTCGAGTACTGCATGTTCTTAATTGTAAGCAGACTTACCATGCATGCATGCACGTGTCCTCTCCTTGGTTGGAACCAACTTCGCTCCACGGTCCAGCGTTTTAAATAACGGACCGGACCGAACCGGTCCAATCGGCTGAACCGTAAACAGATAATTTTTCGGTCCGGCTCAACGTTGACTTACTGTTTTTTTTTTAATTAGTTGTAAATGAATATTTTTGTAAAAATCAATGCCTATACATAATTGAACTTTGACCACTTAGATTAACCTAGTAGTTGAACCGTTGATTTAACCGGTTTGACCCAACCCATGTATAGTACTTTGTCCGGCCCGATCTTCGGTCCGGTTTTTAAAACACTGGTTCCACCACTAGCTAGGTATATATTGGTTCAGTCGGTAATGACTACGAGCTAGCTATGAATGGGAGCATGGCCGGTCCTGAACATGTTCATCTAAAGCGATCCAACATGGCCCTCTGATATAGAGGGTCCTCAATGAATAGTTATATATAGCATTGTTGTAATGTAGCTCAATGGTAATGCACTTGTTTTGCCTTTGGGAGTTACAATGTTCAATCCACTCACATCTCTATTTTATAATATTGTTTCTTTAAATAACTTTTATATAGGCTCTAATAGAAAAAATATATATGTTTCAAGAAATAATTTGATATATTATTGAACAAAATTTTAATTATCAAGTTCCATGGGATAAAATATGGTTTTAAATTTTTTTGATGTGTATTATTTAAATTTGTTTGTTAAAATAACTTTTACATGCCAGAAATCTGTAATCTCTGTGGAAAATAGATATAAGGTTTTAACTTGGAAAAAAATGACTTGGTATATTTTTGAACCTAATCATAACAAGTAAAACATGAGTTCCTGGAGAAAAAAAAGATGATTCAAACCAAAATACATTAGAATAAAAAAATTTCTTGCTAGCAACATTTTGATGCTTAGTCTTCTATATATTTGCTAGCAAGCTTTTTCTGCAAATTAGTTTATGTAGATTTTGTAAATTTGAATAGTATTTTTTAATATTTAGATGTTATGTTCGTTCGATCAATACATTAATTATTATCATACATGAAAGTTAAATAATATTCTTTTATTAATTTTTACTTATACACATAGGTCATTTTTTAAGAAAAATTAAATTAAATTTAGTATTATTAATATACGACATCGATATTTTTTTATACTTAAAATAAAATTTTATAATCAATTTTGAACAGAGTCCTCTAAATCTCAAGACCGGTCCAGAATGGGAGGAACCTTAAGTTTCGGAATATATACGATGCTGAAGCCTGAGGAAGAACACACTTTCTCCCAAAGTTTGGAATTCTTGCACTAATCAAGAACTCGAGAAATCTCACACCTTTGACATTATTGCAGCCAAAAAAATATTGGACATGATTTTGCGCTATTTGTTCAGAAGTCTCATTTCTCTCTTCTTGGAATTACTGCATGCAGGGAAGACCGACAAAATTTTAAGATTAATTTTATAGACACTTCAAAATTTATTTAGGACAGCTTATTATTTCAGGACATCTCAAATTTTTAAAATTTTTACTCAGAACAACTCCAAAAATTTTCAGAACAGCCCAATCCTCCTTTTTCTCCCACCCCAAATCATAATCCTAACCCTAACTGCCGGAGGAGAAGAAGGAGAAAGATGAGAGGAGCAAGGAGGAGGCGGCGGCGGCGGAGGAGGAAGCGGAGACTGAAGGAGGAGGAGGCAGCATGAGGAGGAGAAGGCGCCGTCTGGAGGAGGAAGAGGAGGAGGAGGAGGCGGAAGAGGAGTGTGGAGGAGGAGGAGAGAGGAGGGAGGAGGAGGAGGAGAAGGAGAACGAATATTCCAATTTATCGTCCTTAAGACCTGTCAAAATTTTGATAGATAATCCTAATTTTTTAGGACTGTCAAAAATTTTGACAGTTTGAAAAAACTGTCAAAAATTTGACAGTTTTAAATTATGACTGTCAAAATTTTGACAGTAGTGAAAAAAATTGAATTAGCCTAAAGCAACTTTTTTGATGATAAATTTATAAATAACTAAAATTAAAATTTAGGCTAGCCTAAGAAAATTTTGAAGTGTATTTAAAATTAGCCAAATTTAAGTTGGAAATGAACTTGGGAACTATTGATAAAAATATTTCTTTACTTACCGACACTACCAATTAATTAGAATTACTATAAAATATTAAGCATAAAAAAATATGTGTCCCCCTAGAGTTTAAAGTACACAATAAAGAAAGATAAGATAAGTCGGATACTTGTTTTTTTTTATTCGGGAGAGAATTATTTCTCTCTTATTGTACTTTTCTTTAGTAATAAAAAAAATAGAATTATTTGTTTATTGTGAAATGAAAAGACAGTAAACTGTGACACATATAAAAAAATAATTTTGCTATTTATCTTTCAAAAAATTTGAATGATGTCATTTTCCACTATGTGGTATCTGATATAACAGTCGACATGACAATTTTTAACCTAAAAAGTTATTCACCCAAAATTTTTAATATTAACTTTAATGTTAATATTAATGTTAATGTTAATTTTAATAAAAAATTTACTGTACCGATAATAAATTTATATTAATTAAATATACCGATAGAAATTTGAAAAATTTTGAAATTACGATACATATCGCCAACTGAGTTGGCAAAATTTTGGAGAACTTGATTTTCGCCAACTCAGCTGACAAAAATATGATTTTGGGTTTTTTTTGGTTTTTTTTATTTGGTCTTTTGTTTAGGGGTTTATTTGGTTTTTTTTTTTTTGTGGTTTTTTTTATAGGTTTATTTTCTAAGTATGTTAATAGTAACTCTGTCATGGTAACGTTCATATTGTAATGTTCATATTTTAACGTACAAATTTTTACAACGGCTCAATTTTTATTGAAATGGAACAAAGTTACATTCAAATAAAGTTCGTACTGGTATAACAATTTCATCGACCTCTCTTGGCTAATTCTCGATAGTTCGGACGATCAATCTCTCTTAGATTGAGGCAGTCCCTATTTTATCGTGTATTCTCCGGGGCCGCATCATCACCACCTCCTTGACTGTCCTCCACTTGAGATGGCATCGGTGATGATGGAGTTGTCAAGATATGCGAATAGGTGGTAAAGCCGGGGGCAAATATGCTATCCCACTGAGAATCTCCCTCAGGGGCCCACTGAGAAGTGCCCGCACCAGCCGTCGCCTGAGAAGTGCCCCACTCAGGCCAATGAGAAGTGCCTGCACCAGCCCACTGAGAAGTGTCCGCACCATCCCACTGAGTAGTGCTCGCACCAACCCACTGAGAAGTGCTCGCACCGGCCGTCGCCTGAGAAGGGACATCGTCATCTTGCAGTGGCAGACTATCATCTTGATACCAAACTGAGGTATACTTCCTAGGGGGCGTGCTTGTCGTTGTGCAACAAGACCCTGAGGATAATCTCCTAGAATAAGTAAGGGAGGGTTCGGAGGAGTCGGTCTCCGTTGCATAGCAGCCAAAAATTTGCCAACAATTGTGTCCAACGGGTCGCCCACTGACTGATTTTGGTATGCAGTATTTAAATCTGGAAGATAAAATATAACAATTTATGAGAAGGAGATTTTGGTTTAGGACACAATAGAAGGATATGTACCACTACCAAAAAATGTTCAAATAGCGGCGGTTTTAGCGACGTCCAAATAAAACATCGCTGAATTATAGGTATTTAGCGACGTCCATATAAAACGTCGTAATACGTCGGTGATAGCGACGTAGAGCGACGTTTAGCGACTATAATTATTATAAAAACATAAAATATCGCTAGGTAGTCGCTAAACGTCGCTAAATTTTTAATTTTAGCGACGTTTGGCGACATTTATGTATTTAAGTCGCAGTACATTATTATATCCGCGACGGTTAGCGATGTCTAGACTGACGTCGCTAATTTATTTCATATAGGGTTTGACGAATTTCTCTTCCCCCCCATCCCGGCGCCCCACACAGGCAACCCCCCTCCGACCGCGTCCTCCCCCCTCCGGGGTGCTCCTCCCTCTGTCAGCTCCTCCTTCCTCCGGCTCTCCACCTCCCTCCGGCGTCCTCCTTCCTCCGGCGGCTCCTCCTCCCTCTGTCATTCTCCTCTCTCCAACTCCCCTCCTCCTCACTCGGTGAGCTCCTCTCTCTGTCTCATTTCTCTGTCTTCCTCTCTCTAACACGACACAACACAACACGACACAGCACGATATGACACACACTAACCCTAACCCTAACTCGGACACACACACACACACACGCGGACACACTAACACATGCAGACACTAACCCTAATACTGATACGGACACACGGACACACACAAACATAGACAAGACATGACATGCCACGGACACAAACAAGACACAGACATAGACATGACATGGGATACGACACAGACACATACACTGGCATGACATAAAATATGACACAGACACAGACCCTAACCCTATCTCTCTTCTAGTTAGCTGTCTGAGTTTAGACGCAACCTTGCGTATCTGCAGCGTATATAATATGATGCAGATCTTGACTCAAGGAGATTCGTATACACGGACGCGGGAATGACTCTTCAAAGCCGAGACACGATATACGGTATTGGCTTCTTCTAGAACTCGTATCCAACTTGGGCTGATGCTTCTTGCTGCACGAGCTGTTGCATTGGCTAATGCAGACTGCTAGACCTGCTGTTGAAGGCTCTACATTGCACTGGCTCTGCTGCTACTTGCTGAGTTTACTTGCTGCTGTGCATCCTTCCTACTGTGCACTGCACAGTGTTGCTGCACACTGATTCCTCATTGCTGCACTGTACAGTACAGCTACTGCTACTGCTATAAACTGATGTATGCTTCCCCTTGTACTGTGGTAGCACAGAGCTGCACACTGCTGAGTTGTTTGCTCTCCCTTCAGTTGACCACTTCCAAATGATGCACACTAAAAACTGTGAACTGCTCTTCCTAGTGACCCGAGGTCACTCAATCACTCAAACAACCATACTTGAAGGTAGCAGTGAGTATCAGTGCATGTACTATATTTAACGATGAGTATATATGCTAGGACTAGGAGTATCAGTGCATGTACTGTATTTAACGATGAGTATATACTTGAAGGTAATTGTATATTCATTTTTGCTGCAGAAGTATCTAAAAAATGGGTATGAATTACTATCTGCGTCATCGTTCGTTGATGTACAACCGTCATCCTGATGACATGTGTGTCATCGTTCGTTGATGTACAACCGTCATTTTTGCTGCAGAAGTATCTAAAAAATGGATAATTGATGTACTAACAATTAGCTAACTATCTTAGCTTATCTAAGCACCCACTACTCACTAAAGCTACTGCTGCTTATTGCTACTGCTTCTGCTTATCGTTGTTGCTGCTTCTGCTGCTTATTGCTTTTGCTGCTGCAGCTTACTTCTTCTGCTTCTCACTACTGCAACTTGTTGCTTCTCGCTGCATCTGCTGCTGCTTCTCGGATCTGCTGCTTATGCTTCTCCCCCTCTAGCTCACATGCACACATATAATACGCACATACACTCACACACACACACATATATATATATATATATATATATATATATATATATATATATATATATATATATATATATATATATATATATATATATATATATCCCCATATATATATGTTACCACATACCCACACTAATGATGCACATGCACTCTCCTATTCTCTCATGACCACCAACACATCAAAATAAAATATAGAACATACATATAATTATATATATATATACATATATATCATATATCATATAACAATTATAATTATAATATTATAATAGCTATAACCAAGGTAAATTGAATTATAATGCAAAGAAACAAACATGCAGAGTGCACCGCACCCGTATCATACTCATTCTATGATACGCTTGCGATACGGCTCCACCACACCACCAAACTTATCCCGAAGGACACGAGCAAGTCTAAAATTATAATTATGAACAACACGAAGAGCTAGCTACTCAACTACGTGTCCGTGTCAAAATGTAATATGCTCAAACCCCTATGTCGAAAAAACCCCCCAAATCAACCCATATAGCCAAATTATCGGGATACGGACTACACGTATCCAATTATAGATACGACACTAGTCACAAAGAACCAAACACATATCAATTTGGTCTAATTGATCAATTAACAAACACAAGATGTGACAATCTCGGAATTCTTCCAAAATTGACACAAAATACCACATAACTTTCTCCATAGGCCTCCTATGAACATAATTCGACTTCCTATGGGTAGCCTTAGTACATGGGAGGGTTCCTAATGATTAAATTATAGATTTATAGTCTAATTAGAGAGAGAAAAAACTAAATTGTACCTATTGGAAGATTGATTCTTAATAAAATCTCCAAATTGAGTGTTAAGAGCCTTCAACTTGTAGATTATTGCTTCCTCATTGTAGATCCTTGCCCCTCCTTGTAGATCCTTGCTTTCTCCGTATTCTAATAGCCTCCAATGATGAGTAGAGAAGGAATTGGAAAAAAATTTGGGCAGAAATTGGTATAGGAATAAATAAATTTGGAAGAGAAAAATCCTAGATCTATATTTGGAATATAAAAAAAAGAGTCTCTCTCCAACCTTGCTATGGCCGGCCACTAACCCCTCCTCCAAGCTACTATAAAATGTCCACAATACCCCTTGGGGCATGTCATGAAGAAATTAATTAAGGAGGGAAGGTTCTAGTCCAATTGGTTTAACTAATTAATAATCCTCCTAATGTATGGGCTTACTATTGGGCTCAATTCTAACTAGAATTAAATGTTTGTCCATGGATCTAATCTAAAATAGTTAGGTCCACTAATACAAGTCCAAAATTATATACTAACATCTAACAATAAATAAATAATACAATAAATAAATTTACAACATGCACAATATTTAATTAATTATGAAATGACCAAAATACCCTTTTTTAGAAAATGTGGTATAAAACCCCTAATTCTGAAAACCGTATTTTTTATTATTAATTAATTATTTCCTCTATTAAAAGAAAAGAAAAGAAAAAGAAAATATAATTCCTATTGGATCTAACCCAAACCCCTTAGCCTCTACCTACCCGCCTGAACCTACAACCCATTAAGCAAAATATCAACAACAGCAGCAGCAAAAATCAACTTCTCTTTCCCCCGTGGAACTGACCTCTTTAACTATATATATATCCCATGCAGTACACCCTAAACCGAAAACCAAAACAAAAGAAAGAAAGAAACAGCAGCAGCAGTGGTTTTTGAAACCACTAAATTACCCCCTCCACGCGTGTGAATCGACCCCCACCGCCTATTTATCTCTATATATACTACCAAACTCTCCCAAACCCTAACCCTAAATTCTTCCACCAAACTCAACACCGTCTTCACCGCATCTGGAGACGTTTGTTAGGAGGCCTTAGTTCCAGATCCTGTGTCCTTGACATTTGGACGCTTGCACTATACAGATTTTTTGCCAAGCAAGTATACCTTGCCATTGTACTATTATTTATATTCTATATGATGCATACATTTTTATTTCTGCTTATTTAGTTCATTTATTTTAACTGCCATATAAATTGTGCGTCCAAGGAAACTTGGGTGCAACGGCGGTGTCGTCGTGTTCTGTTTTTATTTATGTATATGCATTGGACCTACTTTATGAGACCACCCTATTATCATGAGGCATCCTTATGTTTCATTGGCCATGACACTATTCTTACACGAGTGTGAGTCACATGTAGGACACGGACTTGCGTATTCGGCTGGCCACTGGTACATATAGGTCGTGCGACTGATAGGGATAACTGCCAATAGAAACTTTGCATGCTAGTAAACTTGGCAGTTATTTAGAGATTTTATCATGGCATAAATGTGACATGCTTAGATCATAGGGTGGGGAGAACAATAAGTAAGGCATTTGGGCTCCTTTGCACTTTTCCCTTGTTCGCCCGGACGCTCCGCCAGAGCGACGGGTGGTGATGACCACTATATATTATATATTATATATTATCAGGCGGCCTCTGGCGTTCAAAAGACGACATGCTTTGTAGGCCCCTGGATCTCCAAGAGAACCATGCCAATCCCATTTTTGGCCAGATAGCCCACGTGTTGGAAAGTTGTTCTCAAACTGCATTCACATAGACGGTTATGCGACCCTTTGGATGTTTACTTTTTAGTATTTTATTGGCATATTATTATGTATCTTGTTACGTCCCTCTGAGGACCTGGTCCCTTTCCAGATATAGACAAGCAGGAGTACGGACCTGGACCTGACGCTACTTATCAGACTGAGGAGGTCTTACCCTCGGAGTATCTGTGATTTATTGCCGCTGTTTAAAGAATTTTTTGCTACTCTTTTAGAGACATTTATCTTATATTATAGTTAATTCTCTTCTCTCTTTAGTAGTTTTATTATAGTCATTTTGTAGTGAATTTGTTTCCATCCGACTATCAGACTTGATACTCATCTTTGATATTCAGTTATTATTCAGCTCTTTATTCCTACTTATTATTTGTGTTATGGATGGGATATAGATTGCGTGTGACTTGTTGTGACAATATATTACCACTGGTGGATTGGATATTCATGTACAGCGTACGTGTGTATATGGTTTCCATATATTGGAGTTAGTATTCATACGGCTGGCGTGTTACGTATTTCTAGTCCTACATATTTTGGTACTGGGGCGTGACATGTGGTAGTGACACAAGTGGAGACGAGCAGTATAACGACACATTTCCATCAAACGAAGAGACAATTCAAACGACGCAAGTGCGATGACCCAAACCGCGTTGCTCAGCGAGAAGACTTGCTTGAGTCAAAGGATTTCAGACTTGGCCCTTCAGGAGTTTAGACTTAGACTTTCAAAGGCGCGCTCGGAGTATCGCTCGACCGAGGCAAATTATCGCTAAGGTTGGTGGCTACAATGAACTTGTCTTTGCTTAGCATGCACACATAAAACTTGGATGATACATGCTAGATCACTAGGCGATAACCCCTTCCATGCTAATAAAGAATAAAACGCACCTAGATAAGGGAATAATCCCATCTTGTATTGCTTGTGTTAGAACTTGGAAATAAAACTTGGCTATAATTGGACCCTCGCATGCTACCTTGCTTCGTGCTAGTAGACTCTGATAATGCTTCGGGTAGATCATTACATACTCTTCGTAGTACACTGCTTCGCATATTTACACTGCTCGTCCCATAGATTATGTTGTCCGATATGCCCTGTACAGTTTTACTCCGTGCACTATCCCTTAGACTCGTGCTAGCGTAATCGCTTATGTTTTCAAGTAAGGCTATGCCACAAGTTTCCTTATGCTTATGTTTTAACACTATTTTAATGCTTGCTTGTTTTACATATTCGATATGCTCGTTACTTAAATGCATGCTCCGATCCAGTAACATTATCATGTCGTTCATTCATCTAAGTCTCCTGGAAGACTATCTAATAGTCATTCCGTGCAAGTATGAACCTGAAAGTATTAGGGACCGTTAGGTCGCCAAGGTAGCTCCTGAACTAGGGGAATGCAACAACTCAAGTTAAACTCTGAACGATAACCAAGTCAAAGACAGCAAGAATCATAGCTCATGGAGCAATACTCGTTCTGAACAAGAAACAAGATCATGACTAGTACCTAACAAGATCCTGCCTAGTATCTAACAAGAACTTGAACTTGTACCTAAAACTATCCTGATTTGAACATGTACCTGACAAGAGGCCCGAAAGATTAGAGACTTGCATGGTCACGACAACTTGGTGCACAAGGGAAATTTTTGGATCTCGTTCCACGGACGGTCTCTAGGGCACCGGGGCCGATCCGACCGGTCAGAACCTCCTGACTGTAGTCGCCTGCGTCGGGCGGGATATTTGCAATGCCCCATGCTCTTGCATGCACACCATCTCGCCCTGAGACTACACTGTCCTCTATGGCGTTGAGCTAGTGACCTCCTGTTCATATAGATTAAGTCATCCTCGCTTAGCGGCAATCCGCGTGCGAGCTATTACATCACATCCTGTATCTGGAACACCTGAACAAATTTGAGTATAAGACATATATACGTAATTTAAACACCTGAGCAATCTATTGTAACCCACCTGAGTCTAACATACCCTGAGTATTCGTGTAACTCGTACACCTGAATCAGAACCCCGCTCGTGACACTCATGTTTGCTTATATAATTTTTCTTGGATTTATTATATATACTCGTGCTTGGTTTAACTTGGTTTACCTTGGACAGGGAATGATGAATGTTAAGTTGGTAAGTTTTGTCGTATTTCTATTATATCGCCCGACGCACTGACAGACAAGTTAGGCTTTTCATTATTGACATAAAACTGGTCCTAAGACAAGACTAGAAAGATAACTTAATAGATGGTGCACGAAACCTATATAATGTATTTGGATTTATCGAGCGGGCAATAAGTCTTCCCACCAGTGCATTCATGTACCAATAACCCACCAGATTGCTTGTAGGGTGAGGGAGAACCTCGTTCGGTGCAAAAAACCCTTCGTGTGAGCTAAGGCATGGAGTTCGCTCTGGAGCCTTGGAGTATTGCGTCCATAGCTGAAGCACATATTCAAGACATAATGTTGGAACATCGTCTATGTATCATTTCATGTTGTAAGCCACTTGGCACATATTTATTATTTTGAAAGAGATGGCTTGAGCGATTTGTAATCTCGGCCGAGCGACGCTTATAATATTGATTCAATAATCAATAAAGTGCTTGTTTTACTTATATACTTGTGTTATTCAATGCTTCCGCTATGACAACTCTGTGAACTTGTTATCAATCACATGTTTGTTTCTTATTCTGCTGCATACGGACTATCTGTGCGACTCTGTGGCTTAGATATTTTTTTGCCTGTTCGGATCATGGTATTGCACGGGCGCAGCTTATGCTCGTGCGGCATCACGTCCAGATGGGAACGACCGTCCTGCGGGAGCGCTAGTGCGGTTATTCGCGCCTAGCAGGGATGACCGATTCTGCGGGAGATCGGGGCGTGACAAATAGTAGCGGGTTTGTAGGGCCACGAGTAAATTTTATGCCAGGAATGGATTCAGTCATCGATATAGGACTAGATAAAGTCCCAAAAGGAATGGGAGATCAAATTACCATTGTCAGGGAAGAGGGTGGAAAAAAAATGATATTGAGGGTATGGAGGCCAGTGGGGAAGATGGAGGAAGACATAGGCCCCAGCAAGTAGGTGACAGGGTAGAATAAGGACAGATTGAAAGTGGTGGGCGGCAGATTGAGGGAAATAAAATTCGTATTGCTAGGGGTGGGGTTGCTCCGGATGACACTATGTTAGGTGATAAGCTTACCATGGTATTTGGAGATCAGGGAATAGTGTTCCAGGTAAAAGGAATGGTTGTCCCTAGGGGACATCAGGGAGGGAAGAGCGGGGGGATGAAGAACAAGCCGAATGTGATAGCACAAAAATGTACCGAGTCCACACATAGCAGAAAATAGCATGCGGGGTCTAGTAGAGAGGACCTGATACGGCCCGATAGGACCTCACAGGTTATGGAGGGATCTATATGTGTGGACAACCCAGAGTGGGTGGCACTCACAAAGGAACATACTAACAGGGATGGAGGAGAGATAGAGATGGCAGAGACCACTTAAGAAGCAATATCCACACAGATAACGACTCGGATGAGATTGATGGGGTACAACTAGTTTTCTAATGACTATACTCGCATGGAATGTCAAGGGTGCATGCTTATTAGAAAGATAGAAGGAAATATGTGGCGTAGTAAGCAAGCAACAGTGTTCTATATGTGCACTGTTTGAAACAAAGTTAAAGTCAGAACGTGTCCTTGCTAGAAAGACCCAGACGCATTGGGCGCATGTGAATAACCTGAACCTGTGCAACATGGCGAGGATATGGATACATTGGGATAGTCGCATTTGGGGTGGATAGGTAATCTCAGTGTCGGATCAGATGATTGTTGTGGAGTTTATAACAAAGGAGGACTCAGGTTCTTATTCGGCACAGTTTATGGGCATAATGACCGACTTCGATGAGGAGATCTATGGAGGGAGATTATTCACATCAGTGTGGTAGCGGAAACACGGAGAGGGTTGCCTCTGATAATTATGGAAGACTTTAATGCCCTACTATATATATAGACACAAGAAAGTGAGGGGGGAGGATAGTTCCCGATTATATACTAAATGATTTTCATCAATGCATGTTACAATCGGGACTTCAGAACTTGGAGCGATCAGGACACAGGTGGACGTGGAACAATAAGGCAAAGAGGAAGAGGGTGGCATGCCAACTTGATCGATCATTGGTGAATAAACAGTGGCTCCAACAATTCCCCACCTTAACGGTTGAAGGCCTGGAACCAGGGACGAGCGACCACTCACCGTTGATGGTGCAATTCCTGGTGACAGAAATATTGAAGGCTAGGCTATTTCGGTATAGCAATAAATGGGTTCACATCGAGGGCTACATGGATGTGGTCAAGAAAGCATTTTAGTTGGAAGTTCAAGGAAATAACCAATTTCGCATGCTTCAGCGGCTGAAGGAAGTTAAGAAGGGGCTGAAGGCCTGGTGCAAAGCTACGCCGAGGAAACTAGTTTTCGAGAAAGATGACGAGCTCCGGGTCGTACAAAATCATATGCAGACAAATATCCTTAGTCTGGTACTAGTCGATCGGGAACGAGTGTTAGTGGAGGAGGTCAACCGCCTACGGATGCAAAAGGAAGTCGAGCTGGCGCAGCGAGCAAAGTATTTTTGGTTGAAAGACGGAGATAGGTGCACCAAATTTTTCTATGACATTATTCGGACAAGAACACATGGGAATAATATCAATAAACTCTTTGGACAAGATGGGATGGAGATAGTGTCGCCTCAGGATTTACAAACGGAAGCAGTCAAAGCAGATCCGAGCAAAGCTCCAGGACCCGATGGTTTCAGAAGTAGGTTCTATAAAATTCACTGGGATGATATAAAAGAATCGGTGCTAGAGGTAGTACAAGACTTTTTCGAGCATGGTCGATTGATACGGGAACTCAACCACACTTTCTAACGCTCATACCAAAGAAAGAGGGAGCTATGGCCCTTGCAGATTTCCGGCCTATAGCATGCTGTAACTATTTATATAAAATTATTACTCATCTTATGTGTCGGCGTATAAAATTTCTTATGCAAGGACTAGTGTCACTCAATCAGGCTTCTTTCATAAAAGGGAGGTGCATTACAGATAACAACCTTCTTGCACATGAGCTAATCCGGGGTTTCAATAAAGTTGGGGGGAAGAAGGTGTGCATTAAGCTGGAAAGGCTTATGACACTGTGAACAGGAATTTTGTGTGTCAGCTCATGCTCGCGATGGGATTTGCTAACACATGGGTTTACAGGGTACGGGAGTGTATATCAACAACGTCATTCTCAGTACTGATTAGAGGTCAACCATATGGCTTTATACACAGTAACCGGGGATTACGATAGGAGGATCCTCTCTTCCCTTATCTTTTCACACTGGTAATGGAGTACTTCACGTGTCTCAGGGATTTGGCAGTTCACAGGGGAAAGATTACTCCACTATACAAGGGGGTAGAGCCGCACATCTCGCATCTTATATATGCAGATGATTTGTTTGTGTTCATGGTCCCATCAGTGGAGGGTATGGCAGAAATAACGTCGATTCTAGCACAGTTTGGTGCCCTTTTCGGTTTGTAGCTGAACTGAAAAAAAAGTAAGGCGTACTTTAATATACTTTGTCCAAATAAAGATGAACGTGCCATGGTGTTGGGGGTAGAAAAAGAAAATTTACCAGTAAAGTACTTGGGGATTTCACTTGATGTAAATTACACCATGGGTAGAAATTACCAATCTATCGTGGAGTATATACAACGTGGAGTATATACAACGTCGAGTAGAGGGATGGCACGCGCAGAGTTTATCTTTTGTAGGGCGGATTGAGTTAGTTAAATCAGTGATTACTTCTACTACTAGATTTTGGTTGCAAACCATCTTGCTTCCGTCGGCCACTATGCCGCAGATAGAAAAAATATGTGCAAATTTTATTTGGCGTGGAGGCCTGCATGCGATCAGATGGGATGTCCTGTGTCGACCACGAGAAGAAGGAGGAGTGGGTCTTCGATCACTCAACGATCTGAGGGATGTTGCGGGGATGAAGCTTACTTGGAAGTTCATGACAAAAGACTCGTTATGGGAAAAATGGATGGAGAGCAGATACCTGAAAGGAAGAAGCTTCTGGGGCCACATGGCCAATAATAATGACTCTGTAGTCTTCAAAAATATAATATATTACATGGATAAAATGAGTCCTCATATCAGCCGTGTTATCAAGGATGGGACAAAGACGGATCTCTGGTGGGATCTATGGATAGGACACAAAAGTCTGGTCGATATAGTAGAATACAATGCTCTGATGATGGGAAACAGAAATGAGATTGTCAAATGTATTCTTCAAAGAGGAACATGGCGACCGAAAGTACACGATTTTACGAGGCAGGCGGCAAGAGAGATTAAACGAGTTCGACTTGATCAAGGAGTGGAGGCAGATATGTGGGTATGGTAGCAGATAGGCAGCACCAAGTTTCTACATAGCGCAGTATATCATTGCGTGCGTAAGAGGAATCCAGCATGGGAGAAAGCGGATTTTGTTTGGACAAAGGGCATGGCAAGAAAATTTCAACTTTGTTTGTACCGAGTCTGCCTTGGCTGGCTGCTCATAGTCGATATATAGGTTGCATAGAATGGGAGTCCAAGGTGGAGACTTGCAATGCACGTTGTGTCAAAACACTACTAGAATAAGCGGGATTAGCGACGTTTATTAGCGACTCCAAGTAAAAAAGTCGCTAATTTAGCGACTCCATGTAAAAACGTCGATAGACGTCGCTAATTGGCGATATTTAGCGACATTTAGCGACGTTTAGCGACTTTTATTCAGCTTTTAAAAGATTAGTCGCTATAAGTTCAATTTTGGTCGCTGCACGTCGCTAATATATCTAAGTTAGCGATGTTTAGCGACGTATATAGCGACGTTTATATTAAAAATATTTAGCAACGTGTTTAGCGACGTCCTTAACGTCGCTAAAGTTTAATTTAGCGACGTCTTTTTTTGTCGTCGCTAAACGTCGCTAAATTTTGGTTAATTAGGGCTCGATTTCATTTTTTCCTATCTGTCGAAAATTCAAAACCTAAAAATTTCCCCCGCCCCCCCCCCCCCGCTCCATCGACCGCCTGTTCCGTCGACCGCCTCTCCACCGCGGCTACTCCGGCATCCCCCTCCTCCTCCTCGAGCTCTAGGTACCCTAACTCTCTCTCTCTCTCTCTCACAGAACACATGTGACACTGACACAGACACGACACATACACAGACAGTGATACAGACACGACACACACACACACACTGACACAGACACGATAAGGACCTAGGGTTAGGGTTAGGTTTTTTGACATGGGGTTAGGGTTAGGGTTAGGGTTAGGTTTTTCGACATGGGTTTAGGGTTCGGTTCGAGAGCAAATGGAACTCTGTAGCGCAGTATACAGACATCCAAACTAAGTTGAAAAAGATCCCGCCGACTCCAAAACATTGGGGATGGAAGCGGATTGGTAACCTCTAGGAAGAGATTAAGAAGGGGAGAACAAATTACTCAATCTTCAAAAGCTTTCACATACTGATGCTACTCAATCTTCAAAAGCTTCCACATACTGAATTTCGACCAATTTTACTTTGCAATGTCATCTACAAGACTATTACCAAAATCTTGGCTAATCGGATTTGATCCGTCCTCCACAAATTGATATCTCCATTCCAAAATGCCTTTGTCCCTGGAAGGCAAATATGTGACAATGTGATAATAGCCCAGGAATTATTTCACACTATATCCAAACAAAGCTCTTAGAATAGCTCATTTGCTCTGAAAATAGATATGTCCAAGGCCTATGACAAACTCAGTTGGGAAGTTATTAGTCACTCTTTTTGGCTTTGAATTTCGAGGAAAAACTCACACTTTAATCATGCAATATATAACCACAGTATTGGGTAGGTGTTCACCGGTCACTTGTTGCATGCCAATACAGCCCTTAACTGATACTGTGGTATCAGAGATTTAATTGGCAAGAGTGATCAGTGCAGTGCAGTTCAATTAGAGTGAAAGTATGTATTATATCAGTTATGAAATGAAAGTATTGCTTATTTTAGACTTTGATAAATGGTCAGTTATTTTGAATATTGCTTATTTTAGACTTTGATAAATGAAAGTGTGTATTATATCAGTTATGATTTTTATAGTACGGTTAAGTTATGAAGTTAGGTGATAAACCACTGTATGTAATGATTTATATGATACATACTGTCAATTTTGCAGAAGTATCTAGAAATGGATATGAATTACTATCTGCGTCATCATTCGTGGATGTACAACCGTCATCCTGATAACATGTGCGGTGTGCGGGATGAATTCATTGAGGGTGTACAGCAGTTCCTGCAGTTCGCCAAGACGTTCCCTCAGTACATGGACGGTACCAAAATTAAGTGTCCGTGTGTGAGATGTCGCAACAGGAAATATTATCCAGAAGTGGAAGTTACATATCATTTATACTCGAAGGGCTTCACGCCGAATTACTATCAGTGGACCGCGCACGGAGAACTTGTATCTCTAGCATCGGAGTCGAAATCCTACGTGAAGCCGTATATGGATGTCCACGACCACGATGCTTACGACGACGGGTTGGTGAACATGGTTTATGATGCGGCGGGGCCTAGTTTCAATCCGGACAATTATGATGCGGCGGGACCTAGTTTCAATTCGAACAATTATGATGCAGCTGAGGAGGCACCGAATATCGATGCTGCAAAGTTTATGGAGTTGCTGGAGAATGCAAGGACTCCACTATATCCTAGTTGTGAGGATCATTCACCGTTGGAGGTGGTTACAAGATTATTGAGCATCAAGTCCGATTTTAACATGTCGCAAGAATGCTATAAACTACTGCTCGATTTGATTATAGAGATCTTGCCCGAGGGTGCAAAGTTGCCTAAAGACTTCTATCGATCTAAGAGGATGGTGAGATCGCTTTGGATGGGATACGAGAAAATCGATGCATGTCGCAACGGGTGCATGTTGTACTACAAAGACGACAAGGATGAAGATACGTGCAGATTCTGTGGTGCTGATCGCTACAAGGCCACTGTTAGGGGAAAGTCTGTTGGTGCAAGGAAGCCTACCGATTCGATGCACTACTTGCCTTTGACGTCGCGGTTGCAACGATTGTTTATGGTTAAGGAGACTGCAGAAAACATAAGTTGGCACAGGCAAAAATAGATCAAAGGAGTATTGGATCATCCATCCGATGGAGAAGCATGGAAGCACTTTGATCGAGAGTATCCATATTTTGCTGAGGAAGCGCGTAATGTCAGATTGGGGCTCTCCTCTGACGGTTTTAACCCATTCCGACTTTCGGGCTTCCAGTATTCGTGTTGGCCTGTGATCGTCACTCCGTACAATCTACCGCCTTGGATGTGCATGAAGACTTCGTATATGTTCCTAACCGTTATTATCCCGGGTCCGAACAATCCGAAGAGGAACATCGATGTGTATTTACGGCCTTTGATAGATGAGTTGAATCAGCTGTGGGAAGTAGGTGCCAACACGTACGATGTTTCTAGAAAGCAGAATTTTCAGATGAGGGCAGTACTTATGTGGACCATCAACGACTTTCCGGCCTATGGAATGTTATCGGGATGGAGCACCCATGGTCGTCTCTCATGTCCGTATTGCATGGACCGTACTCAGGCTTTCCGTTTGAAACACGGAGGCAAACCGTGCTTCTTCGATTGTCATCGATAATTTTTGCCGAAGGATCATCCGTACCGGAGGTGTCACGCCCCGATCTCCCGCAGGCAAATCGGCCGTTCCCGCTAGGCGGGAATCACCCTCGCCAGCGCTCCCGCGGAACGATCGCTTAACTCATCCGGGCGTGATGCCGCACGAGCGTGATCCACGCCCGTGCAAGGCCATGGTTCATTGGCTGGCGGCAAGAGTTCTAAGCCACAGAGTCGCACAGATTGTCCGAGTGCAGCGGAGTCATGAACGCATAGGCGATCGGTAACAGGTTCACTGAGTCGACAATATAGCGGAAGCATCGAAACAAGTAAAGTAATCTCTTTATTGATATGAAACATGTATTACAGGCGGCGTATAGCCGAGATTACAAGTCGCTCAAGCCTCTCTCTCTGAAACAGTAAAAGCGTGCCAAGTGGCTACAACTGTGGAATGATTGTACAGGCGATGGTCAGGCGATGTTCACAACTTATGTCTTGTATATGTGCTTCAGTCCCGGACGCACCGTTGCAAGGCTTCAGAGGGAACTCCTGGCCTTAGCACGCACGAAGGAGGCGTCCGCACCGCACGAGGTTCTCCCTCACCCTGCATACAAACTGGTGGATTATCAGTACATTGAATGCACTGGTGGGGAAGCTACTCGCCCGCTCGACAAATCCAAACACGTAATACAGGTTCCGTGCACAACTATTTAGTTGTCTTTCTAGTTGCCTTAGGATCAGTTTCATGCAAACATTGGATAGCTTATCGTGTCGGGCAGTGCGCCGTGCGATGTTAGAGGAAATACGGCGAGACTTACCAACTTACCATTTTCTTTCCTGTCCAAGGCAAACATTGAGGCAAACATGTTAATTCAAGCAGGAACATGTATAAACATTCAGGAGGCAAGCATATGCAAACAGGAGGGTCGTTTTAACATGATCGTTCAGGTGTTTAGTTGTTCTTGATGCGATGTAGTGACTCGCACGCGGATAGCCGCTAAGCGAGGATGACTTATCTATACGAACACGGTCGCTGGCAAAGCCATTATGGACGTAGCCGGGGACAAGGATAGCTTGCTACAAGAGTACACGATGAGCTGCAAGCTACCCAGTCCCGAACACGAAGACTACAGTCCCGAACACGAAGACTACACACGAGCTCCATCCGGACCGGATCGGCCCCAGTGCCCCGGTGACCGTCCGTGGAACTTACCTCGGGTCCGAGTTGTCCGCGACATACAAGCATTGGGTCTTTCCAATTATCACGAGATACACGAGAACACGAGAACACGCGTGCACTAGAACCAGAGAACACGAGAGCACGAGTGCACGGGAACACGAGTACACGAGTACACGGGATACTTGAATCATGATTCTGTACAGTGAATATCTTGTCTTGATGCATTCCCCTGGTTCGGGGCTGCCTGGTGACCAAACGGTCCTGGATACTTACAGGGTCAATCATACACGGAACGACTACTGAGTAGTCTCCCGGAGTTGGATGAAAACACGGTAACTATCAAGTAGACAAGCATGCGTTTCTAGGAACATAAGCAGGCACGTTGCTCGGGCCTGAAGGTAAGCCGAGAGGTAAAACCGTTAAGGGACTTAGCATGCGAGGGTCTGAATATAAGCAGTATTTCAATTTCCATGTTCTAGCATAAGCAATATGAGTTGGAATTATTCCCTTAGCTAGGTGCATTGGATTTATTAGCATGCAGGGGTGAATCACCTAGCGACTAGCATAAACATTCCAGATTTTATGTGTGCTGGCTAAGCAAAGACAAGTTCACCGTAGCCACCCACCTTAGCGATGATTCGCCTCGGTAGAGCGATACGTCTGAGCGAGCCTCTGAAAGTCCAAGCCGGATTCCTGTAGGGACAAGTCTGGATATCCTTTGCTTCTTGATCGAGGCAAAGCAGGTCGGGACAGCTGCACGATTGCCGATTGAGACGGCAGTCCGCTTGAGCGGAACGGGGTGTTACAGGAGGAACCGGAATGCTTTTCGTGCAGGAGTTGTGGAGAAGGCCAATCCACCGCCAAGGTGACCCGGATGCACGATATGGGAAGAGGTAAAAGATTTACCAAGTGCTATCGAAGAGCCTGCTAAGGGATACAAGTGTAACGGATTTGGTTGCATCCATAACTGGACGAAGAGGAGTATATTCTGGGATCTGCCATATTGGAGCACCAATCTGATCAGACATAACCTTGATGTCATGCATATCGAGAAGAATGTGTTTGATAACATAATTAATACTGTAATGGAGGTAAATGGGAAGACGAAAGATAATCCGAAGGCCAGGTTGGATTTAGAAGAAATATGTAGACGTCCTGCATTGCATTTGATAGAGGAGGGGAATGGAAAGTTAAAGCAACCTAAGTCAGTTTTCTCACTGGAGAAAGTGGATAAAGGTAGACTTTGTAGGTGGATTCAGGGTCTAAAGTTTCCAGACGGGTACGTGTCAAACTTGAGAAGATGCGTCGACCTCAAGGAGAACAAACTGGTGGGTATGAAGAGCCACGATTGTCACGTATTCATGGAGAGGTTAATTTCGATTGCATTTCGGGAATTCTTACCGCAGGTCATTCGGGACCCATTGATAGAGCTGAGCATATTCTTCAGAGATCTTTGTTGTACTAAGTTGCTCGTCGATCGTCTAGAAAAGCAAGAGAAGGACATTGCGGTAACACTATGTAAGCTCGAGAAGGTGTTTTCTCCTGGATTCTTCGACTCTATGGAGCATTTGCCAATTTATCTTTCCTATGAGGCACATGTTGGTGGTCCTATCGGTTATCGGTGGATGTACCCCTTCGAGCGGCATCTGAATCACCTAAAGAGAAAGGTGAAAAATAAGGCACGGGTTGAGGGCTCTATTTGTGAAGCTTATGTTCTCGAGGAGATTACAAACTTTTGCTCGACGTATTTCAAACCGCATGTTGCTACTAATAGGACAAAAGCTCCGAGAAACGATGACGCATATCAAGAATCTAATGATGCAATACTCAAAGTATTCAATGCGTCCGGAAAGCCTTCGGGAAAAATGAAGAAGAGATATTTGAACAGGTACAGAGGGGTGAGGATGCCAACATGGTGATCGTCCTCTTAGCCACCCATCGCAAGGACGAAAATCTCATTGATGAGAGGGCTCGCAGACCTATGTAAGTATTACTTTACTTTGTGTTAATTTTAATATAACTTAGACAATTATCGAGTTTCCAAACCTTTCTAGGCCGAGTATCTTAGGCTGCGTGAGCGGGCGACTGCTAGTGCACCTACACCTGGAGAGGCTGGTACTTCGTCGCAGCCCGCTCCAGCTCCGTCGGCGGACGACCTGTGGGTGACCGCAGCTGGTGGTCTCCAGAGGGGTACGTACTACGGTACGGGCTCCTATGGCGTCCTGGTTGCGACGCAGTCATCTAGGGCCTCCCCGACAGCTGCGCATTCCACACAGCCCTCGCAGTCGCAGCCCTCGCAGTCGTCGGCCAGAGTCCAGGAGGCCGTCCATGAGGCCGTTGACCGTCAGATTGCGTCTCTCCGTGACGAGTTGCTACGAAGGATGGAGGAGCAGTCCCGGTCCCAGCCGCAGGCGAACGATCCGATGCTCATCGCACGATTCGATATGCTCGACCGCAGCATGACGGAGCTCCGGGAATTGATAAATGGTATTAGAGCCTCCAATGACCGCAATATCATGGAGCTGCAGGCGTCACAGGTATCAATGGGCGAGAGGCTAACGATGATGCAGGATTCAATGGTTCATAGCAGTACGAGGCTATTATCTACCCTGGATTCTTACAACCAGCGACTCGTAGACATGGAGCGGGCACGGCCTCCTGGTGCGCCTACATCGACACAGACTCCACCGACGTCACTGCCTTCTCCATCGACATCGGTGTCTATTCCACGGGACGAGTATGAGGAGTTCTTATCCTTCAAGCGCGTCGGTGGTCAGCCTCCTGCAGATCCGCAATAGTATAGTTAATTACTGGATATTTATATATTTTTTATTATTTAGGATGCGATTGTATGGATATAAATTTGTCATATTCTTTACGTTTACGATGAGATAAGATTTGCTGGATGCTTTCTTTTCTTCAAATTTTATTATATTATTCATATTTTGATTTACAACTGATGACTGATACTTGGCATGTATTTACCCAGTGCACTAGAAATTTTTCCCTTGGTGCTGCTACTGTGTTCTTATTCAATTTTTTCTACTACCATCATATACCTAATAATGAACCCAAGGGGGTTGGTAAACCCAGAAATGTAATATTTTTTTTGATTTTTTTTGAAAATTAGCGACGTTTTTAGCGACGTTTAGCGACGTCAGCTTAAGTCGCTAAATACGTCGCTAATTAGCGATGCTTTAACAAGTCGCTAAATACGTCGCTGATGACGTCGCTAAAATCGTCGCTGTACGTCGCAAACTGCTGGCATGGCAGTATTGCCAGGTCATTAAAGACGTCGGTGTAACGTCGCTATATAAGTCGCTAATTAGCGACGTTTAGCGACTTCAATAAACGTCGCTATGTAGTGACGCGACGTCGCTAAACGTCGCTAAATTTAGCGACACATTAAAGTCGCTAAAAAACTTCGGTATAGCGACGTTTAGCGACGTTTTTTATTTTAGCGACTTGGTTTTTTCCGACTGCTTTAAAACGTCGCTAATTACGTCGCTAAACCAAATTAGCGACGATATTTGGTTATTTAACGACGTTTTTAGACGTCGTTAATTTGACTTTTTCTGGTAGTGAAATAACCCGGAGACGTTAAATCATTTATTTTTTAGTTGCCCGATGACTTGGAGCATCTGGTGTCAGCAATGGAGACATCTGTAGGTCACGTATGGGGGTGATCGTGAGATAGATGGGATCATGGCTTTCCTCAAAAATGCTCAGGGCAAGGGATCTGCATGGCTCTGAGAAGCAAAAATGGGACTTGCAATATCAGTATGGCATATCTGGAAGGAGCGAAACAATAGAATTTTTGAGGGACTAGTTACCTCAGAAATAGAGATTTTACATAATATTGAATATGATGTAATGATGACAGATATATCGGGTTTCGGGTTCTTTGGATAACTCAACACTTGAATCCGAATCCAATTCAATATTTTATCGGGTATCGGGTTCAAATATTTTAATCCGAAATCAAGTATTTTCAACTTAATCCAACTCGTTAACGAATTTATCCTATCAGACACAGGTTTAGTCCGGCCGAGTTGCACCCCTAATGCCCTATTCAAACTGCACCCTTAATAATATATGCCAGATAGAGTGGCCTCCAAACCCCGTCGAGGAAGTAGCTAGCTAATCCTTAGTACATCTCTTGCCGAGTAGTAGACCTGGTAGAACTCCATTAATTGGGAACTGTTTTCGCTTCGTAGCTCAACAATCAGCAGGACCACTCTATCTACTTGTCTTCTACCGTTCTATATACGGAGAGAGGCAACCACTCCCCAGGATTTATACATGCTAACAACTCTCTTAATCCCTTTTGACCAGAAAAGCAATAACGAAAACCAATTGATTTGAGAGTGCGTACACGCATGACACAAATAATACGGTTAGCAAGGACCAATAAATAACAAGATACACGTGATTGAACAAATATCGTATGGAAAAAAAAACTGTAAATATTTAACGTAGTTCGATCAAATTTGATCTAATCCACTGAACAAGAAAAAAAACAACTTTATAGAATCAACAATAAATAATACAAGAATTACAAACACAAAATTGTAATGCTAAACTCTCTCTTTACGAATCAATGACGACCTCTCTGTTTCTTCCTCTGAAGCCTTTTTTTATTGTTTCGAAGGACTCTTTCTTGCAAAATCTCTTTTTTTTGTCTAAGTCAACTAATCCTAGGATATTGTGAAACCCTTATAAAGGATCATCAATCCAGTCCTAAGTTAGAAGCGATCTTGACCATCAAAATAAGTTTCTTAAATCTAAACTACACAAAAAATGAGCTAGCTATCCCCGGTCCGACCAGTGTATTGCCAGTATACTTCCAGTATACTGTGAATGGGTTTAGATTTCTTAGAACCTTAAACTTGTAGAAAACTTTGGTGCACTTACTAGTATACTATCAATATATTGTCAGATAATACTTGATTTTTTTTGGCTATAGACAGTCTTGTATCGATATTACGACTCCTCTCATGCTTCTTTGATGATCGAATGGTGATAGTGGCACTCCATAGTTGAACATAAACAATATACCATAAGCTCCACCTTGGCTAGCTCATTGTTCATTTTATGAGAATATTATCGATACTTCATGCTCCTTTAACTTTATCTCCCACTTTGATATTCTCACTACCAAGACTCATGTCCCGGTATCGATATTTATACAGATACGCACATGTACAAACGAATTTTTGGGGGTATAAATTATGGTATAATGTTATTAGTCTAGTTTTTGCATTCACATGCTCTCATGATTTTGTACTAGTAGCAATTTCTATAATTTTTCTTGATTTTCTTGCGTATATTTGATTCATATTTTTGAATTTTTTGTTTAATCTAAAAGATTTATAATATTTTAACTAAGATGGAATTTTTAAATTTTTTTCGCAAATATTTGACCTACATTTGATTGGAATAAAAAAAAATTAAGACAATATTTAGTCTAAATAATTTAAATATGATATTTAACTATTTAATTTTTTACAAATATTAGACCTAGATTTGGTTGGAATAAAATATTTTAAAAATAATATTTAGTCTAAATGACTTGAGTATAATATTTAATTTATATTGAAATATTTGCTTTCTTACAAATATATGACACTGATTTGGTTGTAATAAAATATTTAAAGAAAATATTTATACTGAAAGTGAAGATTAGAACAATAGCGATTTATCCTCCTCCAACAACTTTACTCCAAGATACAAAGGATCTTTGATATGAGGTCATCCTACAAACAACTTGTTAAGTATGCAAACAAATGGCATTAACATGAACCTGCCTATATAACGGTCACTGGGGACATCATCTTGAACTTTACATGGTATTACGACAAGCCTTTCAAGTCCGGTAGCTAGCTAGTCCCACCGAAGATCTCATTATATCTCGTGTGTGCAGTACGTTCAACATAAAAAAAATTCTTGGTCGAATCGTTCCTGGTACCTCGAACCCAGTTCGAGAAAAGTCGAACCTTGTGCACAAGTTGATCATGACCAAACAAAATGAATGAACAATTTAAATATAATATATATACATGGTACGAAAATTGAAATAAAGTAATATAAATCTCTACTTATACAACAATTCATTCTCACGAAATCAAAAATTTCATTCGATGTTCCGATTGGCGACTCATTGGTCTCAAGCCATTACAACTTGTTCGTGGTATCAAAACACAACCCCAACAGTTCCGTAGTACCACACCACATCTATATCGCTTCTCAATTCAAGAATTTCTGCACTTGCCTACTCAATAGTCCCAGAGCCAATGTATCTACAGGACCGGTCTAGAAAGTTGGATTGCCTAAGCTGAAGTTTATTTCGGTTGCCTCATGATCCTTGTTGCGGACTGAACCGGGAGGGATTATCTGCGACTCCGATCTTTTGTAGGTCATGTTGGATCTGAAAGGCTGTCTTAAGCAAAAAAAGATTGTCCAAATCCGAAGTCTTATCAATTTACTCCTGGACAGACTGTATGTATACACTACCAGAAAAAGTCAAATTAGCGACGCCCAAAAACGTCGCTTAATGAAAAAAAATATCGCTAATCACGTTTAGCGACGTAATTAGCGACGTTTTACAGAAGTCGGTAATCATCACGTCGCTGAAAGAAAAAACGTCGCTATACCGACGTTTTTTAGCGACTTAAATGTGTCGCTAACTTAGTGACGTTTAGCGACGCAGAGTCACTAATTAGCGACGTAATCAAACGTCGCTAAACGTCGCTAATTAGCGACTTATATAGCGACGTGACAGCGACGTCTTTAATGACCTAGCAGTACTGCCATGTCAGCAATTTGCGACGTACAGCGACGTATTTAGCGACGTTATTAGCGACGACTATTAACGTCGTTAATTAGCGACGTATTTAGCGACGTGTATAAATGTCGCTAAACGTCGCTAAATACGTCGCTAATTTTATAAAAAAAAATACTGAATTGTTCCAAGCTATTTTTCCTGCAATTTATAAATTTCTAATTAAAAATAGACCCGGAGCAACCCTCCGTTGAATTCTCTGGGTTCGTCGACCCCTTCGGTGGAACACTCAACACCGGTAAATGAACATCATTTAATATAAATAAAAAGCATCACAGTCATACAATTAATACACACAAATATTATAAAATATCACAGTCACATAATACACACAAAATAAAAGTATCACAGTCACACAAAATGCATAATATATAAGTATCACAGTCACAAAATGGGCATAATATATAAGTATCATAATCACACAATAACCACAATAAAAGTATATGAAACATCACAGTATCAATCTCGAGGATATCCAATACGCTGGGAAAGATACCAGTCCCTCAGATACTGCGCATAAACAGCGTCTATGTGATCAATCTCCGCTATGGGTGCTGGGTGACTGGAACTCCCCGTCTGAGATACAGCCGCTATAGGTGCTGGGTGACTGGAACTCCCCGTCTGAGATACAACAGGTGGTACCTCTTCCTCTTTAACAGTATGAGGCATCACTTTCTCCTAAACAGTAGGAGGCATCACTTCCTCCTTAACAGTAGGAGGTGTCTCTCTCTTGGGTGCTATCTGGTAAGATAGATGAAAACAAAGAATATAATTGATAACAGATATTACTTAAGACATACCCTTAATAATGCGGAATGGAAGAATTAGATGACTCACAAAGAATATAATTGATAACAGATATTACTTAAGACATACCCTCAGCAGCCCTGTCTATAAATTATTTGTTGCAGTAACCCTAACTCTAACCCCAGGTCAAAAACCCTTTTAGTACTATAAGTTACCTAAATACCATCTAGGATATTAGTTATATTTTTAGTTAATGTGAAAAAAAAACCTAACCCTAACCCCAGGTCAAAAACGAGTTGGGCGACCGCCCCATGCTTTCAATATGATTTGTTTCTTTTTAGTGAACTTATGGTCATCCACAGTCCAACATACTCATACAATAAGTAGTTCATTATAGGTCATATTGTTATTGCCGTAAAATTACTACTTCAGAAATTAAACAACCTTTACATAATGTTACTTCTATTGAGGTATGAATTTTTTTAGAAGAGTAATGTTTAATATGACTAACTAATTTATTCAACCAAAACCAAATCCTAATGACTTGGAGAATTTCTGAATGATTGGAGAACTATGATAATACCTACATATAAAAACAAAAGAGATATACATAATTGTAATAACTATTAAGGAGTCAAGATAATAAGTCATACCATGAAACTTTGGGAGAGCAAGTGAACGAAGTCTAAGAAAAAACAAAAAAAAGTAGAGAATTAATCTGATTTTATGTCGAGAAGATCTACTATGGAGGCAATTTACTAAGAATATTAATGAAAAGATAGAGAAAACAAAAGTCTACATATGGTCTATATGACTTAAGGATCAACATTTTCTATTAACATACAAGACAAAACTCCTTATATTAAGTATCTAATAAAACATTCCTCTATCGTATCTTAGCTTCTACAAAAGGGGCAACTACTTCTGACACTGTGACACCATCTTCCACATCATAAGTAACACTGGTGGTTTTCCTTCTTAAGTGTCTAGAGGTGCACCTAACAAGCTAACAGCTGACACATTCACAAATGCACACATTCACAAATACACAAATTCACAGGGTAACAAACTAGCGCATGTACATACGTTCGAGTTTCACATCCAGGCTGAAATGTGGGACTGTTAATCACATTTTTTAGCACTGATGATCCATATATCTCAATAGAGATACTAAATAGATTAAGAAGCCATTTATGACATGTCTATACATTTACACTATGAATCAAAGCAAATTCAGATTTTGTATATGCATAACTAATCAATACAATTATATGTTTCCGACAAAAAAAATTTATTTTGATGAAAAATATGGGACATCCCCATCCAATAACATTAAATCACCCCACCAAAATGAAGACTTTACTATTCTATGAAAGAGTGAAGACATGAATATGTACTCTTCTACTTAGCAAGTTTAAGTTAAGAACATTCCAACAAAATTTTAGGCACTAATATCAAAACCATGAGTGAGGACATGACACTTTGTACTCTTTCTACTTGGCAAGTGTAAGTTAAGAAATAACATTCCAATAAAATTTTAGGCACTAATATCAAAAGCATATCATCTCCCATGCTGGCTGGCGTGAACCTTAGCACAAGACATGAATACAACACTATGTACCAAGGCAAGGATATAAGATTGTGTCATATTAACTAATTCAAGAAATGATTGGAATCTTGATACGAGCAAAGATACCAAAGTGCACAGTCCTCTCTACTTCAATCTTGATACGAGCAAAGATACCAATGTAACAATTAGGGTTCAATCTTAGGATTTACATGGGAAAACAATGAATATATGGTTTAATGTAAAATTATTGATTTTAGTCGATTTTTGACATTTTTGTTATTGTTTTGTTGATCTTGCTTCAGATGGATTTTCTAGATTGGAAGCTTTCTGAGAAGATGATGGAGATCATGTCGGTTTCTAGAAGGAATGTTGTAATTATTTATTGGGTTTCTTTTAGTAGTGTAAACTTGTTTTCTTTGATTGAAAATGTCGCTTTTATATTCATCAGATAAATAATTAATTAAAAATATGCATACGAATTAGATGAATTATTTTTAAACCGTTTTAAACTCGTTTTATAATAGAGAGAGAGAGAGAGAGAGAAGATTAGTTGGCTATACCGAAGGGTTATTTATGGGTAGGTGTTGTTTAGTTTGCTCTATTTTTTATGTTTTTTTTAATTTTATGTTATGGTGTCTTCAAAAATCATTGAAGCCTTCAATAATATGTCAGCAGAAAAATTTGCACAAGGATCATAGTTCTGTCAGGCTAGATAGGGATGATCAGTATTTACAATAATGCTAAGTTTACTACCAAATGTTTACAACCTTCTTACAACCCTCTCATCCTTCCTGTTACGTGGGCCACCTCCGGTCCCACCTCTCTATAGATGCATAATGATGCATAATGATGGCTATTGAATCGTAGATTGGTTCTTGCATTTTGTCGCTGTGAACATCAATTGTTCAAGGTTTTGCAGGTGGCTTATTTGAATTATATTTGTATCTAATTTATTTGTGCTATTCTTTTGCTCTATTGGTTTTCTCACTGCTGTTTTCTTTTAATTCGTAATTTTCTTAGATCTTCTTCTAATATTTTGCTGAGTATATTATTCTACTTATTATGTGTTTAACGTTTTGTTGCAGTGTAGAGGTGACTATAAATTGTTTGTTTGCATTTAAAATAACATGGTTGTAGTGGAAGCTTGATTTCATCTAGATTTTGCTCGAAATATGATATCACTTAAAATTAGGTGTAGCCAAATTTCGTGATTCTAGAATACACCAAAATTAGGTGTAGTGAAACCGCAATCTTGAATTACGGATTTGTGAATCACCGAAATCCAACAAAATTGGGTGTAGTAAAAAAATATTTTCAAATAAAGCAAAGTTAGATGTAGTGAGAGTGGATTCAAGTAGATTTCTATTTTAGACTGATTTGAGACTGATTTGGAGGCTCATATAACAATTTTTTTGCCAACTAAAATCAAGCAAAACTTGCATATTTTTACAATTCACTATTTGCTCGGGCTACGTCTTATAGATGGATGATCCGCTGTGAACGATAGAGACATCCACGTTCTGTCCGCCCTCGCAGATGATAGCGATGTTGTTGGAGGGGTGGTCGTACATTGTAGTGCCCCGTTCCCCCTGTTCGGATAGCGCAACTAAGAAATACTTGGTATTGTTCGACCCTATCACTCGATACTCCACGTCCAACCCTAACCCCGGGTCAAAAACCCTAACCCGAACCTTAACCCTAGGTCAAGTGTGTGTGTCGTGTCAGTGTGTATGTCAGTGTCTGTAACGTATGTGTGTCGTGTCAGTACCATGTGTGTCCTGTGAGAGAGAGAGAGAGTTAGGGTTTACCTATAGGAGGGGGAGGAGGGGGGAAGACGCTGCCGGAGGGGAGTGGACGCGGCTGGAGGGGGTCGCCGGGCTGGAGGGGGCGCCGGAGGGAGGAGAGGAGCCGGAGGGGGAGGGCGCGACCGAGGGGGGTCGCCGGAGGGAGGAAGGAGGAGCCGGAGCGGGAGAGCCGGAGCGGGTTTGAATTTTGGGAGAGGGAGAGGGAGAGATCGAAGAAAATGGGGGGAATAAGCCCTAAGTAAAAAATTTAGCGACGATTTAGCGACGCCAATAATGACGTCGCTAATTTAGAATTTAGCGACGAATTAGCGACGTCAATAATGACGTCGCTAATTTAGCGACTCCTTGAACGTCGCTAATGACGTCGCTAAATGTCCAAAATATATACGTCGCTAAAAAACGTCGCTGAACGTCGCTAAATAAAACATATTAGCGACGTTTAGCGACCTAAATTGAACTTATAGCGACTAATCTTTTAAAAACTCAATAAAAGTCGCTAAACGTCGCTAAATGTCGCCAATTAGCGACGTTTAGTGACGTTTTTACATGGAGTCGCTAAATTAGCGACGTTTTTACCTGGGGTCGCTAAAAAACGTCGTTAATCCCGCTTATTCTAGTAGTGATATACAACAGTGATACGGGTAGAAAGAAGGAAGAGTAGCTCATTAAAGCAGGAAAAGACGGGCCAACTACAAGCATCCCCTCATCGCAACAACTAAAAAAGGGGTAGGGATGTCGCTGCGCCGAACCGGTCGACCGGTCGACGTCAAATCCGGTCGGTGGGGTGTTAGGGAGGGGGACCAAAGTGCACCCCAAGCCTTTCCTCGCCACCGCCCATAATACTGGCTTGGTACTACGCATTTCCTTCTCTTCCAACGTTACAGCGCCACGACACCCGCCCGACAAATCAAATGTGTGGGCCACCACCATCAAAGCGCGAAAGGTTAAAGACGGCCCTCCACTTTAATTATATTAGTGACAACCAACCAGACCAAAGTATAATTGCGTCGACACATGCCATCCATGTTCCTGTCTTCGCACGTGAAGTAGGACGAAAGTGAATGGTCCAAATCATTATTATTTTTATTATTATTTTTATTTTTTTATTATCTCCTACTTTCCAAGGCTGAGTTGATGTCCTCCTCTAGAAGGACAAAATCATTAATCTAAACATTCATAACACGATCATTTGTAAGCCCATCAGCCAAAATTTTAATTCATATGTCAAACTGAAGAGCTGAGGGATTGAAGAAGAAGAACAAAAATTTTACAATCTTTTTTTCTGGTTGAATCTCTTCCTGGGTTGCTTCAAGCTTTATATTTGTTCCTCCATGATGCCTGGAAGCATGTCCAAGCACTCTGATGCTGTGCTTCCTCTTGCTCGATCGCGCAAAATTTACATTGGTCACAGGCCCATCACAATGTAGTAGACCAGGGTTATCGGCAAGGCGATCAGCATCCCAAATATCACCCTTCACAAAACCACAAAAAACAATGAGTGACAATTATGTAAGTTAAGTGTACATTTGTATTATTTTACAGAGTATCACGTATGAGTTGTGTGAGCACGTTAGCTCACTTAATCTAAATTTTCACTATTTCCTATAAAAGAAATTTGGGAGTATTTTTATGGCGGAACCAGAAATTTAAAGTAGAGTGGGTTGGGATGGGTTGGAGTGGACTGGACTGGGATGTAATTTTGAATGCGGTTGGCTAAAAATATCCCTTCTAATAACACTTAGGTTACACCTCAATAGAATACAAGACCAAAAACATCAACAGCTCACCCAGTGCTAAGAATGTCGGGATGCACATTGTACTCCTTTGCGAACACGAACGGGACTATCCCTTGTGGCAGTGCTGCCTGCAATTTTAAAAACAAATTGATCCGCATTATTATTATATATTACGAGTGGGATTAGTACAGAATGAATGAGTTTGGACACTCGGATCGGGTTTCTGTCAGGGGCAGGATAAGGAGATGATGACCTGTACGATGGCGACATGCAGGAGGACGCCGCGGAGACCGACTGCTATGGAGGCTGCAGCCATGACAGCTGGCCCTGCCAGGAACCTCACCGCCATGGCGAACGTCGCGACTCGGTTGCCACACGCTATTATCCGCGGCTGCAATGCCATGAACAGACCTGTTTGGCCGCCACATCCATAAGACCATGTCCATCGTCAGAAATAATTAACTCAGTAAAGTAGGAAACTGACTAACAGTAGAAGAATACTGACCAAGGCTGAACATAGCCATTCCCAGGCCTGCATCTGAGAGTATAGAGATTGACTTTGCTATTATGAGAGGCATCTCCACATTCCATCTGAAAAAGAAAAAGAAAAGAAAAGAAAAAACTTATTTAGTAGGCATTAGTCTCAGACTCCCGTCAACGAAAGACGGATTCTAGCTACAATAGGATAAGTCAGCAGAACGTCGTCTTTGGAGGGATTATTATTATTCAGTGAGTCGGAGGGATTATTATTATTCAGTGAGTCGGGACTTATCGTACATCTTGGAGGAGAATCATGTGTACCGTTAGTCCGACTCACTAAATAATTTCTCGTGTCTATTTTGTATTTTCAAAAATTAATTAATATACCTGAATGAAACTAGAGACCAGATAAGGCCGATGAGGCTGGAGTAGGTGTTGGGGTTCCTGATGAGCTTCCTCCACACCATGATGAGTATGAGCCTCGTCATGACGCTGGTCGGAGGCATCGCGGTGCTCCGACCTAACTTATCCGCGGCTGCGGAGTCGTGCACCTTCTCGTCCCCTTCGACGTCCTTGTTTCCGAAGCTGAACTCGTCCCTCTCTGCGAACTCATTCTTCTGGCCCTCCACTGAGAAAACACATCCTAACCAAATTAGTCAGTATTACTGAACTGACACAGGAAAAAACTATTCAAGTATCTTCCTACAATATTATTGATTTTGCTGAAATGGATTCTTTGATATATTGGCTAAAAGCAGAAACAGTGTCGATGCGGGTTCACCATGAACCTTGATGACATAGAAATTTGAAAAAGAGATAAGAGTTAAGAGTTCCACTACATGCACTCATTTATCAAGTGGAATCAAGGCTCATGGTCAGTTCGGCCCACTGAATAATTTCTAGCAAAAAAATTTGTACCTATGCCAGGAGAGACTGCGAGTCGAACTTCCTTGACAGCAGCATTGGCAGGAGCATGATCAACAGAATGCAGAGCGTACTCCGGGTTATTGTTCCCGAAGACGTCGGACACCGGAGAAGCGCTGGAGCTCCAAACAAACATATGCAGGTCTTTGGTTGCACCACCACCACTGATCTCTTGCGCCTGTCCATTAGCCAGCTTCCTCCCGCCCCCCGGACCCGGCTGCTTCGCAGCAGCAGCCGGGACGGCCGCGGGGGAGAACACGCACGGGTTCGGAGCCGGATAGTGCGCATTCGCCGCGGCCGCGGACGCCTGCTGCGTCCGCGGCTGCGCAGCGGCGGAATTATGCTGATCCTCCTCGAAGTTGGACTGACGCGGCGTGTTGGGCCCGAAGTTGGAGGCCCTCCCGACCATGGAGTAGAAGTCGGTGTGGTTGAAGCTGGACCCCCTCGGCGTCGGGTTCCTCGAGGACTGCAGCGAGTAGATCTCCGCGTTGGTCAGGTTCGAGGGGCGCGGGGTGGCCTGCGAGCGCCTCGAGTAGAGGTCGGACCTCGACGCGCTCGACCTCCGCACGGTCACGTGCAGCCTCCCGTCCCCCTTGACCTCTGCCTCCGTCTCGAGCAGGTCGTTCCTCCCGTCGAGGGACATCACGTCTGAGTCCACCGCGATGGAGGCGATGCAGCCCGCGGTGTCGGGGAACTGCTCGGTGATGAGGATCCTCGCGCCCCGGTACTCGAACATGAAGAGCATGAGGGTGTACCATATGATGCACTGCAGGACCACGACCTGGACCATGAGGCTGCCGGAGAAGTCGCCGTACATGCCCCTGAGCAAGGGGATGCCCATGACGAGGGTGTTGGGGAGGGTGGCGACGGAGAAGATGGTGATGGTCCACTCGAGGCAGCCGCGGCGGCTGAGGTGGGCCCAGGCGGTGAGGGAGGAGAGGACGATGAGCTTCTGGAGCGTGTCGGCCGCGATGAAGCGGAGGTTCATTTTGTAGGGGTTGTTGCTGGAGATGAAGTGGAAGGAGAGGAGGGGGACGGCGAAGAGCGCGACGAAGCGGTTGATGCCGGAGCACTGGTCGGGGGAGAATATCTTCCACCACTTTACGGAGCCGTAGGCGAGGATCATCGCCACGTACAGCGGCACCATGGCCGTCATGACGTGGTAGAAGTCCGATGGACTGATCATCTTTCCTTCGTTAGTTCCTCTACTGACGCGCTCTTCTTCTTCTTCTTTCTTCTTCTTCTTCTTTCTTCAGTACTACCACTGCTAGCTGATACTCTTTGGATTGGATGAGTGATCACTGTAACTGAACTGCTCGTGCTATAAAATACTAGGGGTTCGGAAAGGAGGAAGGAAGGTTGGGACGTCGGTCGAGGAGGAGGAGCATGTGTTTTGGTTTTGGTTTGCGGAGCGGGGGGCGAGCAAAGGGCCGGCAAATTGGTCGAAAGGAGTTTCGAGAGTTGGGCTTGCAGAACGCAGTCTCCCACGAACGCATGGGAAGTGTTGTTCTTGCTTTTTTATAATTCTCCTCCCTGCTCACAGCTCTAGATAGAGAGCTTTCTTTGGATTTTTTTCCACCCCCCTCAACTTGGATGGTCTTGGGATTTGAGAATATAGGCCAACCGTTAAAAACACAAAAGAAAATATTATTATTATTATTATTATTATTATTATTATTTTACCGTCCTAATTTATAACTTCATTTATATTTAGAATTGTCAAAAAAAAAAATATTTATGTTATAGAATAGATTATAGAATATAGAAGGAACAAGATAAGAAATATAAGAAAATTAGTTTTTCTCTATATTCAACGGTCAACTAGAATTATCCTTTTATAGAGGCTTATAATAGAATGTCAAAGACCATAGGTTATAGAAGCCAAAGGCCATAAGGTAGGTTATAGAAACCAAAGTCCATAAGTTATGGAAGACCTTTGGACATCCATATTTACAGCACTACCCCTTGGATGTCCAATATGTATCGGATATGCCTCGTTAAAACCTTGCCAAGAAAAATTCAATGGGATAAAAACTTGGACGAAGGAAAAAGAGTACATATTCATATAAAATGCGTAAGCGTGATAAACTACATCGTTAAAATCTTGCCAAGAAAAATTCAATGGGATAAAAATTTGTTCGAAGGAAAAAGAGTACAGTGTGAGAATTAGTGATCACGCTCCCCTTGATACTGACAAGAGATCATTTAGTTGACGCATCCCAATATTCTGAATAATTTTTCTGAAAGTTGTGGTTGGCAATGCTTTAGTGAATAAATTAGCGAAATTTTTACTCGATTGTATCTGCCGAACATCAATGTCTCAATTTTTCTGTAGCTGGTGAGTGTAGAATTTTTTTGGTGATATATGCTTCGTTCTGTCGCCTTTGATGTAGCCATTTCTGATTTGTGTAATACAAGCAACATTGTCTTCATATAATATCGTCGGAGTATTTTTTTGTTGAAGATAACCCACATGATTCTCGGATATGCTGAACTATCGTTCTCAACCATATGCACTCTCGACTTGCGTCATGCAATGCAAAAATTTCTGAGTGATTAGAAGAAGTAGTTGTTAATGTTTGCTTCACAGAACGCCATAATATTGCAGTCCTACCACAAGTAAACATATATCCACTTTGAGATCTTCCTTTATGTGGATCAGATAGATAACCAGCATCAGCATAACCCACAACTTGTGATTCTAATTTTTTTGAGTAAAACAAGTTCATGTCGGTTGTTCCACGAAGATAACGCAATATATGTTTAATACCATTCCAAAAACGTTTTGTTGGTGCCGAGCTATATCTTGCCAGTAAGTTTTCTGAGAATGTTATATTAGATCTTGTACAATTTGAAATATACATCAAAGCTCCAATAGCACTAAGGTATAGTACTTCTGGACCTAATAATTCTTTATTATCCTTTCAAGGACGAAATGGATCTTTCTTTTCATCTAACGATCGAACCACCTTGGGGCTACTCAATGGATGAGCTTTATCCATATAAAAAAATTTCAAAATCTTTTTTGCATAGGTAGATTGATGGATAAAAATTCTATTAGATAAATGCTCGATCTGCAGGCCGAGACAAAATTTTGTTTTTCCAAGATTTTTTATCTCAAATTCTTTCATCAGATAATTGGCATTTTTTGTGAGCTCTTCGGGAGTTCATAAAAGATTTAAGTCATCAACATATACTGCAATAATAGAAAAAAAAAAATTTAGATCTTTTTATAAAAATACATGGGCAAATTGGATTATTTATATATCATTCTCTAACAAGGTATTCACTAAGACGGTTATACCACATTCTTCCAAATTATTTTAATCTGTATAGGGATCGTTGTAATTTGATTGAGTATAACCCATGAGACATTTGTTTATTTGCTTCAGGCAATTTGAATCCTTCTGCGATTTTTATATAAATGTCATTATCCAATGCCTCATATAAATATGCGGTAACAATATCCATAAGTCGCATATCAAGTTTTTCTGTGACTGCTAAATTGATTAAGTATCGTAATGTGATTGCGTCGATCATAGGGGAATATGTTTCGTCATAATCGATTCCAGGTCTCTGTGAAAAACCTTGTGCTATAAGTCGTGCCTTGTATCTCACAATTTTATTTTTCTCGTTGCATTTTCTTACGAATACACATTTGTATCCAATATGTTTCATACCTTCAGGAGTTTGGACTACTGGTCCAAATACTTTGTAACTTTCTAGGAATTTTAATTCAGCTTATATTGCATCTTTTTATTTTGGCCAATCATTTATATGTCGACATTGATCAATAGATTTTGGTTCAGGATTCTCATTAACAATATCAAATGCGACACTATAAGCAAAAATATTGTCTATAGTAATTTTCTTTCTATCTCAGCTTTCTTTTGTACTCATATAATTTAAAGAGATCACTTCTGAAATTTGTTCATTTTCATGTGTCTCTTCAGGAGCTACTTTATACTGATCAGTTAAATTTTCTATAGCGCTTTCATGTTTTGAAACTATTTCCTCTTCAGGAGTAATTACTTGTACCATTTTCTTTTGAGGGTTCTTATCTTTAGCGCCAACATGGCGTCCACGTTTCATGCACGATTTTATTGTGCCATCATGTTGTCCTTCAGGGATATCAATTCGTGCTGGTGTATTTATTGCCGGTATATGAGATTTAGTCACTTTCTTAATATCAGTGAATACATCTGACAAATAATTTGCGATATTTTTTAAATGAATTGATCTTTTTTACTTCTTGTTCACATCTATTTGTGATTGGGTCAATCAAAGATGGTACATTTCATGTAATTTTATGTCGTTCTATAGGAAGTAACATTTTATCTCCCCCTAACGACGAAAAAATTGACTCATCAAAATGGCAATCAGCAAACATTGCCTTAAATAAATCGTCCATCAGTGGCTTAATGTATTTTATTATAAAAGGAGAATAAAAACCAACATAAATTCTAAGACGTCTTTGTGGGCCCATCTTTGTATGTTTATGTAGAGAAACGGGGACGTAAATTGCACAACAAAAAACTTTTAAGTGGAAAATATAAAGATGTTGGCCAGATACAAGTTGCAATGGTGAATAATGATGAAATGAACTTGGTCGAATACGAACCAATGCAGCTGCATGTAATATTGCATATCCCAAAACAAAAGTGGGTAAACTTGATCTTAAAAGTAAAGGTCTGGCAATCAATTACAACATTTTAATAAAAGACTCTGCAAGTCCATTTTGAGTATGCACATATGCAACTGAATGTTCAACATTAATGCCAATTGACATGCAATAATCATTAAATGGTTGAGATGTATATTCACCGGCATTATCAAGATGAATAGTATTGATGGAATAATCGAGAAATTGAGCCCTTAATCTTATAATCTAAGCAAAAAGTTTGGCAAAAGCAATCGTTCGTGTTGACAGTAGACTTACATGTGACCATCTAGATGATGCATCTATCACGACCATAAAGTAACGAAATGTTCCACAAGGTGGGTCAATTGGTTCACAAATATCTCCTTGTATTTTTTGTAAAAATATAAGGGACTCAATATTAACTTTCATTGGAGATGGTCTTACAATTAATTTTCCTTGTGAAAATGTAACACACACACAATCACGAGGTAAAAGAACCTTCTGGTTCTTTAGAGGATGCCCACGTGAGTTTCTAACTATTTGATGCATCATACTCGATCCAGGGTGGCCAAGTCGATCATGCCAAAGCATAAAAAGTTTTGGATCATTGAACTTCTGGTTTATCGTAGTGTTAGATTCTATGGCACTTATGTTTGCATAATACAATCTTGATGAGAAAACTAGGAGTTTTTCTTTCACATGCTTCTGGCATGAATCATTGGATGTAATACATAGGTATTATATATTCCCCCCATTCATAATCTCCATATGGAAACCATCGAGACGTATATATTTGAAACTTAGCAAAAAAAAAATTTGACTTGCTAGAATACAAAGCCTCTTTTACCAAAATATTTGTTCCATCCGGTAATATAATGTTCGCTCTTCCAAAGCCCTCAATTAGTTTTGTAGTACCAGAAATTGTACTAACATTTGCTTTTGCTAATTTTAAGTTCGAGAAGTATATTTTTGATCTTGATGAATTGTGTGTGTTGATCCACTATCAACCAGACATATTCTCCACCGTTGGAGTTTTTCACTACATCATTATTTTTTATATTTCTAAAATAAAATGAGTAAGAAATATTATAAAACTTGATTTATTAATTCGAACTTATAACAATGAAGACTTAGAAACATGACAATACAAGCATTGAACTAAAATTAAACTTAGGAAAATAAAGTTCAAATAGTCTAAATTCCAACTCAATCATTTTTGTTTTTTTTCATTGTCATCATTAGCATCATCACCCCAAAACTTAATCCCAATAATTTCTTCACTTGGCTCGTTTAAGAAAGCATTAGCATCCAAATGAGTAAATTTTATTGGATCATTTTTATCATCAACAATTTTATTGAAATCTACAAAATTGATCTCTTTTTCTTTTTCTTTGCCCTTGATAGATGTTTGCTAAAGATCAATAAGGTGCTTTGGTATACGACATGTACGAGACCAATGCCCTTTTGCTCCACACCTATAGCAGGCTTCGACATAATTCTTCGGATAATCTATTTTTGCACCCTTTTCTTTTTCATGTTTTCCGACATTGTTGTTCCACTTCAAGTGGTATGGCCCTACCATCTTGTTGAAGGCATGGTAATTAGGACCACCTTGGTGTCGAGTTCTACCATGAATATAACCACGACCATGACCACAGCCATAATTACGATCACGATCGCGACCACGTCCTTGTCTATAGTTACTTACATTCGCTTCCGGGAATGGTTGTGATCCAATAAGGTGGGAGTTATAATTTTTTATTAAGAGTTTATTATTTTGTTCAGCAACAAGTAGACATGAGATCAATTAAGAATATTTTTTAAAATATTTTTCACGGTACTGTTGCTGCAGGAGCATGTTCGTGGCATTGAATATAGTGAATGTTTTTTCTAACATGTCTTCTTCTGTAACATTATCTTCGCACAATCTTATTTGAGACACGATTTTGAACATTGCAAAGTTATATTCGTTCACCGTTTTAAAATCTTGCAACCTCAGGTGCATCCAATCATAGCGAGCCTTTGGAAGTATCACTCTCTTTTGATGATCATAACGTTACTCCAAGTTTTTCCATAAAACAACTGGGTCTTTCACTCCAAGATATGCAGATTTCAGCCATTCTTGGAGGTGATGTCAAATAAAAATTATTGCCTTGGCTTTGTCTTGTTCGCTTGCCTCATTTTTCTCTTTGATGGCATGTCCTAGGTTCTTTGCACTCAGATGGATCTCAGCATCAAGAACCCAAGTTAAATATTTTTTCCGAAAATATCAAGAGCAGTGAACACAAGTTTGGTGATATAAAAAAAATACTCAAATCTACAATTTTGAGTTTTATTAATTAGGCTTTATGCCTAACATATTATATTTTGACTTCAAGCCTTATATTTAATCTAGATTTGTGTCTGAACATTTTCTTTCAAATGCATATGGAGTAATGATATATCAGAACAATGCAGAATAAAAATATTTGAAGGAATGCATGATCATTCTAAACAAGTGCAATCATTAGAGAAATAGAGCATTTAGCAAAAGAAAAAAAATAGTTACTATGAAATGAGTATGTAGGTGTTGTGTGACTGATGTAAACCAGATGCATGATTGAAATGTCAAATAGTTACTTTTGGACATTAACTTACCCTACAGAGCTAGGTGAAAATAACTATGCGTGAACATTAAAATATTTTGGTAGAAGTATCCAATATGATAGCTAGATATACATGGAAAGTTAAAACTTTTTACTGTGAAAAGCTATGTAACTATTTTTACCAATTAAATGGATGTAAAATAAGATACACTGATAGATATGTCCTGGAAGTTAAAACACATCCAAGGGTCTAAGCCCACATAAATTCATTCACAATTAAGCTAAAAGGAATATAAAGCATTCAAACCAAAAAGATCAAATATAATGCAAGGTGTATGCTGACTTACAATTTTTCTAGAGCAATTTCATGCTGATAACGTGTTATAGAACAGATTCAAGAATAGAGAAGAACAAGATAGAAAATGTAAATAGAATAGTTTTTTCCTATATTCAACACTCAACTATAGTGGTTCTTTTATAGGCTTACAATAGAATGCCAAAGGTTATAGGTTATAGAAGTCAAAGGCCATAAGTTAGGTTATAGAAACCAAAAGCCATAAGTTACATAAGTTACATAAGTTATGGAAGACCTTTGAACATCCATATTTATAACAATTTACACTAACTTTTTCTATATTTTAGATTTATTAAACGGTACTTTATTATTTTAAAAATAATTCCACTAACCTTTATGTTTATTACACGATATTTTCTATGTTTTATGTCTTACATAAATGGTTATTACATTAATCATTCTTACAACATTAAGAGAGAAAAAATTCGTGTAATTATTTTTAAAGTAAGAAAGATCCATTTAATAAAAAAAAAATATAAAAGATTAGTATAAATAATACATTGTTAAAAGTATTATAATATTAAAAATATTTTTTCTTAGAAGACTGTCAAAAATTTGACAATTTTAAATATACCTAAAATTATTAAAATTGAAATGTAACATGATAGAAAATTTAGTGCCCTTTAGAGTGTCATAATTTACTATTGGTTTCAGTTACTGAGTTTTGATTGTAAAAAAGAAAAAAAAAATGGAGGTGATAATAGTTCTAGAGGTTTGTCGCTTGGTATTCTGCCAACCACTAAGATGTTGTTTGGTAAATTAAAAGTAGTTATGGAATAGTAAAAATGGGTGGAGAAATGTAGAAATGGGTGGACATGGACGCTACTTATGGTTCAAGATGAAAGAGGGGACAAGAAATTGACATAATCATTACTTTCTAATCCTTGTCTACTTTATCTTATATGAAAACGATATCAACTTTCAACCCCTTCTTTTTTTTTTTTGGAAAGTGGATGAAGTGTTATTTTTGTTTTGATATTTTGTTCTAATTAAAGTACAAAATTTTATTTATATTAACTTATAATTTTAACAAGTTAAATAATTAGTATAAGTTAAATAATTATTATAAGTATTTAATGTTTATAAATAATTATCATATTAATTATTTAATATTTAATAAATTATTTTTGTCCCTTATTGATGACTTTTGTCAATATTTAATAATTGAATAATACTTTCGTCCAATATTTGATTAATAATTATCAAATGTTTAGTAATCATTAGATAACAAGTAACCAATACTTAATATTTAATATTTAATATTTAGCATGTAATACTTAGTTGAATTGATTTAAATTATTTAATATTTAAAAATAAGTCATTTTTAATGTACCATGCTAACATTATTTCAAATATTATAATTATCTAATAGATTATTTGGTGATATGAATTATAAGTACTTAAATTAAACAGTTATTGCTAATAAATAGTTATTATTTTTTAGATAATTAATTAGTTTTGTTATTATATTGTACTTTTTTTTTTACTTGTTCACCTCATTTATGAACATCCATACATAAAAAATATAAATGTACTCACTTTCAAATTACAAAATATTATCTATTAAAATATCAAAAATAGTTTTAACAGATAAAAAATTACTTTCACCAAATAGAACTAATATATATATATATATATATATATATATATATATATATATATATATATATATATTTATCCGAAGTCACTTTCATATTTTCCTTCCGATACATCGAAGCAAACAGTTCCTACGTTTGACACGGGAAGATAGTGATGTTGATTAATACTGATACTTGTAATGGTACTGATGTCGGACTCGAGTGAATGGGTTAAAAGGACTGCGACGGGTCAGGCTGACATTATTACTCCAGGGAGAGGCATAGGGCATGTTGGTTCCAAGAAGGTTACTGTTTGTCTGTGAATTTTGGGATTAATGAGAGACAGAATGGGAATTGGATGTCAAATCTTGTTGGAAGTTTGTAGCTACGATATTTGGCAGTACCAATTGGGTGGTTCTACATGTTTTGACTTCCAAGAAACCAAATAGTACAAGCTGCATGTTTGAGTTTTCAAATATGCTCCCAATTACATGGGATGGGATGCAACGTTTTCTTTTTCTTTTTTTTCTACTTAGTGTTTAAACTCAGGATTTTATATCAGTTTAGATTTAAAATCCTGATATGACTAAATAAAAATTAAAAATCTTTTTTATATATTTTTTATATCAGTTTATAGTTTAAATCCTGACTTAAAAAAAATTTGTAGTTAATTTTTTTCATATTAAGACTTGATGATATATATACGATTTTTACGGCTCATTTTGAATCGTTTCTAAGTTGTATTTACAATAGTTAAAATTATATATTTAAATAAATATTTTTAATTTATTATTATCTATGTTATAATTTTTTTGTACTATTACTAATAGAGAATTCGTTATTATCTATTCAAAAAAAAAAAAAAAATTCAAAACCAACCAAATGAATTGAAAAACCAATATATATATATATATATATATATATATATATATATATATAATTTTCGCAAAAAATACTATTTTTATACAACACACATGAATCTACTAGTATGTATGAATAAAAAAAATTGTAAAGATTTTATTTATTTTTATATTAAGAATTGATGATATACAAACGATTTAGACGACTCATTTTTTAAGAGTTTATAAACTGTATTATAATAGTAGAGAATAAATTTTAAAATAAATATTATTTATTTATTATTATCTATATTATATTTTTTGTGATATTAATAATAAATAAATTGTTATTATCTATTCAACAACAACAAAAACCAAACCAAACCAAACCAATCGGCCAACCGTGCGGTCCCATCTCTCACCCTAACTAAGTTGCGTTTCCAGTCCCTCAACCGCCAACTAAGTTGGCGGGCCCACATTCTGCCCCTCCACCGGCAACTAAGTTGGCGAGCCATTCCGAATTTTAATAAAAAAATTCCCTCAACCGCAATTGGATAAAAGTTTACCCCTTCATTTGAAATTTTCTGTAAAATAAACAAAGCTAGTTTTACAGAAAAATTTTCAGTCGATCCTGCCCACGAGAGATGTTAGAAAAAATCAATTGTATGCGATACACCCTCTCAGGACGTTGCATAAAGACTGTGAAAGTTCGTCCTGAATAAGAGATTAGTTCCAGTCTCCCATAGGTGTCAAATAATCTCTAATAGCCCATTGCTTCTCCTCCTCGGAAATATTTACATTCTCACGTGACAACCAAAAACTTATAGACTTTCCATTTCCAACACTCCACTGTAATCCCAAAGAAAGAATATCTCGTCCACGAAGGATTAAAGTCCAAAGAGGAAAAAGAAAAAATATATTATGTCGAGATAATTTATATATCACTTCTGATTAGTTTATCATAAAAATTAAAAATTGTTATGTTCTTATCATTTGTATTGGTCTTTTTTAATTGTTTTGTACCAATGGAATGTGCACATGGTTGTGTCAAGGTATTGGGGCATAAAAAAAACAATTTGTCAACTTTGTATATACAAAACTGAGTATTTTAGATGGTACACCGGCAAAAATATTATGTATGTTACTCATATTTATTTTTAAGTTTTTTCATTTCTTTTGTGTAGACTGGCTCTGCCTCTGAATTAAAAATGTGTGGACACAAATTTTGTTATTGTAAAGGTTTTCCCGAGTACATTTTTCTGTCATTCATGAGAATTATAGTCATTATTTGGAATTTGATTTTCAAAAATATAAAAAAATTGGCTATATTTTGCATACTTATGCCCCCAAGAAGTGATACCATTCTCAGGTATCTATGTTAATTTCTAATATTCATTCATCTCAGTAATACATAAATGCATTAGGAACACAAAAAATTTACTGTACCGATAATAAATTTATATTAATTAAATATACCGATAGAAGTTTAGAAAATTTTGAAATTACGATACATATCGCCAACTAAGTTGGCAAAAATATAAAATAATATATTTTTTATATTTTTAAATTTTCGTCAATCGAGTTGGCAAAAATATGCCAATGTTTTTTTTTTTTGGTTTTTTTTTATTGTTTTTGGTTTTTTTTTTGGTTTTTGTTTTTTAGGTTTTTTTGTGTTTAGTTTTATTTAGGTTTAGTTCTATTTTAAAAAAGTTGTTGTAGCAATAATTTTTTAAAAAAAATTAGAAAATAAAATAAAATTTAACATCCAAAATAAAATATGTTATCATTGAACAAAAAAAAAATCTACCGTAAGAATATTACGTCTGCCGTCGAGCAGACTTCGAAGGCCATAACTATTTGTTTTGAAATCGTTTTTCGTCAAACAATAGGTCGATTTGTATGTTTTCGACAAGAGTAACACAATTCGTGTAGAGAGAATTTTCATCCGAAGTAAGACGTACATGTTACAGACAAAAATATAAAATATAAAACTTTAAAGTATCATAACTTTTGACTGGAAGATCGAAACAAGGTCCAATTTTACCGTTTGACGGACTTCCAAAATCTTTAGAATCGCAAAAAAACGATGTTTCGAACTCCAAATTTTACTTTCGGTAATTTTATTTTTGATTTTTTTACAGAAAATTTACTGTACCGATAATAAATTTATATTAATCAAATATAACGATAAAAATTTGGAAACTTTTTAAATTTCGATACATTTTGAAATTTTGGAGAACTTGATTTTCGCCAACTGGGTTGGCGAAAATTCGACTTTTGGGCGAAAATAGGCAGATTTTCGTCAACTGAGTTGGCAAAAATTTGGGAGCCCCCAGAGTTACCACATATTCGCATATCTTGACAACTCCATTTGCACCGATGCCATATCAAGTGGAGGACGGTCAAGGAGGTGGAGATGATGCAGCCCCAGAGAATATACGAGAAAAGAGGGACCGACTCAATCTAAGAGACATTGATCGTCCGAACTATCAGAAATTAGCCAAGAGAGGTCGATGAAATTGTTATATCCGTACAAACTTTATTGGAATGTAACTTTGTTCTATTTCAATGAAATTACATATTGTTCTCATAAAATAAAACTATTTAAAAATCTACGACAATGCCTCTATTCTCTTGGTTGGTTTGTACATCTCCTTCTATTGTGTCCTAAACCAAAATCTCCTTCTCATAAATTATTATATTTTAGCTTCCAGATTTAAATACCGCATACCAAAATCAGCCATTGGGCGACCCGTTGCGCACAGCGGTTGGCAAATTTTTGGCTGCTATGCAACGATGACCGACTCCTCCGAACCCTCCCTCACTTATTTCAGGAGATTATACTCATGGTCTTGTTGCACAACGACAAGCACGCCCCCTAGGAAGTATACCTCAGTTTGGTATCAAGATGATATTCTGCCACTACAAGATGACGATGTCTCTTCTCCGGCGACGGCCGGTGCGAGCACTTCTCAGTGGGATAGTACGAGCACTTCTCAGTGGGCTGGTGCGGGCACTACTCATTGGCCTGACTGGGGCACTTCTCAGGCAACGGCCGGTGCGAGCACTACTCAGTGGGATAGTGCGGCCACTTCTCAGTGGGCTGGTGCGGCCACTTCTCATTGGCCTGAGTGGGGCACTTCTCAGGCGACGACCGGTGCGGGAGGGCACTTCTCAGTGGGCCCCCGAGGGAGATTCTCAGTAGGCCCCTGAGGGAGATTCTCAGTGGGATAGCCTATTCGCCCCCGGCTTTATCACCTATTCGCATATCTTAACAACTCCATCAGCACCGATGCCATCTCAAGTGGAGGACAGTCAAGGAGGTGGTGATGATGCGGCCCCGGAGAATACACGAGAAAAGAGGGACCGACTCAATCTAAGAGAGATTGATCGTCCGAACTATCGAGAATTAGCCAAGAGAGGTCGATGAAATTGTTATATCAATTATTATTAACATAAAGACTTACTATTAACATACCTATAAAAAAAACCTATAAAAAAAACAAAAAAACCACAAAGAAAAAATAACACAAAAAAAAAACCAAACAAACCCCTAAACAAAAAAATCAAAAAAATCAAGGACCCAATTTTCGTTTTTGTTTTTTTTTTTTTTTTGCCACGTCGGATTTTTTGTCGGATTTTCGCCAGCTGGGTTGGCGAAAATCAAGTTATCCGAATTTTTGCCAACCCAACTGACGATTCCTATCATAATTTCAAAATTTATCAAACTTCTATCGCTATATTTAATTAATATAAATTTATTATCGGTACAGTAAATTTTTTGTTAGAAACAAGGTTTGGAATACATATTCTTATTCTATTAACCCATATATATTGTGATTTTGGATTGCTGACGAGAAATAACAACCGATGTAACTTTCAAAAAAATATTTTACACATTTTTAAAAGCTATTCTAAATTAAACTAAGTCTATTTTATTTATTTTGATTAAATTGTTACTATCAAACAATTTTTAAAACTGATTTTCAGAAAGAAAGAAAAAAGTTATTGTTAAATAATATGCAGCAACAACAAATGATAATCAATCCCATCTCTATACTAGTTTTTTTTTTTTTTTTTTGAATGATCATCTCTATACTAGGTTACTCTCCATCCTTTTTCGGTTATATTATTGTAGAGAGAAAATAATAGATTGTTTTACTTCCAAGACATGGGGGTACATTTATATAGGAGGAGGCTAGTCTCCTCCTTATTTTCTATCCGATGTGGGACTAAATAAGTCTCCCATAACTCAACACTCCCCCTCAAGATGGACGATAGATATCAATCATCCTCATCTTGTTACAAAAGGTATCAAACACTCTATGACCTAAACATTTAGTTAAACAATCAGCTAACTGATCCGCTGATTTCACATAGCTCAAAGTCAAAAAAAATTTATTCAGCTACTCCTTGATGAAGACTCGATCAATCTCCACATGTTCGGTGCGATCATGCTGAACTGGATTATTTCCAATATCAATTGTTGATTTGTTGTCACACCAAAGTTGCATGGAGTCTCCTCTAAACAAACGCATATCAGCCAACAAGCTCTTCACCTACATCATCTCGCACAGGCTAACTGCCATAGCACTGTACTCGGCCTCAGCTGTAGATCTAGCCATTACATCTTGCTTCTTGCTGCGCCAAGATACATGATTACCTCCAATAAAAATACAGTAACCTGTAGTGAACCTGCAATCGTCCATACAACACATCCAATCGACATTACAATAGCCTTCAACTCTCAAATGTCCAGAACTTCTGAACCATAACCCCTTTCCTGGATTTTCTTTAATATACCTGAAAATTCTGCGAACTGCCTCCATATACGGCTCTCTGGGATCATGCATATATCTACTCACTACACTCACGGCATAAGTAATATCATGTCTCGTATGACATAGATATATGAGCCGTCCAACTAATCTTTGATATTGCTCCTTACTCACCGGATCACCACCCTCAGCACACAACTTGTGATTCTGCTCGATAGGAGTAGAAGCAACCCTACAATCCAGCATTCATGTATCTGAAAGAAGGTCCAGAGCGTACTTTTGCTGATAAAGTACTATACCCTTTCGTGACCTTGCAATTTCAATTCCAAGAAAGTACTTCAACTGCCCTAGATTCTTAACTTCAAATTTCTCTCCAAGCCTTTTCTTCAGCCATAGGATCTACTCAGTATCGTCTCCAGTAATTACAATATCATCAACATAGAATGCAAGAACAGTGATACGAGTCTTGGAGTGCCTGTAAAACACAATATGATCTCTATTAATGCACTACCTATAGCCCATACCATAGACTGCAATCCTGAATCTATCAAACCATGCTCTCGGAGACTGCTTTACCCATACAAATACTTCTTTAATTTGCATATATTCTCCGTTGCTTGTGAATTAGTAAAGCCTGGTAGAATCTTCATATACCTCCTTTTGGAGATCCCCGTGCAAAAAGACGTTTTTGAAATCTAGCTGATGTAGTTGCCAATTGAAGTTGGCAGCACATGACACCAACACTCACACAGTGCTCATCTTTGCGATTGGAGCAAAGGTCTCGTCATAGTCGATACCATAAGTTTGGCTATAGCCTTTAGCAACCAATCTGGCCTTGTACCTGTCAATCTTGCCCTCTGGAGTCTGCTTAACAGTATAAACACATTTATATCCAATAGCACGCTTTCCAGCTGGCAGTGGTACCAGCTCCCATATGTCGTTCTTCTTCAAGGGCTGAAGTTTCTCCTGCATGGCACTCAACCACCTAGGATCTTGCTTAGCTGTCTGCCAGTTGTTAGGTACAAGCACTTAATCTAATGATGCAAGGAAGGACTTATATGCAGGTGGAGTGGATGCATATGAAATATAATGTGCAATGTCAGTATCCCAACTGTCAAACTTAGCTGGAGGTTTTTCAGCATTGACTCTAGAAGTTCTACGAAGCAAGGTAGGAGGATTATAAGTATAAGGGCATAAATTGTTACCAGGTGACTCAGATGGAAGGGCTAAAGAAGGTTCTGGAGAAGTGGGACTTGGGACATCAGCATTTGTGGGTACTAGCATAGGGACATCAGGAGGAAGCTCATGTTGCTCTTGTTTCTCATGTTGTTGCTGCTCATGCTGTTCTTGTTGTTGCTGCTCATGCTCCCTATATACTCTCAGCTCCCCCTGACTGTAGGCTCCCCTTGAGACACCATCACTCCTCGGTGACTCAAAAGGACATATAATCATACCAACCATGATGCCACTCTCATTCTTCCCCTCTCTACTAGCATCAGTAGCGCTATCCTCGAATAAGAAACTTAACTCCGTCTTCTCCCCATAAAATGGTTCAAAATCCGGGAAGGTCACGTCCATACTGACAAACAACCTTCTTTTAGTGGGACACCAACATCTGTATCATTTTCAACTTGGTGAGTAGCCCACAAAGATACATTTAACTGCTTGTGGATCTAGCTTGCTCACCATCATTCTTTGATCTAGCATAAAACATGTATAGCCAAACACTCTAGGAGAAAAAATAAAATTATTAGAGCCCAAGAGCATTTCACATGGTGTCTTCATCCCTAATACTCTTGACGACATTCTGTTGATTAGATAAGCTTTTGTCATAACAGCCTTACTCCACAATTTTTTTGGCACATTTATTGTCAGCATCAAAGAACTTGTCACTTCTAGTACATGCATGTTCTTGCGTTCAACCATCACATTCTGAGAAGGAGTGTCTGGGCAAGTGGTTTGATGAAGAATTCTCTAACTAGAGATAAAATTAGCAAACTCCTTGTTGGTGTACTCGGTCCCATTATCTATTCGAAGAATCTTCACACGTACTCCAAACTGGGTCTTCACATATGCCGAAAAGTCTTAAAAATATTTGTACACCTCAGATTTCTGCTTCATCACTTAGATCCAGGTCATACATGAGTAGCAATCAATGAAGATAATAAACCATCTGAATCCACTGATAGAAGTAGTAGGATACGGTCCCCAAACATAAGAATGAACAAGTACAAATGCCTTAAAACTTTGAAGACCAACCATTTTATAAGTAGAACGTGTATGCTTTCCAAGTTCATAAGCATTATAAAATAATCTTTTTTTCTACTTTATTCATTATCTCAGGTTCTAACTTATTAAAACTATCAAAAGATAAATGCCCCAATCTGCAGTATTGGAGCATTGCTTCTATCTCTGGACCTCCACTAGTAGTAGCAGCAAGCAATGCAGCCTCCCGGTCCAAGTACCAAAGACCATCACGCCTGATGCCAGTCCCAAGCCTCTTTCCCGTGGCCTTCTCCTGGAAAGAACACATATCCCGATAAAAAAGAACAGTATAATTTAATTAATCAATGAGAAAGCTAACAGAAAGTAAGTTGACCGAAAACGAAGGAACATGCAATACAGATGACATGGTAACAGATGAAGTATAATGGACCGAGTCAGTACCCCTGATGGATTGGGATGTCCCATCAGCAGTCTGAACTATCTCGTGATGCATATGCTTTCTCGGATAATATAATGCAAACTCACTAGATGCACATGTGATATGCCTAGATGCACATGAGTCTATGATCCAACCAGTATGAGATTTAGTGGATGCAAGTGCCTGAACCGGAATACCTTTTCCCATATGAGTAGCGTAACCAGTAAAGTTACCATGGTAGCTAGATAGTGTTATCCATATCCTGAGTGGCCAGTCCCTTGCCCTTAAAACTCTCAACCTGAAGCTTGAACTGACGTAGTTCCTCCAGCTCTATTATCTTAGCTCCAGTCATTTCGGTAGTGGCCTCCTCCGTCAAAACTCACAACTAGGTGAGCAACTCCCCGGCCTCCGCGTCCTCTGCCTCCTTGACCTGCACATCCACCTCTTTGTCCTCTGCCTCCTTGGCCACGACCATAATTGCTGGGTTGAGGACAGTTGTAGTTAAGGTGCCCTTTCTTCCCATAATTGTAGCACTCCCTGTCATTGCTATTGGGAGCACTAGGAACCACCAATGTAGAATGGACTGCTAGTGAGGTCTCGCATTTCATCACCTTCTGTCGAATCTCCACTTGCTCCATCGATGCAACAGCCTCATTCAGGGATGAAAAAGATGGCAGATGACACATTGCTTCCCTCATAACCTCAAACTGCGGGTTCAGACCCTTGAGAAAATGAGCCACACACCTACGCTCAAGGTACTATTTTCCAAGGAGAACATCTGCCAGATTTTGCAATAATAGCGGATCATAGTAATCCAAGTCAGCCCATAAGCGACATAGCTTTGTTGCATACTGGAGTATTGTCTTCTCCCCCTGTGTGGTGGGATCAATCTTCTCCTCAATTTTTATCATTATCATGACGCTCCCAGCTCCAGAGTACATCCTAGACAATGTCGTCCAGACATCAGCTGCACTGTAGATCGACTCCACCATCCCAGCTATGGGAGGAGACACAGAAGTCAGCAGTCAAGAAACCACCAGAGAATTAAGGTGACTCCATGTGCTCCACTCAGCACTCGTCTTATCCTTTGGCTCAGTGCACTCTCTCTTCATATATTTTTCAAGCCCCTTGGTATACGATCTGTTCCGTTCAAGCGAACAGCCGATTCAAACGGAGCAAGTACAATGACCCGACCTGCTTTAGTCAGCGAGAAAGCTCGTTTGAGGCAAGGAATTTCCAGACTTGGCCCTTTAGGAGATCAGACTTAGACTTTCAAAGGCTCGCTCGGAGTATCGCTCGACCGAGGCAAATTATCGCTAAGTTGGGTGGCTACGATTAATTTGTCTTTGCTTAGCCAGTACACTTAAAAATATGGACGATACATGCTAGTCGCTAGGTGAAGCACCCCCTGCATGCTAATAGAGAATATAACACACCTAGCTAAGGAAATAATCCCAACTTGTATTTCTTGTGTTAGAACATGAAAATGAAACTTTGCTTATAAATGGACCCTCGCATGCTACCTTTGCCTTGTGCAACTAGACCCCGCTATGCCTCGAGTAGATCATTATATACTATTCGAAGTGCACCATTTCACTTGTTATACTACACACCCATAGATTATGTCGATCGATATGTCCCTTTACGATTTTACTCCTCCCTTTACCCTTAGACCCGTGCCAAACGTAAATGTAAAACCCCCTTCCTAGAAATCGTATATACCTTTTTATTTATTTATTATTAATTAAATTGTAGTAATTAGGTCTAAATAGGAGAAATAGATTTTTAATAATTTTTATGTTAGGTGTTCGGGCACTTAGAGGATTTGTGGGACCATTAGAAATTTTTAGGAATTTATTCCATGTAGGAGATCCCCTGAGCTGTTGCTAGCCTAACGGTGTGCATTACCCTAACATATAAATTTTATTATGTGTGAATATATATATATATATATATATATATATATATATATATATATATATATATATGTACAAATATATATATGTATATATATATATATTTAAAGAAAGAAAGAAAGCAAAAGTATTAATAGAAATTAAACTAACTAATATAATAATAATAATAGTAATATTACTTAAATACTTGAACCATTTTATTTGCATTTGCTTTAGACCTTAGAACTTGCTGCAAGCAAGCATTAGCAATTGCAATTCCCTTGCAGCAAGCAATTCGTAGCAATTCTTGCTGTGGTCAACCCGCCACTTCCTCTTCAGCCCTTCCTATTGACCGCCCACTTCAGCGGGTTGGACCCGCCCCCTTCAGTGCAGCGTTAACCTTTCCAACCATCCGATCCAACCCTCTCTCTTCATATATAATATATATATATATATATATATATATATATATATATATATATATATATATATTTCTTCCCAAAAACCCTAACCTAAATCTCCAGACCCTCCTCTTTCCATCTAGAGCCGTCACCGCAGCCAGAGAAGCCCCACCAAGCCATCCAACCATCCCGTCGACTCCGACCTCGCGCGCTGCAGTTTCTCACTCGAGACACCTTCGCTCCGGAGTGATTTCCCGTCGACTCACTCGACCAAACGCTGTTCCGTATTCATACGTATGATCACCCCTCAATCCTCTTCCATATTTGTTTTATAGCCAATCTCGGAAAACGTGTGTCCCTAGGTGAAAAACAGCGTCCAAAGTGGACGGACAGACCCAATTCTGGAATCACAGAATTCCAGAATGACCACCCATATTGCCGAGTTCGTATCTCCCACCACAGAGATCCGAATTCGGTGATTCTTTTTGATACCTGTAGAATACCTGACCTAGTTTATTTTCTGTAAAATAACCCTATGCTATTAGTTGCTGTGGACATAATTATATTCGTCACAAAACTGCGCGCACCCACTTTTTTCAGTTTTCCAAAAGTTGGAAAACGGAGCGCTTCCCGCCAAACGGGACCGCCCCGCCGTGTGCCAAGTGTACCGAATGGTGCATGCAGCATAACCGGACATGTAAAAATTCGTGGAGACTGATTCGGACGCGTGTGCGCGCCGAAATCAGGCCGTATCCGCGGACACATTTCGTGTCACAATTTTTATGGAACTCGCACGTATTTTGTGCACGCTTATCAGATTGTGACGAAACTTGCGCCACTGGACTCGTGGTAACGCGCTGGTCCTGTGACCCAATTTTCACGCATTTCTGAGATGGTTGACCAGATCGCCAATTGGCGGGCCCCACAGTTGACTTTTTGGACATAATTTTGTTCGGCTCATCGGAATCCACATTTGGATATACCGTTGGGTTCGTATTAACATCTAGAGTTGTTTGACCTATATTTTATCCCATTTAGAGACTGTTACCCTTGGCACGTTTTTTGGTGCAAAGTGGGCCACACATGGACCCCACTTTTACCCGAAATTATCGTTTTGCCCCTGTGTCCAAATTGGACGAAAGTGATGTGTTTTTTAGCTATTTTGCTTATTCCGGAAACGTTGGTGATGTTTATTTCAGCATCCGGAGACGTTTGTTCGGAGTCCTTAGTTCCAGGTTCAGTGTCCTTGACATTTGGGCGCGTACACTTTACAGATTTCTTGCCAGGCAAGTATACCTTGCCATTGTACTGTTTTTATATTCCATATGAGGCATGCATGTTTATTTTCTGTTTATTTAGTTTATTTATTTTAACTGCTATATAAACTGCGCGTCCAAGGAAACTTGGGGGCAACGACGGTGTCGTCGTACTATATTTTTATTTATGTATATGCATTGGACCTACTTTATGAGACTACTCCATCTTCACGAGGCATTTATGTTTCATTGGCCATGACACTATTTCTTACACGAGTGTGAGTCACATGTAGGACACGGACTTGCGTATTCGGCTGGCCACTGGTACATATAGGTCGTGCGACGGATAGGGATAACTGCCAATAGAAACTTTGCATGCTAGTAGACCTGGCGGTTATTAGAGGGTTATCGTGTCATAGACATGACATGCTTAGAGCATTGGGTGGGGAGAACAAGTAAGGCAATTGGGCTCCTTTGCACTTTCCTTGTGTAACCCGTACGCTCCGCCGGAGATGCGCGATCATGATGACCACTATATATTATATATTATCAGGCGGGCCTCCGACGTTCGAAAGTCGTCGTGCCTTTGTAGGCCCCTGGATCTCCAAGAGAACCATGCCAATCCCATTTTAGCCAGATAGCCCACTTGGTGGAAAGTTGTTCTCAAACTGCATTCACATAGATGGTTAGGCGACCCCAATGGATGTTTATTTTCAGCACTTTATTGGCATGTACTTTTTGTATCTTGTAACGTCCCTTTGAGGACCTGGTCCCTTCCAGATATAGGTGAGCAGGAGTACCCGCAGGAGTATGGACCTGGACCTGACGCTACCCATCAGCCTGAGGAGATCTTACCTTCTGATTATATGTGATTCATTGCAGCTGTTTAGAGATTCTAGTTGCTATTCTTTTCTAGATATTTATTCTTATATTAGAGTTTATTCTCTTCTCTCTTTAGTAGTTTTTATAGTCGATTTGCAGTGGATTTGTTTTCACCCGACTATCACACTTGGAGATTACTATTTGAGACTGCTTCTTTGATATTCAGTTATTGATTTCTATTATTCTATTATTTGTGCAGTGGATGAGATATAGAACTGCGTGTGACTTGTTGTGACATATATTACCACTGTGGATTGGATATTCATGTACAGCGTACGTGTGTATATGGTTTCCATATATTGGAGTTCGCATACATACGGCTGGCGTGTTACGTATTCCTAGTCCTACGTATTTTGGGACTGGAACGTGACATATTTTTGTGGTGGCCCATGCAGGTCAAGAATATATTGTCTCGGTTACGTAACTGTACCGAACAAGCCTGCGTATAGGAATAGAGTATAAGGATCTCATCCACGCCTGATTGAAATTCATCCTTCCTACTTAATACTTGCATCCTGTTTGATTCCTGTACTTTTCTAATCGTTTCGTACATCAACTACAGAGAGATGGATTTGCAGAATGGATGTACTGCCGCCGATGGCGTCGTAACTTCTGGAGTCAATGGTCAGACTCAAGGAGGGACCCCAACGGTTCCTAGGCTTCCGGGACCAGATGGACAGACTCACACCCCAGTTCCATCTGATCCTCCTGCTTCACCTATTGGGAACCTTCCACCTGTCCCAGTACCGCAAGATGGCCAAGCGCAGATGTTCCAATTCTTTCAGATGATGATACAGGAACAGAGGCAGCAGGCAGCCGAGCAGAGGCAGCAGGCAGTCGAGCAGAAATAAGAATTTTTGGCAGCACTGGAGAGGATGGCTGCACATGCTACTGTACCAGCCCAAGCACTAGCTCCAGTACCTCAAGCTAGGGTTGGATCAGTAAAGGATTTTGTTCAGATGGGTGCAAGGCAGTACAAGGGCACTGAGAGCCCGGAGGAGACCACCAGCTGGATCACTCACACGCAGAAGCTACTGGAGGCATCGCAGTTACCCACGGACCTAAGGATGACGGGTGTACGGACGCTTTTAGATGGTAATGCTCATCACTGGTGGGAATCCATGGAGCGCCAGTTGGGTACTTACCAGACTTGGGAGCAGTTCTTGGAGTTCTTTGGGGGAAAGTACTTCCCGGACACTGTCAGGGACACCTTGTATGATCAGTTTCTTCACTTAGAGCAAGGAAACTGAACAGTGGATGAGTATGATGCCGAGTTTAGTCGACTCAGCAAATATGGTGCTGCTTTGATACCAAATGACTTGGCTAAGGCTAAGAGATTTCATCGAGGACTGACCCAAGAGCTACAACATTATACAAGCTCGCAGTCCCGAGTCTCTTACGCTGAACTACTGACAGAGGCCGGATTTCAGGAAACCATTAGCAGAGAAAGAGGAGGTCAGCTGAGGACACAACAAGGATCAGCAAGGATACAGCAGGGACCGGCAAGGACACAGCAGGGAGGACCTATCAGACGTCCCTTGGCCCAGCAGCATCAGCAACACAGAGCCGGACCATACCAGAATCCAGAGAAGCCCTACTGCAATTATTGTGGGAAACGCGGACATATATCGAGAGATTGTCGGACTCGCTTGGGTCAGTGTATGAGATGTGGCTCCGGACAGCACATGGCGAGAGACTGCCCAATGCAGACATCGACACTCCCACCACCAGTTCAGAGACTAGCGCTTCCAGCACCGAAGCCAACCCAGCAGATGACTGGACCGGGAGCACCTCGATCCCCAGCAGCAGGAGGATTTCAGAGAGGACCACCGCTACCCACTCAGGAGGAGCAGTATATGAGGACCGGACATGGACAACCACAGAGGAACGGGCGAGCTTTTGCATTGGAGGTAGATGACCTGGATCATGAGGTGGATGTCATAGCAGGTATTATCCTTGCCTTTACTTTTCCTATTGTGACATTATTTGATACGGGAGCCACCCACTCATTCATATCATCTAGTTTTATTGCCAAACACAACATTGCTTCTACACCATTATCTAGTTGTGTTAGAATACTTACCGGAGGAGGAGTTGTACCAGTTAGTCGAGTTTGTAGATCAGGCTCTATAGTGATACGTGGCAGGGAGATGAATGCCCAACTCTTAGTCCTTCCTATGCCGTCTTTTGATATAGTGCTTGGAATGGACTGGCTGAGCAAGAACCACGCTTTCTTCGATTGCTTTGGAGGAAGCATTCTTTTTAAGGTACCAGGCCAGCCTGAACTTGAGTTTGCCCGAGGATCCACAGAAATCCTTGATGGTATGCAGCTCGTAATTGACGATGTTGTCTATCACCCTATTATTTCAGAATTTCTAGACGTTTTTCCAGAGGATTTGCCAGGACTGCCCCCAGACAGAGACGTAGAGTTTTTAATTGAACTAGCACCTGGAGCAGCACCTATAGCATCGCATATTTACAGACTGGCGAAGAAGGAGATGGATGGGCTGAAGGCACAGTTAAAAGAGCTAGAGGAGAAAGGTTTCATCCGACCGAGTGCATCACCCTGGGGAGCACCAGTGTTGTTTGTACCCAAGAAGGATGGGTCAGTGCATATGTGCATTGACTACAGAGCCTTGAATGCAGTGACAGTGAAGAACAAATATCCATTGCCACGCATTGATGACCTGTTTGATCAACTCAGTGGAGCTAAGGTATTCTCGAAGATAGATCTGAGATCGGGATATCACCAAGTGAAGGTACGGAAGCAGGATATTCCGAAGACCGCATTCAGAACAAGATATGGGCACTACGAGTTTTTGGTCATGCCATTTGGATTGACCAATGCTCCAGCGATCTTCATGGACTTGATGAATCGAGTTTTTCACCAGTACTTGGACCAGTTCGTGGTTGTCTTCATAGATGATATACTTGTCTATTCGAAGAGCCACGAGGAGCACGAGGAGCACCTGCGGATTGTTCTAGAGACTTTGAGGAGAGAGCAGTTATATGCTAAAATCAGCAAATATGAGTTCTTCTTGGACAGAGTTTTATTTCTTGGACATGTTGTTACAGGAGATGGTATTTCTGTTGATCCAGAGAAGATCTCAGCAGTTGAGACATGGCCTGTTCCTAAAACAGCAGCAGAGGTGAGGAGTTTCCTTGGACTTGCAGGATATTACCGACGGTTCGTGGAAAACTTCTCAAAAATAGCGGCACCTATGACTCGTCTGACTTGTAAGGATCAAGAATTTATATGGACTGACGAGTGTCAAGCAACCTTTGAAGAGTTGAAGAAGCGACTGACTACAGCACCAGTATTGGCGATTCCGTCAGGATCAGGAGGATATGTGATCTACAGTGACGCATCAGGAAAAGGCTTAGGATACGTATTGATGCAGCATGGCAAGGTGATTGCATATGCATCTAGGCAGTTACGAGTACATGAGAAGAATTATCCGACTCATGACTTAGAACTTGCAGCCGTTGTATTTGCTCTGAAGCTATGGAGACATTACTTATATGGAAAACGAGTAGAAATCTATACAGACCACAAAAGCCTCAAGTACGTCTTCACGCAGAAGGAGTTAAATATGAGGCAACGTCGATGGCTCGAGTTGATGAAATATTTCGAGATAGAGCTACATTATCATCCAGGCAAGGCTAACGTGGTAGCAGACGCGTTAAGCCGGAAGCCAGCAGCTTACTTCTTGACAGCACAGAGGGAACTATTGGAGGACTTGCAAGATCTTGGCATTGAAGTGATAGTACCCGGAGCAGATGGGACACTAGCTAACTTACAAGTTCAATCATCATTGGTAGAGAGGATTAAGGCAGCTTTGCCTACATATGCCAGATTCAGGAGACTAAAGGAAAGGACAGAGGCTGGAGAGCAGACCGGATTGCGCATTCACGAGGATGGGACATTACGATGTGGTGATCGCCTTTATGTTCCAAATGGAAAGATTCGACAGGAGCTGATGACAGAGGCTCATAGTTCGATTTATTCTATTCATCCTGGAGGCACCAAGATGTATCGCGACTTACGACAACACTTTTGGTGGCATGGGATAAAGAGAGAGATAGCTCGCTTTGTAGCTAAATGTCTGGTATGTCAACAAGTGAAGGCGGAGCACCAGAGGACAGCAGGATTATTGTAACCACTTTCGATTCCAGAGTGGAAATGGGAGCACATCACTATGGACTTCGTCACGGGTTTTCCCAAGAGTCCAAGTGGGAGAGATGCAGTGTGGGTAATAGTGGACCGACTCACAATGTCAGCCCATTTTATACCTTTTAGAGTGGGTCAGTCTACAGAAGCTTTAGCTGATTTATACATGAGACAGATCGTGAGATTGTACGGCATACCAGTCAGCATTGTATCGGACAGAGATTCGCGCTTTATATCGCACTTTTGGTGGAGCATGCAAGAGAGTCTTGGTACTCGTCTGAAGTTCAGTACATCTTACCACCCGCAGACAGATGGGCAGTCAGAGCGTACTATTCAGACCTTGGAGGACATGTTGAGGGCTTGCATGTTAGACTTCGGAGGATCATGGGAGGACCACCTACATCTTGTAGAGTTTTCTTACAACAATAGCTATCAAGCGAGTATTCAGATGGCTCCATTTGAAGCATTGTATGGAAGAAGATGTAGGTCTCCTGTGTGTTAGAGTGACGTGGGAGAACGTCAGATTTTGGGACCCGAGTTGGTGGTCAACACTGTAGAGACAGTCAAAAAGATTAAGGGACACTTGCGAGCAGCAAGACAGGCAGAAGCAGTGGACAGACCTCCATCGTCGTCCCTTGGAGTTCAAAGAGGGCGATCACGTCTTCTTGAGGATATCACCGACCAGAGGCACCATCCGATTAGGAGGGCGCGACAAATTGAGTCCAAGGTATATTGGACCATTTGACGTGCTCGAGAGAGTTGGAGAGGTGGCATATCGACTTGCGCTACCACCTTCACTAGAGGGAGTACATGACGTATTTCATGTGTCGCAGCTCAGGCGATATGTGGCAGACAGCAGTCATGTTCTCGACCATTCGGAGATCACCATTGGGCCAAGATTGTCATACCAAGAGCAACCCGTGGGAATCCTTGATCGTCGAGAGAAGGTATTGAGGAACCAGTCTATTCCCTTGGTTCGCGTAGCATGGAGGCATGACGCGCCAGGAGAATCAACTTGGGAGCGCGAGGACGACATGCGAAAGTATTTTTCGAACCTATTCGCAGACCAAGGTATGAATTTACATTGTTAATTTATATCTTATATCATCCTTGCATTCTATCGTGGCTTAATTTTAATTTCGAGGACAAAATTTTTACAAGTTGGGTAGAATGTAAAACCCCCTTCCTAGAAATCGTATATACCTTTTTATTTATTTATTATTAATTAAATTGTAGTAATTAGGTCTAAATAGGAGAAATAGATTTTTAATAATTTTTATGTTAGGTGTTCGGGCACTTAGAGGATTTGTGGGACCATTAGAAATTTTTAGGAATTTATTCCATGTAGGAGATCCCCTGAGCTGTTGCTAGCCTAACGGTGTGCATTACCCTAACATATAAATTTTCTTATGTGTGAATATATATATATATATATATATATATATATATATATATATAAAGAAAGAAAGAAAGCAAAAGTATTAATAGAAATTAAACTAACTAATATAATAATAATAATAGTAATATTACTTAAATACTTGAACCATTTTATTTGCATTTGCTTTAGACCTTAGAACTTGCTGCAAGCAAGCATTAGTTTATTTTCTGTAAAATAATACCTGTAGAATACCTGACCTAGTTTATTTTCTGTAAAATAATCCTATGCTATTAGTTGCTGTGGATATAATTATATTCGTCACAAAACTGCGCGCACCCACTTTTTCCAGTTTTCCAAAAGTTGGAAAACGGAGCGCCTCCTGCCAAACGGGACCGCCCCGCCGCGTGCCAAGTGTACCGAATGGTGCACGCAGCATAACCGGACATGTGAAAATTTGTGGAGACTGATTCGGATGCGTGTGAGCGCCGAAATCAGGCCGTATCCGCGGATACATTTCGTGTCGCAATTTTTGTAGAACTCGCACGTATTTTGTGCACGCTTGTCAGATTACGACGAAACTTGTGCCACTGGACTCGTGGTAACGCGCTGGTCCTGTGACCCAATTTTTACGTATTTCTGAGACAGTTGACCAGATCGCCAATTGGCGGGCCCCACAGTTGACTTTTTGGACATAATTTTGTTCGGCTCATCGGAATCCATATTTGGACATACCGTTGGGTTCGTATTGACATCTAGAATTGTTTGACCTATAGTTTGTCCCATTTAGAGACTGTTACCCTTGGCACGCTTTTTGGTGCAAAGTGGGCCACACATGGACCCCTCTTTTATCCGAAATTACCGTTTTGCCCCTGTGTCCAAATTGGATGAAAGGGATGCATTTTTTAGCTATTTTGCTTATTTCGTAAACGTTGGTGATGTTTATTTCAGCATCCGGAGACGTTTGTTCGGAGTCCTTAGTTCCAGGTTCAGTGTCCTTGACATTTGGGCGCGTACACTTTACAGATTTCTTGCCAGGCAAGTATACCTTGCCATTGTACTGTTTTTACATTCCATATGAGGCATGCATGTTTATTTTCTGTTTATTTAGTTTATTTATTTTAACTGCTATATAAACTGTGCGTCCAAGGAAACTTGGGGGCAACGACGGTGTCGTCGTACTATGTTTTATTTATGTATATGCATTGGACCTACTTTATGAGACTACCCCATCTTCATGAGGCATTTATGTTTCATTGTCCATGACACTATTTCTTACACGAGTGTGAGTCACATGTAGGACACGGACTTGCGTATTCGGCTGGCCACTGGTACGTATAGGTCGTGCGACGGATAGGGATAACTGCCAATAGAAACTTTGTATGCTAGTAGACCTGGCAGTTATTAGAGGGTTATCGTGTCATGGACATGACATGCTTAGAGCATTGGGTAGGGTGTCGCACCCCGCTCCCGTAGGGGCCGATCCCGTAGGGCCGATCGTCCTCGCTTGGTCCCTACGGAACCATTCGTCCTCGCTTGGTCCCTACGGAACCGTTCGTCCTCGCTTGGGCGCGATGCCTTGCAAGCCTAAGTTGCGCTTGCACCAGGCAACGTACCTGCACAAGACAAGTTAGACAAAATATACATTTATAGGCACAGAGTAAAACGCAGAGAACCAAAGTAGAACACATTTGATAGCACACAAAATACTTGCTTTTTATTGAATACTTGAAGATTTGGATTACAAAGTGTTTGCTTGGCTGAGTTACAAAATATGCCTTAGAAGGCTTACAACTCTTTTTACATTCCCAAAACTAGCCACAACGCCCATTACATTATGCCCTTGTAGTAGGACCAAAATAGCAAAACATCTAGCAGAAGAGGAAGTAGCCCACTGGAGAGGTAAGCGACGGAGAAGTAGCACGAACACAGTCCTATGGAAGGGTGCGCACACGCTGATTCAGATTCAAGATGCTAGCCAAGCTCTCGCTTCCAGTACCTGGATATTTGTCCACAAACGTGGGTCAGTACTACCACATGTACTGGTGAGCGACCGTGGCCAAACTCACCTTAGAAATCCACACTAAGTAAGCATATGAAGCTAGCATTATTAAGTGGTCTTTCTCGTTGTCTAGTTTCTTTTAGCAATTTATACAAGAAAACATAGACGATGTATAGCATATGCATATGATAATCTTACCCACGGCCGAGCGGTTATCCCTGCAGCAGACACACAAGTTAGGCACAATTTGTATATATGCATAATCTCATGTATCAATCTTTTGGTGTCATAAATGATAGGTATGCAAGAAGGTGAACCTAGCATGCGCCCTATCTATATGACGGTCCATGGGTCGCCCCATGATTAGCAGTTGGAACATACACGCCCATCTCACTAATAGACATATCGCCCCACTAGACCCCTTACGGGCCGTATCCTCAGGGCGATCCAAAAATCTCTTCCGGACCGAACGATCCCCAGTGCCCCAGGAACCGTTCGAGAGACGAGACCTTGTGCACAAGTTGTCCGAGACCAATGCATGATATGAAACATCTAACAGATATAACACTACGATGCACAGTTCAAAGGAACGAATACACAATTTCCATCTCTTATTCTTTTCCCACATAACACATTCGAAACAAAGGGACTTGCCACAGATCGGGTCGTATAGCATAGGGACTATGAACATGCAATATAATTGATAGCAAAGGCATAATTCTAATTCTTTAAGCATGCAGTTCATTTCTTTAGCTTATCTTTTTAATGAGGCAACATTTGTGAACTAGAGATTCTTTTCATTAGGCATGTGAATTGAAAGATTCATCGAAGGGCCTAAGCCACTCACCGAATCAATCGAACGAGAGGATGGGGAAGCCTTAGGCGACGTTCACTCTTTGGTTATGCGTCCTGAAAATGCAACAATACTTGGTTAGCATACTTCAATCTCCTTCCCTTACGATTCGAAAAGAACGCGCAAGCGAGAAAGCGAAATCATGAAAACCAAGTCATCGAAAGCAACCCAAAACACAAAGCAACACAAAACCAAAAAGCAAAGCAACCAACAAAAACTCTTGGACTCATTTCAATAGAAGCCGCTCGATTAATTCGAAGGGTTCATTGCACTTCGTCCGTGTTGATTTGGCGGTAAGGTTTCCCCGAGACTCGATTCTCAACCGAGTCGAAGCAGCGTAGTGTTCCATAAGTAACCGTTCGGAGCGGGGCGTTACATAGGGAGAACAACAAGTAAGGTATTTGGGCTCCTTTGCACTTTCTTTGTGTAACCCGTACGCTCCGTCGGAGATGCGCGGTCATGATGACCACTATATATTATATATTATCAGGCGGGCCTCCGACGTTCGAAAGTCGTCGTGCCTTTGTAGGCCCCTGTATCTCCAAGAGAACCATGCCAATCCCATTTTAGCCAGATAGCCCACTTGGTGGAAAATTATTCTCAAACTGCATTCACATAGATGGTTAGGCGACCCCAATGGATGTTTATTTTTAGTACTTTATTGGCATGTGCTTTTTGTATCTTGTTACGTCCCTCTGAGGATCTGGTCTCTTCCAGATATAGGTGAGCAGGAGTACCCGCAGGAGTATGGACCTGGACCTGACGCTACCCATCAGCCTGAGGAGATCTTACCTTCTGATTATATGTGATTCATTGCAGCTGTTTAGAGATTCTAGTTGCTATTCTTTTCTAGACATTTATTCTTATATTAGAGTTTATTCTCTTCTCTCTTTAGTAGTTTTTATAGTCGATTTGCAGTGGATTTGTTTCCACCCGACTATCACACTTGGAGATTACTATTTGAGACTGCTTCTTTGATATTCAGTTATTGATTTCCATTATTCTATTATTTGTGCTGTGGATGAGATATAGAACTGCGTGTGACTTGTTGTGACATATATTACCACTGTGGATTGGATATTCATGTACAGCGTACGTGTGTATATGGTTTCCATATATTGGAGTTCGTATACATACGGCTGGCGTGTTACGTATTCCTAGTCCTACGTATTTTGGGACTGGGGCGTGACAGTAAATATTTATGTTTACACAAATGAAATGCTTGCCTGCTTATTTGTTAGCTTTTACTTGTTGCCTCGATTTAATGCTGGTCACTTATATGCATGCCATATTTAATAGTACTTCACTATTTGTGATTCACTCAGTTGAGACAGGAAGGCTCTCAAGATAGTCGTTCCGAGCCAAGTATAGAACATTGAAAGTATTCAGGACCGTTAGGTCGCCAAGGCATTTCCCGAATTAGGGGACTGTATTAATGGAAAGTTAAGTAAGATAACATCACAACATCTCTGAAAATTAATACTCGTTCTGTATCAAATTTGACGTCTCGGGGAGTCGATACTGTACTGACAGAATCTGAATCTGTAACTGTATCTATAACTGTATCTGTAACCGCGAGAATATGAAAAACTTGAGTATACGCATGGTCACGGATAACTTGTGCACAAGGTGGGTTTTCGAATCCAGTTCCGCGGATGGTCGTCGGGGTACTGGAGCCGATCCGATCTAGACGAAACCGTCTGGTAGTCGTCTGTTATGGGCGGGATGGGTGCAATGCCACCTATTTTGCTTGCACACCATCTTTAGCCTCGAGACTACACCATCCTTTATGGCATCATGATGCCAGTGACCTTCTGTCATATAGATTAAGTTGGCTCGATTGCGGCAACCTGCGTGCGAGTTATTACATTATAGGCGACCGCTCTGTTAAACACACATGTACCTATAACTACATACGAAATACCTGAACGATATGAATATGATACACTTGTACATAATTGAACATTTGAATATCTCTGCAAACACCTGATAATCCGTGTAACTCGTGCATCCGAAACAGGACCTCTCTCACGAGACTTGTATTTGCTAATGCAATTCTCCTGGATTTTATTATATATGCTCGTGCTTGATTTAACTTGGTTTGCCTTGGACAGGGAAGGACGAGTGGTAAGTTGGTAAGTATCGCCATGTTCCCTTATATCGCACGACGTACTGCCACACGAGTTAAGCTTTTCATAAATACCATAAAACTGATCCTAAGGCAAGACTAGAAAGATAACTTAATAAATGGTGCACGGAACCTATATAACGTGTTTGGATTTGTCGAGCAGGCGAGAAGCCTCCCCACCAGTGCATTCATGTACTAATAATCCGCCAGATTGCTTGCAGGGTGCCGGAGAACCTCGTTCGGTGCAGATGCCTCCTTCGTGCGTGCTAAGGTGTGGAGTTCGCTCTGGAGTCTTGGAGCGTTGCGTCAGGAACTGAAGCACATATACAAGATATAATGTTAGAACATCGTCTATGTATCATTCCACAAATGTAGTCATTTGGCACGCTTTTACTGTTTCAGAGAGAGAGGCTTGAGCGACTTATAATCTCGTCCTAGCGCCGCTTGTAACACTTGTTCAATATTAATAATAGAACTTATTTTATTTCTATACTTGTGTTATTCAATGCTTCCGCTATTGACGACTCTGTGAACTTGTTACCAATCGCCTGTGCGTTTCTTATTCCGCTGCACTCGGACTATCTATGCGACTCTGTGGCTTAGACCTCTTATCACCTGTTCGGATCATGGCCTTACACGTGCTCGGTTTACGCTTCTGCGACATCATGCCCAGATGTGTTAGATCGTCCCGTATGAGTGTTGGCGGGGTGATTCAAGCCTAGCGAGGACAGCCGATTACCTGTGGGAGATCGAGGCATGACACTTGGTCTGAAGGTTCAGCAGCGCCCTCCTAGGCCAACTTAGGTAGTTTCTCGTCTCCTCAAGTTTGATGTCATTGGACAACAACTCTATCTTCTTTATCACCTGCGACGGTTCTGGTGCGGGCACAACTGCCCTACTCGATGAGGTATCCTCTAATTTGGCCTGAAACACCCTGGCCACCCCCTCCAGTATCTCTTTCAACTCCTGACTAGTCACATTTGTTCCCATCTCCATAGTTGCAAACAGGGACGAGATCACACATGTCATACGTCTACATGCGATCATGACTTTCTCTATCTATCTGTACACCCCCAAACTCATGTGGCATGAGAAATGCACGATGGATAGAACTTGCCGGAACAAGGACTAGAAATAGAGATTTATGCAAAAAAATTTAGGAAGTTTGCCCTCTAATATCAAAACCCACGTTGATATCAAAATCAAAGGATCACACAAGAGTTCCTCTCTGATTATCCACGATCCAACAACGGGTTTGACGACACCTGCAGGTAAACCCGCAGGAACGTCGACGACACCTGAGGGTGGGGGGGCTTCCACGCACAGAGGAAGGCGGGGGGACTTCCACCGGGTAGAGGAAGGCTGGGGGATCGGATGAGAGACATGGGGAAAGAAAATTCTCGTTGTTTGTTTGAATTTTTTTTTTTTTGAAAAATGATTTAGAGCTTTGGCTTTGATACCATATAGAGAAAAAAATAATTTGATTGATTTACTTTCAAGACAGGAGGTACATATATATAGGAGGAGGCTAGCCTCCTCCTTATTTTCTATGTGATGTGGGACTAAATAAGTTTTCCATAACTCAACAATTATAATCAATGTACAAGATAAAAATAATACATATCTATATATTGGTTGGCTGGGTTATCAGGGCTCCTTTTTTTTGTTTATTTGTTTGTTATTTTAGTTTTCTAAACTATATTTTTTTTATGTGGTATGATATTTCACACAAAACTTTTTTATGTGGTCCGATAGTTCTAAACTATTTTTTTATGTGATTATAACAGTACTACTAACAAATGCTACTATACTCAATCGATCTTTTGGGCAAACACAAACAAAAATGTTTGGTACGTGATCTTTGTATTTTCCAGAGAGATTTAGGAAGAATATTTTATTTTCATATTTGATTTAGATCAAAAAATAAAAAATTTGATACGAAAAATTTTATTCAGAGCAACAAAATTAAAACAAATCACACTAAGAGAAAAAAAATTTAAAATTTTCACAGAAAGCATCATAACGCCTATCCGAAGGGTATTTTACGATTTTTTAAAAAATTTCGTCTGACTGCCGTTCATTCCGTTAAAAAAAAATTATTATATACAGAAAACGCCCTTTGGAATGATATTTTTCAGGAGAGGGAAGAGAAAGAGAGACGAGCGGGGATGAGAGTGTGAGAGAGGAGAGAGTGAGTGAGAGAGAGAGAGAGAGAGCGGGAACGAGAGAGTGAGAGAGAGAGAGAGAGAGCACACAGAGAGTAGAGAGAGAGATAGAGAGATGAGCGGGAACGAGAGAGTAAGAGAGAGAGAGAGCACAAAGAGTAGAGAGAAGGGTGAGTGAGAAAGAGAGAGCGAGAGTGAGAGAGGGAGCGGGGAGCGCAGAGAGATAGAGAGAGGGGGAGAGAGAAAGAGCAGAGAGTGAGTGAGAGAGCAGAGAGAGTGTTAGAGAGAGAGCGAGTGAGTGAGAGAGAGATTTCCCTTAAAAAAATATTATATAAAGAAACATGCCCTTTGGAAGGGCGTTTTTCTTTATATAATTTTTTTCTTTTAGAGATTTTCGTAAAAAATATTTATATAAAGAAAAACGCCGTTTGAAAGGACATTTTTCCTAGGAATAATGCCATTCCAAAGGACGTTTTTCTTTATATAATATATATTTTTTTAACGGAATGAACGACAGCCAGACGAAAAATTTTAAAAAATCGTAAAACGTCCTTCGGATAGGCGTTATGATGCTTTCTGTGAAAATTTAAAATTTACTATGCTCTCAGTGGAATTTGTTTTAGTTTTGTTGCTCTGAATGAAATTTTTCGTTTTTAATATTGTCGATGCCCCGATAAATAATTTCAACCTCTATCCCTTAAAGAATCGGTGATTATTTTTTTTATCCTGATAAAAAGTTCTTTTTTGTTTTTTCCTATACTATTAAATTTTTTTAATATTCTTTTATTTGGTTTAGGATTTGTTTTAATTTTTTATTTCTTTTAAATTACTTTTCATTTTTTAAATCCATTGTTTATACTTTTTAAAGCTTTTTTTTCTTTTTTATTTGTTTTTAATTTTTTTTTTCTTTTTTTGGGTTTTTAATTCCTTTTTAAAGTATTTTCATTTTTATAAAAAATCCCTTTTTTTATTTTTCATGCTTTTTTATTTATTTTTCCTGTTTTTTTTGTTTTAAATTTTTTTTGGTTTCAACCTCAATCCCTATTTCCTTTTATTTTTATTTTTTGGTTTTTTCATCTTTTCCTTTCTTTTTGTTTTTCCTAAAAACATTTATACATGGGTGACTGTTATTATAACCGCCGCGTAAAAAGTGCCACACTCTCCACTGTCCGACTTTTTATGCCGACTGGACGGCACTGTCACTAAAACCCTATAAATAGAGACCTCTATTGACAGAGGTCGGAGGTCGGAAGAAGGTCGCAAATTCTAGAGTTGAAAAATTAAGGTCGAAAATTTGGAGAATAGAAGTCAGAGGGTCGAAGCACAGACAGAGAGCAGTGATCAATAATTTTGGCATCGAGCATCCACTCCTTCTTGCAATCCTTGAAGCTTTTTCGTCTTCTACAGCACTTCTTCATCATCGTGTGGTCCAAGGGACAAAGTGATCGACTGCAGATCAGACTCCTATAGCAATTTTTATCCAGATTAAATTTTGTACTTAACATCCTCGCATAGGATTAATAGTACTTCTTGTTTGTAAACCTAAGAAAGGGTTTTGTATAAACCTAGTTTTATTTCTTCCGTTTATTATCAAACACAAGATGGCGACTCTGTTGGAGAAACTTTTTTTCATCTGACGAGAAAGCAATTGCTCAACACGATGCAGTAGGATCAATGAAGAAGATCTTGGTCGTCCAGTTCGACCAATCCGCCTACGAAGATATGATTCGAGTAGGGGGTAGCTCTCACTCTCTCTCTCTGTCCAAGACAACAGAAAATTATGAAAGGTCTGGATGCCCCGGACATCCCCTACCGTTCCTGCCGACTCTCTGATCTCTCCGACCAACGAGGTTGTAGCATCGCTCCCTCCGCGCCTTGCACGTAAAACTCAGTCTCCTGTCGCTGACAAGGCAGAAAAAACTTCTGGCAATGCCTTAGCGCCAATCCAGAAGTCCACTTCGCACCTTGTGCGTAAAACTCAGTCTCCTGTCGCTGACAGGGCAGACAAAACTTTTGGCAATGCCTTAGCGCCAATCCAGAAGTCCACTTCGCGCCTTGCGTATAAAACTCAGTCTCCTGTCGCTGACAGGGCAGACAAAACTTCTGGTAATGCCTTAGTGCCAATCCAGAAGTCCACATCGCGCATTGCGCGTAAAAACTCGTCTCCCATCGCTGATGGGACAGACGTAGTTTCTGACAAGGCCTCAGCGCCAAGTCAAAAAATTCAAATACGCTCCGCGCATAAAAATATCTCTCTCACTCAAAAGGAGACAGAGAGTCCCAGTAATCCCTACAAAGGAAAACAAGTGACGGACTTCTCAACTTCTCGGCCTTTACTCCAACAAGAAAAGAAACTGCCCGCTCACCAAATTACGCGAGAAGCTGACAGCCGATTGAGGACTTCCTCATGTTTACGCCAGCCTGAACAAAATTATAGACTACGCCAGGTCCAGCCCCTCGACGTAAAGAAGGTTCAGTTTGTGGACAGATACGCTCCTCGGGGATCATATGCTGCTCATATGGCTGAACTGCTGTATTCCTACGGTAGGGAAAGGGTTGGGGTACCCAATATCCGTATTCCAAATGATGTAAACAGGAGGAACAGACCTTTCTCCTCTTCTTCTTCTGTTAATATTCCTGACTTGCGTGAATTTCTGATCCAGAAACGCAAAGACAGGAGTCATAACCCGGATTCAGTTCCCCTAACTGTCATACATGGGAAGATCATGTGGGAAGATGCGTCAACATCTAATATTGTCATGACATGTGGGCCACATGAAGAATATGTCTTTATTGTTCCCCCAACTCGCGACGACCAGCATCCAATAGTCTTCGGTCGTATGCGGAGCAGACCGATTGTACAAGAAGAATATCGCGAATCTGATGCTGGGAAAATACAAATCCACAGATATAGCCCACAAGCTTTAAAGATTATACAAAGCATGGGTTATGACTTGAAGTTGAAACAAGGCCTCAACTATGGAAAAGGTAGACGGACACCGTTGCATAGTAATCCTTACTGTCAACAAACTCGTTTTGGGTTGGGGTACACTGCATCTCTTGTCAATTTCATATCTTCAGAGTCTGATCCTGTAATATCAGAGGCAGGTCCTTCTAAATCAACTTCAGTGGACAAATGCCACGACATGTCTGGGGGTAGTCTACCTCGACAAAATAGGGCAGCATCCAAAGCTGGGGGTAGAATTCCCTCTGAATCTAAAGATGATGCAACGATGACGATCTTTCCGGAAGACCGTAAAACTCAGGCATCGGGAGCCCGAAGGCCGAAAGGGACTTTCTCCTTCAATGAAGATGACATCATTGAAATCTTCAATATGTCGATGAAGGAACACAAACTTCGGCTACCCAACATCAGATACCCTGAGAGGGCTGGCAAAGTTGATGACCCTGATTATTGCCTCTTTTATCGATACATTCATCACCCTACAAGGGCCTGCTATGTACTAAAAAGGAGAATTCAGGAGTTGATCAACGCCAAAGTCATCACTTTGCATCTATAAACGAGGGGACGATCACTGCAAATTGATTCACTTTTTGCTCCCTCCAGAAAATATCGGATGATGAATCCCTAAAGTTTTTCCAGTGGATTCTTCAAGAAAATCACTCTACAGTAGATTTTTCGGACATGAGTTCATGTTCATATTACCTCTGAACTATTGTCCAAATATTTCGTTATCTCCCCAGATGAGTTTGCCATGTTCATATTACCTCTGAACAAACCATCCTGGTCTGACTATCGATTATTATGTCCATATTACCTCTGATATCGATTGTCATCTCAACTCAACATCCGTACTTAACTCTAAGTACACCAGTGGTGTTGAGTCCACAAAAACTGCCATGTCCATATTACTTCTGGCAGGGCTTGTCCTGAACTTATTACTTGCACTCTCGTGCGCAAAATATAATAGGTCCACAAAAAAATTTCCCCTGTGGAATGCCCGCAATGGAAAAATAAAATGTTCATGTCCATATCACCTCTGAACTATGTTCATTTTCCCAGCGAAGAAAGAGTCAGTCTCTATTCATCCCTACAGAGTTGTATTTTATCACGTCTATATTACCTCTGTCAGGATTTGTCTCAAACCTATTACTTGCACTAATGTGCGCAAAAAGTAACGGGTCCACTAAAAATCCTCCAGTGGGATGTCCTCAACAAATACGGTATCGTACTACGTCCATATTATCTCTAGTACGATGTCCAGAATTCGTGCAGACAATCATAAAGAAATGGGAGGGCTCTTATATGATTGTAAATGGCACTTACAGATTAGCCAAGCCTAATGGAAATTTGGTAATGGCTACTATCAACTGCAAATTCCCGAAGAAGTACTATACTTGATCTCCTTTGTTTAACGGAGTATGACGAAGATCTTATTCTGACGATATCATGCACAAAGGTTAGCTGGATCATATTCTATCAGGTTTATGTGACCTCCGAATAGATATCCTTAACTAATTTGTAAGCCTATCATGTTCATATTACCTCTGATAGTGTTTAGTATACAAATTTAGTTGGATTATATTCTTTCAGGTTCATGTTAACTCTGAATAGATTTACATTCAGCAAAATCTTAACGAAAGAATATCATGTTAATGATACCTCTGATATCACTTTCACCCTAGCCTATACATTCTAAAATGATGGGCCCACAAAGTCAGAAAATGTGTCTTTATTATCTCCGAAAAATTACAGGAGAAATAAGAAAGTACATCATTGGGGGGGAGCAGTTAAGTCACGAATCTGCTGCGCCAGAGTAACCATTCTCTCATCCCTGGAGTTCAAGACGTCGGCGCAAGCCCGCTCCAGCCTTGCCATCTCATTGTTCAAAGCAGATAGCTCGGACTGAGCATGTACAAAACCTGCGTGGATGGCACCCACATGTGTCAGGTTTTGCTGAGCTGTCTCCATTCGATCCTTCAATACGTCGCCAGCTGTTGATAAAGAGAGAGCCTTCTCCTTAGCTTTAGCGAGGTTATCTTCCAATTTGTGGATCCTCGCTGCCTCTGCCTCATAATCGGCCTCGCACTGAGTCAGCTGGGGAATGACATACTCCAATTCGGCACGCTCTTAATCCATCTCCTGCTGCTGTTGTTGGACAAATTTGTTCAGAGATTCCATTTACCCAGCAAGTTCTGCAGTTAAGGAGTCATACCTAGCTTGAACGAGACCGTCAATGCTGCCTCGAGATAGCTGCAAATAATCGTTAATGGGTTGTTCCAAACCATTAACTATTTGCTCCAGCGCATCAGCTCTTCCAGCGTCGTTGATGTCTCGGATCGGCGCTATAGCAAACTGGGAGGACCTTCTCAGAGCCTCAAAGCCTAGATTCATCTCCAACACCATCGATATCAGTGTTCTCAAAGTGGTATAGAAAATACTAGTATACTGCTCAATCAGCATGGCGAGATCCAAATGGACGCTGGGAGTGGCTGCAATATCGACGAATCCCCTTCCAGGAACGGCTGCAGAGGGTATCGTCACAGTCGTCGCTTCAGCAGATGGTGCGACAAAAGAAGAAGCGCCAACAACGATCAAAGTGGCTGGTGCACTCAAAGGAGGCATTGTCGTAATGACAGGTTCATCCTCCTCTCGTGATATCAGAACCATTTCAGGCGAGCCGGCACCAGAAAATATTTCCTCTTCAAAGTCAGGCACCTCCGTGTCATAGACAGGAGCGAAAATAAAGCCGAAAGTTGCGTCGACGCTGTCCTCCCCGTAGATGTCTTCCCCTGAAAAGAAGACAAGAGAAAGTTAATATCAACATGATGTTAATTTTTCTAAAAGAGGCGTAAAGACGACATTTACCCATGACCGATGGTATATATGTCGCGTCTGCAGCCAGTACAGCTAAATCATTTCTTAATGATGCTAAGCGAGCTGCCATACCTGGAGAAGGGGATGTACCAACTGACACTGGCAGGTATTCTTCCAGGTCTTCACCGAGATCCACTCGAGGCTCATTGGGTGGAATCTCGTTGGGTATACTTACAGACACGGCAGGGGTTTCTCCCGTTGCTGGTCTGGATAAAGATATTCTTATTTGGCTTGGCTCCGAAGGTGATTTTGTACCACTACTTGAAGCGGTAGCAGCGACAGCAGCCTCGAGCAAAGATTCTCCGGCACTGCCAGCCGAAATTGTGGAGGTTCCCTCTCTAAAAGGCGAGGAACCTCTAATCAAAGGATCGTCCCCAACAGGAGAAACAACATGCTCACTTCTAGAAGCCTCATGACTGGAAGTCCTGTCAGGACCACTAAAAGTCTTCTTTTTCTTGCGGGGGGAAGTCTCCTTCAGAATAGGAGCCCTTCTCTTACCAGAGATAACCAGAGGCTCTACAGGCAGCGGTATTTTGCCTCTCGGTACTGCCAACAAAGGCTCATCTGGATTGACAGAATCTTCACCCTCGTCAGAGGAAACTGATGGGATTTCGTCTCTTCCTGCGGACTTAGAAGAGGGCATCCTGAAACTTCCACGCATATCAAAATTGTGATGGAAGGTATTGATGGCCACGTAAAACTGGGCGTACGAGTGGAGGATGCACAACTCCATGGAGAGTGAAGTCGCGGGCACAGTAAAAGCTGCTTCAGTGCAACCTATTATGAAGTATCTCCATCCTCTCGCTCCATCAATAAGTCCACCCCTGGACTTGAGGCTGGTGATAGCATTGCCCACGTGCAATTGATCATACCCAAACTGCCTGGCGAACCGACTAGGCAGGTAGGGCTCCAAGAAGCACTGGTCTTCTCTTCTGTACAATAAATGGGAAGGTCTAATACAGACCAACCAATTAAAAGCTTCAGGAGAAAGAACGGTATTCCCTTCACCTGAGTCCTGAAGCCTGCTCCCCTGTTGGTTGAGATGTACAGTGGAGACGGTGCAAAAGAGCTTCCAGCTGTGAGCAAAATTTAACGCTCGCCGACAGTCTAAAACTGTGGTCACGTTCCAGGTGGAATTCTTGTAATTCAACAAGAAATTACTCCCCGAACTACTGCCAGAGCCGGGAGACATTACCCTGGGGTTAAGGAGAATTAACCATCCCATCAAATACAGGAACGGTAATTCTACCCTGGGAAAGCTATCACGCCGTATTTCATCGGCAAGCAGCCCATCAGTAATGGCCCTCAGGCCAGCTTGTATACGGCATACCATGGCAGGGAGCAGGCCCAGTCTTGCCCCGAATACCAGACGCACTGTAGGCCATAAGGTATTGCGGTGAATGCGATCCGAAGATGCAATGCCTGGTACTACCAATCGGCACAGCCATACAGAGAGGAAGCCAGCCAGTTGAGCTTCCCTTGACAGAGGCCTGCGGCAATGCCTCAAATAACTGTAGGCTTTAGTGCCTGCAGGATATTTCCCTATCCCTTCGTCGAAAATTTGATCTGAAGCCCCAGCGTCTTCAATAAGGTCATCGACTACTTGAGCACTAAGCACGCTCAGAAAGCTCAAAGGCCTATCCCTGCTATCCATGACTTTGTCTGGCATAGCAGCCCTGGCCTGATAGAAGAAGAGGTAGGACGCCCATTTGTTGGTATGAGCCAAATCAGAGGGCTCATTATAGAAGGCGGTGCACGCAAGATAATGGCTCATCAGCTCCTGGTACACTGCCACCACCCGAGGGTTCGTATCCCCCAACTCCCGATTTGTGGGAACATACTCTTCATAAGGAGTATCCCCCATCGACAGTCTTGAAACCTCTGTCATTTCGTGAAGGGCCAATCCCAACTCCCCCAGTGGAGTGGCAAAAGTCCCAGTGAGCGAGATATATCGCTCCATCAAAGCCAAAAACAGGTTGGGGTTGAGAGGTAACCCAATACTGGTAGCACTCACAGCCGCGTACAGACCAATGCTCTCCAGCTCAGTCTGAAAATGCTTCAGGGCCCAGGCAGCTAAATGAGCCCATCGAAGATTTGTAGGGGTAACCCACCCATTGGTCCGAGGATTAACCTTGGGGTATACTCCTCCATGCCCCATGAAGTCATTGCAGAAAGTCGATAATTGGACTGGTTGGAGCAGTGAAGTGTCTTCACTCGGGACACTGCCCGGATACAATCCCCTGAACGGCATGACCGGGCCGGAAGGGCGGCTTACAAATGACCCTTGGTCGGATCCTTTCTGGTAAAATATCTTCCCCGGCTGGCCGTGAAGATTGGGAGTCAGGGTCCACGACATCCTCCTGGGATGCGTGGAATGGAAGAATGCCGAGATAGGGTAATCTCTCAGCATCTTGGGCAGGTACATGGCCATGCCCCCAACAGTAAAAACCCAGTCTTCCTTCTTGGACTCCGTCTGGGATTATTTATCGATCATATCCCCGAAGAGGAAAGCTGGTTTTATGTATTTTGCCCCGTCTATGTACGCCAGGGGCTCTCCGTTGATCATGCTCAACAGCATTCGCTCTCCTTGAGACGATATCAGGATTCCCCTTCCTTCAGGATATTGGGGCCCAGAAATAAGAAATGTCACATGGGACAAATCCTCCAGGTAATTGGAGTGCATCATCCCAGCAGCAGAACCCATCACCTCAGCCAACGGAGATATATGCAAGTTAACTATAAAGTGCGAGAAAAATACGTCAGTTTCTATACTAGACCTCACAATCTTGCAGCTTATGCCAAAGAGCAACAGTCTGTGCTTTTACGCCAAGACTGTAAAAACTTGAGTTTTTACGCTGGAATCTCATTCCAAGGCGTAAAATTCAAGATTGACAGTATACACAAAAATCTGACAGTCTTTGTTTTACGCAAGATTGCCAAAGTTTGAGTTATTACGTCGAAATTTTTATCCAGAGCGTAACACTCAAAGTTTGTAGTATACGCCAAATTTTGACAGTCAAAGTTCTTACGCCAGACTGCAAAAATATGGAGTTTTTACGCTGATACATTAGAAATGTGGGCGTAAAAGATGAAATATCTCTGTGCATCATCTTCCTCGAAGAGGCGTTCAGCACAGAAGATGACCTAGCGCGTTCACGTACAACGTGTGCGAAGGGTTTTCTTCGTTCTTGTCATCCCAAAAGCTTTACCTATAACGCCCGGTGCACAGCTTGTCGATGGGATACTTCGTTCAGAGCGGGGTTTGTCCTGCCCGATGGGAGTCGCTCTTGCTTAGGCAGAGGAGCGAGAAGAGGAGGCAGCCTTCTTTCCCTTAGAGGAGGAGATTAGTTTTGGTGCCATTGCTAAAAACTCAGAATGCTCAGAGAAGAAACGAAGGAGAATACTCAAAGAGATGGAGGTTTTCTTTTGCAAAAGACAGGTGAAGAGTCTTCTCTCTGAAAGCCTTAGGGTATTTATAGAGTTCAGATGGACTGCTCGAATCCCTAACCAAATCCGATATTTAATATTTCGGTTATGATTGGGGACTACGTCAGCCTATTACTCAGGGAAGACGGACAGTCAGCGAATTCAAAAAGTTTTCGTACAGAGCAGATTCGTGATTTTACGCCAAGGAGCTCTTTACGCTCGGGAAGCTACAAATCTACGGTTTTACGCTCAGAGGCTATAAGTCTATGGTTTTAAGCCCGAATACTTTTACGCTCGGTAGCTTTTACGCTCGAGAGGCTACAAACCTACGACTTCACGCTCAGAAGCTACAAATCTATGATTTCAAGCTCAGAAGCTTTTTTCGCTCAGAGGCGACAAATCTACGACTTCACGCTCGGAAGTTTTCTTTTCAGAGGCTATAAATCTACAGTTCTACGCCCGAATGCTCTTATGCTCAGCAGCTTTTACGCTCGAGAGGCTACAAACTTACGATTTTATGCACATCTACACTACGGATATATGACTTTCCGCATATCTTAAAATACGCAGGCTAGAGTATGCGTATATCGGAACAATTCTCATAACGGCAAACTACAAGGGTTCACGCAGAAGATACTCCTTCTTGGTCTCAAAATATCCCAAGTATCCAAAGTATATAGAGTTCAGCATTGAAAATGACTCTTCTTCTTGGGTCGATTGGAAGTTCATCCAAAATCCAGTCTGAATATTTTCTCTACAGTTCAAGATGGCGACTCAGTTTAGACAGCCATTTCTCGCCCTATTTTAAGGGGTTTTCGGGAAATCATTCTTGAAGATGATGGTCTGAACAAGAATTCTTCTTATCAGAGAAGTGACAAGTTCAAAATTCTACGTAATCCCTCGTTCAAAACAGCATGACAGTTCGGATATTCAACTTAAATGCTAAGCAGTTTTCTACGCGTCCTCAGTTACGCGTAAAAGACAAGACGGGACCAAATACTCTTTTTTCAGAGTCAACGTAAAGTTATTTAGACGTGTCGAAGCTACACATATTCAGACTTTATCACAGCAAAGAATATGGCAAAATTATCATATGCGTAAAAGAAGACAATTTTATTAATCATGATTACATATGAGGAAAATCCAGTCTACAAAGGGTTTTCATCTTCATGATTACATATGAGGGAAATTCCGTCTACAAAGGATTCCCCATCTTCATTTAAAGATCACATCAAGAGTCTGTTCTGCCAGGTTCTCGCATTGGGGGAGATATTTATCCGTCTTCTACAGCAGTTCATCGACTTCCACAGTCGATGAACAAGAAAATAATTAATGGCGGGAGGATACACAACTGGACCTGTATAAATTATTCAAGAGCCCATCCTCCATACGCCATGACAGATTGAGTTGAGGTCTTAGGCCCAACTTAGTACTGGAAGACATGGCTAGTTTGTCTGCCCTCGTCCACGAACAACGAGAGAAAATACAGCTTGCAAGCTGTGTGGTCTAATGTGACCATTCCTCTCTCCTGGACGAATCGCCATATGAAGTTGCTGATTATCCCGAGCAAAGAAAGCTATGATATCCTTCCATGATCCATCGTTACAGAGGACATTTGCTCGAAGATGCCTTCTTTTTTGGCTCCTTACATGCTGGAAGAGCATGATCTTCTTCTTCCTTAAGTCGACCCGACGAACTCCGGCAATCATCTCTGTGTGGTGAAGGGAATGTGAGAAGAACAGGTTAACTCATCAGCCTTTATATAGGCAAAAGAGAACACACCGAATCCCAACAAATCTCTAAAAATCTGCCAAGAAATCAGCCTCGAGGAACGAATCAGACTTGACCGTTTCATGCTTCATTCAAAGTGTTTCAAATTACGAGGAATTTGAAAACTATGAAGGGGGTCTTGTAGAAGCATAAAAAATATATTGTAGAGTTATACGCAGTATTTCAGTGCTGGGTGGCGTAAGACGTGACTTCAGAGCCATTGGCGTACAAACAGAGCTTTATCGCTAGTACAGCATAAAATATAAGCTCCAGGATAATCCGTGTCATGCTCCAGTCCCAAAATACCAAGGGACTAGACACGTGGCAATGACCAGCAGCACGCACCAATGGACTACCCAATTTAATGGATCCATCGGGGCATACTTAAGCTGTAATATAGGTCTACAACAACAAGTCAAAACTAATCTCATCCACACACAAATAATAAGAACAACAGCAAATAAGGAAAGTACATCAATGTCCAGTCTCAACAAAGTATGTCGGGGAACAACCCGATAAAAGTCTAAAACACTGGTTCATCAGACCAGAACAAAGGAGTCCAAAATAAAGTATCTGATGAGTACAAATAACATAAACTCAAGAAAAGTCTTCAGCCATCACCTCTGCTTCTAAGTTTGGTTCAGCTTCAGCAACAGCTTCTGGTACAGCTTCAGCTCCGGTCCCGTAAACCTCGGGATAATGCTCTTCTGCTAAACCTGGGGACATCATCCGGATCCAGGTCCTCAGGGGACATAGCAAGGTACAAATAATACAAGCCAAAATAATGCAGTAGAATAGTAAATAAAATAAGCAGGGTAACTACATAACCATCTATGTGAAAATGCAACTGAGAGCATTACTAGTACTCAGGCTGAGACTGCTACAAGCTCTGTGTCGGGGAGCCGGTAGCAGTAATAACAAGTAATGGGTCTAGCTTTGCTCGAGAGTCTACAACCTCACAATAGTAGTAGATATATATAGAACAGCCTGTAGCCTGTGTGTGTCTTCCCACCCAATATAACCACACGTCTCATGTCCATAACGTCTCATATCCATGTCACGTGAGATCAGAGCTAATGCAACAAGTCATAATCTAAGAATATAATGTCTATGTCCATCCTGTATCCTACACAAAATCACCTTGAATATCTCAGGAAGATTCTGTCATATGTATGGTGTCAAGTGTCCTAGGCTATAATGTACTTGATACAACAAGTACGAGAATGCAAAGGGTCCCGATTGTCCATCTCTAAATGACGTACCCAACTCCGCGTACGGGGTTGGCACCCGACTATTAATCGGACGCTAAGTAGGTCATACGGTCCTAGGTTTAAGTATAATCAACATTGTAAATAAGCAAGAAAATAAATATCAAAACTACATAATTTGGCAAGGTACACTTGCTTGGGATTGGAATACCAGTAGCGGTCCCTGTATCCGTGGGTTCCGTAAATACTCCTCCAAAAGCTGAAATAAACATTACCAATAGTCTCAGAACATATAAATAGCTAGAAACGTCTGTCCTTAAGTCCAGTTTGGAGACAAGGGCAAAAACGACATTTTTAATTCAAAGCGGGGTCCAAATGTGGGCCGCTTTGCACCGAAAAATGCGTCAGGGTCAAAGGTCTCCAAATCAGTCCAACTTAGTGTTAACAGGTCAGGAACGATGATACGAACCCAACGAAACTTCCAGAATTGGATTCCGATGAGCCGTTCTCAAAATCGCCCGTCAAGTGGAGCCTATAGGGCCCACGACACGCAATTTTTCCAACGTTCTCAGAATCGAACCAAACTTGACTCACAGGACCAGCGTATTGCTACGAGTCCGATGGCGCAAGTTTCGTCTCGATCCGACATGCGTACACTAAGTTATAGCGTCAAACAGAAAAGTCAGATACGGGACGTTGTCCGTGTCATGACCCGATTCCGTAGAATCGTTTGAGGCATCCCCCGAATCGTGACCGCCGTACGGGCCTGGGGTTGCGCCCGCACAAGGCTTTAATGATTTGCATAGCAAGAACATATTCAGAGTACGCAGATAAATTGAAACACAGATTTGAAACATGGAAAAGATCTTTTTATTGATAATGAACATCTATTACAAACTCCAGAACGAGTCAGCTAATATGCCGAACGGCTTACAAAAGTGTTGACTCAAAATGAGATAGCAGTCCTGTACATTATATCTCTTTATAAACTCAAAATGATAAAGACCTCCAGGCTGGAGGATAGCTTTGCCACGGAGCTGCATTTGTGTATGAAGAGTTGCAAGCTCCGGTCTTCAAAATACTTCAAGGGCGCGGTGAAGGTGCGCTAACAGCTGGACTGGATCGGGAAGACGACTTCGGCTTCTCGCTCGGTTCACCTTGGTGCGGAGAACCTGTTTCAACGAGGGTCAGCATATCGCAACATGCTGGTGAAGGCGAGCTAGCCGAACTATACCAATCAACACGTTATTTTAATGAAACATGCATATTTGTGGGTTTCTATCTTGCCTTAGTTCATTTACAAGTAAGCAGCATATAGAATTTACTGAAATGAACGTGCCACCGTTCGGTGAATTTTACCTGCCGTCTGAATTACCTGTACAATACTTACCATGCCTTCCCTGAAACGAAGACACAAGTTAGTATGCAACTGGTTTAAATATACATAGAGATCGCTGGCGTGGTGCCACGAGGGACAGGTTATAGTCTCAAGGCAAAGTGACGTGCAACGCGGGTGGCGAGCCCCGCTGCATAACACTTGCCGGGTAACATACGACTATACATACGTTCCATCCGGATCGGATCGGTCCCAGCGCCCCGGTGACCGTCCGCGGAACTCATAACATACCTTGTGCACAAGTTATCCGTGATCAAACAGCACTCATAGAATTTGTTCCATAGCATAACGGTTTTGCATAGTTATCCTGACAGTTTATTTCATAACAAGCATATATTTCCATACTTAGCACGATTCATAGAACAGTTATAAATGAACTAGCATACATGATGATAACCGTTCATAAGTTTAGTTGACAAGCAGTATTCCCAAGTCTATTCCCTTTTTATCTTGATTTCTTTTATTATTATTTGGTATCGTTTGATCGGGACAAAGGAGTGAAGCTTGAAAGCAGGGCTAGCTAATCGGGTTGGTAGCCACTCACTTAGATTTTGGAAGGGAGAAGGAAAGAGGCGCTTCACGACTCCGCTCGTAAGCCGCCTACTGCTCGTTCACCTGCTTCACGACTCCGCTCAAAATCCATGTCACGCCCCAGTCCCAAAATACCAAGGGACTAGACACATGACAATGGCCAGCAGCACGCACCAATGGACTACCCAATTTAATGGATCCTCGGGGCATACTTAAGATGTAATATAGGTCTACAACAACAAGTCAAAACTAATCTCATCCACACACAAATAATAAGAACAACAACAAATAAGGAAAGTACATCAATGTCCAGTCTCAACAAAGTATGTCGGGGAACAATCCGATAAAAGTCTAAAACACTGGTTCATCAGACCAGAACAAAGGAGTCCAAAATAAAGTATCTGATGAGTACAAATAACATAAACTCAAGAAAAGTCTTCAGCCATCACCTCTGCTTCTAAGTTTGGTTCAGCTTCAGCAACAGCTTCTGGTACAGCTTCAGCTTCGATCCCGTAAACCTCGGGATAATGCTCTTCTGCTAAACCTGGGGACATCATCCGGATCCAGGTCCTCAGGGGACATAGCAAGGTACAAATAATACAAGCCAAAATAATGCAGTAGAATAGTAAATGAAATAAGCAGGGTAACTACATAACCATCTATGTGAAAATGCAACTGAGAGCATTACTAGTACTCAGGCTGAGACTGCTACAAGCTCTGTGTCGGGGAGCCGGTAGCAGTAATAACAAGTAATGGGTCTAGCTCTGCTCGAGAGTCTACAACCTCATAATAGTAGTAGATATATATAGAACAGCCTGTAACCAGTGTGTCTCTCCCCACCCAATGTAACCACATGTCTCGTGTCCATAACGTCTCATGTCCATGTCACGTGAGATCAGAGCTAATGCAACAAGTCATAATCTAAGAATATAATGTCTATGTCCATCATGTATCCTACACAAAATCACCTTGAATATTTCAGGAAGATTCTGTGATACGTATGGTGTCAAGTGTCCTAGGTTATAATATACTTGATACAACAAGTACGAGAATGCAAAAGGTCCCGAATGTCCATCTCTAAATGACGTACCCAACTCCGCGTACGGGGTTGGCACCCGACTATTAATCGGACGCTAAGTAGGTCATACGGTCCTAGGTTTAAGTATAATCAATAATGTAAATAAGCAAGAAAATAAATATCAAAACTACATAATTTGGCAAGGTACACTTGCCTGGGATTGGAATACCAGTAGCGGTCCCTGTATCCGTGTGTTCCGTAAATACTCCTCCAAAAGCTGAAATAAACATTACCAACAGTTTCAGAACATATAAATAGCTAGAAACGCCTGTCCTTAAGTCCAGTTTGGACACAAGGGCAAAAACGATATTTTTAATTCAAAGCGGGGTCCAAATGTGGGCCGCTTTGCACCGAAAAATGCGTCAGGGTCAAAGGTCTCCAAATCAGTCCAACTTAGTGTCAACAGGTCAGGAACAATGATACGAACCCAATGAAACTTCTCAGAACCAGTGGGGGCCACGACACGCGATTCCGATGAGCCGTTCTCAAAATTGCCCGTCAAGTGGAGCCTGTGGGGGCCACGACACTCGATTTTCCCAACGTTCTCAGAATCGAACCAAACTTGACTCACAGGACCAGCGTATTGCTACGAGTTCGAAGGCATAAGTTTTGTCTCGATCCGACATACGTACACTAAGTTACAGCGTCAAACAAAAAAGTCAGATATGGGACGTTGTCCGCGGATACGCACTGATTTCGGTGTGCACGCACATCCAAATCAGCTTCTGCAAAATCCCACACGTCCGTATCAACGACGCGCACATATCGGTGAAGACCGCACGTGACCAAGTTATCCCATTTGGCAGGGCGTACTCAATTCTGGGGTAAAATAGGGCGTTGGTTTCTCCTGTTTTTGGATCGCGGTTCGCGATCACCACAGGTCGCGATGCACCGAGCGGTTTGCACGGGCACCGAGGGGGTCATTCAGGCTACGCGTCATAACTGACGGAAATAAAAACAGAGATACGAGGAGAAAGTTACGAGTACCTGAACATGGCTCAAAATCCAATTTCACACGTGTCCGAAACGTGTATTCTGAATCCTGGACGTTGTGTCCAAGCCGTGTCCAGATTCTGGAATGCCGTTGTGTCTGAGTCAGCCGTGTCCGGGCTAGGGCAGAGGGTCGTTGAAGCTGCGCGGGACTGGGCGAAGGTCGGCAAGGCTCGAGACTGCCGGGGACGGCTCGGGCGTCTGGCCGGGGCTGCACGTCTCGGAGTCGTCGGTTCTCGGGTCTAGCGGCTGCGGGCGGCTCAGGCGAAGCGTAGAGGGGCAACTGCTGGGGTAGGCGAAGGACGATGAGGCAGGGACAGACCACTGGCTGGAGGGCGGCGGGGCTAGTGGTGCCGGCCGGCGAGGACGGGGAGAAGGGAGGGGCGATCGGGAAACGGGGGCAGTCGGAGCTCTGAGGGGGTTTATATAGAGGTCACGGGAGGAGGTCAGCCGCCGGAGGTTGAGGGAGGTGAAGGGGAAGCGGCTCGGGCATTGGCGGAGGGGAACCGTCAGGTCGCCGGCAGCCACGGCGGCGGTAACGGCCGCCGGAAAGAGAATCGTCGGGAAGAAGAAGGGTTTGGGGGTTAGGGATTTCACCGGTCGGGTCGGGTCGGGTTCTGGCGGGTCGGGTCTGACCCGGATCCGACCCGCTAGCTGAGCGGTCCGGTTCGGGTAGACCGGCCAGTCCGGTCCGGTCCAAGCTTTGGGTTTGGTTTGGTTTTATTTTATTGGTTTAATTAATTTAGTTAAATTAATCAATAGTTTTTAATGCTTTAAAAATTCATCCGGGATCCAATAAATTCCCGAAAAATTACCCCATGACCGATTTTTAATTTTACACTAGAAAATATAATTTTTATCACATTTTAATATTATTTAATATCTTTAAAAAACTTTATTTTAAATCTGATGACCTTAGTTTATTTGTTTAAAAATACAGAAAAATGCTAATTAAATTCAGAAAAATTAATTTCTAAAATTCTAAAATTTTCAGGTGTTTACAATCTACCCCCTTAAGAAAATTGCATCCTCGCAATTAATGATTAAGCTACTAATAGAACAGCACTATAGGATTTACAAAAATTACTTATGATATACCTGCATCCTCGAATAAATGGGGGTATCGTTGGCGCATGATATCCTCCCTCTCCCAGGTAGATTCACCAGGTGAGTGTTGCTTCCAAGCCACACGAACCAGTTTAATTGTTTGTCCTCGCAGTATCTTCTCACTGGTACCGAGTATACCCACTGGTTGTTCTTCATATCTCAGGCTTGGACCTACTGCGATCTCAGAATGATCAACTATGTGACTTGGGTCAGTCACATACCTTCTCAGCTGTGAGACATGGAATACATCATGCACTCCCTCTAAAGATGGAGGTAATGCAAGACGATAGGCCACCTCACCAATGCGTTCCAGAATATCAAAGGGTCCAATGTACCTTGGACTCAACTTGCCTCTGCTCCCAAAGTGAATTGTACCTCGAGTAGGTGAAATCCTCAAGAATACATGTTCTCCTTCCTTGAACTCCAGGGGACGTCGGTGTGTATCAGCCCAATGCTTCTGTCTGTCCTGAGGTGCACGAAGATGATTCTGGATTTGTTTCACCTTCTCCACTGTTTGCATTACCAACTCTGGACCCAATATTTGACGCTCTCCGACGTCACTCCAGCATATCGGCGATCTATACTTCCTACCGTATAACGCCTCGAAAGGTACCATCTTGATGCTTGCTTGATAACTGTTGTTGTATGAGAACTCCACCAAATGCAAATGATCTTCCAAGACCCTCCAAAGTCTAACATACATGATCGCAGTATATCCTCCAAGATCTGGATTGTACGTTCTGATTGACCATCTGTCTGTGGATGATAGACAGTGCTGAATTTGAGTCTGGTGCCAAGACTCTCTTGCATGCTTCGCCAGAAATGAGATGTAAATCTCGAGTCTCGATCTGATACAATACTAACCGACACTCCATACAATCTTACTATTTGTCGCATATACATGTCGGCTAGTATCTTTGTGGACTGTCCAACTCTAAACGGCAAGAAATATGCCGATTTAGTGAGTCGATCCACGATAACCCATACCGTATCTCTTCCGCTGGGGCTCCTTGGAAATCCTGTGACGAAATCCATGGTGATATATTCCCACTTCCATTCTGGTATGGGAAGCGGCTGCAACATTCATGCAGTCCTCTGATGCTCTGCTTTCACTTGTTGGCAGACTAAACATTTAGCTACAAATCTTGCAATCTCCCTCTTCATTCCATGCCACCAATAATACTGCCTTAGATCTCGGTACATCTTTGTTCCTCCTGGATGAACAGAGTACATGGAGCTATGTGCTTCAGTCATTAACTCCTGTCTCAATTCTCCATTTAGAACATATAAGCGATCTCCGCACCTTAATGTCCCATCCTCATGTATGCGAAGTCCTGTCTGCATGCCTGCTTCTGTCTTCTCCTTGAGTCTTCGAAATCTAGCATCAGTAGGCAAAGCTTCTTTAATCCTTTCCATAAGCGATGACTTCACTTTCAGATTAGCCAGCAAGCGACTCTTTCTTGGTAGAATAACCTCTATCTGGAGCTCTTGTAAATCTTTCAATAGCTCAGGCTGCATCGTCAAGAAATAAGCCGTAGGCTTCCTACTGAGTGCGTCTGCTACTATATTTGCCTTCCATGGGTGGTACTGCAGATCTATATCAAAGTCCACCATCAACTCAAGCCAGCGTCTTTGCCTCATGTTAAGCTCCTTCTGAGTATATACATACTTCAGACTTTTGTGATCAGTGAAGATTTCTACCTTCTCACCATAAAGATAATGCCTCCAAATCTTCAGTGCAAATATTACTGCAGCTAACTCCAGATCATGCATTGGATAGTTCTTCTCATGAACCTTCAACTGTCTCGATGCATAAGCAATAACTTTGCCATGTTGCATCAAAACACATCCTAGGCCACTACCTGACGCATCGCTATAAACAATAAAACCGCCTGACCCTGAAGGAAGAGTCAAGACAGGTGCTGTTGTTAGACGCCTCTTTAATTCTTCAAAGGCCTTCTGACATTCTTCTGTCCATGCAAACTCCTGATCTTTCCGTGTCAACTTCGTCATCGGCTCCGCAATCCTTGAGAAATTTTCTACGAACCTTCTGTAATATCCAGTAAGTCCTAGAAAACTTTTCACCTCAGCAACTGATGTTGGTGTAGGCCAAGTCTCAATGGCAGCAACCTTCTCTGGATCAATTGACAGTCCTTCTCCTGAGATAATATGTCCTAAGAATGACACCCTATCCATACAAAACTCATATTTACTGAGCTTTCCATATAGCTTCTCCTGCATCAACGTCTCTAGCATAATTCTGAGATGCTCCTTGTGCTCTTCGTGGCTTTTGGAATATACCAGAATATCATCAATAAATACAACCATAAATTTATCCAAGTACTGATGGAAAACTCGGTTCATCAAGCTCATGAACACAGCAGGCGCGTTGGTTAAACCAAACGGCATTACTAAGAACTCATAGTGTCCATACTTGGTTCTGAAGGCTGTCTTCGGGATATCTTCCTTCCTCACTCTAATCTGGTGATAAACGGATATAAGGTCAATCTTCGAGAATACCCTAGCTCCACTCAGTTGATCAAATAAGTCATCAATGTGTGGCAAGGGATACCGGTTCTTGATAGTCACAGCGTTTAACGCCCTGTAATCAATACACAGGTGAACTGTTACATCCTTCTTTGGTACAAAAAGTATGGGTGCTCCCCAAGGTGAAACACTGGGCCGGATAAAACCCTTCTCCAGAAGATCATCAACTTGATTCTTCAACTCCACTAACTCCTTAGGTGCTAGCCGATATACTGATGAAGTGATAGGCTCTGCTCCTGGAGTTAAGTCTATTATGAATTCTATTTCCCTATCAGGTGGTAAACCTGGAAGATCATCGGAAAATACATCCACAAACTCTGTTATGACTCTTGGGTAACCTGACTCTCCTTCTACAGATAATACCCTAAGAGTTGGCTGAACACCTTGCTCTACAGCTCCCCGAAGAAATTTAAACTCTGAATATCCAGGTGGTCTAAATATAACATTTCTAAGCCAACAATCAAGAGTCGCATGATACTGACTTAACCAGTCCATACCAAGTACAACATCATAGTCAGGCATAGAAAAGATCAGAAATTGGACTCGCATCTCTCTTCCACAGACTACTACCGAACATGATCTACAGATATCACTAACCGGTATAATTTTACCTCCCGTAAGAATTCTCTTAGTCTTCGGAAGGGGTGCAGTAGCTACTCTATGGGTGGCTATGAAGCTAGCAGCTATGAATGAATGCGATGCTCCAGAATCAAATAAAGCTACAGCAGGTAATGAAGCTACTAAAATAGTACCTGCTATAACTTCTCCAGCAATAGCTTCTTCTTGAACAGCCAATGCAAATGCCTGACCTCGTCCCTGAGTTGGACCCCTCTGCTGATGAGCCTGCTGGAATAGTGTTGCCTGAGGTGGCAATGGTGGTCTCTGCTGATATTCTCCTGGAGCTGGTGGTCTGACCCCTCCAACTCCTGTCTGCTGTGCTCCTACTGCTGGATAATCTGGCCTTGGTACAGGTAAAGCTAGTCGTGGTGCTCCCTCTCTGCGTTCAGAGCAATCCCTGGATAGATGCCGGTTGGATCCACAAACCAGGCATAGCCCTAATTTGCGTCTGCACTCCTTTTCAATGTGGCCTAACTTGCCGCAGAAATGACAAGTAGGTAGAGTTATTGGTGCTGCTCTCTGCGATAGATTCTTCTGGAGTCGCTTTGCAGAATCCCCCTGTGATGCCTTGGATGGTACTGAGGTAAATGGCCGCTTCAGACTTGACTCCCTCCTGGTGACGTGCTCTATGCGTCGTGCTGCGACAAGGACATCGGTGTACGACATAGGTGCAATAGATCCGATCAACCTCTGAAGCTCGAACCTAAGTCCGTCAAAGAACTTCTTCGCCTTCTCCTCTTCGGTAGAAATTAGAGAAGGGGCAAAATGACTCAGACGAATGAATTCGGCATTGTACTCCTCCACCGTCATATTGCCTTGGATGAGTCGGTTGAACTTGTCTCGGAGTTCTGACCGAGCAACAGCTGGGATATACATCTCTTGGAAGAGTCTGGAGAACTCCTGCTAAGTGACTCGGTCATGTCCGAGCCTCCTCTCTTCGGCTAGCCACCAATGGTGCGCATTGTCCGTCAGTTGCATCCTGACAGCAGTCATCCATCTCTCCCGCGGAAGTTCAGCTGCTTCCAACTGATGTTGTGTATTTGTGAGCCACTCGTGCACTTCAGTTGGTCCTTCCTTGCCCGAAAAGGTACGGGGCTTGAGTTGACAGAAATCAGTGATAGATCCCGTCGCTGGTCGCCTAGCTTGCGGGTTTGCCTGCTCCAATGCATTTACTAGGCTGGTTCTCAGGTACTCTGCCTCCTGACGTTGTGCCTCCTGTTGAACTTGCTGTTGGACTTTCATCATGGCGTAAAACATCTGAAACATCTGCTGCTCGTCCATTGCTTGCCCAGGTGGGAAGACAGGCATCTGTGGAGTGAACTGCGGCGTAGGTGGGATGTCGTCGCGCCTGAACCTTGAGTTATGCTGCTCAGCTTGTCCACTTTGAGAGGATTGCCCTCTGTTCTCTGGTGTAACTCCATCTCCATAGGTAAACACAGCGTCTTGTGGTGTACTCAAAGGAATCTCATCTCCAATTCTTTGATCTATCTTTCTGCATCCAAAATTAACTTTATGAAAACGTCCAGTAGAATCAAAGCAGGATGCAAATCAAGTACTTAATTCGAATTCGATTTAGAGTTCAAAAATAATTCAACCGATGGATGAGATCCTATAACTTATCCTATCTTTTTACAAGTTTGTTCGGTCCCTAAGTTGAAACCAAACAATTTTGTTGTAGGACCTGCATGGGCCACCACAAAATCTATGTCACGCCCCAGTCCCAAAATACCAAGGGACTAGACACGTGGTAATGGCCAGCAGCACGCACCAATGGACTACCCAATTTAATGGATCCATCGGGGCATACTTAAGCTGTAATATAGGTCTACAACAACAAGTCAAAACTAATCTCATCCACACACAAATAATAAGAACAACAGCAAATAAGGAAAGTACATCAATGTCCAGTCTCAACAAAGTATGTCGGGGAACAACCCGATAAAAGTCTAAAATACTGGTTCATCAAACCAGAACAAAGGAGTCCAAAATAAAGTATCTGATGAGTACAAATAACATAAACTCAAGAAAAGTCTTCAGCCATCACCTCTGCTTCTAAGTTTGGTTCAGCTTCAGCAACAGCTTCTGGTATAGCTTCAGCTCCGGTCCCGTAAACCTCGGGATAATGCTCTTCTGCTAAACCTGGGGACATCATCCAGATCCAGGTCCTCAGGGGACATAGCAAGGTACAAATAATATAAGCCAAAATAATGCAGTAGAATAGTAAATAAAATAAGCAGGGTAACTACATAACCATCTATGTAAAAATGCAACTGAGAGCATTACTAGTACTCAGGCTGAGACTGCTACAAGCTCTGTGTCGGGGAGCCGGTAGCAGTAATAACAAGTAATGGGTCTAGCTCTGCTCGAGAGTCTACAACCTCACAATAGTAGTAGATATATATAGAACAGCCTGTAGCCTGTGTGTATCTCCCCACCCAATGTAACCACACGTCTCATGTCCATAACGTCTCATGTCCATGTCACGTGAGATCAGAGCTAATGCAACAAGTCATAATCTAAGAATATAATGTCTATGTCCATCCTGTATCCTACATAAAATTACCTTGAATATCTCAGGAAGATTCTGTCATATGTATGGTGTCAAGTGTCCTAGGTTATAATGTACTTGATACAACAAGTACGAGAATGCAAAGGGTCCCGATTGTCCATCTCTAAATGACATACCCAATTTCGCGTACGGGGTTGGCACCCGACTATTAATCGGACGCTAAGTAGGTCATACGGTCCTAGGTTTAAGCATAATCAACAATGTAAATAAGCAAGAAAATAAATATCAAAACTACATAATTTGGCAAGATACACTTGCCTGTGTTGACTCAAAATGAGATAGCAGTCCTGTACATTATATCCCTTTATAAACTCAAAATGATAAAGACCTTCAGGCTGGAGGATAGCTTTGCCACGGAGCTGCATTTGTGTATGAAGAGTTGCAAGCTCCGGTCTTTAAAATGCTTCAAGGGCGCGGTGAAGGTGCGCTAACAGCTGGACTGGATCGGGAAGACGACTTCGGCTCCTCGCTCGGTTTGCCTTGGTGCGGAGAACCTGTTTCAACGAGGGTCAGCATATCGAAACATGCTGGTGAAGGCGAGCTAGCCGAACTATACCAATCAACACGTTGTTTTAATGAAACATGCATATTTGTGGGTTTCTATCTTGCCTTAGTTCATTTACAAGTAAGCAGCATATAGAATTTACTGAAATGAACGTGCCACCGTTCGGTGAATTTTACCTGCCGTCTGAATTACCTGCACAATACTTACCATGCCTTCCCTGAAACGAAGACACAAGTTAGTATGCAACTGTTTTAAATATACATAGAGATCACTGGCGTGGTGCCACGAGGGACAGGTTATAGTCTCAAGGCAAAGTAACGTGCAACGCGGGTGGCGAGCCCCGCTGCATAACACTTGCCGGGTAACATACGACTATACATACGTTCCATCCGGATCGGATCGGTCCCAGCGCCCCGGTGACCGTCCGCGGAACTCATAACATACCTTGTGCACAAGTTGTCGGTGATCAAACAGCACTCATAGAATTTGTTCCATAGCATAACGGTTTTGCATAGTCATCCTGACAGTTTATTTCATAACAAGCATATATTTCCATACTTAGCACGATTCATAGAACAGTTATAAACGAACTAGCATACAGGATGATAACCGTTCATAAGTTTAGTTGACAAGCAGTATTCCCAAGTCTATTCCCTTTTTATCTTGATTTCTTTTATTATTATTTGGTATCGTTTGATCGGGACAAAGGAGTGAAGCTTGGAAGCAGGGCTAGCTAATCGGGTTGGTAGCCACTCACTTAGATTTTGGAAGGGAGAAGGAAAGAGGCGCTTCACGACTCCGCTCGTAAGCCGCCTACTGCTCGTTCACCTGCACACGAACAGCTCGATTAATATTTCTTCTTCTCTTTCCAATCTCGAAATAGAAGTGCAAGTCAATGAACGAAAATAATGAAAACCATCGAAACCGTTCAAGGAAAACAAGCAAATCCTAAAACCAACTCAAAGCACGAAAGCAACAAGCGACATCGAAAACCGAGACAATAAAAGATAGCAGCGGAGAGGTCCCTCCTGACTCTGTTGCTAAGCCGATCCTTGGGGCACAGTCCACTGAATATGGGAATCGATTCCGAAGAAACAAATCCATAACGAGGACGAGTTATTAATTCAATCTATCCCGATCGAACGATACCGTCTTGTGTTTCTTAGCCGCGCTCCTCGAATAGGAGGAATGGGGCGCTACAGTCCGCGGATACGTACTGATTCCGGTGTGCACGCACATCCAAATCAGCTTCTACAAAATCTCACACGTCCGTATCAACGACGCGCACGTATCGGTGAAGACCGCACGTGACCAAGTCGTCCCATTTGCCGGGGCGTACTCAATTTTGGGGTGAAACATGGCGTTGGTTTTTCCTGTTTTTGGATCGCGGTTCGCGATCACCACAGGTCGCGATGCACCGAACGGTTTACACGGACACCGAGGGGGTCATTCAGGCTATGCGTCACAACTGACGGAAACAAAAACAGAGATACGAGGAAAAAGTTACGAGTACCTGAACAGGGCTTAAAATCCAATTTCACACGTGTCCGAAACGTGTATTCTGAATCCTGGACGCTGTGTCCAAGCCGTGTCCGGGTTCTAGAATGCCGCTGTCTCCGGGTCAGCCGTGTCCGGGCTAGGGCAGAGGGTCGTTGAAGCTGCGCGGGACTGGGCGAAGGTCGGCAAGGCTCGAGACTGCCGAGGACGGCTCAGGCGTCTGGCCGGGGCTGCACGTCTCGGAGTCGTCAGTTCTCGGGTCTAGCGGCTGCGGACGGCTCAGGCGAAGCGAGAGGGGCAGCTGCTGGGGTAGGCGGAGGACGACGAGGCAGGGACGGACCACTGGCTGGAGGGCAACGGGGCTAGTGGTGCCGGCCGGCGAGGACGGGGAGAAGGGAGGGGCGATCGAGAAACGGGGGCAGTCGAAGCTCTGAGGGGGTTTATATAGAGGTCACGGGAGGAGGTCAGCCGCCGGGGGTTGAGGGAGGTGAAGGGGAAGCGGCTCGGGCGTTGGCGGAGGGGAACCGTCAGGTCGCCGGCGGCCACGGCGGCGGTGGTAATGGCCGCCGAAAAGAGAATCGTCGGAAAGAAGAAGGGTTTGGGGGTTAGGGATTTCACCGGTCGGGTCGGGTCGGGTTCTGGCGGGTCGGGTCTGACCCGGATCCGACCCGCTAGCTGAGCGGTCCGGTTCGGGTAGACCGGCTGGTCCGGTCCGGTCCAAGCTTTGGGTTTGGTTTGGTTTTATCTTATTGGTTTAATTACTTTAGTTAAATTAATCAATAGTTTTTAATGCTTTAAAAATTCATCCGGGATCCAATAAATTCCCGGAAAATTACCCCATGACCAGTTTTTAATTTTACACTATAAAATATAATTTTTATCACATTTAAATATTATTTAATATCATTAAAAAATTTCATTTTAAATCTGATGACCTTAGTTTATTTGTTTAAAAATACAGAAAAATGCTAATTAAATTCAGAAAAATTAATTTCTAAAATTCTAAAATTTTCAGGTGTTTACAATCCGCGTAATACAGTATTTCCAGGCTGCTTCAGCGTAAAAGGGTTGTTACATCGCCACTTTGGCGTAAAACCTACTCGCTTTTAATGCGGTGGAAAGTTGTACGGAGAACGCTTCGTATTCCTCGAATGAATCTGTCAGATCATGCAGTGAACCTGACTCCTGACAACGAGTACTGCACAGCTATCCAGACGACGGCTGTAATGATGGTGCGACACACAGACCCAAACCATCGTTTAGTGATATTTCCCTGATACAAAGCGCTTTTATGCATATAAGGAATACGCTGCCTAGTTTTATACAGGCAGATGTGAGCTTTTACGCTCAACAGAAGACAAAACAAACTGTCACATCAAAAGCTGCTCTTCGTACAGAGCTCTAGGCACGTCTCTGCATTTAATGCGCAGAATGGGGGCAGATCTCTGCATTTAATGCATGAGATTTGGTTATATCTCCAAAGACTGGGCAAGCCATAATTACGGCTAATACGTCCACATCATCACCTCTGCACATTACGCCATCAGGCTATTTTCAGCTATAGGAGCACGCTGTACGCTATCTCCTTGAAATACCCTACCGGGCTATTTTCAGCTATAAGGAGTACATCGTATGCTATCTCCTCGGAATACGTCAACTCAGGCTATATTTGTATTTGTGCGTGATAAGGCTATTTGGTCCAGAATACGCTCAAGGCCTCAGTCAAGAAAGGAGGATTAGCTATCTTTTACGCTAGCTACCTATCCATGCAACATCAGGCTTCTACACCTACAAGGCTTTTACGCCTACAAGGCTTCTACGCCTATTTGGCTTCTATGCCGACTCGACAACCACTTGGCTTATACGCCAATCTGACAACTATTTGGCTTCTACGCCATGGTGACAGTTATTGGCTTTTACGCCAACCTTTTCTACGCAAGGGGCAGTTACCTACGTGGCTGGCATGCCGTGATCTTCGCAGCAGTTATACGCATGATCTCTTAATGGGACACGCGTCACACGCTTATTCAGAAGATCATCTATACGTGGGTAGCAGTTATTATAACCGCCGCGTAAAAAGTGCCACACTCTCCACTGTCCGGCTTTTACGCCGACTGGACGGTTACTGTCACTAAAACCCTATAAATAGAGACCTCTATTGACAGAGGTCGGAGGTCGGAGGTCAGAGGTCGGAAGAAGGTCGCAAATTCCAGAGTTGAAGAATTAAGGTCGAAAATTTGGAGAATAGTAGTCAGAGGGTCGAAGCACAGACAGAGAGCAGTGGTCAATAATTTTGGCATCGAGCATCCACTCCTTCTTGCAATCCTTGAAGCTTCTTCGTCTTCTACAGCACTTCTTCATCATCGTGTGGTCCAAGGAACAAAGTGATCGACTGCAGATCAGACTCCTATAGCAATATTTACCCAGATTAAATTTTGTACTTAACATCCTCGCATAGGATTAATAGTACTTCTTGTTTGTAAACCTAAGAAAGGGTTTTGTATAAACCTAATTTTATTTCTTTCGTTTATTATCAAACAATAATCCTCACATGTCTCAACGGTTGAAAATCCCTGGTGGCATCTAGTGACAATACCTATATTACCAAAATGGCATGTACAAGAGTAGAACGTGGAATGTAAGAGCATCCATAACGAGACTTTAGTCAATTTTTTTAATACTTGAAGGTTGTCTGTACTTAAAAATTGCTAGAAAGCTACGAGATGTTCTATATTTGAAACTTATCCTAACTCCTCTATATTAATTGATGGACCTACCAAAAGTAATCAAATATGAAAAAAAAAATAAAGAGAAAAAAAAGAGAAAAAATATTATCAAATATGGAAGAAAAATAAAGAAAAAAAAGATGGAGAAAAAGAGAGAGATTAATTTGGACTGTTTATTTGGAGTGTACTTGTGTGCCAATATCACGGGGACATTCTAAAAGTAATAAGTTATAATTTTTTTAATAATTTGAAGTATGTGTTTGGAGTGTCCCCACTGTGAAGAAATTATTGGGTGGTCCGGACTCACCACCTAGCTATGGTGAATGGTGAGTCCGGCCACTAATTTTTTGACACTTGGCATAACATTTGCTATTAAAAATTTCAAAAAATATAAAAATATATAAAATATATACAAATTTACTTGCAATAAAATTAAAAATGTAAAAAAAAAAAATTCCAAAAACATTAAAAAAACTAACCTAGAAAATAGGAGAAATGTAGTGATATAGTAGATTATGCCAAGTGTCAAGAAATTAGTGGTCGGACTAGCCGGATGGTGACCAACGAATAATTTTTGAGAAAATTTGAGTTGCATTCAATTTTATTTATCATAACTCAATATGCACCCCACTGTTTTACCATAATGTACAATACCCCACACTTCCGTCAAAATTTAACGATCAATTTCGTTGAACGTTAATTTTTGACCGAAATATCCCTAGCAAATTATCATTATTATCAGTTCCCCTCCTCAGCATGAAAAGAAAAAAAAAATTCGGTCAAAAATTAACGATCAAAAAAATTAACCGTTAGTTTTTAACAAAATAAAAGCGACTATACATTATGTTACAATAGTGAAGTGCATCTTAAATTATGATAAATAAAATGGTATCTAATTCAAATTTTCTCTTAATTTTTTCCGTGGATGCTCTTACCTGGCCAGAATTACCTTTGCATTAGTCAAACCACAACGGTCAAGAATGTAAGTTTGAATTAATATTTTATTTTACAGTGATGATGGTGATCGTGCATTCAAATTCATGGATGGAGAGGAAGTGGGAATCTACAGTGTAATATGCTCTCGGCGTGCGAATATGCATGCAAAATATATTCATTAAATACAAGGCTCAAACCTCCACAAAACCGACCTATCTCTGCACCTTTTCCATTTTTTTTTCTCGTATTTTATAAAGACACAATTTTATTAATTAACAAAAAAATAAATTAATACAACTTAAATATTCATGCTCTATTAGAGCATCTCCAACCCTATTATTTTATTTTTTGATTCCTATGTGACATAAGACAAAAAATAATATTTTTTTATGTGGCAAGATTATATTCACACACGACAATGAGTTAGAAAAGTATTCACATACGACAATGAGATAGAAAAGTGTTCTCAAATAAGAAAATATTGAAAAAAATAATAAAACTATTTTTTTTTCAACTTTCAAGAAAACTTTTCTATTTATTTTTTTATAAATATTTTTATTCATAATTGATGATGTGAAATAAAGTCATTGTGAAATCCATTGTCTAAATCTAGACAACCAACTTCACATTATCTTTGTCATGTTATTACCATATCAACTTCACAACCAACTTCATATTTATATTAGAAATTTTTTTTTTTGAAATAATAAATTATAAATAGTATGTGATAACTATTTTTTCCAAAACCATAACAACATTGTTGATGCTCTTAAAGCAAAATGGAGGAACTATATTTTTAATTGAGATTCTGTACTTTAAGTATAAATAAAATATTTTATTTTGATAAACATTATCCATATATAATTAGGAAATTCTAACTAGAAAAGAGGGGATAATAAAATATTCTTTGTTAGTACGTGTTATATATAATGGTTTGGGCTATGTCTTTAGCATGTAGTTGACGGGAACAACCACATCCTAACGTTAATTTTGGGCTTACTACTATTATTCCTTGCGGATTAACTTATTGACGAAAATCTTCTTGTAAGTTTGGTAAATTTTAACCGAATTCGAATGACTCTTGTGATTACCAAGAAAAGATATAAAAATTCGGCTGGGTGGCAGAAGGTTAGTGGATCGAATCACGGAGGCGTATTATTTCTTTCATTTATAAATGTAGAAGTTTAAAGACAGTGGATCTAAAAACATACAATACAGTGTGCACAAAAGTCACGAACATTACGTCTGATTCCGTACGTTATGTCCGAAAGTAAATTTTTTTTTTTTTTTTGGTAAATTTTAACCGAATTCGAATGACTCTTTAGAGTACCGAGAAAAGATATAAAATTTCGACTGGATAGCAGAAGGTTAGTGGATCGAACCACGGAGGCGTATTATTTCTTTCATTTATAAATGGTAGAAGTTGAAAGACAGTGGATCTAAAAACATACAATACAGTGTGCACAAAAGTTTCGAACATTACGTCGGATTTCGTACGTTATGTCCGAAAGTAAAAAAAAAAAAAAAAAATTGGTAAATTTTCTATCCTAAATACTTTTTTTTTTCTTAATACTGAACTGGTTAGCGAATTTTTTATTAATAAACTAACCAACTAATTATTACAACCACCTGATAGAATACAGGTTTCTCCAAAACTAATCATCACAGTACGAAATATTGTACATTAGAAAATATAACATCTTCTCATTAATTCTAAGGCTGCTTAGCTTGCATTGTAAATTTAATTAGAATGTTTGGTTGGACAATACAAAATTTGATGTAATGTAATGATAATTAAAAGTTTGATTATGTTACATAATTTTATTTTAAAATCAACTACATCATAAAACTCATATAATCGTAATTTTATTATGACATATAAAACTTACAAGCTTACATAATTTTAATCTTAATTTGTTCTTGGGGTTGTGACATGTTGGTTATGATGGGAGGCTCCTGTGAGGATGGTCATGGTTCAAATTTCTCTTTGGGAACTTAGTTCATAATCCGGTGGAAATAACATATTAGTAAAAATACATAAAAAATTAATTATATTTATTTTATATTTTAATATTTTTAACTTTATTATTTTTTTATATCTTTGGTCTATTTTTTTTTCTTTCTATTCGTTGTAATTTTTTTATAAAAATTTAAATATATATTTTTGTTTTATAGAAAATTTTAATTTTTAAATATAATTTTAATTTAATTTAATTTTATTACATTACGAACTCAATTGCATTACGTGCTAAAAAAACATTTAATTACAATTCATTTTTTTTACCAAAAATAGTAACATTTTGTAATTCAGTTATATTATAAACTCAATTCTATTACGATATTAAAATTATATAACCGTGAACCAAATGCAACCTAAATATCTCTTATTTATCTATATACTTTTGATCATAAAGGACTAATTAGAGTTTAGACCCTGGATTTTATACCAGTTTAGAGTTTGAGTCTTGACTTGTCCAATTGAAAAGTTTAGACCCTGAATTTTCATTATTTGGTTTAATTTTTTCATTTTATCCTTCTTAGTCTATATATGAAGGTTTTATTATGAAGTATGAGAGGGAGGGTAAAATGAAAAAAATAAACCAAATAATAAAAACTCAGGGTCTAAATTCTCCAATTGTACAAGTCAGAACTCAAACTCTAAAGCTGGTATAAAATTCAGGATCTAAACTCTAATTAGCCCAATCATAAACTATATAGAAAATTTGTTCCAAACAAAATTGGCTAAAAAATAAGAAGTTTTGAAAGATTTGAAACCAAAAAACATTCAGCCAGAGAGACTGATGAAAATTGAACATATTTTTAATATATATATATATATATATATATATATATATATATATATATATACAAATAATTTGTATATTAACTAATAGATTTTGTATATATTTATTTGTATATATTAATTTCTATATTAATTAATATGGATAATAACAAAAATCTATTTGTAAATATACAAATTAATATTTTAACTAATAGAAATTGTTATTATCTACATTTGTAAAGATAATAATAAATTAACTAATAGATTAAATCAAACTAATAAAATAATCAAACTAAAATATTAAACCAAACCAAATGAAAACAAATAAATCAAACCAAATAAAATCAAACAAAAAAACTCAAAAAAAAAAATCAGGAATTCTATTTCCGCCAGAGACACTGGAGGTCCAGAGACACGGTCGGAAACATGTTCAATTTTTGCCATTCTCTCTAGCGAAATGTTTCTCCGTTTCAATAATTTCCAAACTTTTTTATTTTTAGCCAATTTTGTTAAAAAAATTATCGTTGGAACAAATTTTCTAGAAACTGTACCTTGTCACAACCAAACTGTCCTCTTAAGTAGTTGAATCTTGTCCATCTGAAGTCCAATTTGTAAACTAAGAAGCTTCACTTTTGATCTTTTCAGAAATTAGCCAAAGAAATTATATTGAAATAAATATATCTAACATTAATACACTTTGTTATTAATTTTTTTGTCATTCCTTTCTTTCCATACTATCAACAGAAAATATTTCCATGAAGAAGGTGATGAATTAATATTCCATGCTATCTTGAAAGCATTTCCATATAGGGGAAACAAAATTATCTTATATGAAAATGTAATATGCAATCCATGAAGTGTTTAGGTGCTCAAATGTAAAAGAAAAAAACTAACGTAGAAGTGAAGGTGGTGGCATAGGCTAAGGCCATCTCCATTAAGCTTTCTATCTTCCATATTTTTATGGTTTATATTTTTTTTAAGAAAAAAAATCCTCCAAATAGTTGTTTCTATTTCAATTTCTATCCTACATAAATTTGATGTAGGATGAAGAATTTTTTTACCTAGAAACGCTCACAAAAAATTTTCATCTCTCATAAAATTTACTATTGGATCATACTTCAAAACTAAATCATTAAATGGTTACCACATATATATATATATATACGAGTAAACGGGATATGAGCCATAATGCTTATATTCCTACAGGAGCTATGCACATGTGGACCAATATGAATAGACTCCTACATCTCATGTGCACTAGTACACTATATTCCTATTGGTCCACATGTGCATGACTCATGCAGGAATATGAGCACTATGGCTCATATCCTGTTTACCCTATATATATATATATATATATATATATATATATATATATATATATATATAACAAAAATTCATATATAAACCTGCAAAACCGAGCCCTTACAAAATGGTACAGCCCGACCAGAACCCAAAAATCCAAAACCAAAAAATCTAAAGCTAATCAGCCACTAATGGACTGCTAACAGTCAGTTAGTAATAGCTGGCTTCTAACAGTCAGTTAGTAATAGCGAACTTAACTGTCTCCTTATGACGGTTAACCTCAAAAATCAGTTGCTCCTCGTATAAGCATACCCCTCATAGCTGTGCTTATTCATATTCTTCCATAGAACCCACACCACTGCAGCAACCACTATCCTCGCCTCTCCAGGCCTCGGGAGACTCTACCACAGCTGAATTCTGTCCGCGAGCACTCTCCTAGTCGGCTCCAACCCCCAAAGGATTCTGACGTGGTCCCAGACCTCTTTGGCTCCCTTCCCCTCTGAGAGAAGATGAGATACAGATTCCTCCGCACCCTCCACACATCAATGACAACGAGAAACAATCATAATACCAATTCGTTTAAGAACTTCGTCTGTAGGAATCTTACCTCGGAGAGCTCTCCATAAGAGGATTACACATTTACATGGCAGCGCCTCCGTCCAAAGATCCCCATATAATGGCTCCTCTGTACGCCTAGTCCGGCAACCCTCCCAGACCGAGCTCAACGAGAAAGCCCCAGAGCCATTGGGAGTCCAAACAAGCTGGTCATCCACATATGTTAAACCCCCCACCCTAGCCCTGACCCCCTCCGCAGTCGCTGCACAAACAACGAAGTAATTGACTATAAATTCCGTCCCCCACCCTCCTGCCATACCTGTCGTACACACGTCGGAGACGCACCTGAAATCAGAAGGAACAACGGACCATCTCCAACCCAGTTCTCACGCAGGATGTCACACGAGCCACACCCCACCTTCATCTGAATGTGCCTCTCCCATCTCTCTCCCTTCAAGAAGACGTCTCCACACCTGCGAAGCTTTACTGTTAGCTATTGCCGTCATCGGGTGGCACCGTTTAAAGTACCTTCCCTTCAGAAAATGGCTCCACAGAGTCCCTTGCTTTCTCAGTTTCCACCAAAGCTTCATTGAGAATGCATCGATGACCTCCTTGATGCCACGAATTCCCAGACCCCCCTCGTCAGTCTTCTTAGCTATACTCCTCCAGCTGGCCCAAACCCTTTTTTCCTGGCCATTCTTATTCCCCCAGAAAAAACTAACGAACATTTTTTCGATAGTCTTCACGACCAAACCTGGTAGGTTACAAGCCGTTAGAGTGTAAATAACAATCGAGCACAACACATGTTTGAGAAGCACAAGATTACCTCCCGGAGAAAGGATGTTGTTATACCAGCCCTCTATTCTCCCCTTGATCTTCGCGATAAGCGGGCCGAACAACTCCGACTTCCTTCTGCCGTAGGCCAGAGGATACCCCAGGGATAAGAAATGAGGGGAGTCCACCGAGAATCCAGTCACCGAATACAAAATGCCTCACCGCTCTTTATTGCAGGTGTGGTGCACGCAAATCTGACATTTCTGCCCGTTGATCCTATGGCCAGAAGCCCTTTCATATCTCCGGATAACCCCGACCATCTCCTCAATCGAAGCAATCTCTCCAGAAGCGAAGAGCAAAACTTCATTTGCGTAGGCCAGGTGAGTCACCAATGGTCAGCCACCGGTGGTAAAATACCTGCAAAACCTCGGCACATTCCCCAACCTGTTCAGACTGCGATTCAACGCCTCCGCCGCGATGATGAAGAGGGAAGGAGAGAGGGCCCCCCTTGTCTAATCCCCCTCTGAGAACGAAAAAAGTCGGAGGCCACCCCGTTCACTACCGACGTAAACCATCAATTGGATATCGCTCTCCATATGATGTCAATCCACCGCTCCGAGAAAACAAAAGCCCTAAGCACCCATCTCAGGAAATTCCAATCTACTCGGTCATAGGCCTTTTCCATGTCAAGCTTGATAGCCACGTTCCCACCCTTCTTATTGTTACCCATATAGCTAACCAATTCCTGCGCCAGAAGAATATTGTCCACGATCTCACGTCCACGAACGAAGACGCTCAGCTCTGCCGATATGATCCTGGGGAGGACTCCCACCATTCTATTAGCAATGATTTTAGAGATAACTTTGTTTAAGAAATTACACATACTAAGAGGCCAAAAATTCGTAAAGCTAGCAGGGTTCGACTTCTTCGGGACTAATACTAGAAGAGTACTAGCTACCGCCCTCGGAAGCCCGAGTCCTTGGAAGAAAGCAACCATTGCCTCCAAGACGTCCGCTCCAACAATATCCCAACAAGCACGAAAGAAGACAGTCGAGAAACCGTCAGGACCTGATGCGCTCTCAGCCCTCATCATGAATACCGTCGACTTGACCTCCTCAATAAATGGCTCAATAAGAATCTCCTCATTTTCCTCCTCAGAAATCAGGTAAGGGATATTGCCCAAGTTATCGTCATCCTTTTACACATCCTCTTTAGTTAGCATATTCGCGAAGAAATCGAACGCTGATTGCTGGATCTCCTCTTGCCCAGTAACAACCTGACCATCTCTATCCATGATGTGATGAATATGTAGCTGTTGTCGTCTACTACGTACACAACCATGAAAATATTTGGTGTTTTTATCCTCTTCTAGATCCCATCTTACTGGACCTTTTTGTCTCCAAAACTCCTCCGTAGCAATGCACCTCTTCAGCCTGGCACGAGCCTAGAAAATGTCCGCTTTGGAGCCTCCTCTACCGTCGGGACCCGCATCCATCTCAGCCCTCAGAACTACATCCTCCGTCTTCCTGACCTCCTGGAATATATCCCCAAACGCCAGTCGGCTCCAGCTCCCCAATACTCACCTGACGGCCTTAAGCCGAAGAGAGACCCGAGTGGGTGGGTTATCATGGAAGACAGACCCCCACGCTCCAACAACCGTGCACACGAAATCCGGGTGACCAGTCCACAAAGACATAAATCTGAACAGTTTCTTCATCAACGACTTGGAGACCCTGATGTCGACTAGCTGTTATAGTTGGTTTCAAAATTTATTTTTAATAATTATTATTTTTATTTGAAAATACAAGTTTTACGAGAAAATTGTTTTTCAAGAAAAAATATATTATTTCAACAATGTAATTTCTCGGGTTCCCAAAATTTTAATAATAATAATATTATTTTTACATAAATCTTTATATTTTATTGAAGTGATAGTGTTGTGCCTTGTCATGTATAAATTAGGTTTTAATTAGTGCAAAAGATTAAGTTTTATTAGGGTATGAATAAGTTTAATTGAAAACCTATTTTATCTTTATTTAGAAAAGACCAAAATACCATTTTGCTTAATCCTTAGCTTCTTTAAGAAGCCGGAGGGGGGGGGGGGGGGGGGGGGGGGGGGGTTGCAAATAAGGGGGTCCAATCCCCTTTGTTTTGCTTCCTTTCATCTTGAAATATCTTGTAAAAGATAAGAAGGTTGATTATTATATATATAAGAATTGAATTTATATATATACATGTAAGCTTTCTTCTTTACATAACCCATTTTACTTCTTAGCTTCTAACTTTTTACTATACACCATCTCATACCTCCTTCCAAACCATCTTTTAACCCCTCTATAATTTATAAACCCTATAAAATTAAGGCAAATCCTCCATTTCTATACACAAATCCCATTTTATGTATTTTTTTCATATTGTTCATGGTTTATTCTATTAATTCAAAGGTAAAGTTTTTATTCTAGATAAATTGTGAGAATAATATATGTGTTTTAAAATATGATTTTAAGAGTTTTTCTTTAAGGTGACACACCCATATAAGGCTTGGACATGATTTAGAATTAGAAAACGTAGTGCTGAATTCGTTCCTACGACGCAGTATTTTTCCAGGTCAGTTTTCATCTACTAAACGCTGTCAAAATTTATTTTTGTTTAAACGAAAATTGAAGAGAATTCAATAAGCTTTCCAACGGTGTATAATATGATAGATTTTGAATCATATAAATGGAATTATGGGTCGTGCAACAGAGGTGTAGAATCCTAAAATCAAAATCTGTAACCTATGTGCACATTTTTGTGTATGCCAGTTTTGACCTAATAAAATTATTCAAAACCAGGATATATCTGAACAAAAATCGAAGAGGATTCAATAATATTTCCAACCGTATATGATACGATAGCATTCAGGTGTATTTAATAGGAGATATTGGCCGTGCACCATTGACGTACAATTTTGAAAACAAAATCTGGGATATTTTATACCATATTTCGTAGACCAGTTTTGACCTATTAAACATTGTCAAAATTTGATTATGTCTAAACAAAATTCGAAGAGGATTCGATAATATTCCCAACGGTATATTTTGATGGTATTTGAATTCATATAATAGGAGTTATTCTCTGTACAAAGTAGGGTATATATGTTAGAATTTTTGTAAAATTTGATTTTGTGCTTTTATGCATTTACTATCTATCCTATTAACTGCGTGCGTACGATGTAGAGTTGTTTCACTGAAGGGGCTTTGACCCATGTCAATTCTACGGAAAGTTGCTCCGGATCAAATATATTACTGTGTTTGGAGCTCGAAATACAAATGAGACTATGTCCTAAAGTCTAAGGATTTCGGAAGTAGCTTAATTTCGAAGCTTAAACGCCGTGGTATCATACGAAAACCTAAACCTAGATAACTTTACATCGACTGGAGATAGCGTAACGATAATTCTAGGAATACTTAGAGGCTAACTATCTAAGTTCGGATTCATACAGACATGGACTTGTAAACGGGTAAGCGATCTGATTATCAAATATTGTTTCCTTGGTTATGAAATACCATGTTAACTGTATTCTCGTATTACATGAGATTAACATGTATAGAGAATTTATTTGGTGTTATTCTAATAGTTGGAAGCATTCTTACAAGTGATACCTGTATTCCAGAAATATAAATCAATATGTATACTTGAGCCGGAAAACAAAGTTTTAACTATTAGAATGAACTTAAGATTGATTGTGATTGTAGAATAGAGCATTGGGAAGGGGAGAACAGTTTGGATGACATCGTATAAAATCTGGACAATATAGTTAAACAAAACTGCTCAGTACCTGTAGCTCCTTCGCAAGGCCTTGCGTTGAGAGTAGGTGAATGCTTAGATTACCTACTGTAAATTCCTTGAATTTTTAAAATTATTAAAACTTGGATTTTTCCCAATTTTCTGGAATTTCCTGGGAATTTTCTGTAATTAAAATCAAGGTTTTAATTATTAAATAAATTTTAATGCTTAATAAATAATATTAAAATATTATAAAAATAATATTTTTGCGTGTAAAATGAAAAAGTGGACTTAGGGTAATTTTTCTGGATTATTTGGGCATCAGATCTATTTTTAAATGCCTAAAAATCTTTTAATTAATTAATTATTTAATTAACTGTTTTTTTAATAATTATACTTATTATTATTATTATTATTATTATATTTTATTTTTCCTTGGACCGGCCCAGCAGCCAGCCCAACCCATTTCAACCGGGTCGGGTCGGGTCTGCCCGAACCCGACCCGTCCGCCTCCGACCCGCTACCTCACCCCCCTTCCCCCACGACCCGGCTGCCGAATTTTCCGCCGCCCCGGCCGGCCACGCGGCGCCCGCCGCGCCACGACCTCCCCGCGTCCTCCGCGGCCGGCCACGCCACGATCCCCCTCCCCTCCGCCTTGGCCGGCTTCCTCCCTCCTATAAAAGCCCTCTTCTTCTTCTTCCTCCCTCACTTCCACCCTAACTCCGGCCACCACTCGCCACCGTTCCGCCGCCTCCCAGCTCCGCCGGCGACGCCACTCCCCGTCGACCTCCTCGCCAGCGTCACCATCTCCTCCCCTCTTCTCTTCCCTCCGCCTCTGCCCTCCGGCGCCCCAACAGTCCCCGCTCGGTCCAGCCACCCCCCTCGTCGTGCCTCCGCCGCGCCTCCGCTCGACCTCACCGTGCAGCGCCGCCGTCCAGAACCCCGACCCCGAGCAGCCCTAGCCCCGGACGGCCTCCCCCGCCGGCCGGCCATCGCCTGAGTCCGGAACCCTAACCTTAGATTTCCCTGTGTCCGACACGAGTCGGACACGTGTCGGACACGGTTCGACCTCCGGTTTTCGGGTCCCTTCAGGTGCGTGTAACTTTATGTTCGTAGCTCCGTTTTTGATTTCGCAAATTGCGTTGTGAAGCCTGTATGACCCTCTCGGTGCCCAGACAAACCGCTCGGGGCATCGCGTCATGTGGTGATCGCACACCGCGATCCAAAAACAGAAAAAACCAGACCCTATTTCACCCCGGAACTGAGTACGCCCCGCCAAACGGGACAACTTGGTCGCGTACGGTCTTCACAGATACGTGCGCATCGTCGATACGGACGTGTGAGATTTCGCGGAAGCTGATTCGGGTGTGCGTGCACACCGGAATCAACGCGTATTCGCGGACATCGTCCCGTATCCGACTTTTCTGCAATTTGCCCTAACTTTTTGTACACTCGTCGGATCGAGACAAAACCTTTGCCATCGGACTCGTAGCGATACGCTGGTCCTGTGGGTCAAGTTTGGTTCGATTCTGAGAACGTTGACGAAATCGCGTGTAGTGGGCCCCACAGGCCCCGCTCGACGGGCGATTTTGTGATCGGCTCATCGGAATCCAATTCTGGAAGTTCTGTTGGGTTCGTATCAGCGTTTCTGACCTGTTGACACTAAATTTGGTAAATTTGGAGACCGTTGACCCGGACACATTTTTCGGTGCAAAGCGGGCCCACCGGCGGACCCCGTTTTGACCCGAAACTGCCGTTTTTGCCCTTGTCTCCAAATTGGACCCAAGGACAGGCATTTTTAGCTATTTGACATCTTCTGAGCGTGATGGTAATGTCTATTTCAGCTTTTGGACTCATCTCTGGAAATTTTTCTCGAGTACAATTAATTGGATCCAAACAACAGGCAAGTACCTGCACTTCAAGTTAAATCTTTATATTGTGATAATTAATTCCCTGCTTTACTAGTACCCTTGATGATTACACCTAGTGTTAGGAATACTGGATTCATGTCTTGAATATTGGAGTTCATGTCTTGTTTTTCATGTCGGGTGGGAGAATACTAGAAGGCATGTAGTTTACCCTTCCCCATGTCATGTTTAATAGCTGTTGGTACGCGACTTGTCACGCCCCAGTCCCAAAATACGTAGGACTAGGACACGTAAGCATGCCAGCCGCATGGATATGGCAACTCCAATATATAGAAACCAAATCCACACGTACGCTGTAATATGAATATCAAATCCACAACTAGTATAACTGTAATACAAGTCACAGGGTAAAATCTAAATCTCATCCACCAAAATCATATAGAAATAAATAAACAGTATCTATGAAACTAGATCTCAATAAGAAGTATTTAAGGATGATAGTTGGATGAAAACAAATCCACTACCAACTCAAATATAAGAACAAATACAAAATGAGTACAATACAATCAAGCCCATTATAAGTATACCAGCTATCGATCACGGCTCGAAGAGAAGACATCCACATAGCATCTATGACCATCCAAATCCGCGCTCCTGCAAATACTCAAGAACAGGTACACCTGGCAGCGGACCAGGTCCTCAGAGGGATATAACAAGATACTTAAACATATGCCAATAAAGTACTAAAAATAAACATCCAATGGAGTCGCCTAACCATCTATGTGAATGCAGTTTGAGAACAACTTTCGAACAAGTGGGCTATCTGGCCATAAATAGGATTGGCATGGTTCTCTTGGAGATCCAGGGGCCTACAAAGGCACGACGACTTTCGAACGCCGGAGACCCGCCAAGTAGTATAGGGGTCATCATGACCGCGCATCTCCGACGGAGCGTACGGGTTACACAAGAAAAGTGCAAAGGAGCCCAAATGCCTTACTTGTTGTTCTCCCCACACCATGCTCTACGCATGTCACATCCATGACACGATAATACCTCTAATAACTGCCAAGTCTACTAGCATGCAAAGTTTCTAACAGCAGTTATTCCTAACGCACGTCCCACACGTACCGATGATCAGTCAATACGTGCGTCCGTGATCTATATGAGACTCACAAATCATTTCAAAATATGTGTCACAGTCAAATGAAACCTAATGGTGCTACATGATGATGGGGTAGTCTCATGAACAAGGTCAATGCAATACATAAATAAAAACATATCGCGACGTCACCGTCGCGAGCATTTTATATAACAATTAAAATATATGAACTAAGGACAGAAAATAAAGATGTATGCAACATATGGAATATAAATAACAGTACAATGGCAAGGTATACTTGCCTGGCAAGAAATCTGTAAAGGTGTACTGTCCAGAAGTCAACGCACATGATCAAAAGCTATGGCCACAGAACAAATATCTCCGGATGCTGAAATAAATATCACCAACGTTTCTAGAATGAGCAAAATAGATAAAAAGCACATCCCTTTCGTCCAATTTGGACGCAGGGGCAAAACGATAATTTCGGGCAAAAGTGGGGTCCACGTGTGGCCCACCTTGCACCGAAAAGCGTGCCAAAGGTAACAGTCTCTAAATGGGAAAAACTATGGGTCAAACAACTCTAAATATCAATACGAACCCAACGGTATGTCCAAATGTGAATTTCGATGGGCCGAACAGAATTTTGTCCAAAAAGTCAACTGTAGGGCCCGCCAATTGGCGATCTGGTCAACCGTCTCAGAAATGCGTAAAAATTGGGTCACAGGACCAGCGCGTTACCACGAGTCCAGTGGCGCAAGTTTCGTCACAATCTGACAAGCGTGCACAAAATACGCGCTAGTTCCACAAAAGTTGCGATATGGGATGTGTCCGCGGATACGGCCTGATTCCGGCGCACTTACGCGTCCGAATCAGTTCTCACAAATTTTCACGTGTCCGGTTATGCTGCGTGCACCATTCGGTACACTTGGCACACGGCGGGGCGGTCCCGTTTGGCGGGGCGCGCTCCGTTTTCCAACTTTTGGAAATCTGGAAAAAGTGGGTGCGTGCAGTTTTGTGACGAATTTAACTATGTCCACAGCGACTAATAGCATAGGGTTATTTTACAGAAATTAAATTAGGTCAGGAATTTTATAGGTATCAAAAAGAATCACCGAATTTGGATCTCTGTGGTGGGAGATACGAACTCGGCAATACGGGTGGTCATTATGGAATTCTGCGATTCCAGAATTGGGTCTGTCCGTCCACTTTGGACGCTATTTTTCACCTAGGGGCACACATTTTCCGAGGTTGGCTATAAAACAAATATTGGAGAGGGTTAAGGGATGATCATACCTATGAAGACGGAACAACGTTTGGTCAAGCGAGTCGACGGAAAATCGCGCCGGAGCGAAGGTGCCTCGAGTGGGAATCTGCAGGGCGCGAGGTCGGAGTCGACGGGATGGTTGGATGGCTTGGGGGGCTTCTCTGGATGCGGTGATGGCTCTAGATGGGAAGAGAAGGGTCTGGAGATTTTAGGTTAGGGTTTTGAGAGAGAATTATATATATATATATTATAATTAAGGAAAGAGAGAGGGTTGGATTGGATCGGGTCCGCTGAAGAATAGGGGCGGGTTCCTGTTGGCGCAGAAGTAAGTCACAGCAACTAATGAGTTTGCTGAAAGGGTCATATAAGTGGGCGGTCCAGCAGCATTTTGCTAAGGAGGGAGTAGCACAAAGTTGCTGAAGCAAAGTTCCTAAGGAACTTTAAGTATAATAAGTAGATTATTATTATTATTATTATTATTATTATTATTATCTTTTCTTTTCTTTATAAAATATATATACATATATATATTTGTATATATATATATATATATATATATATATATATATATATATATATATATATTCACACATAAGAAAAATTTATATGTTAGGGTATTGCACATCGTTAGGCTAGCAACAGCTCAAGGGGTCTCCTACATGGAATAAATTCCTAAAAATTTCTGATGGTCCCACAAGTCCTCTAAGGGTCCGAACACCTAATATAAAAATTATTAAAAATTTATTTCTCCTATTTAGACCTAATTACTACAATTAAATTATTAATTAATAAATAATAAAAATAATAAATACGGTTTTTAGAAATAGGGGTTTTACACGACTGTATCCTCAGCCGGATCTCGATTTTCCCCTGTTTAATAGCCGTTTATGACGGCCGGATTAGCCTTATAAACTCCTATATGCCAACTATGTATTCTAAAACAAACACGAGTTCACACAGATAGTTTCTGGTATTGTTATAGTTCTTGCTGACTGTTGTAGTTTTATTTCCTGTCTCATTTATTCCTGCTTTCTCATATTCCTGTTTATAGCAGTAACTCTGAGATATTGATGTTCTTTATGCAACTTTCTCAATATGATACTCAATATAATTGTTATAAATATTTAGTTTAATCTTGTTGTGCATTGTGTACTTTGTCCCTTTCCTGACTGGATCCGTTGTTTTAGGCGATGATGAGGACCTTGCCCCTACATATTATGGTCCCTATGAGGGAACAAATGACACTTATGAGGAGCCAGATCCCACCCAGGAGACCCCTGCTGCAGAGTAGATAGCAGTAGCTATTTTATTTATTGCTCTTTTATCTTAGTAATCGGGTTTGTCCCCGATTTCAATTCTGATTTCTGTACTAAACATTTGAATCTGTTGTCGCATTTATTTTATTTAAAATCTTAAGTATCTGTTTTCCATTATTATCTTGCCTATGTCATTTGTGAATGAGCTAGTTTAGTTAACTGTGGATTTGACCTAGACAGCGTACTACCGTCGACTCTGCGGCGTAGGCTGGACGTACCCACGCACTCGTGCCCGAATTTTCGGGTGCGGGTCGTGACACGTTTTTATGGTGGCCCATGCAGGTCCTATCCTTAAATAGGATAATACCCTAGGACAGGGTATGGAATAAGATTGAGGATTCTAGGAAAAGCTCATTCACAGTATAGGGTCCTTATTTCAATTCTTGATATCATTTCTGCTCAATTTTCCTATCGCCCTTGATTTCCAAGTAATCTATTCTGATCTCCCTGTCCCTTAATCTTTCAGAATGGTCCAGACAAGGAACACAGTAGGAGGCACATCAGAACCAGCTGAGCAGAATGTGCTCGAAACTCTTGCACTCCCGCCGCCTCCATCTACTCCAGCAGTTACTCTAGATGGGGCACAGCTACTCGGAGTGTTCCAGGGACTCGTAGAATCCCAGAAAGAACAGACTGCACTTCTGCAGACCAGCCTCTCAGAAGCTCTTAGGTCCCAAGAGTCGCCACTCAAGAGCCCAGGGAGTGCCAAAGACTTCAAGAACCTTAGACCCCTGGAATTCTACGGAACTGAGGGCATTCTCTATGCCGATGAGTGGATAGAGAATGTCGAGAGACTCCTGAAGACTGCTCGGGTTCCTGATGATCTCAAAGTGGAGTCTGCAAGCCTGCAACTGTTCGACATAGCTCGAACCTGGTTCAGAGATGAACCCCAACTATCTGCTCCTGACCTCACCTGGGAGGACTTCAAGAGGCTATTCAAGGAGAAATTTTACCCCGAAGTGGCTCGGGAAGCTCTCGAAAGCCAATTCGAGAGACTGGAACAAGGTAACCTATCCGTTGATGAGTATACTGCTGAATTTAGCAGGTTGAGCCACTTTGCGGAGTACATGGTTCGTACCCCGGAGGACAGAGCCCGTAGATTCAAGAAGGGACTGTCTCCGGACATTCGCCTTGCTATCACCACCAGCCGAGCTCGCACCTATGAGGAAATCTTGAGCGTGGCACAAGGCGTTGAGAGAGACATGGGGCATAAACTAAAATGAGAGAGAGATACCAGAAATGCGGGACCCAACAAACGCCCTTTTCAACAACAACAACAGCAGAGGGCCCCGCAGCAAACTCAGCGTCCTCTCCCTCGAGCTCCAGCACCCCAACACCAGGCTCAAGGACAAAACCAACAAGCTGCCGCTTGTAACTTTTGCCAAAAACCAGGTCACACTTGGCAAGTCTGCAGGAAGAGGCTAGGTGCCTGCCTCTACTGCAGCTCAGCAGCGCATCAAATGAGGGACTGTCCTGCTGCTCAAGGACGCACCGCTGCACCCAAGGCTCCAGTCCAGGCCAGGCTCCCAGCAGCACAGCAGAGGGGACCCCCGCTTCCAACACAACAACAACGCTTTGCTCAGCACCAACAGCAGCAACAGAGGGGTGCACCGCAGCAAGGCCGTGCTTATGCAATGACTCTGGAAGAAGCTGAAGCCACAGCAGACGTGATCACAGGTTCTGTGCTTATAAATTCAATACCAGCCATTACTCTATTTGATTCTAGAGCTTCACATTCATTCATGTCAGTAGATTTCCTTATGAAGCATAGCTTAATCACTAAACCCCTTAGGAATTGTTATAAGATCATTACCGGTGGAGGAATCATCCCGGTTAGTGATGCATGTAACAATTGTCCTATTACATTATGTGGAAGAGAACTATATGCTAGGCTACTCGTAATGCCAGTACCCAGTTTTGACATTATACTGGGCATGGATTGGTTGAGTCAACATCATGCCATTATAGACTGTCACAGAGGCAGTGTAATCTTCAGGCCCCCTGACAAGCCAGAATTTGAATTTGCTAGAGGTTCTAGAGAAATGGGTAGTAACAAAATTTGTGGAGCCCTAGTAACAGAAGAATTGCCACTACCTATCATCTCTGAATATCTTGATGTCTTCCCTGAGGATCTCCCAGGCTTACCCCCAGACCGAGAAGTTAAATTCTCTATTGACTTAGTGCCTGGAGCAGCGCCAGTATCTCAAAATCCCTACAGAATCAACAAGAAGGAGATAATAGAACTAAATGAGCAAATAAAAGAGTTAGAAGACAAATGCTTCATTAGGTCTAGTGTCTCATCCTGGGGAGCTCCAGTATTATTTGTGCCCAAGAAGGACGGAACATCCCGTATGTGTATTGACTATAGGGCCTTGAATGCCTTAACAATTAAGAATAAGTATCCCCTATCCAGGATAGATGACTTATTTGATCAGTTAAGTGGAGCTCGGATATTTTCAAAGATTGACTTGAGGTCTGGTTACCACCAAGTAAGGGTGAGGAAGAAAGACATCCCTAAAACTACTTTCAATACCCGGAACGGACACTACGAATTCTTAGTAATGCCATTCGGGTTGACGAATGCTCCAGCAGGTTTTATGAACTTAATGAACAGAGTCTTTCAGCAATATCTAGACAAATTTGTAGTGGTCTTTATTGATGATATTTTGATCTAATCCAAGACCCCCGAAGAACATGAAGAACATTTGAGGCTAGCATTGGAGACTTTGAGGAAGGAAAAACTTTATGGAAAATTATCTAAATGTGCATTCTTCCTAGACAAAGTAGAATTCTTGGGACATGTTGTGACTGGAGATAGAATAGCAGTAGATCCTAAGAAGATAGCGGCAGTAGAATCATGGCCCACTCCAGACTCTGTAGTAGAGATTAGAAGCTTCCTGGGAGTAGCTGGCTACTATCGGAAGTTTGTGAAGGACTTTGCTAGAATTGCTGTACCCATGACAAAATTAACAAAAAAGGATGAAGAGTTCACCTGGACTGATGAATGTCAGCATGCTTTTGAAGAATTGAAGAAAAGGCTGACTACTGCCCCTATTCTGACCTTACCTTCTGGAACCGGAGGTTTCGCTATTTATAGTGATGCTTCTGGAAAAGGTCTAGGTTGTGTATTGGAGCAGAACAAGAAGGTAATAGCATATGCCTCTAGACAGCTTCGACCCCATGAAAAGAACTATCCAACTCATGATTTAGAATTGGCAGCTGTCATTTTTGCTCTTAAACTATGGAAGCATTATCTTTATGGAGAAAAGGTGGAAATATTTACAGACCATAAAAGCCTAAAATATATCTTCACCCAGAAAGAGCTAAACATGAGGCAAAGAAGGTGGCTGGAACTAATGAAAGACTTTGATATCACCCTTCAATATCACCCTGGGAAGGCCAATATTGTTGCTGATGCTCTAAGCAGATATCCTATGGCGATGTACTTGACTATGGACCGACACTTGCTCGAGGACTTAGAAAGTTTAGGTATTGAGGTAATTATCCCAGGAAAAGAAGGCCAAATGATGAACTTGCAGATTCAGTCTTCCTTAATAGATAAGGTCAAGGAGACTCAGTTTCAAGACGAAGGCCTGCGAAGCCTTCGAGGACAAGTGCAAGCTGGATTAGTGGAAGATTTCAGAATTCATGAAGATGGATCACTGAGGCATGGAGATAGATTATGTGTACCTCAAGGAGATATAAGAGAAGAAATTATGCAAGTGGCGCACAGATCACAATACTCTATACATCCAGGAGCCAACAAGATGTACAAGGACCTGAGGACGCATGTTTGGTGGCATGGTATGAAAAGAGAAGTAGCCAGGTTCGTATCTCGTTGTTTAGTGTGCCAACAAGTCAAGGCAGAAAGACAAAGATCTGGAGGATTGCTTCAACCACTACCCATTCCGGAGTGTAAGTGGGAACATATTATGATGGATTTTGTTTCTGGACTTCCAAGGACACCTAGTGGAAAGGATGCAATTTGGGTGATAGTAGATAGACTGACCAAGTCTGCACATTTTTTACCTTTCAAAGTAGGGCTATCTACAGAGAAGCTGGCAGATTTATATATCAGACATATTGTTAGATTGCATGGAGTTCCAGTAAGTATTGTCTCCGACCGAGATTCAAGATTCACCTTTCACTTCTGGAAGAGCTTACAGGCCAGCTTGGGGACTCAACTCAAATTCAGCACAGCTTATCATCCCCAAACCGATGGACAATCGGAACGTATAATCCAGACACTTGAAGATATGCTTCGTACATGTGTTCTAGATTTTGGAGGATCCTGGAAAGACTATCTACATCTTGTGGAGTTCTCTTATAATAACAGTTACCAAGCAAGTATTGAGATGACTCCATTTGAAGCTTTGTATGGCCGAAGATGTCGTACCCCGCTATCATGGGATGACGTTGGAGAAAGAGCCCTACTGGGACCAGAGATGGTGATCGATTCAACTGAGAAGGTAAAACAAATAAGGGACCGACTTCGAGTGGCTCAAGACAGGCAACGACATTGGGCAAATAGCCACCGAAGGCCCTTGGAATTTGAGGTAATTAAATTTATAAAATTCAAGTAAATTTAAACATTTTCATTATGGAACTAAGACTTGATTATGACTCTATTAAAGGTTGGAGAGCTGGTATTCCTGAAGATTTCCCCGACACGTGGCACCATTAGGTTCGGAAGAAGTGGAAAACTCAGCCCAAGATTTATTGGACCTTTTGGCATTCAGGAAAAAATCGGAGAAGTGGCATACCGACTGGCATTGCCACCCTCTCTGGATGGAGTCCATAACGTCTTCTACGTGTCGCAGCTGAGAAAGTACGTGTCAGACCCCAGCCATATTTTGGATCACTCAGAGCTCGAAGTAGGCCCAAGTTTGACTTACCAAGAGCAGCCCGTGGAGATACTGGATCGATCGGAGAAAGTTCTACGAAACCAGGTTATCTTTCTTGTTCGTGTAGCTTGGAAGCACCATTCTCCCGGCGAATCCACCTGGGAGCGAGAAGACGAGATTAGAGAGCGCTACCCTTATCTTTTTGAACCCTGAGGTATATTTTAATTTTCCGGCCTTTCCTTTCGTACCATTGTTATTCTTAAATTTTGAGAACGAAATTTTTATAAGTTGGGTAGATTGTAAACCCCCTGAATTTTTAAAATTATTAAAACTTGGATTTTTCCCAATTTTCTGGAATTTCCTGGGAATTTTCTGTAATTAAAATCAAGGTTTTAATTATTAAATAAATTTTAATGCTTAATAAATAATATTAAAATATCATGAAAATAACATTTTTGGGTGTAAAATGAAAAACTGGACTTAGGATAATTTTTCTGGATTTTTTGGGCCTCAGGCCTATTTTTAAATGCCTAAAAACTTTTTAATTAATTAATTATTTAATTAACTATTTTTTTAATAATTATATTTATTATTATTATTATTATTATTATTATTATTATTTTTATATTTTATTTTTCCTTGGGCCTGCCCGGCCCAGTGGACCGGCCCAGCAGCCAGCCCAACCCATTCCAACCGGGTCGGGTCGGGTCTGCCCGAACCCGACCCGTCCGCCTCCGACCCGCTACCTCACCCCCCTTCCCCCACGACCCGGCTGCCGAATTTCCCGCCGCCCCGGCCGGCCACGCGGCGCCCGCCGCGCTACGACCTCCCCGCGTCCTCCGCGGCCGGCCACGCCACGATCCCCCTCCCCTCCGCCTTGGCCGGCTTCCTCCTTCCTATAAAAGCCCTCTTCTTCTTCTTCCTCCCTCACTTCCACCCTAACTCCGGCCACCACTCGCTACCGTTCCGCCGCCTCCCAGCTCCGCCGGCGACGCCACTCCCCGCCGACCTCCTCGCCAGCGCCACCATCTCCACCCCTCTCCTCTTCCCTCCGCCTCTGCCCTCCGGCGCCCCAACAGCCCCCGCTCGGTCCAGCCACCCCCCTCGCCGTGCCTCCGCCGCGCCTCCGCTCGACCTCACCGTGCAGCGCCGCCGTCCAGAACCCCGACCCCGAGCCGCCCTAGCCCCGGACGGCCTCCCCCGCCGGCCGGCCATCGCCTGAGTCCGGAACCCTAACCCTAGATTTCCCTGTGTCCGACACGAGTCGGACACGTGTCGGACACGATTCGACCCCCGGTTTTCGGGTCCCTTCAGGTGCGTGTAACTTTCTGTTCGTAGCTCCGTTTTTGATTCCGCAAATTGTGTTGTGAAGCCTGTATGACCCTCTCGGTGCCCGGATAAACCGCTCGGGACATCGCGTCCTGTGGTGATCGCACACCGCGATCCAAAAACAGGAAAAACTAGACCATGTTTCAACCCGGAACTGAGTATGTTCCGCCAAACGGGACGACTTGGTCGCGTACGGTCTTCACAGATACATGCGCATCATCGATACGGACGTGTGAGATTTCGCGGAAGCTGATTCGGGTGTGCGTGCACACCGAAATCAACGCGTATCCGCGGACATCGCCCCGTATCTGACTTTTCTGCAATTCGCCCTAACTTCTTGTACACTCGTCGTATCGAGATGAAACTTGCGCCATCGGACTCGTAACGATACGCTGGTCCTGTGGGTCAAGTTTGGTTCGATTCTGAGAACGTTGACAAAATCGCGTGTCGTGGGCCCCATAGGCCCCGCTCGACGGGCGATTTTGTGATCGGCTCATCGGAATCCAATTCTGGAAGTTTCGTTGGGTTCGTATCAGCGTTCCTGACCTGTTGACACTAAGTTTGGTGAATTTGGAGACCGTTGACCCGGACACGTTTTTCGGTGCAAAGCGGGCCCACCGGCGGACCCCGTTTTGACCCGAAACTGCCGTTTTTGCCCTTGTCTCCAAATTGGACCCAAGGACAGGCGTTTCTAGCTATTTGACATCTTCTGAGCGTGATGGTAATGTCTATTTCAGCTTTTGGACTCATCTCTGGAAATTTTCTCCGAGTACAATTAATTGGATCCAAACAACATGCAAGTACCTGCACTTCAAGTTAAATCTTTATATTATGATAATTAATTCCCTGCTTTACTAGTACCCTTGATGATTACACCTAGTGTTAGGAATACTGGATTTATGTCTTGAATATTGGAGTTTATGTCTTATTTTTTATGTCGGGTGGGAGAATACTAGAAGGCATGTAGTTTACCCTTCCCCATGTCATGTTTAATAGCTGTTGGTACGCGACTGTATCCTCAACCGGATCTCGATTTTCCCCTGTTTAATAGCCGTTTATGACGGCCGGATTAGCCTTATAAATCCCTACATGCCAACTATGTATTCTAAAACAAACACGAGTTCACACAGATAGTTTCTGGTATTGTTATAGTTCTTGCTGACTGTTGTAGTTTTATTTCCTGTCTCATTTATTCCTGCTTTCTTATATTCCTATTTATAGCAGTAACTCTGAGATATTGATGTTCTTTATGCAACTTTCTTAATATGATACTCAATATAATTGTCATAAATATTTAGTTTAATCTTGTTGTGCATTGTGTACTTTGCCCCTTTCCTGACTGGATCCGTTGTTTTAGGCGATGATGAGGACCTTGCCCCTACATATTATGGTCCCTATGAGGGAACAGATGACACTTATGAGGAGCCAGATTCCACCCAGGAGACCCCTGCTGCAGAGTAGATAGCAGTAGCTATTTTATTTATTGCTCTTTTATCTTAGTAATCGGGTTTGTCCCCGATTTCAATTCTGATTTCTGTACTAAACATTTGAATCTGTTGTCGCATTTATTTCATTTGAAATCTTAAGTATCTGTTTCCCATTATTATCTTGCCTATGTCATTTGTGAATGAGCTAGTTTAGTTAACTGTGGATTTGACCTAGACAGCGTACTACCGCCCACTCTGCGGCGTAGGCTGGACGTACCCACTCACTCGTGCCCGAATTTTCGGGTGCGGGTCGCGACACCTACCTACCTACCTGTATCTCGTGTTATTTGTAAATATTTACCCTAATTCGATAAAAAGTAAAAATTGGTATTAAATGATGTTATGATTTATTGCTCCCGAAAAGGAGTAGCCGGACAACTAAGCACCGTGCCTACCTGCCACCACCTGATCCCTGGTAATGAGATTATTGCCTAGATAGTGCTCGTAACACTGCGATTGTGAGATCCAAACATGTTCTCTAAACTTTGCATCATCATATAGAAAAAAAATGTCTTGTGACTATGTTAATGACTTTAGGACTTAAGAAACGATTTTGGATACAATTATTTCACCAGATTAAGATTACTTTAGAAGTTAGTTCATAGTTACATTTAATTTTTGTACTTAGAGTTTATTTGGGTTAGATTTCTATTGCACTTGATCTTCTGTATCATATTATTTCATTTATTTTACCTTCCATGGGTCGAGGACTTGCATATCTTTGGTGACCTAGGTTTTGTTCACTAGATAAAGGCAGAGACGAAGACGAGATTCTTCCCTTATATAATGTGGATGAATCTGAAGAGTAAGGGATATCGCGTGTAGAATAATTTTATTTTGTGTTCTTGTATAATTATATGTGTATTAGTCTTATGAGAGATAGTTATGTGGTTGTATATTTTAGTAAGTTGCTTGTATACTTTCTTTTGAAGTCAGAACTCAGACTTATAAGTTGTAAATGTAAAAGCTTGACATTGTGAGTATACTTAGTTCTTATTTGTTGATGGTTTAGCTTTACCCTATACTTTATCCTAGAAATTACAGGCAACAATCGTGGTTACGAATATAGGTGTCACGCCCCAATCCTAGAATACTGGGTAAATACGGGGACTAACATGGCCAACCGCATCTTGCAGAATACCTAAGTAAGCCGCAATGTGTTAAAGTTGTCTAGAAGACAGATGGGTGAACTCTAGAATGCTATGACGTTAGTCCTAAGGCCGACAAATCCTATTATCTCAATCCAACAACACAAGTACAAGAGTATATCAGACATGAAAGTAAAGAGGCATCTCAAATTATATGTCACATATGATCATGAAGCTAGTGAATACAAGATGCTGCACTAGCAGAGTATAAATATACATAATCAAATATAACAACCATGGTCTAATATATACATCATGTTGATCGCAGTCTCAAAAATATAAGGAGCTAACTATGCCCCTTGCTAAACACCACAAAATAAAGTAATCAAGATGAGAGGTGGAAGAAGGAAACCCACTCGCGAGCTTCGACCACAGTCCTACGAGTGAGAGCCATCTTGCTGGAAGTACGGTGGATCCTGGTTCTATTCGGGGTAACCTGGCCATGCAAAGCCAGTGAGGTCAGAACCCCAAGCAATAAGTACCACATAGGAGCTCGAGGTGATATCCAATACATCACAACATAAGTAGAAAGAGACATATAAGAAAATGAATGATGATCGAGACTTGTACAGTATCAATGTACTTGTCTCAAAATAATACAGGAATAACTGATAATAAATGCAAAAAAATGAAAGTAAGGCGATGAGCGGCAAGAGAGCATAGGAACTACTTTGGATCGGGACCACAACCCTAAAACCAAACAAGGACCGGGGTTACAAACCTTCACCCGAGCAGAACTTAGCACCCTAACCACGCGCCGGGAGAAAAATAAAACTAGAAGAGCGAGCTAAAATAAAATTTACATCATTCATTGAATGGCCAAATAACTTTATGGCTTGCTACTACTAACTAGCTAGGGTTGTCACAGACATTAATTACTAAATGCATATTTTTAAGAATATTGCTACCACCGATACTGTAGTTAACCCGAATGGCCAAGGGTATACTTGTCTAGTAAACTTAAATGCACATTCAACCATACAATAACATAGCTCGTTACTAGTCACAAATAGAAATTGAACTTATTAAGCATAAACTCAAACTTGCAATCATAAACTTGCTTTATAAAAATAAACTTGTCTTGTAACATAAACTTGTATATAAACTTGTCTTATAAGTGCCGTAGCATGCGTAAACTTGGTCAGTCATGGAGCCCTTGACTAGCAGGGTTGTCCACGCTACATAGGTCCCTTGGGGGATCGGGTTAGCCGGTAGCGCAATATTCTTCCCTTCCAATGTTCTACGCAAATCTTATCTTGTTTAATCATTCTAAATTATTTCAAGTTCTCGAGTCGTGGACACTTGAGAACTCCCTAAAGTGATGAGTCGCGAGTATGAGCTTTTCAAGAGTTATCGTATTCGCGACACGTGATTAATTAGACAATACTCACACTCGATTGCCCGATGCCAAATAAAATAGATTTTCATACACAAACATTTCTACGGTGTCATGATGATGGTAAAATTGTACATAAACTTGTCTTGTGAAATCTCATGCAAAACTTTTCTGGTATCATAAACTTGTATCGACATAAGAAAGCACACAATATTAATCACTAGAAGGAATTTCTAAGAGAACATAACAACAAGGAACACAAAAATATATAAAAGAATTCCTGGCCGCATGCGCCCACTGGACGCATGGACCCACTGGTCGCATGGACTCACTGGCCGTATGCACCCACTGGTCGCATGGACTCACTGGCCGCATATACCCACTGGCCGCAGGCACCTACTGGCCGCATGGACTCACTGGCCGCGTGCTCCCACTTGCCGTATGGACTTACTGGCCGCTTGCACCCTATTGCCGCATAAATGCCCCTCTTGGACTTTCTAGCGATTTTTTTATTCGTTCAACGAATGAAAACACAAGGTGTTCAAGGAAACTTGTGTAAATAAGCAGTAATGCGTCCAACAAGATGGACATATGCTGTCAGTATACGGCTAGAGTTCAGGCCGCATAATCCTCTTGGACAGCATAAAACTCTCAGCCACATAGCTCGATGGCCGCATGAAGACTTCATCTTCTCTAATAGCAGGTTCAACCATAACCGAAAGCTCCAAAAACAAAAAATTTGTTTCTTCAAATTTTTTTTATTTTAACTCCAAATCAAGTGAAACAAAAGCCAAATTGTATGAAATAAAATGCTCTAACATAAGGAACCACTAGTTTTAGAAAACACTAAGTTTTAATAGATCAAAACTAAGAAAAACTTATGGAACACATAAAAACCCTAAACTTGAAACTCATATATAAAAAAATCTATACATAAAAATCCAAAACTCTAAGAACTAAATATGATTAGCAACTCAAGGAGAACATTTTCCATCAAATATATTTCTAAAATAAAAACATATATAAAAATCCAAAAATTTATGACTTCACCATTGAGCAAGATGTATTTGCCTCGAGTGGCTCCGAGCCTCTACTTCTCACGGTCCAAGTCACAACAACTTTCCCATAGGCTAGGGTTAGAGGGAGCTTGAGGGAGAGGAGGAAGAAGGAAATGAAAAGGAAGAAGAAGAAAGAGAGGAGAGAGAGAAAAGCTCATATATATACTAAGAGATGAGAGAAAGAGGGTTTAGTCATGAGTTCACCCAAAATGAACCGAACCAAGTGTCTATTCTGCATGTGGGTCCTAAACCGGGTCTATGGCAATGCCAATGGGTATTCTACTGATCTCGAGTAGTCTCTCTCAACAACAGAAAAAAGATGAAAGATACAATGATAAGAACCAACATGAGAAATACAACAAGAATACATTATCAGAAAAATTAAATTCTAGAAATTGAAGAAATACTAAATCTAAAATTTGGTGTGACATCTCTACCCTCCTTAGAAAAAAATTTGTTCTCGAAATTTTACAAAGGCTAGTCGAGCTGTAACACACGAGAAAGCTCAGGAAATCACAAGTCACTAATCAAAGGATTATACTAAGCAAATAGCTAAAACTAGAAAAGATAGTTGCAGAAGTAACTAATGAATAAATGCACAAAAATAACATATAGGAAAATGGAGGCATATAGATACATAAACTCCCGAGTCAGTCGAGTAGGAACTCGTCCTCGCTTGCCTATGCTAACTCACACAAATGGACAAGCGCCAAGCCTGGAGGTAAGTCGGTACCAACGACTATATCGAGGACTTGACTCTAATCCAGGACATATCTTTACAATCTAAACACATGGTAGATATCACGTACCACGAGATACAAAGGCAGAAGAGCGGGGCAAAAAACTTACCTTTGCTCAACGAAAGGATCGAAACGACTATCATATTTCGAAAGGGTCGGAACAAGAGATCGTTCGACAAGAACCTAAGAATAAGACAAGCTAAAGAGAAATCAGAAATCTTACCCACAATTTTAGTGCCTTCGGCTAACAACTGTTCTAGGTTACCAAATATTTCGTCACGCCATCGTCCAGGGGCCGTGGCTCTAAGTTGCTGCTGGTTCTGTCTTGCTGATTGGGCTTGCTGGACTTGTACATACTGCGTCGGACGTTGCTTCTGGAACTACTGAGTCTGCATCGGGAGAGGACACTGGGCTAGGGGTCGAACTGCTAATACTGGTCCTCACGGGCCTTCATCCGCTGCCCGAGGCGGAGCTGGTAATTGTCGGACTGAAGAAGTCTCTGGGTACATGATTGGACATGAACCAATCATGTGGTCGGATGCCCCACATATGAGATACTGGCCATTGGCCCTCCTATACTGATTTTTGGTGTGCCTTGGCTTATCGCAGTGGCTGCATCCTGCTAATACAGACTGCCAGGTAGATTATAATGAGGTTACTGTGGAGGTTGGAGGTGCTAGTGGGCAAGGAGTTCTGACTGCTGGTACGGGAGGTGATGACTGAATACTGGTTCTTCTTAGGGATGAGTGCGACCTCTTCTGGCCTCCGGTCCTTGCTACTAATCTCTGGCTGGCAAGTTCTTGGGACCTAGCTGCCCTAAGTACTTTATCGTAGGTGATATAGTTATGACCAACCGTAAACTGCTGAAGCTCTAGATGTAACCCTTGCTCAAATCTCTTGGTTCAATCTTCCTCGGAAGCTACCATATGAGAAACAAATCGGCTAAGTCGGTAAAACTCGGCTGCATACTGGTCGATCGATCTTTTGTTCTGGCGGAGGTTGATGAACTGCTGCTGGAGATGGAACTTGGCAGTGGTGTGGAAATACTTTTCCTGGAAGTGTTCCTTGAATGTCTGCTAGTCAATGGGCTTCAGAAGTGCCATTTCTTGTGTTGTCCACCAATCTCGGGCAAGATCTGATAATTATAGTTTTATGACTGCTACCTTCTCATCATCTGGGGTCTTGGTTGCATCCAGGATGACCTCAAAGTCCTGGAGACAAGAATCTGCATCTTCCATGATGAGGAACTTTGTTGGACGCATGCGACTAACATTGGTTGCCGAGTTATAAGTATAACGCCCTCTGTTGTCGAGCGCTACTCTAACTCCCTGACAAAGAGTAGCGTTGTTCTGTTCTTATCCTTGCTGAAACTTCTGGCAGAGTTGGACTAATTTTTGCTGAAGATAGAGTTGTTGTTGCTATTGTTGTACCATCATCATAGCTTGGATCATCTCTAACATAGCCTGCGAGCCTACCTGTCCTGATCGTATTGGAAGAACTGGTAGTATTGTCTGGGCTAGCTGGGCTGGTATGAATGACGGAGTGGGCTGAACTGGCTGTTCCGACAAGATTGGTGGAGCTGATTTTGCCATTCGGGCATGCGTGACTTGCGAAGCTGGTTGATAAAAAGCTTACTGACACTTGCCCTTGGTTTAGTGGCAAAATCTGGCCTACTAATGTATCTGTTAGAATTATCGGTTCAACGAAACCCTCGAAAGGAGGAGCAGCTTCATGAGGTGACCTAGCAACCTCAATACTGGGAACACGGGGAATGGCCTCATCGTGACGACTTACTACCCCGCTATCCAAAAAAGAGGCTTCAGCCACAGAACCCCCAACGACAATGGTTGGTGGAGCAGTCGCCATGCCAGAAGGACCTGCAATGGTAGGAGCCTCCTCCACCACAGCCTCTGTAAGGGCGCGGCAGAGGTTCCTTCACTAGAGCTAGGGAATGGCTTAGGTGTCTTCCTAATAAGCTCAATCCCCCTTCTTCCATGACACCCTCTTCGGCAGCCACGTCCACGGTCCTCAAGGGAGAGACATGGCCTACACAACCAGAACAACCGGTAAGTAGCTTCACCTAGAGAATTAAAAGCTGGAGCCAGAGAATTTTTTCTCTTGAGAAGTTACGAAATAACATACCCGAGGGAGGTGACATGGTGCAGTTCGTCCAGTGTTGTCATAACCTTCCCCATGGCTTCCACGTCTTGTACATATATGTGCTCCAAAGGGGTATAAGGCTATTCCGTGAAAGCTACACTCAAGACCTGAGCTCCTGAGGTCTTAGGTACCGGTTCTGAGGCACCCACATCAGACTCTGGGGAGGTTTTCTTTTTCGGTTCGGCGTAAGAAACAACCGAAGCGGTTGCTTGCCGGGGACGGTCCCTTCTCTCCTGTGTTTGCAAATTTATAAACAGACCAGAGCCGAGATATTTATATAAAGTACAAGGCAGAATAAAACTAAGAGGGCTTATGGATATCGCATATCATTTAAAGTGAGCTCTACTTCAAAAGCCACTGGTGCAAGGGTTATACCTATTTGCTCATAGTCCCCCTAGCAGGGGACTTCAATTTTGCTGTCGGTTCCGGCTCTGGGTCCACATCCGCCCTCGCCCTCTTAGAATAGCGAGCGTGATGCGTCTCCATATTTGGTTTGCGCTTGGCAGACAAGGGATCATCAGACAGAGATGTTGTGTCTTCCCCGGTCGATGGGTCCAACTCTACGATCAGGGACCTGGCCACTCCCTTGCCCTTCTTGGACGTCCTACGTGCTTTGCCATATGGAGGCATCAATATTGTGCCTTCAATATAACTTCTCTAAGAATCAAAGTTAGTCGGTAGAGCAATTGCCGTACAATAATACTTCGTCACGGTGTACAACATTCTGAGCACGACTCCAACTATTGGCAATTTGAACCTGACCCGGGTGCCAGTAGCATATAGTAACTCCATGCTCGGGCCCCATCGAGAAAACTGTCACTATACCTGAGAGAAGCGCTCGGATGACCCAACAAAAGCTGAGTGTAGCCAAAATGACGAGCAAACCGGCTGGGTAGGTAAGGATCCATGAAGACGGTAGCCTTATTCTGATATAACAGCTGAGATAGACGGATGGCTTGGAGCCAGCGAAAGAACCTCCCATACAAGCTTCGAGACGCCCCTCATTATCGTAATGAATGAAGTTCCTTTCATCGACGGTAAACTCTGGCTTAGACGTAAAAAAGGTCCTGCCAGTCATGAAGGAGAGCTCCCTCCTACCAGCAGGGACAATATTGCACCGCCACTTCATCATCCGATACCTGCAGATGAGGGCATCGACGACCAATATGTCCTTGTTAGTCCCAGGGCTCATCAAAGACCCATGATACAGGAGAAGCCAACCCATCAAATAGTGGTAAGGTAGCTCGACCCTGTTGAAATGTCCCTTGCCAGGATGGTTATCTACCTTCTCAGCAAACTTGCGGATAGTACGATTGATGCAACACACCACGACCAGTAGAAGGGCCAGCTTGTGGTCGAAAGCCAACTTCACGACATGTGGGATCAGAGTGCGACTGATCCTTTCTATTATCCTTGACCTGTTCAGGACTACGCAGTTGTGCAACCAGAGCATCAAGTACCCCGCCAGCGCGGCCTTAGGGGGCAAATAGTGCATATCCATAATAAAATAGTTGAGCTCCTCTTGAAGGCCACTTAGCTCGTCAAGGGGTTCGTCCTCTTCCCCCGAGGATCCCTCAACTTTCTTACTTGCAGCGGCCAAGTCCTTCAGCGCATGGATAGAATCAGCCACTTTCTGTTTGGACCATGGCGCCCGAACATGAACTCGATTGGACTCCTTCGGCTCTGAAAATAGGTGGCGAGTCCAGGTCATAATGTGAGGAGAGGATCCCTCAGTAGACTTCTTCTTCTTCGAAGACCTCTGGAATATGCCGTGATGGCATAACAACTCTTGCACACCGCCAAGATCTCCGGGTCCTCTGCTTCCAATTATCTGAGCTTTTCATTGCTTGGGGTACAATCTTCATAAGGTTCATCGCCCCAAGGAAGTTTTGAGACGGCATGCATCTCATATAAGGATAGTCCCATCTCGCCTCTGAGCGTAAAGAAGGTCCTCGTACGAAGGTTGTACAACTCCATCAGGACGACGAACAAGGGGTGATTCACATCCAAGCAATAACAAGTACCTCTCATGGCAAAGAAAAAGTCGGCGGCTATGAGTTCCCGCTAGTATTTTTTTAAGATCCACTAGGTCATGTAGCACCAGGAGATATTGGAATGTGCTCAGCTGGGAGCCCGCAACTGTCCAATGGGGTAGGTCTCCTTCTTAGCAACTTGGTGGAGGAAGATGTCCGTCGTATACACGCTGAGGTTCGGTCTTAGGTCACTGCCGACGAGACCAGGCTTCAGTACCAGCAAGGAGTACGAAGGTGACTCCTTCGCGCAATAAAACTCCCCCTTGTTCTTTCTGGTAACATACCGAACATTACCAAGGAGGGCCCCCTGTGGCTTAGGGTTAAGTTCCAATCCTTCCGCCGTGGGCCCATCATCACCTTCAGGACCGACAGAGGCATGTGATGTTCGAAAGAAGGAAAAGTTATCTCCGTCTCACGGAAGGTAAAAGACCAGTTCTCCCTAGTCGTCCCCATCTCGGATTGGGAAGACTCCAGTGCGTCACCAAACAAGAAGTACGGCTTCTTGAAAAAATGCTTTCCATCTTTATCAGGGATATCCCCGAGTTGATTTAACTCAACAAGAAAGAGAGAGTCTGCTCGACGATCTTTTGTTATCGCTCAGGCGGGAGATCCTTGTCAACTTATTTCTTGATGGCCGCAGCCAGGTCCCCGAGATTCATTCTCATGGGTAAGAGGTTGGGCCCAAAGACCAGTTTGCCAGAAGGAGTGGTGGGCAAAGTCACTACAGAAACTACAAAGGATTTAGATCAGAGTTAATAATCTAAATCAATGTGCTCATGCGGCCATGCCAAACATGCGACCTAGGCACGCATGCGGCCGAGTCAGCCATGCGACCTAGGAACCTATACGACTGAGTCAGCTATGCGGACGAGTCAGCCATGCGACTGAGACAACCATGTAGCCTAGGAACCCATGCGGCCGAGTCAGTCGTGCGGCAATGAATAGTTGGCGCATAGACGTATCCATGTGTCCAACCGTGCATATGTGTCTATGTGTTCCAAAATCTGAATGTCTTCTCCGGAAATCCTACCCTTGATCGACAACTGAATATCGGCGGGGGGGCGAAGGGTCCGCCGCAGCAGCGCGACCCTTCCCCTTTCCTTTAAAGGCCTTCTTGGAAGCAACGACGGAGGAGGAGACCTCGGGAGCCATGGAAACAACAAGAAAGAGGAAGAAGAGAGGGGAGTTTGAAGAGAGAAAAAGACCTCTCTCTCTCTCTCTCTCTCTCTCTCTCTCTTCCCCCTATATATATGGAAGACTATGCGACAACGGATGGCGGCTGTTTGAATCTCGATCTGCCTTGATCCACATAGCGGCAACGAATGAAGGTGACTCCTCATTAGTTGAGCCACTTTATACCCTGACGGCATAGAATCCCAAGAGATTTGCACGAGGATCAAAGCAAAATATCCTGATTAAATGATCGGACAGCCTGTCAGAGACAACTATGCGGCTACGGGACTATGCGGCATGCCCTGCATATGCGGCCAATAGCGCTCCGCCATGCTTCTTTCAAAGTATTCCAAACTTATCATTTTGGAAACTTTGAAGGGGGACTTGTAGAAACCTGAAAAATCATGCAGGCCATATAGAGGCCATACCCCCTCAAAAAAGCAACCAAGCCGCAAAGAAGCCACATACGGTCTGAACAACCAAGCCGCAGAGAAGCCACATGCGGCCTAAACAACCAAGCCGCAGAGAAGCCACATACGTCCTGAATAACCAAGTCACAGAGAAGCCACGTGCGGCCTGGCCAACCAATGATCTAGAAGTCGTATAGTATATTCTATGCAACCTGAACAACCACAGAGCTGGGACTCTGCATAAAATCTCCTGACACAACATTCGATGATTGTCAGACTCTAACACATCACTCATCGCACTGAGACGCTTCGAGATTCATGAAGACGACAGCTCATAAAAAGACAAAAGGTCATTTCAACTCATTGATGACCTCGACAGACGTGCCATGCCACGTGCCCATTCATATGCGGCTACATGCCCATGTGGCCTTGTTATCACTCGGCCAGAGGATCCATCTGACCCAGGCCAGACGAGAGCTTGCATGCGGCTATATACTCATGCTGCCTCGTCATAATGCGGCCAGAGTGTCCATCCGACCAAGGCCAAACGAGAGCACGCATGCGGCCACAATATCGTGCGGCCAGAGTGTCCATACAACCAAGGCCAAATGAGAGCACATATGCCGCTACAACGATATACGCCCAAGACGTTATGCGGCTCTCGACTTGCATGATCTTGCTGTTACAACCCAAGATGATTTCTCGCATAAACAGTGCTGACTACGTGTTCGGTTGACCTAGTCACGCACGCAATAACCCCTAGATCTCTTCAACAACATATCGTAACCAAAAATATATGGCAGTCTATCCGTGGCCTGTGTAGTTACAACTGCATTCTGTTGAGAGAGTCCTATGCGGCCACCAAACAGAGGCATATGCGGTACCTATAGTCCGTCAGCATGATGACTATAAATAGCAAATATAGCATACCCTACCACCCTCCCGGTCTAACTACGTACTTGCACACAAGCTCAGGAGAGAGAAGAGAAGAGAAGAGAACATCTTTATTCCCTCATCAGACCGTCAACGGAGTAAAAGAGACGTTGCCGCGCTCAAGCTCCATCGTCACTACCCAGATCAAAATATTGTACCTAGATTTTCTATTTATGATCTCTGTGTACTTCTTTGTTTGTTATTTCAAAGTTTAAAACTTGCAATGGCGGAGAAACTCACCGTTTATTGGGAGCGGGGCGTGACCAACAAAGAGAAATTATTCAATTTTAGATCATTTAGGTGTTCTACTGTAGTGCTGAATGTAGACTCCGCCCAGAACAGATCCCCTTATACTCTATCCAGCCTAGAACACTGGCACTTCTTCTTCTTGTTTGTTACACGAAATATATATATATATATATATATATATATATATATATATATATATATATATATATATATATATATATATTAAGTTTCGGGTTCTTTGGGTAACTCGACACATGAACTCGAGCCCAACCTGATTCTTGATCGAGTTCAAATATTTTAATCCGAACCCAAGTATCGTCAACCCTATCTCAACCTATAAACGGGTTTACCCGATTGGGCTCAGATTTAGCCCTCCCAAGTTGTACCCCTATTTCTTACCCTTGTTTGGTATGTTTAGGATTAGGAATTATGGAGAAATAGAAAGGGTTTCATATTTTCATTGTTGTGGAAAAGTAATTACCAAGGTCCCCCTTGAAAATAATTTTGCTTTCCTATGAATGTTGTTTAATATTTTATTTGAACATGCAATAACACCCTAATTTACTTCAAAAATTCAACATCTATCCCAAACATATAAATTTAGGTAATAAAAGCATAAAAGAGTATTTATGAAAAGTAAATAAATTAAGATTCCTTTTCTATATTCCCAACCTAGCCTAACTAAACATAGGTATGGAAATGTTGAATTATTTTCCATGAAAAAGAAAAAAAATGAATTTCAAGAAATATGAAACCTTCATCCAAACGACTCCTTCAAGTTGTGTAATGGGCCCGGCCCGAGGCTCGGGTTGATAGTGTTTGACCGGGTTCAGGTCGGTCTAGGCCTAACCCGGTGGATAGAGCGGGCCGGGCCGGGCGGCCCGTTCAGTTTGGTAACTGACCCAGTCCGGATCGGTGACCCGCTCTGCCGTGGATCGGGCCGAACCGGTCTGGGTCCGGGCAGGTTCACGGTCGGACCGGACCGGACCGACCAGGTTTGTTTTTTTTTAATGTTTATTTATATTATTATATATTATATATTTATAAGTTATTTGATATAAGTTAATAAATTTAACTTAAAATTTATACGTTTTTTGTTACTAAGTTATTTTTTTATAATTTTAAATTTATAAGTTATTGGTTAGTAAGTTTTTTTTCTATAATTTATGTAAATATTTATATAAACATTAAGTTAGAAAATTTTATTTGATTTCTTTATATCGATATTTATATAACTTTAAGTATAAATTAAAATCTAAATATTTATAAGTTAAAATAATTTGTTATTAGTTATATAAATTTAAATAGATAATTATTCTTTCTATAATTAAATTTTTTAAATGTAAACAACACTAACTAGTCTAACAAAAATATAGTTAACACTTAACTGAAATTTTTTATTGAAGATAATTTTTAATATATATTATTTTTGTTACATAAGTCATGCCACATATATTTTTGACTTAGCTTCTCAGCCTCTTTTCAAAATTTATTTATAATACTGCAAATAAGATTTGTAGAGAGACTAAAAGTTAAGACTCAAACATAAATTACAATTAGGTTTAAATATACCTATGACTTATGTAACAATAAAAAAATATATTATAATTGATACATTTTTTAAAAAAAAAATACAACATTACTAGTTATCCATACACATTTTCAGATGTATGCGCAGCTTCCTTGTACCACAGTTATATGGCCCCATTTGAGTCATTTTCGACAATGCAAACGTTCAACAAGAACTCTATTCGAAGATCTTCTTTCCGTATCGTGCTCATTGTAAACTCCGCTAAAATAATGCCAAATTTTTGATTCAAAGTACTCTTGTTGCCGTGCCGGTTGAGGTTGCAGTACTGTTTGAGGTTGCGGTGCGGGTTGAAGTTGCTGATCTTTCAGTTGCTGTTGTGGTTGCTCATTTTTCATGATAGTATATAGTCTCTTTATACTAGATTGTTTCAAAATTTTGTAAGAGAGAGAGAGAGAGAGGAAATAAATTTTGTGAGAGTGAAGAAATTGTGTTGTGTTTATTTTTCATGAATTATTGCCTATTTATAGGAATTTTTTGGGACCAAATGACCCCAAATATCCTCCAAAAAGAATTGTTATAATGAGTATTTTGATCATTTTTAGCAAAATGACTAAAATACCCCTAAAACAGTTATAAATCTGCCTCTAAAACATGAGTATTTTGGTAAAAATACCCTATAACTGTTATATTCAAATAAAAAAAAATTAAAAACTTTCAACCGAATCGGACCTAAACCGGGTCGGTCCGGACCAAGCCGACCGGGCCAGTCCGAATTGGACCCGGCCAGAACGGGGCAGATATCGGGCCGGGTCGGGCTGAACTTGTGGGTCGGATCCTCCGACCCAGTCCAAACCCAGAGGGAGAGATTGGGCCGGATCGGACCGATTCCGATCGGTTTTGACCGGGCCGGACCGCCGGCCCATTTAACAACTTGACGACTCCTAAGAGGTTTAAGTTGAATTGGGTCAAAATAGCATGTCTCAGCATTCAACTCTTCTTTTTGGACTTTATCAACTTCCTTGTAGTGAGGCAGTTTTGAGGATTACCGTTGCTTCTTCCTTTAATAATTAATACTAATATAGTAGTTTTTGGAAGAAAATAAATTTGTCCAATCGTATTATGATAATGCATCTTCTCCAATAAAATTAATTACAAATATAGACTACCGAGAGAGAGAGGGAGAGAGGGAGGGAGGAGTCAGAAAATGTTTCCAGGATGACTCTGGGCTGTCAACAACACTAATGGCTGTTCCCTTACAATTCCTGGTTAAAGCGAAATGAAAATGGTTCAGGTTCGCGTGCACCTACTCATTATCTTTCGAGAATTTGCGAAGAAAGTAGATGATGCTTTTGCGCGCGTGGTCTTTGAATGTCGACGCAGATGTGATCAAGCACCTAACCATGCATGCTGTCGAGGTTAGTTTTAGGATTAGTGATAAGTGGCAGATTTCAGTTGGTAACTAGAGACAAGCCTGCCTGCCATTCTTGTTCTGAATCATGGAGTTGGTAAATCCCAAGTAGAATTCTCGGCAAGGACAATTGAAAGCTTATGTACGATTCAAGAGCAACAATATTTATACCAGGGTTAGAACGATGGTAATACTGTAAGGGGGACTGTCTGGTAAACAGAAAATGAATTTAGATTTGAACTTTCAATGAGAAATCGACACCAACACACACTCACACTCACTCTCTCTACGACTGCGGCTTGGCCTAGCCGATCGCGGCACTTTCTTGTCCGATCAGAGGTGCGGGTGATCCGCAGGCGGTTCTGACGAGGACGCAAAAACGTCGGCGGAGCACGACGCTGCTAGCGCAGGGGAGGGAGAGGAGGAAGTCAGAGGTGTCTTTTTTTCATATGACGATGGCGTCCAGTTCCTCGACGGAGCACAGATTGATAATTATTGTTAAAAGTAAAAATTATTGTTTATTTTCTCCCACTTTCTTAAAATTTGGTAGGAAGTGGATCATTGGATTTTAGGAAGGGGCAAGAGAGGGGGACATGAACTGTAGAGTTCCTTTCTTCATTATCTTTTCCATCCATTACCGAATTTGCTGGATTTGAGTTTATTTTCCGGAAAATTTCAGTGAGAGCATAAAAGTTTAATATATTTATAAAAAAAGCATAAAAGTTTTTAAATTTATAACAAAAGTATTAAAACGTCTTTCGGAAGGACGTTTTACGCTTTTCCGTTGATGAATTTTTACTCCGTTAACGAAGAAGAAAAGAAAAAAATTTTATAAATAAAATAATAGAAAACGTCCTTCAAAAGGACGTTTTATATTTTTTATTAATTTTTTTTTCTTCTCTCTCCTCGCTCTTCTCTCCTCTCTCTCCTCTCTCTTCTCTCCTCTCTCCTGTGTCCGCCCGCTCCCCTCTCTCTCCTCCCCTCTCTCTCCTCCTCTCTTTCCCCCTCCCCTCCTCTCCTCTTCTCTCTCTCTCTCTCTCACACACTCTCCTCTCCTCTCCTCTCCTCTCCTCTCTCCCAGTCAAATAATATATATTTAAAAGAGAGCGGAGAGGGAGAGGGAGAGGGAGAGGGGAGCGGAGAGAGAAGAGCGGTAGGGGAGGGGAGCGGAGAGGGAGAGAGGAGAGGGAGAGAGGAGAGCTGAGTGGAGAGGGACAGAGGAGAGGGAAGTCTGAGAAGAGCGGAGAGAGAGAGAGAGCAGTCTGAGGAGAGGAGAGAGAAGTCCTCTGGAAAAAAAAAATTATTATTTAAAGGAAAACGCCCATTGAAAGGGCGTTTTTCTTAGGAAAAATGTCCTTCCAATGGGCGTTTTCCTATTTTTTTTTTTTTTTTTTTTCTTCCGGCTCTCCTTCCAATGGGCAGCCATCAGGCGAAAAGAGAGAGTGTGAGTGAGAGAGAGAGAGAGAGAGAGAGAGTGTGTGAGAGAGAAAAGAGAGAAAAAAATAAATAATAAAAAAATATTAAAAAAATATTAAAAAAATTAAAACGCCCTTGTGAAGGGCGTTTTACATTTTTTTAATATTTTTTTTCCCGAAAAAAATTAAAAAATTAATAAAAAATTAATAAATTAATAAAAAAATTTAAAAAAATATAAAAAAATGTAAAACGCAACATTTTTTTAATATTTTTTTCCTAAAAAATTAATAAAAATTAAAAAATTAATAAAAAATTAATAAAAAATAAAAAAATTAATAAAAAATTTAAAAAAATTTAATATTTTTTTCCCGAAAAAAAATTAAAAAAATAATAATAAATTAATAAAAAAATAATAATAAATTAAAAAATTAATAAAAAATTAAAAAAATAGTAAAAAATAATAAAAAATTTATAAAAATTTAAAAAATTTTAAAAAAAATGTAAAAAGGGCGTTTTACATTTTTTTTTATATTTTTTTTTCGGGAAAAAATTAAAAATTAATTAAAAATTAAAAAAATTAAAAAAAAATTAAAAAAATTAAAAAATTAAAAATAAATTAAAAATAAATTAAAAAAATAAAAAATATAATAAATAATAAAAAAAAAGACTTTGACCTCTTGGGCACCGCTTGCTTCTTGATGGGCTTGTTCATGTCCGACGTCGAGAAGGAACCCCGGTGCAACATGACTCTTCCCAGGCCGTCTCGGTTAGCACCACCGGATGTCGAGGAGATGTTGTTGTTGCCGGTGGCGGATTCACGAGCCGAGGATCTGCTCCCTTCCTCTCTTAAGCACCAGTTGCACATCCGGTAGTGCTCCTCCTTCGGGTACGGATTGCTGCAATACCTGCTTTAAGGAAAAATCAGAATATATATATATATATATATATATATATATATATATATATATATATATATATATAAATATATATTTTACTTTGCTGAGAAAGAGAAAATAAATAAATAAATAAATAAATAAATAAATAAATATATATATATATATATATATATATATATATTACTTTGAGTAGGAGAGAGAGGAGAGATGAGATAGGGGAGAGAGAGAGGAGAGAAGAGAGAGGAGAGAGGAGAGAGAGGAGAGAAAATATTAAAATAAAATAAAAATATAAAACGCCCTTCGGAAGGACGTTTTATATATATTTTTTTTATTTTTTTTTAATGTCTAATTAAAACCGTTAACGGAAGCTAACGGAAAAGCGTAAAACGTCCTTCCGAAGGACGTTTTAATGCTTTTGATGTAAATTTAGAAACTTTTATGCTTTTTTTATAAATATATTAAACTTTTATATTCTCACTGAAATTTTCCGTTTATTTTCAGGTAAAAGCTAAAATCCAACAAACATGTCCTAAAAGATGTAGTTTGGTAGGATTGATAAAAAAAAGTTGAAAAATAGAATAGAGATATATTTTTCATCTATAGGAAAGAAATACTATTTTTTATATTTGGCAAGAGGAATGGAAAATAAAAGGGATGCATTTTTTTTTTTTTTTGAGATGTCCGACGATACGCATGAGACTTTGCATAGGCTGCATTGCTTGCCATTTGGGTCCACTGTCCCCCACCTCTCCGCGGTTTGATCTCGAGACCGTCCGCCTGGCCTGGGAGTTTATACCTCTTCTCATTGACCACACACTGCATTTTCTTTGATATGCAAATAGAAATAGAAAAATATGATTTACCAATTATATTACTCCAACTAAAATTTACTCAAAAAATCCTCAGCCAGAAATAATAATAATATTTAATTATATAAAAAATTTGACATAATACAAGAAATGCAACGAATTGCCACTCATATCGGCATTAGAAATGACAACATGGGTGCCATATATAATCGCCAACTATAGTTACGTTTTAATTGTTATTTTTTTAAATTAGGATGTTCTCAGACAGCCATTAGCATTGGCGGTATGGAGGTCAAAACGTCCATAACGTTAATAACTTTGGCGGTCTGAGAATATTTTTATTTAAATAAAAAATTACCACGTTATTAATATTGGAGGTGTATTTATAATTTACAGTATAATTTACAAAGAGGAGTAAGATGTGACGGTTTAACATGATTTTCTATTCATAGTCATGCGTTTACGCATAATGTGCTTATCATTTTTTCCTTCTGTTATATTTGGCGGTGTGGTGTGATCATAATTTCTCCTTCTCTATTACATCATACTTTATTCACCACACTACCAATGTTAATGGTGTGGTATATTTTTTTTTTTAATAAAAATGTTCTCAGACCGTCAGAGCTATTTGCGTTTTGGCCTCTAGACCGTCAATGCTAATGGCGGTCTGTGAACATCATGCTTAAAAAAAATTAACAGTTAAAATGCTACTGCCATTGACATTGTGGCACCCATGCCACCATTGCTAATGCCCATTGCTTATGGCGATTAGTTATCTTTCTAGCATTACATTCAACTTTTTATTGTATATATAATATAATTAAATATTATTATTGTATATAAAGTTTTCTAAAAAAATTACTCAGAAACAAAATCAATTATTTTATAATTGGTAAATTTTTAGCTGAGAATATAATTGTTTGATGATAATTTTTAGTTGAGGATATAATTGGTTTAGATGAGAAATTATAATTTCTAAGTAAATTTTTACTTGTTGATATAATTTTTGTTGATAATATAATTGGTATAATAATTTTTGCCAATTATATTACCTAGTCTGGACCAATTATAGACTCTCTACTCTAATAAACTTTAGGGTTACTTACGTTATCTACTTCCATATTTTATGTTTATTACACGGGATATCCTATACTTTGAAACTAATTACACGGGGTACCCCCTATATTTTATATTTTCTATAGAAATGTATAACACTAATGACACCTATATTAAAATTTTTTTTTTCTAAAAGCGAGGGGTATACCGTGTAATTAGTTTCAAAGTAGCAATACTCCGTATAATAATCACAAAATATGAAATAATTAACGTAAATAACCCTAGACTTTAATAAAATTTAAATAATATAATTTCTATGGAATATAATGATAAATTAGATAAACATCAACCTTTTGGTCCAGTTCCTATGGAGTATAATTGTAAATTGGAATATATTATAATTAGAATAAATTGTAAATTTAAATTAGAATATAACTTAAATTATAATATAATATAATTATAAATTAGAATAAATTTCTACAGGGTATAATTATTAATTAGAATAAATTCCTATGGGTATAATTTATATGGGGAATAGACTTCAATAATATAATTTCTATGGGGTATAATTGCAAATTAGAGTAAAGATGAAAACCAAATAAATTAAGCTAAACTAAAACAAAATTGAAATCTGACTTCTTTTTTTTTAAATAATTATTCATCTTGACATGCTGTTTTGAATAGTAGAATAAAAACGGAATTGAACTTAAGAAAACTATTAGAGCAGAGAGTCGCTCTATAACATCGAAACAATTGCTCATCCTGCGAAATTTTAGCCATATCTCTCCCTGGGCCTTATGATCCAAGTCCAATTCTTCTTTACATAATTTGATGAAATAGGCAAATAACTAACTATTCCATCTCTTTTTCCTTGAGAAAGACTGCAATATTAGTTATGAAACTTGAGCTAGAATTTGTTGAATTGGTTCCCAATGGGCCGGGCCGGACCGGACCGCCGGGAGTTGTTTGGTTGCCTCCTTGTGGATTGGACCTAGGATTGGACCTAGGGGTCACCCGCAAAGTCAACCTCTTGCAGATTACGATAGGGGTGGTTGGTCAAGTCCGAAGTTTTATCGGGCTTACCCATGAGTCGGCCTTGCCAATATAGGGAGAAGCTACACAAAAACTGGAGGCGTGACGGAAAAACTTAAATATGACGGTAGACATATTTATCATGCAACAATTTCTATAACATGGTCGGCTTCGGCGGTGGCTACAACGATTTTGGAGAAAAAAGCTTTCATACAGATGTCTGTATCAAGTTTTGATACGGCCACTGTATGACAAGTGGTCCCTTTTTCTCTTCATAAAATATATATATATATATATATATATATATATATATATATATATATATATATATATATATATATAAAAAGAGTTCCACTTGTCATAAATGGCTATATGAAAATTTTGATACACTACCAAAGTTTTTCTCCATATTGGATGGTAACCATGGGAAATTTGATGGTAGTAGCCGGAACATAAGTAGGCTATTTGGCAGCACAGAAAATCAATTGTGGTGCAGTAACTGTCGATCATACAATTGATGGATATATTTACGGCAGTGCAACAATAGAATTCAAATATAACATAGATGGTACTTGCAGATCATAACTTTAAGGTAGCGTTTGGTTCAAATTTTTTTTGAGGGTTAAGAATATGTAGGATTAAAAATTAGGAAGAAATATGAGAAGCTTCATATTTTCATGGTTGTGGAAAAGTAATTTTCAAGATCCCATTGGGAATAGTTTGTTTTTCTAGAAAAGTTGTTTGAATATTTTGTTTGGACATAACATCCTTACTTTACTTTTAAATTTTAACTTTTATTCCAAACAAGTAAATTTAGGTAATAGAAGCATGAAAGTGTATTCATGAAAAACTAAATAAATTACGATTCATTTTTCATATTCTCAACCTAATATAACCAAACATGAATATGAGAAAGTTGAATTTCTTTTCCATGATAAAGAAATAGAAAATAAATTTCTAAAAATACAAAACGTTCATCCAAACGAATCCTAAAAGTCAACATCTTCAATACAAACACGTAAAGCTTTTATGCTAGGAAGAGAAGCAAGAACCAAGGCACTTACACAATTCCCTAAATCTTGTGCCCAAGTGTAAAAAAAAAATTCTATGTGTCGGACTCATCGTGCACCACACATCCTCAAGCAATCTAACTGTTGATGTGCGCAATGAACTTGGCACAAAGAATAATTTCTTCCAGGATAGAAGCAAAAAATTTGAGCCAGTAGGACGGACTTAAATGGAAAAAATAAAAAACGAATTTTTTCAAAAAAATAACAATTGGCATAATTGCGAAAAAGTGAAGAAGTTTTGGCAATTTGCAGTGAGGATGACAACTTGCCAACTGAGTTGGCGGGGTCAAATGCAAATGGGCTTGCACGCCAACTTAATTGGCGGGGGATCAAAGGGCTCGCCAACTCAGTTGGCGAGCTAGGAGTCTTGGAGGCAGAGCCCGCCAACTTAGTTGGCGAGTGAGTGAGAGGAAAGTAAATTTCGGCCGTTGGCTTCTCGGGATGGGGACGAGGAGGAATTATAGCCGTTGAGAGCGTTGGGAGGAGGATTATAGCCGTTGCACAACGGCTAATACAAACTTCTATATATTTACTGTCTCAACCAAATCATCCAGCACTCTCACTCTCTTTCCCCTATTCCCTCTAGTAAAGCCCCCAACACTCTCTGTCTCTCTGCCTCTAACAAAGCTTCCAACACTAAAAAAATATTCTGCCTGCAGCCAAAGTTCATCCGAGTTTCTTGTAGCAAAAGTTCTCAACCGGCATGGATCGTAGCGTAAGAATTGTATGCTCGCCCGGCGGTAAAGTAAATGGGTTAAATTACGAAGGAGGAGAAAGCCAATTTTTTTTCAACTTATCCGAATATTAGTTTTAAAAATATACGTAATCATATTATTGAACGTTGTTCTATTCATTATGATTTTATTCTGAAGTTATTTTTGGTTCTAATTTTTTTTTGATAGATAGTGAAGATGCATGGAATTATATTCTTGAGATTAATTCACAATCACGGTATATAAAAATATATGTTATTAAAGTAGCAACAACATTAGATAATAGAAATAGTGAATATTTTTCTGAATACCAGCATGTTAGTTCGGGTGCTAGTTCTTCTCAACAAATTGTTTCATTTTTCCAAGAAGGTCATTCATCAGATGAATCTAACCATGATGATGATAGTGACAACGACGATGGAAATAGTGATGATTTAGTTGAAAATGTAGATTATACAGTAGATGATGATGTTGTAAAAGCTATCACTGATGAAGTATTTAAGGGACAATCATTTTTGAGCCGTTCTCACTTTAGAAGCTTTATAAGTAATTTAGCAATAAAATATAATTTTAGTTGTTCAGCTAGTGTTATGAATAATGCTCGTGGAATTATATATAGTTGTGATCAACCGAATTGTAATTGGAGAGTATATGTCAAATTCATTAGAAATGGCGATATAGTTAAAGTTAGTACATTAGAAAATCGTCATTCTTGTTTAGGAAGACTTAGTACAAGATATCATCGACTAGCTACCGCTGCATGGATTAAGACCATGATAATTGAAATTATTAGAGATAACCAGTCATATAGTCCATCACAAATTGTTAAAGATATATATATGGAGCACCGTATACAAGTTAGTTATTCCAAAGCCTGGAGAGCCCGAGAGACGACATTAGCTGAAATAAATGGTAGTTATGATGAGGCATACGCTAGTCTTGAGGAGTATTATTATAGAATTATGGAGACAAATTCAGGTAGTACATGTTTTATTAAAACTGACGAAAATAATAGCTTTCAACGGATTTTTATTTGTTTTAAGTCATGTATTGACGGATTTTAAGAGGTTGTTTACCGGTTATTAGTACTGATGCTACATTTTTTTCGTCTAAATATCAAGGTATCTTATTTATTGCTTGTGCTCACGATCCTAACTATCAATTATATCCTATTGCTTATGTTGTTGCTGAAGGTGAGAATAGTGATTCTTGGTCTTGGTTTTTAAACTCTCTTAAAATATCTTTTAAAAGTTGTTTTAATGATTGGAGTACAATTTTATTTATATCTGATAAGCAAAAATGATTAATAAATGCTGTTCGTGCTATTTTTCCTGCATCTCCTCATTTTTTTGTATTCAATATTTTAAACAAAACATGAAAAAAGTTACGAAAGAACCAGTATTTCAACACTTGTTAGACTCACTTTCTAGATCATATAATGAAATGGATGCAGAGAGTGTGTTTGATATAATTAAAGCCGAGAACATAATATTGTACGATTGGATTATTGGTGTAAACGATGAAAGTCGTCGATTTGAACATTGGATAACAACGTATGCTACTTGTCCTAGATTAGATATTAACACTTCTAATCTTGCTGAATGTTTCAATAGCGGGATTAAGTAATTACAAGATAAGCCAATAACAATACTTCTCGATGGTATTAGAGCCAAGATTATTACACTTCATGACAATCGTAGAAATAATGCTGAAAATATAGACACAGATTATTGTCCGAAGATAATAAAGACTATGGCTTGTATTATCAAAGAGAAGAATCACCTAAAAATATTAGCTATTGATAGTTATAAGTTTGAAATAATAGACCGTGCAACAAGTAGAACCTATATTGTTAATATAACCGACAGATCTTGTACATATTTTAGATGGTACCATACTTATATACCATGTATACATACATATTTTGTTTGTAGATATTGCAATATTAGTATTGATAGTTTTTATCCTGCAGTATTTTTGACGGAGACCTTGAGAAGTGTATACGCACAAAAAATGGAGCCCAGTTCCCTACAAGATCCAAGCTCCTTTGGTTAGAGGAGAAATTGGAGTACCAGATGTAAGACACAAAGCCGGAAGACCAAAGAAGAACCGCATCAAACCCCGGGATTCATCGACGAGAAATCTTCGTTGCAGTAATTGTGGTGCGATGGGACACAACCGAAGAAGATGTACTAGTCAACCGAGAGAGTAAAATAGAATTGTTCAATACAAACTTAAAAATATTGTAATAGTGAGTCTGATAATGCACTACTAGAATAAGCGGGATTAGCGACATTTTTTAGTGACTCCAAGTAAAAACGTCGCTAATTTAGCGACTCCATGTAAAAACGTCACTAGATGTCACTAATTGGCGACATTTATCGACGTTTAGCGACTTTTATTCAGTTTTTAAAAGATTAGTCGCTATAAGTTCAATTTAGGTCGCTAAACGTCGCTAATATGTTTTATTTAGCGACGTTTAGCGATGTTTTTAGCGACGTATATATTTTTGGACATTTAGCGACGTCATTAGCGACATTTAAGACGTCGCTAAATTAGCGACGTCATTATTGGCGTCGCTAAAATGTCGCTAAATTTTTTACTTAGGGCTGATTTCTCCCATTTCTTTCGATCTCTCCCTCTCCCAAATTTCAAACCCGCGTGCGCGCTCTCGATCTCTCCCGCTCTGGCTCCTCCTTCCTCCCTTCGGCAAACCCCCTCGGCCGCGTCCTCCCCCTCCGGCGCCCCCTCCTCCCTCCCGGGGACCCCCCTCCGCCGCGTCCTCCCCCTCCGGCAGCATCCTCCCCCCTCCTCCTCCTCCTCCTCCTCTAGGTAAACCCTATCTCTCTCTCTCTCTCTCTCTCTCTCTCTCTCTCTCTCTCTCCTTATTTGGTGTGGACATAATTTTTTGGGCTGAGTTTGCTCGTGGAGGAGTCCTCATCTACCGCCTTGCCAAGATCGGCAAATTATCTGTCTCTCTCTGTCTCTCTCTACAAACTTTGCCAGTCAGATTTATATTTTATTTATTTATTTATTTTTAGAAAATTTAGGGTTTCTTTATATTGTGTTGTCGGTGCACATGGTGGCGGTGCAGAGCCCGATAAGGAAGGGATGCTAGGCTCCGAAGTGGTGAAGCGGAAGTAGAGGGACGGTTTGAAATTTTGAGCTATGCAATAAAAACTTGAAACTTTTTTGGGGAGGGTTTCGAACTCTCGAGATAATTTTCTCCCCAATTGTTAGAGTTATGATCTATTCAATTTATACTGCTCATAATCTGATTTGGGGGTTCTCTATTTCTTTGAGAATCTATTAACTTTATGTTTTATTAGAATTGGCATCATAAATTGAATCACTTAATTATTTAAGTCATGATGTGCCCATTTGGTGTGGACATAATTTGTTGGGCTGAGTTTGCTCTAATTATGCTTTGGATCTAATATTTTGGACTTCTATGTTGTAAAATTTATGGGAATGTCGTTTCTTGCTGATAGAATTCACTAGAAAAGTTGATACCAACATGGAGCAGTAATATTATGCTAAAAGCCAATCATGAAATTTGTCAGTTCATTTACTGATTTTTTTGCAATCCATAACTTAACCCATTTGCAATCTGTTAGTTCATATATTCGCTCATTTCTCAAATCCCGTCAACGGCTTCTACAACAATGGGTTGTCTTCGAATCTGTTCGATGGCAGAAATCTGAGCCTCGACTACGCTTTCAAAGGTGCGGAGATCGTGAGGGTATCGTACTGCATGGAGCTTAAGTTCCTTGCAAATCCAGTCACTAACCATGTCCAGAGCACCCAGCAACATAAAAAGCACCATAGATTCTCTACTAGAGTGCTTGAGGTATTGGAAAGAACAACTCTTCAGGTTGAATAGAATCTTTGTTACTTATCCATTTCTTTATTTTTATATTTTTAATCATCAAATCTTCAGGTTTAATAGAATCTTTGTTACTCTAGTTTGCTGGCAACAGATTCTAAGGATTGGGTTAAGTCACAGGAGAATTTTCTTATTAATGTTGCTCAGACACAAATAAACCGACACGATATGGTGGAGGTACGATATTATGCATATATTGGAGTGTTTATGTATGTTTCCAATATATATTCGACACAATGGCATAGAGGCAACACCTACTTTTGGAGTGTCCATACTTACTAGATGTATAGTGTTACATAAAATGTCTGAAGTTCTAAGAATCATGGAAGATACAATATCAGTTTCTTTTATATATGGTAACATTATTTATTTTCTGTAATGTCTTCAATGCCTTACAATTCCATTCTCCAGTATCAATATAGTTTTGATTTCAAACCTTTTTTTATTAGGACATCTTATTAATCTGAGTTCCGAAAAATATTGGCCCTTAGGAATTCAAACTGATAGGAAAATGGAACATTTTACTTCTTGCGTAGGAATTCCTAAATCATGTTACTTCTTGCATAGGAACTAAATTTCTCACAATCTCTATTCCAAATAAATTTTTATTCTACTTTTTAAGGTTTCCATTGTACTATGAAATCAAGTTGGTTTTTCTTCATTTACTTATGGCATTCATAAATTCCAAATAAATGCTATGAATGCCATAAGTAAATGAAGAAAAACCAAGCATAAAGATAATTTATTAGTAATTCCATTGCATGAATAATAGTTTGGAAAAAAATCATTATTTATTATTTTTATTTTTTTTGTAAATTTAGCGACGTATTTAGCGACGTTTAGCGACGTTTAATTACGTCGCTAACTACGTCGCTAAATACGTCGCTATACGTCGCAAATTGCTGACATGGCAGTACTGCCAGGTCATTAAAGATGTCGCTGTCATGTCGCTATATACGTCGCTAATTAACGACGTTTAACGACGTTTGTTTACGTTGCTAATTAGTGACGCTGCGTCGCTAAACGTCGCTAATTTAGCGACACAATTAAGTCGCTAAAAAATGTCGGTATAGCGACGTTTAGCGACGTTTTTCCTTTCAACGACGTGCTGATTTTCAACTTCTGTAAAACGTCGCTAATTACGTCGCTAAACATGATTAGCGATATTTTTTTGTCATTTAGCGACGTTTTTTGACGTCGCTAATTTGACTTTTCTCTGGTAGTGATGAAAGTTGACAAATATTGCAATCAACATTATTACAAATCATACAAATATTACAATCAAACATTGTTACAAATTATCTACTCATCCTCCTCCTCGTCTTGTTGAGTTTGGGTAGGCAGCGGTGTTGATGGAGTCGAAAAAAACTGTGTGAATATCTAGTAGCTTTCATCTCCAGCAGTCTCGTGACTATGGCCCGCTCCAGCATACTGGTGACTAGGACCCGCTCCAGCATACTTGTGACTCGGGCCAGCTCCAGCATAGTATTGAAAAGTATCTCCAGCATATTGGTGAATATGGCTCGCTCCAGCATACTGGTGAATAGGTCCCTCTGCACCATCCCTCCCACGACGACGAGAGTGTCTCTGTCGTACAAAGCCGGTCGGATAGTCTGGTGGAAGACGTGATTGTACTGGAGGCATTTCAGGTTTCCGTCCAATACCCAGATGATCAACACGAGTCACAAGTTCCTCCATAAGAAATTGACTTTGTGGGGGAGAGGAGGGTGTTGTGAGAGTGTGGTGAGGAGGAGGAGGAGGAGGAGTTGAGGGCTTATTTATAGAGAAAGTGGAAGGTTTTGGAGGGGGGAAGGTCTTCGAGGGAGAGGGGGGGGTCTTCGAGGGGGTGTTACTTCCGCATGGTCCGCCAACTGAGTTGGCGAGCGTGTCCAAAGCCCGCCAACTGAGTTGGCAAGTTTTTTTCGGTCTCTGGACACCGCCAACTCAGTTGGCGAGTTGTCCCCCTCACTGCAAATAGCCAAATTTTTTTTATTTTTCGCAATTATACGAGAATTTGTTAACTTTTTTGAAAAAAATTGAATAAAAAATGGTTATGAACTATTCAACATAAGCTTTCCAGTTAGTTCTGTACATTAGTGTGAGAGCGGTATCATCTGTTGATATGTGCTTGACCATATATATAATTTTGTAATCTATATACGCTAGAGCACTTCAATATGCTACAAACAGAAACAGGTATGACTACCGAACTCAACTCAACTGACTCCAGTGGTCAGTGAGAAGAGGTATAACTTTTCTGATTAGACGAACGGTTTTGAAATTACTGTGAAGGAGGTGTGGGACTGGAACAGTTAGTCCAAATAACATGCAACGTAACGTGTCCAAAAATTCCATACATATCGTCGGACATCTAAAAAAAAAAAAAGAAGATAAAGAAACATGTATGACTGTAAATACACATGCAGGTTCAAAATACTTGTAAAACTGAATATACTTCTACTAATATAATGTGGCTTGAAAAAGTTTTAAATTGAGCCATATAAGTCGTTAATAAATACTTCATTAATTATTTTTAAAAATATTAACTTATTATTTAACTACCTAATATGATTTACTTATAACTAAATAATTCTAACTTAAATGGTTAAGATGGGAGACATTTTTCTTGGTTGGGTGAGTACAATTTATAGGGACGATAGTATTTATAATAAATTCATACTAAAAAAAAATTAAATTTTTTTTTTATGCATATGTAATGCAAGTGCATGCTACTAGTAAATGTTACACCACTTGCCAGCTAAAATATCACATAGATAAAAAGAACCCCTAAAATATACACATGATCCAGTAAATCAGGAATAGTTGACACATAATTAAAATACAAGTTGAACCTAGCAAAAGTTGGCAGTTGGTCTTAAGGGAACTATACAAACATAAAAAAAGATTTAGGATGTCTCCAATTCTCTACTTGGAATTTTCTGATTGTTTGATTTTCGGATCTTGAATTCTAATTAATTTCCACAATTTCCACATTAATATACTATGTAAGCATCATTAAAATGTTAGCACTATATGGATTTAGGGTTCCTGCAGTTCTTTGGAACATGTTTTATGGTTCATTTACCGTTTTGCTCCACTTTGAGAACAAAGATTCCCGAACAGCAAACTATGCCCATTTACATTTCAGAAAATTTCTAAAAAAGATAACGAAATATAAAAAAATAATATATATATATATATATATATATATATATATATATATATATATATATATATATATTGACGTTGGTGGATTGCACTAATAAAATGTTTTAATGACAAGATTTAGTGACAAAATTATGTTTTTAGTGACGAAAGAGCTTTTTGTGACGGAATTTAGATCCTGAATTTTATACCAGCTTAGAGTACAAGCCCTGACTTGTCCAATTGAAAAGTTTAGACAATGAATTTATAATTTGTTTTATTATTCCCATTATATCCTTCCTCTAATAATTAGTAATGAAACATTCCTATATAGACTAGAAGGTATAATGGAAAAAATAAAATCAAAAATAAAAACCTAGGGCCTAAACTTTCCAATTGGACATGTCAGGACCTAAACTCTAACCTGATATAAAATTCAGGGTCAAAACCCTAATTAGCCCAAAAAATAAATAATAAACTTGCACTCATCGCCAGTGGACATATTAACCGATTTAAATTTTAATGATGAAATTAGATTTTAGTGACGAAATTAGGGTTTAGTGACGGATTATAGCGACGAAAATAGATTTTAGTGACGATTTTTTTAGCTGTTCTCAAAAAAATAAATGCAGCCATGTTGCCAATGCTCTTGGCGACATCACCAACCAGATTGATGACTTGTTATCCTTTTAAAATTTTTGCTAACTTGTCATCTTATCTATTATTTTACAATCTTTTGTTATCTTTTTGGAAATTTTCTATTTACATTGCTCTGGTCCTATTTCTCACAGAGCTTATATTAAACATTTTAAAAACTAAAGCAATATTGATCAACTTCACTACAGCTTAGAGACTGATGCATGGACTGGTAGATCCCAACAGCATAAATAAAATTGAACATATTTGACAAATATTAAGATTTACGTTATACTATAGCTAGTGGCTAGCTGCCGCTAAGGTGATACGGAAGAACAAATTATTTACTGTCAGAACCTTTACTGGAAAGAGTTCATTTTGTTCATACATCAAAACTAGAGTGGATGTCCACCATTCCACTCAAAAATTGTTACGTGTTGAACTTAAAAAAAAAAAAAAACTAGTGTGAATGTTCACTAAATCACTTCCAAAGTGATTTTAGGTTAGATAAAAATGACACGTAATAACATTTGAATGGAAGGGTGAACATCCACCATATTTTTCTATGGATGAACAAAAATAAAATCTCTTGTTGTAGTCCGAGCTAATTTATATCACTAATTCTTCAATTTATATTTGAGAAGTGTAAAGTCGTCTCTTGTAGTGGCCTACCGCAATCTCCATATGATAAAGCTTAGGTGCAAGAGAGAGGTCAATAGCATGTCCCCTTTGATGAATGGACCCTAATCAAACAAACCAGTTATAATTAGAATTGAAGTTCAGAAATTTGAGACTATGAATCACCCAAATGGCGCAAGAAAAAATGAAATAATATATAAAGAACATAACTCTTAAGTAACAGACGTATTTAGCATGGCAAACACATAACATGCACGAAAATATTAGGAATATTTAGACTTTGGGTCTCACATAAGTTCTAAAATTAGTGCTTGGATCTCCGTAATAATTAGTGACAAAAAGTGTATCAAAACTGTCACTAATTATTTTTGAAAATTTTGAAATGAAAACACTAATTATTTATTTATGGAAATCCAAACACCAAATTTAGAACTTATGTGAGACTCAAAGTCTAAATATTCCAAAATATTATGTACTGCAAAGCTGCCACACTGATACGAGCCCAAATTGCCATTTGATCTTTTTTTTTTTTTTCATATTAGAGTAGAGTACCAGAGCTGTGAGCATTAGGATAATTCACTGATAATTAGGCGATCGAGTCAGCATATAATTGCAATCCAGTCAGCATAACTACTTGAGCCAGTCAGCATATGTAAGCCAACTCAGCAGTGCCATCTAGCAATACTCGAGTATCAGAGGGGTACCAGAGCCACTGATACTGATACACTTAGTATCAGTCTGGGAGTATAAATTGTTGATCATTTTTTTACATTCCAGTTATACTTTTCTGCTGTACTTCTTTTTCCTCCTTCAAAATACAAATAAATCCTAGTTCATCTTTCCCGCCTCAAATTCGGTCTTTTTTGAATTCAGTTTGTTCAATTGCACAGGAATTACGTCAAATTTCCCTCGATCGGCAGCATCTCAGGGGATCATGGGTGAGAGCTCCCATCAGGAACTGAAACTTTCTTGACTAAGACCACAGATCAATAAAAAAAATTAAAATTCTATTTAATAGGATGATATTTTCTTCTTGTACACTGTCTTACTCGGAATGAATATCGATTTACCTCTTTTGCTTGCATTCTGCACAGAGTAAATGTCATTTGATATATAGGCTACTTTACACTTAAATATTTTGAAATATCAAATTTTGCAAATTTAATACCCTAAACTATTGTTTGATCACTTAAATACCCTTAACTTTTTTAAATTTAAAAGTTGCCTCCTCCTTAGTTGGTCATCCATCTTAGCACTCACTTGCACTGCATGATATTTTTTTGTCCCTAAATCAAAGAGAAATACTTCTCTTTAGTATTTGTTAAAAAAAAAAAAAAAAAAAAAACTCACCTTCACTCCTTACTGTCACATCCTGACACGACTTGGCAGTGCGGCCATCACCGCCCTGCACGAAATGATAGATGACAGATCCAACTGCAGGGAGAGGAGCGTACGGTACAGTAGTAGCATTTGTAGGAAAGTAAGTGTGGAACCATAATTTTAGCTTATTTCGGGTTAAATTTAAAATGTTTTGATTTTTTTTTTTTATAAATAAAATGAATGTTGTATCGTCATATCCATATTTTATCATGTTAGTATCATCATGTTCATATTTTATCGTATTTGACCAAGGTAGAACCGTGTCAAATATACTAAAACAATAAAAAAAAAATATGACTAATTTTTTTTTAGTTTACCAGGTACACTATTTTAGACATAAATTTAAACACTAAGATTCTTTGGTATCATTTTTCACCATTAGCAGATGATCCGATGTGACAGAACTTGTCGAGGGTGCGAGGTTAGAAAAAAATATTTAGTTTACCAAGTAGACTCTTTTATGTATAAATTTAAACACTAAGATCCTTTGGAATGCATCTTTCACCATCAACAGATGATCTGCGATGTGACATAACTCGTCGAGGGTGTGGGGGTTCAGACTGTAGGAAGTTCCAGAAAAATAAATTTACGTAGCTTATCGCCTACAACAGCAAACATCATTCTGACATTTCAGGATGGTCTATCCGTAGTTACTTTGTACTGCGCGTGGTGTCGTTCGATTGTCGCAACTAACTGCTTTTAGATCTAATGTCTCATTCAGTCTATTTTCCACTAGTATATATGCACATGCGTTGCACGTATTTCATATTATTTTAAAAATAGTTTATTAAAAGAGCAAATAATAATTTCTTAATTTTATTATAGGTGGAAATATAATAGGCAGGAGCTTGAAAGTTGGGAGAAATTAAATGACGGAAATAGGAAAGGTTTCTCTTATCTCTTGGCTCATGTGCCTACTATGCATGCATGCTTGATTTATTAACTTTTGCTTTATTCTCCAAACTACCTACTTTGCATGCATGCATATCTTTGTTTTATTAACTATCATTCCCCAAGTTGCCTCCTTTGCATGCATACATGCATACATACATTTAATACGTATTTAATTACTGTTTTTAATTACTTAGAAATGTAGTGAAGGGTATTTTTGGAACGAAAAACTTTCATGGTGAAGCCTAGTTTTGGCATTATATAGAAGAATAGATTTTTCTAATATGATACTTACGATCATCACAAACTCCCAATTCTCCAATTTAATACTTACGATCATTACAATCTATATTTTTCTGATGACACTTACTGTAGCCCACCCCACTCCCATCTCCCAAAAAAATGAGTGGTTGGAGCCTAACTGCACCAGCCCACCAATGACTCTGCCATTGTAGGGAGGACGGAGTAGGGTGCTTAGCATTAGGGTTTAGTTTTCTATAGGAAAAAAATATTGAGGGGGCAGAATGGTCTTTTGGCTTTGACCGGTTAAGGGCTAACTTGCAAAAAGAACAATAATTCATAATATTTAAGTGAGAGACTGGAGTTCTGGGTAGCAACTTGCCAAAAAAGTATAGGTAATTAATTACCAGACTTGATAGTTCAGGATAATGATTAAGTACTGCATATTCACCTTTGATATAATAGCAAAAGCTCCACCTTTCTGCCTGGCTTGATTACTAAAGTGATATGTTTCATGAAATGATTTAAAACATTAAACTGTCTGACCAACTATGTTTCTGTATGAATTCCCTGCAAGCTACACGCTCGAGGTGACAAACTTACAAAACCAAAATGAAACACTATCAATTCTTTAATACTATAACACAACAGAAAAATTAAGGGGTGTACGTTTGTCATGTTATAAAGATGTACAAAACAAAAGGTGAAAATGGTTGAAAGTCAAGTATATGCACTTCTCTCATAGCGACCCAAAAAAAAAAAAAAAAAAAATGTATAAAGATACTTACATTTTATTTAAGCTAATCATTCAGGAACGTTAGCTACGCAATTAAACCCTGTTCCTCCATCATTGGGATCTTTACTTTTAAGAAAACTATAAAACTGTGTTGGTTTTGCTTTTTTTGCAAAAGCTCAAGTTCCTCTTTCTTTTTTTAGTCCCACATCGGATGGGCCAAAGCTTTTTTGTGTACATATATTAGTTTCTCTCATTTGTTCTATTAAGTTGTTGTGTGGGGAACCCCTTGGGCCACACGCGCGCGCCGCCGCCGCCGTCCAACCCGGCTCGGTTCGGTTACGTAAGGTAAGGGTTACGTAAGGTAGGTAAGGTAAGGTAAGGGTACGCGCCCACATCTGCGGGCGCCGAATGCCGATTCGATTTCCTCTTCGGGCTGGGACCCTAAAATTCTTTTTGCGTCCAGGTTCATTCGTTTAATTCTCCTGTGTAACGGCTGAATATAGTGCGGGGGTTTTACCACTAGGAGCTTCGGAAACGTCTGCACACAGATCCCGAATAAACTCTTAGGGCAGTGCTTCGTGCACGACTTCCCCAGAGGCCGGTAACAAATGTTTAATTTTATTTTTGTATTCTGAAATTTTTCAAAAACAAAACAACAAATTATAACATTCTAAGAGTTTATCCGTTTGTTACAATTTAAATAGTTACTGTTGATCTATTTGTTATAATTTACAATTGTTATAGTAGCTACTGTTAGAAAATTTTCTAGTAGCAAATTTTCTAGTAGAATTGTTATAGTAGCTACTGTTAGAAAATCTTCTAGTAGCAAATATTCTAGTAGAATTGTTACTTTAGCTACTGTTAGCAAATACAAGTTGATAATTAGAGTTGTAAGAATTTCTAGAAAATATTCTAGTACCTACTGTTTTTTTTTATACTGTAGCAATTTATTTTCTAGAAATTTATTACCGTAGCAGTTTGACTTCTAACAATTTTTTTATATAGCCACTTCTAGCAATTTGTTAATAGTTACTCTAGCAATTTTCTACAAAATTCAAGTTAACAGTTAATGTAGCAATTTGTTTCAATTCCTCAATTGATTTATTTGTTTACTTATCAAGTTGCTTACTATACTGTCAAATTGAAAAAAAGTGTTTTAAAAATTGTTAGCACATTTGATAACTTTGTAAATTGTAATTTTTTATCACAAAATTTCTTTCAGTTGTAACTTACAATTTGCTTCATTTTTTTTAATCACTTAGTATTTTGAAAGCAATCTAGGACCAAAAGAAAATAGTTTAGTAAAAGAAAATTGCAAATAAAATCTTCAAGTCTAAAGTTTCAAAGTAGAGACAAACTCGGGCACAAGCCGAAAGGGTCCTTCTGTCAACCGGGTGTAAATAGCCCTAAGCGACACGGTATTTAAGTGTCTTCGGACCGCCGCTAGCTGGGAACCGGCCCCTACAGCTAACCTGAGTTGATCAACACTTGAAAAACTAAAGATTTAAGATTGATTAGCAAAGACCACATAAACTATTATCTTAGACATTGTTATTAAATAAATTTATATTTTTCAGACTGTAATCATGACTGGTAAGGAGGAATCCTCTACTGCAAAGCCTGCTAAGTTTGATGGCTCTTACTTTAAAAGATGGCAGAGTCAAATAAAATTTTGGCTCACGACCTTAGGACTTATTTCTGCCATTGATGGGTCCACACCCATCACAAATGATTCTGATGAAACTGAGTCTGACATAGCAGTGTCCACCTCATCGAAGCCAAAAATCCCTAAAGAGATAGACTTCCACTGCTTTCATAGAATTCTAAGTGCATTATCTGAATCCTTGTATGATATATTTTTTGAATACAAGAGCGCTAAAGAACTTTGGAAAGCCTTAGAAGATGAATACGGCTGTGATGATGCCGGAATAGAAAGGTTTAATTCTTCAACTTTTAATAGGTATTTCATGGTAGATGACAAGCCTATGAATGACCAGCTCCATGAATTCCAAGAATACCTTAGACATATTTAAGCCAAAGGCACATCTTTCTCCAATGAGCATAAAATAGCATGCCTAATAGACAAGCTACCTCCCTCTTGGTCTGATATGGCTAAGGATCTTATCCATACACAAGGAGAACTTACCTACAATCAAGTCCTAAAGAAAATTAGAACCGAAGAACAAATTAGATTGAGGTCTAAGCCTAAGACTGAATCTAAAGCTAAGGTAAACCTTGTAGAAGGCCAAAGAAAATCCAAGTCTAATTTTCCTTATAAACCCAAAAAGAATTTCTTCAAGAAGAAGAAAAACTTTCAGCCTAACCACCAAAACCATCATCACCAAAACCAAAAACCTAGAAACTTCAGTCAGACTCAGGATCAAAAGAGATTTTGTTGTGTGTGGTAAAACAAAATATATGGCCATCAACTGCTACCATAGGAAGAAGGAAGCTGTCCAGACCTCCTACAAAGGAAAGGGCTCAGTTAGACCAGAAGCAAACATGCTTCACAAAGGTTCTTCGAGTTCCTTCAGGTTTGTAAGCTTTCAACCCCTTATTAACCTCTCTTACCATTCTGATGATTGGTGGTTGGATTCTGGAGCTAATGTTCACGTTTCGTTTGATCGCTCCTGTTTTACAAACTATCAGGAATCAAGTGGAGGAGGTGTGACCCTAGGAGATGGCTCAACGACACAAATTATTGGAAGAGGAAAAGTTAACCTGAAGATGACATCAGAAAAATCTTAACTCTTCATGATGTTCTTCATGTGTCGTCTGTCAGGAAAAACCTAGTTAGTGGATCCCTTCTTGTAGCCTCAGGATACAAAATTGTAATGGAGGCTAATAAAGTAGTTTTTTCTAAGCATGACTCTTTTATAGGAAAATGCTTTGTAAAAGACGGTCTTTTCATTTTAAGTACAATGAATAAAATTTCTGATTGTTCTCTCATTGTCTCTAACATAGAATCTTCAAATGTTTGGCATGGCAGACTAGGTCATGTGAACCTAGGTTCTATTAAAAGGATGATGACCTTAGATCTTTTTCTCAAGACTCCAATAGATGACAAACACAACTGTGAGATTTGTGTTCAAGCCAAACACACTAGATTACCTTTCAAATCTGTAGAAAGAAATTCTGAACTTCTAGAACTTATCCATAGTGATGTATGTGACTTAAATAGGATTTTGACCAGAGGCGGTAGAAAATACTTTGTTACGTTTATAGATGATTATTCAAAGTATTGTTACATCTACCTTCTAAAAACCAAAGATGAAGTTATAGATAGATTTAAGGTCTACAAATCTGAAGCTGAGAATCAATTAGAAAGGAAGATTAAGATTCTTAGATCTGATCGTGGTGGAGAATATACCTCAAATGAAATGATTAACTTTTGGGAAGAGCATAGAATAATTCATGAGATAACTGCTCCATATTCACCTCAGTCTAACGGAGTTGCTGAACGCAAGAACCGTACTCTGTTAGATATGGTGAATGCCATGCTTCTCAGCTCTGGTGCTCCTGATAACTTGTGGAAAGAAGCCCTTTTAACTGTCTGTTACATTCTTAATAGGATTCCTAGTAAGACAAAAGATAAGACTCTCTATGAGCTGTTGAAAGGTAGATCACCTAGTATTAATTACCTTAGAGTTTGGGGATGCCTTGCTAAAGTCGGAATTCCCGAACCTAAAAAGAGAAAGATTGGTCCCAAGACTGTAGACGCTGTTTTCATAGGATATGCCTTAGACAGCTATGCCAGTAGATTTCTAGTGACTCACTCAGAAGTAAATAAAATATCTAACAATACCATTATAGAAGCAAGAGATGCAGTTTACTTTGAAAACATATTTTCCTTTAAGGATAGAAGTTCAATCTCTTCCTCCATACCCTCTACTAGTTCTCAAGTCCAAATACCTAGCTCTCAATCTGAACAAGACTTAGAACCAAGATGGAGTAAAAGGAATAGGATTGAGAAAAATTTAGGAGAAGGATTCTTCACTTGTTTGATAGAGGGTGATCCCTCAACTTATGAAGAAGCAATGTCGTCTCCTGACGCTCCATTCTGGAAAGAAGCCATTAACAGTGAATACAACTCCATCATGGAGAATAACACTTGGTTTCTAACAGATCTACCTTTAGGGAATAAACCAATAGGTTGTAAGTGGATTTTCAAGAAGAAACTCAGAGCCGATGGTACTATAGAGAAATACAAAGCTAGATTAGTTGCTAAGGATTTTACCCAGAAGAAAGGGTTAGATTATTTTGATACCTACTCTCCTGTAGCTAGGATCACATCCATTAGAACTCTCTTGGCCTTAGCATCCATTCATGATATGCTAATCCATCAAATGGATGTAAAGACAGCATTTTTGAATGGAGATCTTGAGGAAGAACTTTATATGGACCAACCTGAAGGTTTCATTGCTAAATATCAAGAAAAGAAAGTCTGCAGACTAGTAAAATCCCTCTATGGCTTGAAACAAGCTCCCAAACAATGGCACAATAAATTTGACAAAGTAATTTGTGAATATGGTTTCTTGTCAAATGAGTATGACAAATGTATATACTCTAAAGGTATATGTAAAAGTTGTGTCATTTTATGCTTGTATGTAGATGACATTCTTATCCTAGATTCATCATATCACGTCCCAGTCCCAAAATACCGTGGGACCGGATACGTGGCAATGGCCAACAGTACGCACCGATGGACAAACCCAATTTAATGGATCCATTAGGGCATACTTAAGCTGTAAAATCAAGTCTACGACAATATGGTACAACTAATCTCATCCACACAAAGTATAAAAGTATGATCCACAGAATAAATAATGAATGTAAATCATCAGCTAGTCTCAAGAAAGTGCTTCGGGGAACAACCCGATAAATATCTAATACAATGGTTCAACAGACCAGAAATAAATGACTGAAATAAATAAATGCTGAGCATGAAACATGGATGCTCAGGAAAAGTCTTCGGCTAACACCTCGTCCTCGGATGGTGGTACAGCTCCTGGATTAGCTCCTGCTGCGGTCCTGTATACCTCGGGATAGATATCGTCCTCAAATCCTGGGGACATAATCCATATCCAGGTCCTCAGGGGACATAGCAAGGTACAAGAAAATATATAAGCCAAAATATAAGCAGTGCAGCAAATAATGAGAATAATAGGGTAAGTATGTAAACATCTGTGTGAAGTGCAAGAGAGAACATCAATAGTACCCAGGTTGAAACAACTACAAGCTCTGTGTAGGGGAACCGGTAGTAGTGATATCATGAGGTGGTCTAGCTCAACGGGAGACTGAGTAGCCGGCATAACATAATCAACCTGTAGCCTGTGGCCCTCTCCAGCAATAGATGGAACAATAAGGGAATACTAAATAACCAGCTAAGTGATATGCAAGATGAGAGCAGCACTAGAACTCAGGCTGAAACTACTACAAGCTCTGTGTCGGGGAGCCGGTAGCAGCAGTAATAATGAGTAATGGGCCAAGCTCGGGCTTCAGAGTCTTGTGCCTCACAATAATAGGGGTGTATATATATGATCAGCCTGTAGTCTGTGTGTCTCTCCCCACCCAATGTAACCACGCATATCATGACCATAACGTCTCATGTCCATGTCAGCGGGATCATATCTAATGCAATAAGTCATAATGTATCTAAGATATAGTATCTCTGTCAAGTCCTGTATCCTATACAGAATCACCACGAATATCTCAGGAAGATCCTGTCTCATGAATGGTGTCAACTGTCCTGGGTCATATGGTACTTGATAAGACAAGTACGAGAGTATAAAGTGTCACGAATATCCATCTCTAGATGACAATACACAACACCGCGTACGGTGTTGGCATCCGACTAATAATCGGACGCTAAGTACGTCACACGGTCCTAGGTTAAGCATGCACAACAATATAATAAAGCAAGAAAAATATATAACAATACTGCAGAGTTTGGCAAGGTACACTTGCCTGGGGTCCGAATACCAACAGCTGTCCCTGTATCAGTGGATCATGTAGGTACTACTCCAAAAGCTGTAATAACATCACCAACAGTCTCAGAAGATATCAAATAGCTAGAAACGTCTGTCCTTGAGTCCAATTTGGACACAAGGGTAAAAATAATATTTTCAGGTCAAAACGGGGTCCATATGTGGGCCACTTTGCACCGAAAAATGTTTTAGGGTCAAATGTCTCCAAATTCCTCAAACTCAGTGTCTATAAGTCAGAAACGATGATACAAACCCAACAGAACTTCCAGAATTGAATTCCGATGAGCCGATCACAAAATCGCCCGTCAAGTGGAGCTTGTGGGGCCCACGATACGCGATTCTGTCAACGTTCTCAGAATTGAACCAAACTTGGGTCACAGGACCAGCGTATTGCTACAAGTCTGATGGCACAAGTTTCGTCTCGATCCGACGTGTGTACACAAAGTTACAGCGTGTTCCAGAATGGACGGATACGGGACGGTGTCGGCGGATACGCGTTGATTCCGGTGTGCACGCACATCCGAATCGACTTCTGCAAAATCCCATACGTCCGTATCAATGTCGCGCATGTTTCGGTAAAGACCGCGTGTGACCAAGTCGTCCCGTTTGACGGGACGCACTCAGTTCCGGGGTGAAACAGGGTGTTATTTTTTTTGTTTTTGGATCGCGGTGTGCGATCACCACAGGATGCGATGCACCGAACGAGTTATACGGCCACCGAGAGGGTTATACAGTCTACGCGTAGCAACTGACGGAAACTAAAATGGAGTTACGAGGTGAGAGAAAACGGTACCTGAACAGGGCTCCGTGAACGCTGAATTCCACGTGTCCGAGGGTCAACTTCGTTTCCTGGTCGAGAGTTCCCGCGTCCTCGTGTCTGCCGTGAGTCCGAGCTATGGCTCTGATCGAGACAGTGGAGGGGGCTTCGTCGGAGGGGTCGGGCTCGAGGTCGGGCTAGGGCAGCGGCTCCGCACAGTTTGGTCGGAGCGGGTTCTGCCGCTGGCGGAGGCTCGGCGTCGTTGAGCTGCTGTGCTCGGGGAGATCGAGGAGCGACGATGTCGTTCGGGTGCCGCGGTCTCGAGCGGCGGATGCTGTCGGGGTCGGGGCTGCGCACAGCCGGTCGGGGTCATGGGGAGAAGAGGAGTTAGGCGGCGTCGATTGGGTTGACGGCGGGGTTGAGCGGGGAGCGATGATCGGCTGAGCGGGGAGCGTCGACGGAGGAGTGACCGGATCGGGCTGCTGATCGGGGAAGGGGTCGATGGCGGCGCAGCGGATTCTAGGTTAGCGGTTGGGCATGCACGCCAAGGAGGAGATTTATACTGTGCTACAGTAATTCCGGCGGGGCTAGGGCTTCTCAATTGGTTTTCGGGTCTGGGTCAGGTTTGGCTCGGATCCGACCCGACCCGACCCAATAAGCTGGGTTTGGTTCAGCCGGATTGGGTTTGGGTTTGGGTTAAATTTGGGTTTGGCTCGGTTTAATTATTCCAATAGTTTTTAAGGCTTTAAACGCGTTTCCGGAGTCCAATAAATTCACCGAAAAATACCGCATGTCCGGTTTTCCATTTTGCATCATAATATATTATTTCCATAATATTTTAACAAAAATCTTTAACTCTCAATTACCTTGGTTCTTCATCCAGAAAAATACCAAAAAATCTGGGAAAATTATATTAAAATTATTCTGAAAAACAGGGTGTTTATAATCTACCCCCCTTAAGAGGATTGCGTCCTCGTAATCAAAGAATAAGCTACTAAAGGAAGAACTATAAAAATACAAGGTTGCTTAGTTTACAACTGCATTCTCGAACAAATGAGGATAACGCTGGCGCATACTATCTTCTCGTTCCCAAGTCGATTCTCCAGGAGAATGATGTTTCCATGCTACACGAACCAGTCTGATTGTCTGTCCCCGCAATGTCTTCTCACTGACGTCGAGGAGGCCAACTGGTTGTTCTTCATATCTCAAGCTAGGGCCCACTGCGATCTCTGAATGATCGACTACGTGACTTGGGTCGGTCACGTACCTTCTCAGCTGTGAGACGTAGAATACGTCATGTACTCCCTCTAAGGATGGAGGTAATGCAAGACGATAAGCCACCTCACCAATGCGCTCTAGAATGTCAAATGGTCCAATATACCTTGGGCTCAACTTGCCTCTGCTCCCGAATCTAATAGTACCTCGAGTGGGCGAAATCCTCAAGAACACGTGCTCTCCTTCTTTGAACTCTAGGGGACGTCTGTGTGTATCTGCCCAATGCTTCTGTCTATCCTGAGCTGCTCGTAGATGATTTTGGATCTGTTTTACCTTCTCCACTGTCTGCGTTACCAATTCTGGACCCAGTATTTGACGTTCACCAACGTCACTCCAACATATAGGCGATCTGCACTTCCTTCCGTATAAAGCTTCGAATGGTGCCATCTGAATGCTGGCCAGATAACTGTTGTTGTAGGAGAACTCCACTAAGTGCAAATGATCTTTCCAAGATCCTCCAAAGTCTAGCATACATGATTGTAACATATCCTCCAAGATCTGAATGGTGCACTCCGATTGGCCATCTGTCTGTGGGTGGTAAGCTGTGCTGAATTTGAGTCTGGTGCCCAGACTCTCTTGCATGCTTCTCCAGAAATGAGATATAAATCTCGAATCTCGATCCGATACAATACTAACCGACACTCCATGTAATTTGACGATTTGTCGCATATACATGTCGGCTAGTACCTCTGTGGACTGTCCAACTCTAAATGGCAAGAAGTGTGCCGATTTAGTGAGTCTATCCATGATAACCCATACTGCATCTCTTTCGCTGGGGCTCCTTGGAAATCCTGTGACAAAATCCATCGTGATATGTTCCTACTTCCATTCTGGTATAGGAAGCGGCTGTAACATACCTGCAGTCCTCTGATGCTCGGCCTTTACTTGCTGGCAGACTAAGCATTTGGCCACAAATCTTGCAATCTCCCTTTTCATTCCATGCCACCAGTAATATTGTCTCAAATCTTGGTACATCTTGGTTCCTCCTGGGTGAACAGAGTACATAGAGCTATGTGCTTCAGTCATTAACTCATGTCTCAATTCTCCATTTGGAACATACAGGCGATTTCCAAACCTCAATGTCCCGTCTTCGTGTATGCGAAGTCCTGTCTGCATGCCTGCTTCTGTCCTCTCTTTGAGTCTTCGGAATCTAGCATCGGTGGGCAATGCCTCTTTAATTCTTTCCACAAGTGACGACTTAATTTCAAGATTAGCCAGCAATCCACTCTGCCCTGGTAAAACAACCTCTAACTGCAGCTCCTGTAGATCTCTTAATAACTCGGGCTGCATCGTCAAGAAATAAGTCGTAGGCTTCCTGCTGAGTGCGTCTGCTACAACATTCATCTTTCCTGGATGATACTGCAGATCTATGTCAAAATCTACCATCAGTTCAAGCCAACGTCTCAGCCTCATGTTAAGCTCCTTCTGAGTATATACATACTTCAGACTCTTGTGATCTGTAAAGATGTCTACTTTCTCCCCATAAAGGTAGTGCCTCCAAATCTTCAATGCAAATATAACTGCTGCTAGCTCCAGATCGTGTGTTGGGTAGTTCTTCTCGTGGACCTTCAACTGTCTCGACGCATAAGCAATAACTTTACCATGTTGCATCAAAACACATCCTAGTCCACTACCTGATGCATCACTGTAAACAACAAAACCTTCTGACCCTGAAGGAAGAGTCAAGACAGGTGTTGTTGTTAATCTTCTCTTCAATTCTTCGAAGGCCTTCTGGCAGTCTTCTGTCCATATAAACTCCTGGTCTTTACGTGTCAGCTTCGTCATCGATTCTGCAATCCTTGAGAAATTTTCCATAAACCTTCGGTAATATCCCGCAAGTCCGAAAAAACTCCTCACCTCTGCAACTGATGTGGGTGTAGGCCAAGTCTCTATTGCCGCAACTTTCTCTGGATCCACTGAAAGTCCTTCTCCTGAAATGATATGTCCCAAGAAAGGCACTTTGTCCATACAAAACTCACACTTACTGAGTTTGGCATATAACTTCTCCTGTCTCAAGGTCTCCAACACGATTTTGAGATGCTCCTCGTGCTCTTCGTGGCTCTTAGAATATATGAGGATGTCGTCAATGAACACCACCACAAATTTATCCAAGAACTGATGAAAGACTATGTTCATTAAACTCATAAACACTGCTGGCGCGTTGGTTAAACCAAACGGCATTACCAAGAACTCATAATATCCATACTTGGTCCTGAAAGCTGTCTTCGGTATATCCTCCTTCCTTACTTTGATCTGATGGTAGCCGGATCTAAGGTCAATCTTCGAGAATACCCTTGTCCCACTCAATTGATCGAATAGATCATCAATGCGTGGTAAGGGATACCTGTTCTTGATGGTCACAACATTTAGTGCCCTGTAGTCAATGCATAACCGTACTGTTCCATCCTTCTTCGGCACAAATAATATGGGTGCTCCCCAAGGTAAAATACTGGGCCGAATGAAACCCTTCTCCAGAAGATCATCTACCTGTTCCTTCAACTCCACTAACTCCTTAGGTGCTAGCCGATATACTGATGAAGTGATAGGCTCTGCTCCTGGAGTTAAGTCTATTGTGAATTCTATTTCTTGATCAGGCAGTAAACCTGGAAGATCATCAGGAAATACATCCACAAACTCAGATATGACTCTCGGGTAACCTGTCTCCCCTTCTACAGATAGTACCCTAAGAGTAGGCTGAACTCCTTGCTCTACTGCTCCTCGAAGAAACTCAAATTCTGGATGTCCAGGCGGTCTAAATATAACCCGTCCAAGTCGGCAATCAAGAGTCGCATGGTACTGACTTAACCAGTCCATACCAAGTACAACATCATAATCCGGCATAGAGAAAATTAGAAATTGAGCTCGCATCTCTCTTCCACAGACTACTACAGGACATGCTCTACAGACGTCACTAACCGGAATAATTCTACCTCCCGTAAGAATTCTCTTCATCTTCGGAAGGGGTGCGGTAGCTACTCTATGGGTGGCTACAAAGCTAGCTGCTATAAATGAATGCGATGCTCCAGAATCAAATAATGCTACAGCTGGTAATGAAGCTACTAAAATAGTACCTGCGATGACCTCGCCTGCAGTAGCCTCCTCCTCAACAGCTAATGTGAATGCCTGTCCTCGTCCTTGAGCTGGACCTCTCTGCTGCTGCTGAGCCTACTGAAATAGAGCTGTCTGTGGTGCTAGGGGTGGTCTCTGCTGATTTCCTCCTGGAACCGGTGGCCTGACGCCTCCAACTCCTGCCTGCTGTGCTCCTACTGCTGGATAAGCGGATCATGGGGCAGGTAAAGCTAGTCTCGGTGCTCCCTCTCTGCGCTCGGTGCAGTCTCTGGTCTGATGCTGGTTGGACCCGCAAGCCAGGCAGAGTCCCAACTTACGTCTGCATTCTCTCTCAATGTGACCTATCTTGCCGTAGTGGTGACAAGTAGGGAGAGATATGGCCCTGTGTGCTGTCCTCTCTGGCATACTCCTCTGGGACCGTTTTACTGAATCTCCATGTGCTGTCCGGGATGGTGCTGAGGTGATAGGCCTCTTCAGGTTCGACTCCCTTCTAGTAACTCGCTCCATGCGACGTGCTGCTGCTAGAACGTCGGTATAAGATGTAGGTGCGACCGATCCAATCAATCTCTGGAGCTCGAACTTCAGTCCGTCAAAGAATTTCTCAGCTTTCTCTTCCTCTGTCGCAATCAAGGTTGGGGCAAAGCGACTGAGGCGAATAAATTCCGTGTTGTATTCTTCCACTGTCATATTGCCTTGGATAAGGCAGTTAAACTTGTCTCTGAGCTCTGACCGTGCTACTGTGGGAATATACATCTCTTTGAAGAGTCTGGAGAACTCTTCCCAAGTGACTCGGTCCTGTCTGAGCCTCCTCTCTTCTGCTAACCACCAGTGATGTGTATTTTCAGTTAACTGCATTCTGACTGCAGTCATCCACTTCGCTCTCGGAAGTTCAGCGGCTTCCAACTGATGCTGTATGTTTGTGAGCCATTCATGAACTTCTGTTGGCCCTTCTTTACCAGAAAATGTATGAGGCTTGAGCTGACAAAAATCGGTGATAGATCCCATCGTTGATCGCCTCGCTGGTGGATTTGCCTGCTGCAATGCGGATACCAGGCTGGTTCTCAGATACTCGGCCTCCTGACGATGTACCTCCTGCTGAATCTGCTGCTGGGCTTGCATCATAGCATACATCATCTGGAACATCTGTTGCCCGTCCATAGCTTGTCCTGGCGGGAAAACTGGCATCTGGGGAGTGAACTGTGGTAGAGGTGGGATGTCATCTCTCCGGAACCTTGGATTAGGCTGACCGGTTTGATCGCTCTGCGATGTTTGTCCTCCATTCCCTGGAGTCACTCCGTCTACATAAGTAACCACAGTATCGTGTGGTGTATCCAAGGGAATCTCGTCTCCGTTCCTGGGATCCATTACTCTGCAACCAAAAGATAAACTGTAAGAACGCACAGAGGAATCAACACAGGATGCAGATCAAGTAACAATTTCGAGTTCGATATAGAGTTCAATAATGGTTTAAATAATGGATGAGATCCTAGAACTTATCCTATTCTTAAGGCAGGCTGGTTCAGTCCCTAAGTTAAAACTGAACAATTTAGTCGTAGACCTGCATGGGCCACCATAAAAACCATGTCACGCCCCAGTCCCAAAATACCGTGGGATCGGATACGTGGCAATGGCCAGCAGTACGCACCGATGGACAAACCTAATTTAATGGATCCATCAGGGCATACTTAAGCTGTAAAATCAACTCTACGATAATATGGTACAACTAATCTCATCCACACAAAGTATAAAAGTATGATCCACAGAATAAATAAGGAATGTAAATCATCAGCTAGTCTCAACAAAGTGCTTCGGGGAACAACCCGATAAATATCTGATATAATGGTTCAACAGACCAGAAATAAATGACTGAAATAAATAAATGTTGAGCATGAAACATGGATGCTCAGGAAAAGTCTTCGGCTAACACCTCATCCTCGGATGGTGGTACAGCTCCTAGATCAGCTCCTGCCGCGGTCCCGTATACCTCGGGATAGATCTCGTCCTCAAATCCTGGGGACATAATCCATATCCAGGTCCTCAGGGGACATAGCAAGGTACAAGAAAATATACAAGCCAAAATATAAGCAGTGCAGCAAATAATAAGAATAATAGGGTAAGTATGTAAACATCTGTGTGAAGTGCAAGAGAGAACATCAATAGTACCCAGGTTGAAACAACTACAAGCTCTGTGTAGGGGAGCCGGTAGCAGTGATATCATGAGGTGGTCTAGCTCAACGGAAGACTGAGTAGCCGGCATAACATAATCAACCTGTAGCCTGTGGCCCTCTCCAGCAATAGATGGAACAATAATAGAATACTAAATAACTAGCTAAGTGATATGCAAGATGAGAGTAGCACTAGAACTCAGGCTGAAACCACTACAAGCTCTGTGTCGGGGAGCCGGTAGCAGCAGTAATAATGAGTAATGGGCCAAGCTCGGGCTTCAGAGTCTTGTGCCTCACAATAATAGGGGTGTATATATATGATCAGCCTATAGTCTGTGTATCTCTTCCCACCCAATGTAACCACGCATATCATGACCATAACGTCTCATGTCCATTTCAGCGGGATCATATCTAATGCAATAAGTCATAATGTATCTAAGAATATAGTATCTCTGTCAAGTCCTGTATCCTATACAGAATTATCACGAATATCTCGGGAAGATCCTGTCTCATGAATGGTGTCAAGTGTCCTGGGTCATATGGTACTTGATAAGACAAGTACAAGAGTATAAAGTGTCACGAATATCCATCTCTAGATGACAATACACAATACCGCGTACGGTGTTGGCATCCGACTAATAATCGGATGCTAAGTATGTCACACGGTCCTAGGTTAAGCATGCACAACAATATAATGAAGCAAGAAAAATATATAACAATACTGCAGAGTTTGGCAAGGTACACTTGCCTGGGGTCCGAATACCAACAGCTGTCCCTGTATCAGTGGATCCTGTAGGTACTACTCCAAAAGCTGTAATAACATAACCAACAGTCTCAGAAGATATCAAATAGCTAGAAACGCCTGTCCTTGAGTCCAATTTGGACACAAGGGCAAAAATGATATTTCCGGATCAAAGCGGGGTCCATATGTGGGCCACTTTGCACCGAAAAATATGTTAGGGTCAAATATCTCCAAATTCCTCAAACTCAGTGTCTACAAGTCAGGAACGATGATACGAACCCAACAGAACTTCCAGAATTGGATTCCGATGAGCTGATCACAAAATCGCCCGTCGAGTGGAGCTTGTGGGGCCCACGATACGCGATTCTGTCAACGTTCTCAGAATCGAACCAAACTTGGGTCACAGGACCAGCGTATTGCTACGAATCCGATGGCATAAGTTTCGTCTCGATCCGACGTGTGTACACAAAGTTACAGCGTATTCCAGAATGGACGGATACGGGACGGTATCGGCGGATACGCGTTGATTCCGGTGTGCACGCACATCCGAATCGACTTCTGCGAAATCCCACACATCCGTATCAACGTCGCGCATGTTTCGGTAAAGACCGCGTGCGACCAAGTCGTCCCGTTTGGCGGGACGCACTCAGTTTTGGGGTAAAACAGGGCGTTATTTTTCCTGTTTTTGGATCACGGTGTGCGATCACCACAGGACGCGATGCACCGAACGAGTTATACGGCCACCGAGAGGGTTATACAGTGTACGCGTAGCAACTGACGGAAACTAAAATGGAGTTACGAGGTGAGAGAAAATGGTACCTGAACAGGGCTCCGTGAACGCTGAATTCCACGTGTCCGAGGGTCAACTTCGTTTCCTGATCGAGAGTTCCCGCGTCCTTGTGTCTGCCGTGAGTCCGAGCTAGGGTTATGATCGAGACAGCGGAGGGGGCTTCGCCGGAGGGGTCGGGCTCGAGGTCGGGCTAGGGCAGCGACTCCGCACAGTTTGGTCGGAGCGGGTTCAGCCGCTGGCGGAGGCTCGGCGTCGTTGAGCTGCTGTGCTCGGGGAGATCGAGGAGCGACGGCGTCGTTCGGGCGCCGCGGTCTCGAGCGACGGATGCTGTCGGGGTCGGGGCTGCGAACAGCCGGTCGGGGTCGTGGGGAGAAGAGGAGTTAGGCGGCGTCGATTGGGTTGACGGCGGGGTTGAGCGGGGAGCGATGATCGGCTGAGCGGGGAGCGTCGGCGGAGGAGTGACCGGATTGGGCTGCTGATCGGGGAAGGGGTCGATGGCGGCGCAGCGGATTCTAGGTTAGCGGCTGGGCATGCACGCCAAGGAGGAGATTTATACTGTGCTACAGTAATTTCGGCGGGGCTAGGGCTTCTCAATTGGTTTTCGGGTCCGGGTCGGGTTTGGCTCGGATCCGACCTGACCCGACCCAATAAGCTGGGTTTGGTTCAGCCGGATTGGGTTTGGGTTTGGGTTAAATTTGGGTTTGGCTCGGTTTAATTATTCCAATAGTTTTTAAGGTTTTAAACGCGTTTTCGGAGTCCAATAAATTCACCGAAAAAATACCGCATGTCCGGTTTTCTATTTTACATCATAATATATTATTTTTATAATATTTTAACACCAATTAACTGTATTTTAAAATCTTTAACTCCCAATTACCTTGGTTCTTCATCCAGAAAAATACCAAAAAATTCGGAAAAAATATATTAAAATTATTCTGAAAAACAGGGTGTTTACACATCACTGGAATTGATAAATACTACAAAAAACTATTTATCTAACCAGTTTGATATGAAAGACCTAGGAGAAGCCAACTTAATTTTAGGAATGCAAGTGACCAAAGGCAAAGAGGGTTATACTCTATCTTTAGCACATTCAATTGAAAAAATGCTAAAAAGATTTGAGTTATTTGATAAGAAACCTGTCCTTACTCCTTATGACAGCAGTATTGTACTGAAAAAGAATGAAGGATCACCTTTGGAACAACATAAATATTCACAGATGATAGACTCCCTTATGTATATAACAAACAGGACAAGACCTGATATTGCATTTGCTATTGGGAGACTAAGTAGATATACCAGTAACCCAAATCAGTCACATTAGACTGCCTTGGATAGGGTATTTAGATATCTCAAGGGCACCCTAGATTACAAACTTTATTTTACTAGGCATCCTGATATCATAGAAGATTATTTAGATGCAAACTCGGTAACCGACTCACATGATATAAAATCTACTACTGGATATGTATTTACTCTAGGAGGAGCTGCAATCTCCTGGAGCTCTTGTAAGCAAACTATCATAGTTAGGAGTACAATGGACTCTGAAATGATAGCTTTAGATACAACTTGCACAGAAGCTGAATGGCTTAAAAATCTTATTATGCATATACCTGTTTCTCTTAGTCCTGTTCCTGCAATTTCTATAAATTATGATAATAAATCTGTTATTGAACTACTAAAGCATGATTCTGTGAATGCTAAGATGAACAGGCACCTGCAGCTGCGCTTCAAGTCAATAAAAATCCTACTAGGCAAATATGTGGTTCTTGACTATATAAAGTCAGAAAAGAACCTTGCAGATCACTTGACGAAGGGTTTGTCTAGGACTTTGATCCTAGAATCATCGAGGGGGATGGGGTTAAGCCCATAAGTTAGTTACCAGCAGTGGCAACCCAACCGAGTCTGACTGGAGATCCCAAGAAGCCGGTTCAATGGGTAGAAACAAGCTGAACTTAGGTGACTTTATGGAACACTGACTCAAGATTAAAGTCTCATTAAAATAAAGTCCAAGCGGCTGTACATGTGTACAATGACTCCCCATCCCTATGGTGACAGTGTTCCTGTGTGATATGGTTTGGATGAGGTTAAACTCTTAATAGGTCCAAGCTGTAATGCTAGGTTGATTCATATCACCAACCATTAAGGACTTACCTATATGAGAGGTCGTGAAGGCCGCGACTATGGGACAGGGCGATCCCAGACAACTCTCATGAATGTGAAAAGTGCGCATGGCCATTTAAAAGCGCCACCCGATAGACCAAGGACCTCTAGCGTACTATGTGTGCTATTTTTCTAAATCTGGTTCAAGAAGTCTGATTCAAGGCATTGTCCATCAAGCACTTCTTCAGATTAAGGCAATAGTCACTACGTGAGATTCAAGGCTGTAGTCCATCTCATCTATGCATAGTATTTTACTGCCCAGATGCTCTCTCTCTCTCTCTCTATTTACTTCACTCTTATCTCTGTTTCGGAACTTTACCTTTTGGGGGGGAGGATTGTTGGTTTTGCTTTTCTTGCAAAAGCTCAAGTTCCTCTTCCTTTCTTTAGTCCCACATCGGATGGGCCAAAGCTTTCTTGTGTACATATATTAGTTTCTCTCCTTTGCTCTATTAAGTTATTGTGTGGGGAACCCCTTCGGCCACACGCGCGCGCCGCCGCCGCCGCCCGGCCCGGCTTGGCTCGGCTCGGTTTGGTTCGGTGCGCGTAACGTGTGCGGGTACGCGCCCACATCTGCGGGCGCCGAATGCCGATTCGATTTCCTCTTCGGGTTCGGGCTGGGACCCTAAAATTCTTTTTGCTCCTCTTCATTCTTTCATTTATTTTCTGAACGTTGGAATTAATTTCTGAACGTTACGAATTATTTTGAACCGTTATATTTTCAGTGTCCAGGTTCATTCGTTTAATTCTCCTGTGTAACGGCTGAATTAATCGGAAATTAATTCAGACCGTTACCTATCAGTATTATATATGTCTCTGTCTTCTTTGTAAAAGATTACAACTTTTTCTCTCCAAAAAATTGCTGTGCCAACTGATTTGTACTCCGTTCTTCATCTCCAAGCTCTGGGCAGAGCTAAGTCCTGGTCGTTCTCTCCAAGTCGTGTGCGGCAACGAGATACCGGTAGTGCGGGGGTTTTACCACTAGGAGCTTCGGAAACGTCTGCACACAGATCCCGAATAAACTCTTAGGGCAGTGCTTCGTGCACGACTTCCCCAGAGGCCGGTAACAAATGTTTAATTTTATTTTTGTATTCTGAAATTTTTTAAAAACAAAACAACAAATTATAACAAACTGGAGAAGATTCTTGAACCACTGCCATAAAACATAGAGAGAAAAGAAGAAAGAAGAAGAAGAAGAAGAAGAAGAAGAAGACAGAACCAATTTTTCCATTATATTTTTCACAAATAGCAGCGAATTGATGATATCTTGTCCAAAAGAAAAAAAATCTAACCTCTGTTCACTATTCTACATATCTTAAGTATGGCAAATAGCATAGCACACTGTCTAAGTACAGTACAAAGAAGCTGTGCAAATCCAATAGCCGAATCTTTACCATTTTGCAAACTTCAAAGCCATATAAACAACACACTTTAGGAAAGTAAAGGCAGAAGACACACTTATTACCACATATAGTAAGTGGCTCATCATAATATTAGTTCTGCCAGCACTTGGAACTTTGACTCCAGCAACTAGAGCATGAAAGAAAAAAGAGTTTGATTGGTTTACATGGATTATGCACTTGCAAGCTAATGCCAGCCCTCCCCACCACCTATTCTCTGTGCTATTTGTTTCCTGTCTGTTGCCTTACTTCCAGTTTTCTATGTTATTTGATAGGCTAAACTATTCTAATGATATTCCAACTATAGCGTTGGGTTATTTTTAATATCTTAACTTTTCATTATTTAATTTTGACATCTCAATTTTATAGATTACTCTTTTGAAACACATTTTGTCAATTTTAAAACAAATAGATAGCACTTAAAAAGAAAATCCAGCAATACAAATATTTAAATTGCGTTTTTGTATTATAAGATATGATATTGAAGTGGTCTCGATGTGGAATTCAAAATTGACTAAAGGGTGCTTCAAAAATACAAGTTTGAGGTGTCAAAATCGCACAGTGCAAAGTTAAAGTACAAAAAATGTTGTTTATAGTTGGAATGCTATTAGAATCATTTTAAGATTTTGGCTTTCAGACAGTTATGATCCACTATTTGTGACCATGAATTATTTATAAAATATTAATCTTAATTATACCCGGATTTTAGACCACGTAGTACTGTTATTACTGATAAAGAAGTTTGGTACAACTGAAGAGTACCAAATATGTTTTTACTAGCAAGTTGCTAATGCTAATATCTGATATAGATAAATTTGCCAAAGACTGCCTCTCACTAGTCAATATTTACTAACTGCTCAGCAACATCACTTGTGCATGTTGATGTAGATCCTCCTGATCAACCACTAAACAGTAATCCACATCATAACGATTCACTACTACACACCATTCGTTGTTGAAGATATCCATTATTCATCTTCGTATCATCGTATCCAAGTTTTTTTTTTATCAGAATGGGATCGACTATAGAGCATAAAGTTCCATATAAGATTTGACAAAATTTTATAGCAGTTGTATGTCGACTTGAGTTCAATCCTTTATATTGGTACCAAATTTTTAGACAAGATAACTATGAGCATCAGAGAATAATGCCATAAAATCTAAGTGGCTAGTAGATAGGTAGGTCGACCAACATATCGGATTGAAGTTTATGTTCATTCAACCAAGGAGCACCTTCTAAGTTTTCTATGAATGTTAAGAATTTGGACCCATTTACAAAAAAATCATATATATATATATATATATATATATATATATATGAGACAGGGCAAATGACGTCTAGCCTAGTGTGGTTAAGACCGATGTATATTATCCAGGAGGTTGCAGGTTCGAGCCTCCTGGGCGCCATTTAATTCTCCTTTGAGGCAATTAAGTGGTTAGTTGGTGATGGGTGCAACGCAGGTGCGGGCCTATGGGCCGAGAAGTGTGGGACCTTCGGGCCGGGATGTGGTGGACCTTCAGGCCTAGTTTGTAGGCCTTCGGGCCAGAAGTCTGTAACACAATTACCTCTCCCAAAATATATATGAGACGGAATATTGCACCAAGCAATCTCAACAATACATTTTTTAAAATGTGTGGTCATAAGGCTCAACCCGGTGCTCTTCCTCCTCCGGATCAGCAGTAGTCCTAGTTATGACTGTTTATTTTTTTCAGACTTTTGGCTCATGATATTGGGTCATTTATGTATTGAGATAGTGTTTCAGACTTTATTTCTTCACATGTCACTAACCAATTCTAGAAAATAGGATATATTTTTTATTTTTTATTTGGTAAATTGTGTATTGTATTTAATTAATTATATTTATATTTATTTAGTGCTTGTATTATTTTTTAATGATTGTTTTAGGGTTTTGGCTAGCCTGGACCCATGTCAGACCCTAGTGGACCCATGTCCGACCCAGCCCACACCCTTGTGAGAATTATTTTGGGGCTTAGAAATATTTATTATATTTTTAGAAGGTTAGTGGGAGAGATTTGGAGCTAGTTTGAGTGCTTTTGGAACCCGGAACCCGAAACCAAGTGAGTAGGGGCGTTTTGAGAATTTGGAACTTTGTAACCCCATTTATTTCTACATGGCCGGCTCTACCTACCTACCCCACCCATGGAACAGCACCACAGCAGCCCTCTTCTCCCCCTCTCTTCATTCTTCACTTCTTCCTTCTTCTTCTTCTTCTTCTTCTCCACTTCTTCTTTCTTCTTCATTCCTTCTCCAAGTAAGTTCCTCTTCCATTTTTCTTCTTTCTTTCTTCCATTCCTTCTCCTTATGCTAGCCCTAACCTTGCATTTTCCCTAACCTAGGTGTGAGGATCTTAGATCTAGTGTGGAAGCTAGATTTGGTGGCTTGGAGCTTGAGGGAGGTGATTTCTAGGGGTTGTGAGACTTTGGCTTTGGGATTTCAACTCCCAAGAGGTAAAACCTAACTTTCCCCTTGTTAATTACTTTTATGTAGTGTAATTAGTGTTGTAGAACCTTCCTAGACCCTAAGCCTACCCGTGGGAGGAAGTTGGAACTAGTTTGGTTGAGTTTAGAGACTTTGACATTAGGTTTTGTGTCGAATTCGGATAGAATCCGAATTTGGCCCAATTTTGGGTGATGCCCTAGGTTAGACGGACCTAGGTAGACGTTGTCGGGTGTCTAGAGAGTGAGTGCGTGCCTCTGTTTGGATACGGAAAGTCGTGTCGCGGAGAAACGGGCGTTTTGGGCAAAATTGGGGCTTTTCATCGTCGCCGATTCTAAGTGCGTGCGCATTTTTGCCACGGACCTAGAATCGACGCGGGAGCACATTTTCTAGGATTTAGGCATCGTTTAGAGCGTGTGGGTAAATTTTGGGCCGATTCCGAGTTCGTTTGGTGTGCGTTTCAGGAGGTTTTCCGAACCGCGCACCACGTGTTCGTCGAAATGACCGAACGGCCATTTCGGCGTGGTTTTCTCGTTTCGGGCTTGTGCGCGCGTTGGATTAGTATCGGGGAGTGTGTGCTAGAGTTTTCGAGTTATATTTTATATATTTTATGGTATTGGTGAGTGTCAGGGTCGTTGGGCGTGAGTGGGGCGTGTGGTTTGTGTGTTGTTGTGTGTTGTGTTGTGTTGTGTTAGTGTATATGTGTCTATATATATATATGTATATATTTATATGTATGTTTATGTATATATATTTATATATATGTGTGTGTATTTATATCTATGTGCTTGTGTGTGTATATGTCTATGTGTATATATATATATATGTATATGTGTAAGTGTGCTTGTGTGTGTATATCTATATATATATATTTGTGTATGTGTATGTATATATATCTTAGAGTGTGTGTATTGGTATGTATATATATATATTTGTATGTGTGCATATATATATTAATATGTGTGTTTATATATATATATAGCTATGTATATATTTGTGTGTGAGTGTGTGTATTAGTGTGTTTGTGAGTGTGTTAGTGTGAGTGTTAGAGAGTAGATAAGTGTGTATATATATATCTATCTAGTAGTATATATATATAGTTATATGTGTGTATATATATATATATAGTGATATATATATATATATATAAGTGTATAGGAGTGTGTGTGTGGGTGTTTGTGAGTAGGAGGGAGGGGGCCAAATAGCAAGAAGGGGCAGCAGCTGCTGCTGCACTGCAGCAGCAGCACAGCAGCAGCAAACCAGCAGCAATAGCGGCATAAGGAGCAGCAGCAGCGCAGCAATAACAGCGAGCAGCAGCAGCATTTTGAGCATAGGCAGCAGCAGCAGCTAGCTTTCGCGCGAGGGTGTTGGCGAGGGTTAGGTGATAAAGGGATAGATTGTTAGGGAGATTGATATATATATATGTTGATAGATAGTTAGATAGATAATAAGTTGGATAGATAGATATATCAATAGATAGACAGTTAGGTAGATAAGATAAATAGATAGTGAGATAGCTAGATTAATAGATAGATAGTTAGGTATTTAGATAGATAGTTACCTAAATAGGTAGATGGATAGTTAGACGGGTAGTAGATAGCTAGATACTTAGATATATATATATATATATCTATCTAAGATATAGATATCTATATACCTATAGTTATATATATATATATATATATATATATATATATATATATATATATATATATATATATATATATATATATAGGTGCATAGGTAAGGTAAAGGGGTATATGTATATGTGTGTGGATACCTATATATATATATATGTATATAGATACTTAGATATATAAATATATGGTAGATATCTATATTACCTAGCCTAGATTAATAACTAGGTATATAATTATTGGTTAGATAGCTAGTTAGAGGGGTTTGATAGCGGTATCTCAATACCTTGAGATACCGAGGTATCTCAATACCTTGAGATATCCAAGGTATTGAGTTTCGAGCGGGGTATTTGAGCATTAGCCTAAGAAATGTCTTGGAGTAATTTTTATATGTTTATGTATATATATTTACGCGTGCTAGCATAGGTTTTAGCGGGTTTAGGTGGGGTGCGTGGCCTAGGGCGAGGTATCGGATACCGAGGGTATCCCGGTATCTCGATTAGGCGAGTTTGTGAGTTTAGTAGCTTAATGAGCTCGGTTTGACCTAGAATTTCAGGGGCATCCTAGTTTGACCTAGCTTTGACCATAATTGTCCTCGTTGACTGTAAAAGTCAACGTTTGACCTAGTTTTGACCTAAAGTTGACTTTTTGGACCCCGGGTTGACTTTTTGACCCAAATTTCACCGGTTTGACCCGTTCGACCTAGAATAGCCCTAGAAGCCTGTTTTTAATTATTTTATATCAGTTTAAATGCTTAGAACCCTGTTTAATCCTTGCTTTTTGTATTAGGTCCTTGCGACACCGGTCCGGATCTCGATCCTCATCAGTCTCAGGACATCAGGCGAGTACCTACCTCTGATAGTTTCTATTTCATGATAGCGTTTATATCACCTGTTCTAGAACTGTAATACTTGATTCTGACATATTATTACACGAGCTGGTACTAGTGGATCCCGTCATGAGATGCTATCCCCCTTACCGTGTTCAGCGGGTACTCTATCACGTGTATTTCATCATGTGCTTCGGGTATTGATTTTCATGTGCTATCATGTGCTTCTTGTGCTCTCGCCTTCGTGTGCGCGAGCTATTATCATGTACGTAGCGTGTTGTGGTTGGATCCAAGAGTATTAGTGAGGGAGGGGAGTATGAGTTGGTTATGTGATCAAAGCCAAACAGTATTCATGTGTATGTCGGTTATGCAACTCATGCATAACGGAGTTATCGTAGTGTTTTTCATGTGCAACCTAAGCCGATCGCATAACGAACTTGTGCTCATGGCACTTAGCTAGTATTCATGTTTCTCACCTGCAGTTACTTTTTTACTACTTGTATTGTTCTCCAGTTTACATTGCAGCTACTTATTGTGCTCCAGCATATATTTATTTCCTGTGAATCTTGTATACTTTTCTATTGCTCGTCATATACACCTTACCATGCATTTGGAGTTGCTTTCAGAGTTATGTACTTCGCTCTAGTCCTGACTGGGCATATTTTTTCCAGAGGATCCTGAGGACTATTGTCCGACGTTCTACGGGCCGGGTGTTGACGACTATTGTGACCCCGTGATCGAGGAGGAGTGCGCCGAGGAGACGCCTATAACACCCTAGTTAGCTAGGTGGGTTTCCTGGGTTGGTCCCAGTGTTTTATTTTGGATGATTGTACTTATTCTTTTATGGCTGTGAGATGTTGTAGCTATTATGGCCTTGGACTGTATTATTTTGGATTGTCTTGCTCTCTTGGTTCTGTTTCTTTGTTTATATCATATCGTGCTTTTATTCTTTCCCTAGATTTTGTGATTGAGAGTTTATATATATATTGCGTGGTTGCCCTCCTTTTGGAGAGGATTTTTGATATATATATTGCGTGGTTGCCCTTCTTTTGGAGAGGATTTTTGATATATATATTGCGTGGTTGCCCTCCTTTTGGAGAGGTCATGCCGGATTTTTCTGTAAGATATAGATAGATATGGTTGACCTAGAACGGACCTTTACAGCGTTCTACCGCCGATTCTGCGGCGTAGGCTGGACGTACCCACGGCTCATGCCCGATTTTCGGGTGCGGGTCGTGACACGTTTTTGGTGGTGGCCCATGTAGGTCTAGTTTTTAGGTTACCTGCAATAGGATATAGGAGATAGGCTGAGAGAGTGTGTGCTCAATCACAACTAGGACCCTCCCTGATTTCTTTTGCTATCTTTAATTTTTCTGAAAAATTATTTTCTTTTGTAATATTGTTGTCCTTCTTTGATGATATCGTTTCTTGCACTATATTGACTTCTTTTGATCTGTGTTCAGGATGCCTCCGAAGACCAGATCTCAGCGTACCGTCCCAGCAGCTGCCACCGAGAGGTCTGCCACCTCTCGACCTGCTCGACTTCCGGCAGCCGCTACCGCTCCACTCACCACTCCTGCGGTTGAGGGAGCGTCAGTTTCTCTCGGAGATCCCCTTACTCCCATTGATCCGAGAGCCACCCCAGTTGTCCCGGTGGTACCTCCTCCACCACCGCCTGCGCCAGTAGATGCTACGCAGTTGTTCGCATTCTTCCGAGAGATAATGGATGCGCAGCACCGCCAGACAGATGTTATGAGGATGGGCATTGAGAATGCTCATCAGGTGGCTATGACAGCGGTCGACAGAGTGGCTCAGATCCAGCCACAGCCAGAGCAGGCTCAGTATCCTAGGCCGGGTACTATTATCGATTTTCAGAGGATGCGGCCTAAGGAGTTCCGCGGCACAGAGGGGATCCTGTACGCCGACGACTGGATCGAGCATATAGAGGGCATCTTCAGGCTGGCGATGGTCCCAGCTAGCATGCAGATAGAGGCAGCGGGCAGCCAGATGTTCGACCTTTCCCTTACTTGGTTCCGCACGGATACGCGGATAGCAGCTCCGGGATTGACTTGGGAGGCTTTCAAGAAGCTTTTCAAGGAGAAGTTCTTCCCGGATGTGGCTCTCAGTGCCTTAGAGAGTCAGTTCGAGGTGCTCGTCCAGGGGAGTATGTCAGTGGACGAGTATACAGCGAAGTTTTGCCGTCTGGGCAGATTTGTTGAGGGGTTGTCTGAGGCAGCGAAGGCGCAAAAGTTTTGTAAGGGCTTGGTCATGGCGGTCAAGTCCTTGACCAGGAGCGACCGCGAGGCGACCTTCGAGCAGATTGTCAGCGACGCTCAGAGGGCTGAGGATGATTTGGAGCTGAAGACGAAGAGGAGCAGAGATGCTTCAGGAGCAGGTAGCAGTACAGGCCCAGCCAAGAGGCCATTCCAGCAGACCCAGCAGCACCAGGGTCAAGGTTGTGCGCCATTCCGGCAGGCACCCCAGCAGCAGAGGCAGGGTCAGCAGCAGGGCCAGAGGCAGCCCATCGTTTGCCCTTTCTGTAGGAAGCCAGGGCACGGATGGGACATATGCAGAAAGAGGCTGGACAGATGTTTATTGTGTGGCGCAGCAGATCCCCAGCTGAAGGATTGTCCTTCAGCGCTTGCCCGTCCAGCTCAAGGTGGAGGAGCCGCTCAGAGGGCACCAGCCAGAGCACCTGCAGCATAGCAGAGAGGACCGCCTTTGCAGACTTAGCAGCAGAGGTTTGCCCAGCACCAGCAGCAGCACCGAGGAGGACAGCAGGGGCGAGCTTTTGCCCTGACAGTAGACGAGGCCGAGCCAGTTGGTGATGTTATCTCAGGTTCTGTTCTTCTTGATTCTATTCCAGCTCTTGCTTTATTTGATTCCGGTGCTTCCCATAGCTTTGTGTCTGTATCTTTTGCTGTTAGACACCATCTTGTTGCTAAACCTTTAGCTAGAATCTGCAAGATCACGACCGGAGGTAGTATCATCCTAGTCCATGATGTCTGCAGAGACCGGAGAGTTACCTTGGGAGGCCGGGAGTTGAGTGTGTGCCTACTCGTAATGCCACTTTCGAGCTACGATATTGTACTCAGGATGGATTGGTTGAGTACGCATTGTGCTAGTATAGATTGTCGTGGAGGCAGAGTTTTGTTCAGTCCGCCAGGTGAGCCAGAGTTTTAGTTTGCCAGAGGAGCAGCGGAGCAGACCGAGGGAGTCTTCTGTGGAGCCTTGATGGTAGATCCGAGGTCGCTACATCCACTGATAGAGGAGTACATGGATGTCTTTCCGGAGGAGTTGCCAGGGTTACCTCCGGACAGAGATGTGGAGTTCTCTATAGACTTGGTGCCAGGCGCGGAGCCGATATCCCAGCACGTCTATAGAGTCAGCAACAGTGAGCTGATAGAGTTGAAGAAGCAGGTGGATGAGCTTCAGGACAAGGGATTTATCAGATCTAGTTCTTCTCCGTGGGGTACTCCGGTACTTTTTGTGCCGAAGAAGGATGGGTCGATACGTACAGGGCTCTGAACAGCCTCACAATCAAGAACAAGTATCCGATGCCGCGTATTGATGATCTTTTTGACCAGTTGAGCGGAGCGAGGGTGTTTTCAAGGATTGATCTGAGGACAGGCTACCACCAGGTGAAGGTCAGGAAGGAGGATATTTCGAAGATAGCTTTTCGGACCAGATATGGGCAGTATGAGTTCTTGGTGATGCCGTTTGGGTTGACTAATGCCCCGACAGTGTTCATGAATCTGATGAACAAGGTGTTCCATCAGCATCTGGACAGGTTTGTGGTGGTATTTATAGATGACATCTTGGTGTATTCGAAGACCCTATAGGAGCATGAGGAGCATCTGAGGATAGTGCTGGAGACTCTCAGGAAGGAGAAGCTTTATGGAAAGCTCTCGAAGTGTGAGTTCTTCCTTGACAAGGTTGAATTCCTTGGTTATGTGGTGACTGGAGAGGGTATCTCGGTGGATCCGAGAAAGATCATGGCAGTTGAGGCATGGAGTGCTCCGAGTTCAGTAGCCGAGGTCAGGAGTTTCCTGGGACTGGCAGGTTATTACAGGAGATTTATTCAAGATTTTTCCCGGATTGCAGAGCCGTTGTCCAGGCTGACTCGGAAGGACGTAGAGTTTGTTTGGTCAGAGGAGTGCCAGATCGCCTTTGATAAGCTGAAGAGGAGGTTGATAACAGCTCCAGTGTTGACGTTGCCATCAGGTTCTGGAGGTTTCACTATCTATAGTGATGCATCGGGGAAGGGACTGGGTTGTGTGTTGCAGTAGAATGGGAGGGTGATTGCCTATACTTCCAGGCAATTACGTCATCATGAGAAGAACTACCCTACCCACGATTTGGAGTTGGCAGCGGTCATCTTTGCTCTGAAGTTGTGGAAACACTATTTATACGGAGAGCGTGTGGAGATCTTCACAGACCATAAGAGCTTGAAGTATGTGTTTACCCAAAAAGAGCTGAACATGAGGCAGAGGAGATGGTTGGAGTTGATAAAAGACTTCGACATATCGTTACAGTACCATCCAGGGAAGGCAAACATAGTTGTGGATGCGTTGAGCAGGTATCCGGTAGCTATGTGCCTGACTACAGATCGTTATCTTCTGGCAGATCTAGAGAGCTTGGGCATTGAGGTGATAGTGCCTAGAGTTGAGAAGCAGATGTGGGGACTGCAGATTCAGTCAGAGTTGGTAGACCTGATCAGGGCTACACAGTTTGAGGATGAGTCCCTGAGGAGCATCAGGGTGCAGGTTCAGATGGGATTAGCAGATGACTTCACCATTGCTGATGATGGTTCTTTGCGGTACGGTACCAGGCTGTGTGTGTCGAGTGGGTCGTTGCGCGAGGAGATTCTTCAGGAGGCGCATCGATCCCAGTACTCTATGCATCCAGGTACCAACAAGATGTATAGAGATCCGAGACAGCACGTATGGTGGTACGGGATGAAGCGGGAGGTAGCACGCTTTGTATCCCGATGCTTAGTGTGCCAGCAGGTGAAGGCGGAGAGGCAGAGGCCAGGAGGATTACTCCAACCGTTATCCATTTTGGAGTGGAAATGGGAGCATGTGACCATGGATTTTGTTTCTGGACTTCCCCGTTCTCCAGGCGGGAAGGATGCGATTTGGGTCATCGTGGACAGGTTGACCAAATCGGCCCACTTTCTACCATTCAAAGTGGGTACGTCTACAGAGAGGCTAGCAGAGATGTATGTGCGCCAGATAGTCAGACTGTATGGAGTTCCAGTGAGCATAGTATCAGATCGGGACAGTCGCTTTACTTCGTATTTTTGGAGGAGTCTGCAGGCTAGCTTGGGCACCCAGCTCAAGTTTAGTACTGCATATCACCCACAGACAGATGGTCAGTCAAAGAGGACCATTCAGACACTTGAGGACATGCTTCGCACTTGTGTTTTGGATTTCAGAGGCTTTTGGGAGGATCACTTGCACTTGGTAGAGTTTGCTTACAACAACAGCTACCAAGCCAGTATCGAGATGTCACCTTTTGAGGCGTTGTATGGGCGGAGGTATCGCACTCCGTTATCATGGGATGATGTAGGCGAGAGAGCTTTGCTTGGCCCAGAGATGGTGGTTGATGCGGCAGAGAAGGTCAAGCTCATTAGAGATAGACTTCGGGTGGCGCAGGACAGGCAGCGGCATTGGGCCGATAGCCACCGGAGACCTTTGGAGTTCGAGGTATAGCTTAGAATCTAGATTTTGTTCTTGTGTTTGCTTGTGATTGCTTGTTTTAGACTAAGTGCTGAGACCTTGTTTGTGCTAGGTTGGAGATCTGGTGTTCCTGAGGATTTCTCCGACGCGGGGCACTATTTGCTTCGGTGGAGGCGGGAAGCTTAGCCCACGTTTCGTCGGACCCTTCCGTATTCTTGAGAGGGTTGGCGCCGTGGCGTATAGTCTTGAGTTGCCGCCTACGCTGGACGGAGTTCATGATGTGTTCCATGTGTCACAGTTGAGACGGTACGTGGCGGATCCCAGTCACGTATTAGATCACTCGGAGATCGCGGTGGTCCCTACTCTTAGCTATCCAGAGCAGCTGGTGGAGATTATGGATTGGCGGGAGAAGGTGTTGAGGAACCAGACTATTCCCTTGGTTCGCGTCGCGTGGAGGCATCAGTCTCCAGGTGAGTCGACCTGGGAGAGGGAGGATGAAATACGCGAGCGATACCCCTATCTCTTCGAGCCCTGAGGTATGGTTCTTTCTTGCATTTCTGTCCTAGTTTCGTCTTTTAATTTCGAGGACAAAATTATTTTAAGGAGGGTAGACTTGTCACTACCCAATTCTAGAAAATAGGATATTTTTTTAATTTTTTATTTGGTAAATTGTGTATTGTATTTAATTAATTATATTTATATTTATTTAGTGCTTGCATTATTTTTTAATAATTATTTTAGGGATTTGGCTAGCTTGGACCCATGTCAGACCTTAGTGGACCCATGTCCGACCCAGTCCACACCCTTGTGAGAATTATTTTGGGGCTTAGAAATATTTATTATATTTTTAGAAGGTTAGTGGGAGAGATTTGGAGCTAGTTTGAGTGCTTTTGGAACCCGGAACCCGAAACCAAGTGAGTAGGGGCGTTTTGGGAATTTGGAACTTTGTAACCCCATTTATTTCTACATGGCCGGCTCTACCTACCTACCCCCACCCGTGGAACAGTACCACAGCAGCCCTCTTCTCCCCCTCTCTTCATTCTTTACTTCTTTCTTCTTCTTCTTCTCCACTTCTTCTTTCTTCTTCATTCCTTCTCCAAGTAAGTTCCTCTTCCATTTTTCTTCTTTCTTTCTTTCATTCCTTCTCCTTATGCTAGCCCTAACCTTGTATTTTCCCTAACCTAGGTGTGAGGAGCTTAGATCTAGTGTGGAAGCTAGATTTGGTGGCTTGGAGCTTGAGGGAGGTGATTTCTAGGGGTTGTGAGACTTTGGCCTTGGGATTTCAACTCCCAAGAGGTAAAACCTAACTTTTTCCTTGCTAATTACTTTTATGTAGTGTAATTAGTGTAAACCCCCAATTTTTAAAAATTTTAAAACTTGGATTTTTCACAATTTTCTGGAATTTTTTGGAGATTTTTTGTAATTAAAATCAGGGTTTTAATTATTAAATAATTTTTATTTGATAATAAATAATATTAAAATATTATAAAAATAATATTTTTTGGTGTAGAATTAAAAACTGGACTTAGGGTAATTTTTTGGAATTTATCGGGCCCCGGACCTATTTTTTTTACCTAAAAACTAATATTTATTTATTATTTATTTATTTATTTATTTAAATCATTAACCCTAAAACCTAACCCCGAGCCCAGCCCAAACCCTAGCCCGGCCCATTCGGCCTAGCGGGTCGGGTCGGGTCCACCCGCACCCGCCCGCGAACCCGACCCGTTTCCCCACCCGCTCGCCCACGAACCCTCGGCCCGCGTCCACCGTCGCTCAGCCCGCGCCTCGCCCGGCCTCGACGCCACGTCTCCGACCCACCCGCGCCCCGCGCCATGACCTCACGACCCCCTCGGCTCCGCCTTCTCCGCCACGACCTAGCGCCCTCACCCAGCCTCGCTCCGCCTATAAATCCCCCCCCCCCCCGTTCTCCTTCTCCGGCCTCCCCCACCACAGCCCCGGCCAACCCTGATCCCCCTCGCCGCTGCCACCCAGCCACCAGTCCCCGCCCGCCGAACTCCTTCTCCTCCTCCCTCCCAGTCGACGCCGCCCTCCGCTCTAGGCTCCAGCGCCGACGCCGTCCCCGTCCAGAACAGCAGCTGAACCTCGCCTGAGCCGTCTCCGGCCGCCTTCGACAGTACCCCGGCGACGCCGCCCCGCGCCCCGAGCCCCGACGACGCTGTCCCCGGCCTCCCTCCACCTCAGCTCCGGCCGGGCCGTCGCCTCCGGCCAAGCAGACCCCAAACCCTAACCTAGGACGCAGGACACGTCGAGTCGTGTCGGACACGAGAAATTCTAATTTCTCGAGCCCTGTTCAGGTAATTGTTTCTCTCTCCTCGCTGCCCCATTTTCAATTTTGTCTGTTGCATCGCGAACCCTGCGTGACCCTCTCGGTGCCCGTGCAAACCGCTCGGGGCATCGCGTCCTGTGGCGATCGCGAACCGCGATCCAAAAATAGGAAAAACAATACCCTGTTTCACCCCGGAACTGAGTACGCCCCGCCAAACGGGATGACTTGGTTGCGTGCGGTCTTCACATATACGTGCGCATCGTTGATACGGACGTGTGGGATTTCGCAGAAGTCGATTCGGATGTGCGTGCACACCGAAATCGACGCGTATCCGCCGACACCGTCCCGTATCTGTCCTTCCTGGAATACGTCATAACTTTGTGTATACACGTCAGATCAAAACAAAACTTGCGCCATCGGACTCGTAGCGATACGCTGGTCTTGTGACCCAAGTTTGGTTCGATTCTGAGAATGTTGACGAAATCGCGTGTCGTGGGCCCCACAGGCCCCACTCGACGGGCGATTTTGTGATCGGCTTATCGGAATCCAATTCTGGAAGTTCCGTTGGGTTCGTATCATCGTTCCTAACCTGTTGACACTAAGTTTGGTAAATTTGGAGACCTTTGATCCTGACATATTTTTCGGTGCAAAGCGGGCCCACATGTGGACCCCGTTTTGACCCGAAATTGTCGTTTTTGTCTTTGTCTCCAAATTAGACTCAAGGACAGGCATTTCTAGCTATTTGATATCTTCTGAGTATGATGGTAATAATTATTTTAGCATCCGGAGACATTTTTAGAAATTTCCCGAGAACAGAACCGTAGTTGGAAATCCAAACATCAGGCAAGTACCTGCACTTCAAGTTTATTCTTTATATTATGATAATTAGTTCCTTGCTCTACTAGCACCATTGGATGATTACACTTAGTGTTAGAATTTGGATTTCATGTTCGCTTTTTGTGTCGGGAGGGAGAATACTAGGAGGCATGTAGTTTACCCTTCCCCTTGTCCTGACTGCTAGCTGTTGGTACGCGACTGTACCATCAGACTTATACTCGATTATTCCTGACTGCTAGCCGTCTATGACGGCCTTATTAGCCTTATAACTCCCTATATGCCAACTATGTATTCTAAATACACAATTTCACGCACACATAGTTCCTGTTGTCTTGTTGCAGTTCTATTTTTTGTCTTATTATAATCTTGTTTTACTTATATTCCTAATTTTTAGTGCTTAAGCTTAGTTAATTTTACTACTTATTATGCATATTCTTATCGTGATGCTTAGTCAGTTTTCACTACTTGTCATAAATATTTAGTTTAAGCTTTGTTGTGTATTGGTACTTTGCTCCTTTCCTGACTGGATCCGTTGATATTAGACGATGATGAGGACTATGCCTCCACCTTTTATGGCCCATATAGCGTAGAAGATAATACTTTTGAGGATCCGGTTCCTACTCAGGAGACTACTTTTGAAGAGTAGTTAGCCAGTTAGCTAGTATTTTCCTTCAGCATAGTAATCGGGTTTGTCCCCGATTTATCTTCTGGTTCTGTAATAAACTGTGGATTTGTTTGTCACAATTTGCCTTATGAAATCTTAGCATTCCTATTTCCTGTTATTATCCTTGTCTATTTATTTACTGTGAATGAGCTAGATTTTAAATTACCTGTGAATATGATCTAGATAGCGTACTACCGTCGACGCTGCGGCATAGGCTAGACGTACTCGCGAACCGATGCCTGATTCATCTGGGTGCGGGTCGTAACAATTAGTGTTGTAGAACCTTCCTAGACCCTAAGCCTACCCGTGGGAGGAAGTTGGAACTAGTTTGGTTGAGTTTAGAGACTTTGACATTAGGTTTTGTGTCGAATTCGGGTAGAATCCAAATTTAGCCCAATTTTGGGTGATGTCCTAGGTTAGACGGACCTAGGTAGACGTTGTCGAGTGCCTAGAGAGTGAGTGCGTGTCTTCGTTTGGACACGGAAAGTCGTGTCGCGGAAAAACGGGCGTTTCGGGCAAAATTGGGGCTTTTCGTCGTCGCCGATTCTAAGTGCGTGCGCGTTTCCGCCACGGACCTAGAATCGATGCGGGAGCGCATTTTCTAGGATTTAGGCATCGTTTAGAGCGCGTAGGTAAATTTTAGGCCGATTCCGAGTTCGTTTGGTGTGCGTTTCAGGAGATTTTCTGAACCGCGCACCACGTGTTCATCGAAATGATCGAACGGCCATTTCGGCGTGGTTTCCTCATTTCGGGCTTGTGCGCGCGTTGGATTAGTATCGGGAAGTGTGTGCTAGAGTTTTTGAGTTATATTTTATATATTTTAGGGTATTGGTGAGTGTCGGGGTCGTTGGGCGTGAGTGGGGCGTGTGGTTTGTGTGTTGTTGTGTGTTGTGTTGTGTTAGTGTATATGTGTCTATATATATATATATATATATATATATATATATATATATATATATATATATTTATATGTATGTGTGTTTATGTATATATATTTATATATATATGTGTGTATTTATATCTATGTGCTTGTGTGTGTATATGTCTATGTGTATATATATATATATGTATATGTGTAAGTGTGCTTGTGTGTGTGTGTGTGTGTGTATATATATATATATATATATATATATATATATATATATATATATATATATATATATATTTGTATGTGTGCATATATATATTAATATGTGTGTTTATATATATATATATATATATATATATATATATATATATATATATATATATATAGCTATGTATATATTTGTGTGTGAGTGTGTGTATTAGTGTGTTTGTGAGTGTGTTAGTGTGAGTGTTAGAGAGTAGATAAGTGTGTATATATATATATATATCTATCTAGTAGTATATATATATATATATATATATATATAGTTATATATATATATATATATATATATATATATATATATATATATATATATATATATATATATATATATATATATATATAAGTGTATAGGAGTGTGTGTGTGGGTGTTTGTGAGTAGGAGGGAGGAGGCCAAACAACAAGAAGGGGCAGCAGCTGCTGCTGCACTGCAGCAGCAGCAAACCAGCAGCAATAGCAGCATAAGGAGCAGCAGCAGCGCAGCAATAACAGCGAGCAGAAGCAGCATTTTGAGCATAGGCAGCAGCAGCAGCTAGCTTTCGCGCGAGGGTGTTGGCGAGGGTTAGGTGATAGAGGGATAGATTGTTAGGGAGATTGATATATATATGTTGATAGATAGTTAGATAGATAATAAGTTAGATAGATAGATATATCAATAGATAGACAGTTAGGTAGATAAGATAAATAGATAGTGAGATAGTTAGATTAATAGATAGATAATTAGGTATTTAGATAGATAGTTACCTAAATAGGTAGATGGATAGTTAGACGGGTAGTAGATAGCTAGATACTTAGATATATATATCTATCTAAGATATAGATATCTATATACCTATAGTTATATATATATATATATATATATATATATATATATATATATATATATATATATATAGGTGCATAGGTAAGGTAAAGGGGTATATGTATATTTGTGTGGATACCTATATATATATATGTATATAGATACTTAGATATATAAATATATGATAGATATCTATATTACCTAGCCTAAATTAATAACTAGGTATATAATTATTAGTTAGATAGCTAGTTAGAGGGGTTTGAGAGCGGTATCTCAATACCTTGAGATATCCAAGGTATTGAGTTTCGAGCGGGGTATTTGAGCATTAGCCTAGAAAATGTCTTGGAGTAATTTTTATATGTTTATGTATATATATTTACGCGTGCTAGCATAGGTTTTAGCGGGTTTAGGCGGGGTGCGTGGCCTAGGGCGAGGTATCGGATACCGAGGGTATCCCGGTATCTCGATTATGCGAGTTTGTGAGTTTATTAGCTTAATGAGCTCGGTTTGACCTAGGATTTCAGGGGCACCCTAGTTTGACCTAGCTTTGACCATAATTATCCTCGTTGACTGTAAAAGTCAACGTTTGACCTAGTTTTGACCTAAAGTTGACTTTTTGGACCCCGGGTTGACTTTTTGACCCGAATTTTACCGGTTTGACCCGTTCGACCTAGAATAGCCCTAGAAGCCTGTTTTTAATTATTTTATATCAGTTTAAATGCTTAGAACCCTGTTTAATCCTTGCTTTTCGTATTAGGTCCTTGCGACACCGGTCCGGATCTCGATCCTCATCAGTTGCTCAGGACATCAGGCGAGTACCTACCTCTGATAGTTTCTATTTCATGATAGCGTTTATATCACCTGTTCTAGAACTGTAATACTTGATTCTGACACATTATTACACGAGCTGGTACTAGTGGATCCCGTCATGAGATGTTATCCCCCTTACCATGTTCAGCGGGTACTCTATCACGTGTATTTCATCATGTGCTTCGGGTATTGATTCTCATGTGCTATCATGTGCTTCTTGTGCTCTCGCCTTCGTGTGCGCGAGCTATTATCATGTACGTAGCGTGTTGTGGTTGGATCCAAGAGTATTAGTGGGGGAGGGGAGTATGAGTTGGTTATGTGATCAAAGCCAAACAGTATTCATGTGTATGTCGGTTATGCAACTCACGCATAACGGAGTTATCGTAGTATTTTTCATGTGCAACCTAAGCCGATCATATAACGAACTTGTGCTCAAGGCACTTAGCTAGTATTCATGTTTCTCACCTGCAGTTACTTTTCCACTACTTGTATTGTTCTCCAGTTTACATTGCAGCTACTTATTGTGCTCCAGCATATATTTATTTCCTGTGCATCTTGTATACTTTTCTATTGCTCGTCATATACACCTTACCATGCATTTGGAGTTGCTTTCAGAGTTATGTACTTCGCTCCAGTCCTGACTGGGCATATTTTTTCCAGAGGATCCTGAGGACTATTGCCCGACGTTCTACGGGCCGGGTGTTGACAACTGTTGTGACCCCGTGATCGAGGAGGAGTGCGCCGAGGAGACGCCTATAGCACCCTAGTTAGCTAGATGGGTTTCCTGGGTTGGTCCCAGTATTTTATTTTGGATGATTGTACTTATTCTTTTGTGGCTGTGAGATGTTGTAGCTATTATGGCCTTGGACTGTATTATTTTGGATTGTCTTGCTCTCTTGGTTCTGTTTTTTTGTTTATATCATATCGTGCTTTTATTCTTCCCCTAGATTTTGTGATTGAGAGTTCATATATATATTGCGTGGTTACCCTCCTTTTGGAGAGGATTTTTGATATATATATTGCGTGGTTGCCCTTCTTTTGGAGAGGATTTTTGATATATATTGCGTGGTTGCCCTCCTTTTGGAGAGGTCATGTCGGATTTTTCTGTGAGATATAGATAGATATGGTTGACCTAGAACGGACCTTTACAGCGTTCTACCGCCGATTCTGCGGCGTAGGCTGGACGTACCCACGGCTCATGCCCGATTTTCGGGTGCGAGTCATGACATCACATCCAGTACCAGTTGTGATGCTTACTGGATTTTTTTTCTAGGCTTAGTTTGTATGATGCATGTGAATTTGCTGGATATTTATTTTCATACTTTATTTATTGAGAATGTGTCTATTTCTTTTAATTTTAATTTATTATTTATATTGAATACATGGAAATTTATTGATGTTGAGTATTCCACCGAAGGGGTCGGTGAACCCAGAAAATTCAACGGATGGTTTCTCCGGGTCTGTCTATTTTTATGAATTGTAATATTGCAGGGATATATGACAAACTGCAAGCATACATTTATTCCAGGTTTTAATTTATTTTTAATTTAGTGACGTTTATATACGTCGCTAAATACATGGCTAATTATGTGGCTAATCGTCGCTAAATTGCTGACATGACAGTATTTATCAGGTCAGCAGAACGTCGCTAAATGTGTTGCAAAACGTCGCTAAGTAGAAAAATATTACCGACGTTTAGCGACACATAACACATCGCTAATATAGTTACGTTGCGTCTTTAAACGTCGCTAATATGAAAAATATTAGCGACGCGAATACGTCGCTATAATGACGTTTTGCAATATTTTTTCTGTCAGCGACTAGCTTAAATGTTACTTCAATAAAATATCACTAATTATGCCGCTAAATTTTTTTTGCGATATTTTCAGACGTCGTTAATTTGACTTATTCTGGTAGTGGGTTTCGTAGGTAGGCCAGGCACGCTAAAGGGAAGACCTCCTCCCAGTCTGAGCGAAAGGCTACCACTCCACCCTTGGCCACCTCGAAAGGTGGGAAGGAGACCTACAGTCAAAAAGTTGCTGGCGAAACACCTATCGACCGACACCCAAAGGAGTCAGACAAAATTCCTAGGAGGGAGCCAAACAAAGTTTTTAAGGCCTCTCCAATAACTTGGGCGGATCTTTGCAAACCATCCCCTGTGCAGGAAGAGGCGGAGCTTCGGTACGTTGAACCCATTATTGTCAATAGAGTTAAGAGGGCTAAAATTACTCTGGATGATCTTACAGAATCCGTGGACTACTGGAAACACACTGCGGCAGTGTACATCATGGGACCCAAGCCATTCTATGGTCAGGTCCGAGGTTATGCTCTGCGTATGTGGAATCCGAAGGGGCTGATGGAGATCTTCTCCAGACGAAATGGATTCTTCCTCATTAAGTTTGGTCTTGCCGAAGATCTCAAAAAAATATTGGTGGGAGGCCCCATGACCTTCGATGGTAGATTGGTGGTCCTTCATCGATGGAACCCAGAATCCAACTTTGTGCGGGACCCTTTGTCTGTAGTACCTATCTGGATCTGGTTCCCCTGGCCCCCCCCCAGCTGTGGAACTCCTCCTGTATCATGAAATTGTCTAGCTTAGTAGGCACCCCTATATGATCGGATAACGCCACTGCGAGAAGGCAACGTATAGAATTTGCTAGAGCCTTCGTGGAAATCAAAGCCACCGATGAGCTACTGAGGGAGATAGGCGTAGTTCTACCCAGCAGAGACCTTATGGACCCCGAGGTAAAGTACAAATAGGTCTCGCCTTCTTGCAGTAACTGTCGTAGCTTTGGTCATGTTGTAAGCCAATGCCGGGAGGCCAAATTCTCAACCAAGCAGGGAGAATGAAGAGGAGGAACCAAACCTGTCATGCCCCAGTCCCAAAATACCGAGGGACTAGACATGTGGCAATGGCCAGCAGCACACAATAATGGACAAACCCAATTTAATGGACCCATCAATGTGTACTTAAGGTATAAAACAACAATCAGGGTCTGCTAATCTCATCCACAGAAATGAATATACAATATCAGAATATAAAGAAATACCAAGTCACAATAAAATATAAGTCGGAGAACAACCCGACAATGAGTTTGATACATCAACTCAATAAACTGGAAATAAAGAGTATAACAATATAAATAACTGAGTATATAATGTGCATATACTCAGGAGAAATCCTTAGCTATCACCTCGTCTTCGGTTTCTGGTACTACTCCGAGAAGTGCTCATGTTCCGTACACCTCAAGATAGATATCTTCTGCTAACCCTGGGGACATAATCCAGATCCAGGTCCTCAGGAGACATAGCAAGGTACAACATAACTCATGCCAATATAAATATAGTACAGCAAAAAATGAAATAATAGGGTAAATATATAACCAGCTAAGTGATATGCAAATGAGAGTTTTAGTCATACTCGGGCTGAGACTACTATAGGATCTGTGTTGGGGAAACCCATAACAATATTCTCTCGAAGGGCCAGTACGGTACCAAAGCTCTGTGTCAGAGTCTAAGGCACTTACAGTAAAGTAGTATATATATAATCAGCCTTTTGTATGGTAAACTCTTCCCACCCCATGTAATCACACGTCACAGGTTCACGAAGTCTCATGTCCATGTCACGCAAGATCATATCTAATGCAACAAGTCATAATAAAATCTAAGCATGTATAATGTATATGTCCAAATCCTGTATCCTATACAGAATCACCATGAGTAGTGTCAGGTGTCCTGAGGTATGACGTACTTGATAAGACAAGTACAAAATGTGTAGTGTCTCGATAACCATGTCTAGGTGACATTACACAACGCTGCGTACAATGTTGACACCCGAATATTAGTCAGAAGCTAAGTAATATTACACGGCCCTAGGTTGAACAGAGATCTTACAGTCATAAATCAAAAAATTAGTATAAACAGTTGCTGCAAGTAGGGCAAGGTACACTTGCCTGGATTTTGGTTACCAACTACTGCTCTAGTATCAACGGGTTCTGCAGGTCCTTCTCCGATTGCTGAAATAGACATCATCATCAGGTTCAGAAAATATTAAATAGTTAGAAACGCCTGTCCTTTAGTCCAATTTGGACACAGGGACAAAAATGATAGTTTCTAGTCAAAGCGAGGTCCACATGTGGGCCGCCTTGCACCAAAAAATGTGTCAGCAACAATGGTCTCCAAATTTGTCAAACTTAGTGTCAACAAGTCCAGAACGACGATACAAATCTAACAAAACTTCCAGAACTGGATTCCGATGAGCCGATCACAAAATCGCCCGTCAAGTGGAACCGTAGGGCACACGATACGCGATTTTGTCAACGTTCTCAGATTCGAACCAAACTTGGGTCACAGGACCAGCGTATTGCTACGAGTCCGATGGTGCAAGTTTTGTTTTGATCTGACGTGTGTACACAAAGTTACAATTAGTTCCAAAATAGGCAGATACGGGACGTTGTCGGCGGATACGCGTTGATTTTGGTGCGCACGCACATCCAAATCAACTTCTGCAAAATTTTGCACGTCCGTATCAATGGCGTGCACCTTTTGGTGAAGACCGTACGGGACCAAGTTGTCCCGTTTGGCGGACGCACTCAGTTTCGGGAGAAAATAGGGTATTTATTTTCTTGTTTTTGGATCGCGGTTTGCGATCGCCACAGGACGCGACACACCGAGCGGTTTGCACGGGTATCGAGAGGGTCACGCAGTGTTCGTGTCACAACAGACGAAATAGAAAATGGGACAACGAGGAGAGAAAAAGCTACCTAAATAGGGCTCCACGGAAACCAAATTTCTCGTATCCGCGAGGCAATACGACACAAGGGGACACGGTACTGTGCTGTACAGTGCCTAGGGTTAGGGTTTCGATCTTCTCGTCGGTGCTGGCCGGAGGAGCTCGTCGGGGGAGGGTCTGCTCGGCGGAGGCTGCTCAGGCGGAGCGGAGCGGGTCTCTGGTGGGTCGTCGGGGCGGGGAGAGGCGGCGCTGGAGCTGCTCGTCGGCTCGAGGCTGAGGGTGACTGGGAGGCTGAGGGTGGCGACGGTGGCTAGGGCGAGAGAGAGAGGCGAAGGCGGTGAGGATAGGGCGGCACTGGGCTGATGCTGGAGGAGAGGGGTTAGGGTTCAGTTGGAGGTGGCTGCGGTGAGTGGCTATGGTGGTTGGGAGCAGAGGAGGGAGGCGAAGAGGGGTTTGCTCAGGGCTGCGGGTGGAGGTGCTGACGGTTGGGGACGACGGCGGAGGGGAGACAGGTGGTGGTGGAGACGGCGGGGAGAGGTGGTTTATATAGAGCGAGGGCTAGGGCGGTTACTGCCGGAGGAGGCGGGGGTCGTTACGGGCAGAGGAGGCGGCGCCTAACGGCTGCGGGAAAGGCGGCGGTGGGTACGGGCGGCGGTCGAAATCTCAATGGCAGCGAGGTCGGGGGGGACGTTACTGTAGCAGTAACTGAAAAGGGTCGGGTTTCGGGTTTCGTGTCGAGTTTCAGATCCGACCCGACCCGCAGGGGTTTGGGTTTAGAATTAAACCGGGTCGGATTCAGTTGGGTTGGTTCGGTTCGGTTTGGTTTAACAATAAACCGGATTTATTTAGGATTTAATAAATAATTTATTTTTAGGTCTTTAAACATGTTTTCGGGGTCCAATAAAATCCAAAAAAATTACCCTATGTCTAAATTTTTCATTTTACACCCAAAAATATTATTTTTATAATATTTTAATATTTAATAAATATATTTAAAAATTATTTAATTTCAAAATATCTTGATTTAATTAGTTAAAAACCAGCAAAAATTCTAAAATATTCATTTTTAAAATTTAAAAATTTTTGGGGGTTTACAATCTACCCCCTTAAGAGGATTGCGTCCTCGCAATCAAAGAATAATCGGTCAACAAAGATGACACGGTTATAAATATTGTTCGAAGCACATCACGATCAAGGAGAATCAAGGTTGATGGTGTAAGAATAACACATAGGAAAAATTATTTCCCAGAAGAAAGAAATCTAGTAAGAAAACTACAATTTTAGAAAAATTAGGTTATTATTTATTAGCAAGTTAAAATACTACTAGGTCAAGGCTAAGGTCACGAACCAACAGGCACGAACTAAAGCAATACTAAATGAGATAACTATGAAAACTTACGCGCATTAGCTACTTCAAAAGTCTGCGCGTCTTCCAAAGTCATCGCGAAAGCTTGTCCGCGTCCTTGAGGTGGTGCCCTCTGTTGTTGCTGGGCTTGCTGGAAGGGTGCTGCTCGAGGTGCCAAGGGTGGCCTTGGTTGATATCCTCCTGGTGCTGGTAGAGCTTGTTGGGTGACTATTGGTGCTCCTTCTCTACGCTCAGGGCATTCCCTCACTGCATGCTGTCTGGATTCGCAAGCTAAGCATAATCCGAATTTATGTCTACCTCCTTCTCAACATGGTCTATCTTGTCGCAGTAGTGACAAGTAGGAAGAGTTAGGGATTTGGATACAGCTCCATGTGGTGCTTGATGCAGATGAGATTTCTTTGCAGCTTCTCCATGCGGTGCTCAGGCTGGTGCTGATGTGGAAGGCCGCTTCAGGTTGGACTCTCTCCTGGTGACGCGCTCCATATGTCGGGTTGCAACAAGGACGTCTGTATACGACGTAGGTGCAACGGATCCAATCATTCTCTGTAGCTCAAAGTTTAGTCCATCGAAGAACTTCTCAGCCTTCTCTTCTTCTGTCGGGATCAGGTAAGGGGCGAAGCGACTCAGTCGAATAAATTCTGCGTTGTACCCTTCCACCGTCATAGTATCCTGAGTGAGGCGATTGAACTTGTCCCACAGTTCTGATCGAGCGATAGCTGGAATGTATATCTCCTGAAAGAGTCTGGAGAACTCTTCCCAAGTAACTCGATTTGGTCTGAGCCGTCTCTCCTCAGATAGCCACCAGTGATGTGCGTTGCCCGTCAATTACATTCTGACGGCAGTCATCCAACGTTCCCGTGGAAGCTCAGCTGCTTCTAATTGATGTTGAGTGTTGGTGAGCCACGCATGAACTTCTGTGGGCTCCTCCTTGCCTGAGAAGGTATGAGGCTTCAGCTGGCGAAAATTGGTGATAGAGCCTGTCGATGGCCGTCGAGCTGGTAGGTTGGCCTGCTCCAGTGCTGTTACTAGGCTGTTCCTCAAGTAATCTGCCTCACGACGCTGAGCCTCGTGTTAGACTTGTTGCTGGGCTTGCATTATTGCGTAGAACATTTAGATTATCTGTTGGCCATCCATAGGCTGCCCTTGTGGGAATAAGGGCATTGGTGGAACGAACTGCGGCGGCGGTGGAATGTCATCACGCCGGAACCTTGAATTATGCTGGGCTGCTTGATCGCTTTGAGAAGATTGTCCTCTATTCTCTGGTGTTACTCCTTCATCGTAGGTGACCATAGCATCGTGCGGTGTACCTAAGGGATTCTCGTTGCCGGTTCTCGGATCCATTGCTCTGCATCAAAAATAAACTATAAGAGGCGCACATGAATCAAGGCAGGATGCAAGTCAAGAAATAAATTCGAATCCGTTATAGATGTCAAGAATGTTTCAAGCAAGTGGATGAGATCCTAAAAACTTATCCTATTTTTATTGCAGGCCTGCTCGGTCCCTAAGTTGAAATTGAACAATTTAGTCGTTGTCCTGCATGGACCACAACAAAAACCATGTCACGCCCCAGTCACAAAATATCGAGGGACTAGACACGTGGCAATGGCCAACAGCACACAATAATGGGCAAACCCAATTTAATGGACCCATCAATGTGTACTTAAGCTGTAAAATAACAATCAGGGTCTGCTAATCTCATCCACAGAAATGAATACACAATATCAGAATATAAAGAAATACCAAGTCACAATAAAATATAAGTCGGGGAACAACCCGACAATGAGTTTGATACATCAACTCAATAAACTGGAAATAAATAGTCTAACAATAGAAATAACTGAGTATAGAATGTGCATATACTCAGGAGATATCCTTAGCTATCACCTCGTCCTCGATTTTTGGTACTGCTCTGAGAAGTGCTCATGTTCCGTATACCTCAGGATAGATATCTTCTGCTAACCCTGGAGACATAATCCAGATCCAGGTCCTCAGGGGACATAGCAAGGTACAACATAACTCATGCCAATATAAATATAGTACAACAATAAATAAAATAATAGGGTAAATATATAACCAGATAAGTGATATGCAAGTGGGAGTTTTAGTCATACTCGGTCTGATACTACTATAGGATCTGTGTCGGGGAAACCCATAGCAGTATTCTCTCGAAGGGCCAGTACGGTACCAAAGCTCTGTGTCAGAGTCTAAGGCACTTCCAGTAAAGTAATATATATATAATCAACCTTTTGTATGGTAAAACTCTCCCCACCCCATGTAATCACACGTCACAGGTTCACGAAGTCTCATGTCCATGTCACGCAAGATCATATCTAATGCAACAAGTCATAATAAAATCTAAGCATGTATAATGTATATGTCCAAATCCTGTATCCTATACAGAATCACCATGAGTAGTGTCAGGTGTCCTGAGGTATGACGTACTTGATAAGATAAGCACAAAATATATAGTGTCTCGATAACCATGTCTAGGTGACATTACACAACGCTGCGTATAGTGTTGACACCCGAATATTAGTTGGAAGCTAAGTAATAAATCAAGAAATTAGTATAAACAGTTGCTACAAGTAGGGCAAGGTACACTTGCCTGGGTTTTGGTTACCAACTGCGGCTCTGGTATCAACGGGTTCTGCAGGTCCTTCTTCGGTTGCTGAAATAGACATCACCATCAGGTCCAGAAAATATCAAATACCTAGAAACGCATGTTCTTGAGTCCAATTTGGACACAGGGGCAAAAATGACAGTTTTTAGTCAAAGCGGGGTCCACATGTGGGCCGCCTTGCACCGAAAAATGTGCCAAGAACAATGGTCTCCAAATTTGTCAAACTTAGTGTCAACAAGTCAAGAACGACGAAACGAACCTAACGAAACTTTCAGAACTGGATTCCGATGAGCCGATCACAAAATCGTCCGTCAAGTGGAGCCGTGGGGCCCACGATACGCGATTTTGTCAATGTTCTCAGATTCGAACCAAACTTGGGTCACATGACCAGCGTATTGTTACGAGTCTGATGGTACAAGTTTCGTTTTAATCCGACGTGTGTACACAAAGTTATAATAAGTTTCAGAATAGGCAGATACGGGGCGTTGTCGGCGGATACGCCTTGATTCTGGTGTGCACGCACATCCAAATCAACTTCTGCGAAATCCCACACGTCCGTATCAATGGCGCACACCTTTCGGTGAAGACCGCACACGACCAAGTCGTCCCATTTGGCGGCGCACTCAGTTCCGGGAGAAAATAGGATATTTATTTTCCTGTTTTTGGATCGCGGTTTGCGATCGCCACAGGACGCGACACACCGAACGGTTTGCACGGGCATCGAGAGGGTCACGCAGTGTTCTTGTCACAACAGACGGAACAAAAAATGCGGCAACGAGGAGAGAGAAAAAGTTACCTGAACAGGGCTCCACAGAAAATTAAATTTTTCGTGTCCGCGAGGCGACACGACACAAGGGGACACGGTATTGTGCTGTATAGTGCCTAAGGTTAGGGTTTCGACCTTCTCGCCTGAGGCTGCTCAGGCGAAGCGGAGCGGGTCTCTGGCGGGTCGTCTGGGCGGGAAGAAGCGGCGCTGGAGCTGCTCGTCGGCTCGAGGCTGAGGGTGACTGGGAGGCTGAGGGTGGCGACGGTGGCTAGGGCGAGAGAGAGAGGCGGAGGCGGTGAGGATAGGGCGGCGCTGGGATGATGCTGGAGGAGAGGGGTTAGGGTTCAGGTAAAGGTGGCTGCGGTGAGTAGCTATGGTGGTTGGGAGCAGAGGAGGAAGGCGGAGAGGGGTCTGCTCGGGGTTGCGGGTGGAGGTGCTGACGGCTGGGGACGACGGCGGAGGGGAGACAGGTGGTGGTGGAGACGGCGGGGAGAGGTGGTTTATATAGAGCGTGGGCTAGGGCGGTTACGGCCGGAGGAGGCAAGGGTCGTTACGGGCAGAGGAGGCGACGTCTAACGGCTGCGGGAAAGGCGACGGCGGGTACGATCGACGGTCGGAATCGCAACGGCAGCGAGGTCGGGGGGGGGGCGTTACTGTAGCAGTAACTGAAAAGGGTCGGGTTTTGGGTCGGGTTTCAGATCCGACCCGCAGGGGTTTGGGTTTAGAATTTAACCGAGTCGGGTTTAGTTGGGTTGGTTTGTTTCGGTTTGGTTTAACAATAAACCAGGTTTATTTAGGATTTAATAAATAATTTGTTTTTAGGTCTATAAAAATATTTCCGGGGTCCAATAAAATCCAGGAAAATTACCCTATGTCTAATTTTCTATTTTACACCCAAAAATATTATTTTCATAATATTTTAATATTTAATAAACATATTTAAAAATTATTTAATTTCAAAATATCTTGATTTAATTAGTTAAAAACCACCGAAAATTTTAGAAAATTCATTTTTTAAATCTAAAAAATTCTGGGGGTTTACAAAACCTCAGAGATGTTACATTTGAAACTAACAAGGAGCTTCTGCTTGATCAAGTCATGGAGGACCCAAATGTTGAGATAAGCATGAGTGAAGCCGACCCCCTTGAAGTTTCTAACCAGGTGTTTGCCATTTAATCAAAACAAGAACAGGGAGAACTAGATTTTATTTAATAAACTAAGTAAGTACAAAGAAGAGTCCCAGGAGACAATCTAAGTACAAATTTATTTTCTGGGGGGGGATGACGATGGAGGGTTAAGAGTGTAGAAACTATTTTTACTCTATGGACGATCTGGTGCGGAAGCTCTTCTCTCTCCCTTGAGTGTTGATTTGCAGATAGCCAGCCCGTTGCATGGGTCTGGTACCCTACTATTTATAGTCATATTTGTGGCTGTATGGATTTTGGGTCGCATGGATGGTGGGGTTTGCCACGTGTTCCCCCTCAACGGAAGAGTGCTACAACTGTGTATGGGAATCCGGGCTCCGCTGCCACATGAATATTTATTAAAATTTTGTTGTTTGCTGAGTATCTGGACGGTTCTCAACTGTGTAGGCTCGACTTGGTCAAATGGACACGTGGCCGCTATTTGGTTGGAGAGTATCACTCGTTATAACAGCAAGACTTGGTCGACGTAGAATCTAGGACACATGTGGCCAAAGACGCACGGGACGCACGAAATCTGGAACGCACGGGGCCAGAGGTGCATGGACCGCATGGAGTCTGGAATACATGGGCCAGAGTCGCTTGGGACGCATAAAGTTTGGGACGCGTGGGTCGGAGACGCATGGACCGCATAGAGTCTGGGACGCATGGGCCAGAGCCGCATTGGATCTTTTTGTCGCGTTGTCCACGTGGCTCTGCACCATCCTTGAGACTTCTGTCTCTTAGTGTGTTCTCGTCCTTCGAGGCGATCAGAAAAATCTTTTTTGTCAGGATTCTCTGTCAGGCGCCATCTTTGTTGTCAGGAAGTCATGTCAGGTTATCCTGCGACCATTTGTCAGGACGCTTGTTTGGACCCTATGGGTGTTCCTTTTCTGGGCCGTATGATGTCTGTGCGGTCCAACTTCTGTTAAATTTTATGCTGGGGCGCATGGACGTTGGGTGCATGGATGCATCTTTTCCATGCTTTACAAAATCCCCTTTAATGTTTTCAAACTGATAACTTTGAAATACTTTGAATAAGAAGCATGGATAGGGTATGTCTATGCCACATGTACATTGAGATGCATAGGGGAATACTGCCAGGATGTCCCTTATTCATTAACTGCTAGATTTGCCTTGACCTTTGAGTGAATTTTATTCGAATTTTGAGCCACCCTTTCACACGGATCCGAATACTGACAGCTTTAGGAGGGAGTCCAACCGAGCGTAGCTGTCAGTGGATGAGGGTAGAATTCAAAGGGTCTATTTTTGTTTTTTGGTCGCCTATAAATAAGGGTTTGAGGGAAAGTGAGAGAACTTCTTGCTTCTGCTGAGTTCTGTCTACCATATCTTCTCCGCCTTTTCTTCCTCCATGTCCGGTCGTCTTCTCAGAGCATTTGCCATGGCCCCTAAGGTCTCGTCTTCTTCCAAGAAGTTCATCGCCAAGGAAAAATGTCATGCCTCGTCATCTAAGGCCGAGGATGAGGCCCCATCCTTTCACCCTAACGTTCAGTCGCCCATCCACAGTAAGGGTCGAAGGAGAAGAACTCTGGACACGCAAAATTTTTGCACCCGGTCCATTATACAGGTCCTCGTATATGACCATGCCTTAGGCTTTATGCACGGATCTCCTTTTTCAGATTTTTTTGTATGTTGTGGATTTTTGGGTATATGAATGTAGTACTATACCGTAGCTTTTGAAGGATATCCCATTGGAGGATTTTGGTGGACCTATTACCCTTTTGCGTACTTGGGGTACGAGTAATAGATTCGAAATCAACCCTATCAGAGGTAATATGGACGTGATAGATTTTGCGGATTTTAAGGACATCTTGCATGCTGGAAGATTTTGGTAGATCTATTACCCTTTTGCGCACTTGTGGTGCGAGTAATAGATTCAAAACAAACCCTAGTCTAATTTAGATGTAGTACTTTTTGAGAAACTTGCCATTGATAGGCATTAGGAGCAAGTCGCCATTGAATTTTGCTAGCCGGTATGCACCGTTGGAAAATACGATTTCCACAACGAATAGACCTTCCCATTTAGGTTAGAATTTGTTGGTCGTCTTGTGGGTCATAATCATCGGTCCTCTTACTGTTAGAACGAGGTCACCTACTTGAAACATTCTCTGTTTTATCCGTTTATTGAAGGCTCCAAAGAGATGCGCTTGATATAGCTCTATGTGTTGTTGGACTAAGAATCGTTTTTCGTCGAGTGCTTCCAACTCATGTAACCGTCGACGGTAGTTGTCTTCCGTGGTTAGTTGGTTGGAGAGAGCTACCCGTAGTGAAGGAATTTGGATCTCAAGCAGGAGTACCGCCTCACTTTCGTACACCAAAGAGAATGGTGTATTCCCAGTAGCTGTCCGGACTGTTGTTCGGTGGGCCCAGAGACATTTATCCAGCTTCTCGTTCCAGTCACGTTTGTTGGAAGACAATAATTTTTTGAGGATCTAGATGATAGTTTTGTTTAATGCTTTCGCCAACCATTTGCGGCGGGGTCGTATGCCGTGGAGGCTATGTTTTGGATTCAGTTCTTGTCACAAAACCAATAGAAGGCGTGGCTTGCGAACTGTAGACCATTTTCATAGATGATCCTATGCGGCAAGCCTTAGCGATATATGACATGATACTTGGCGAAGTTAATCACGTTGGTTGTCTTGACTTCAACGAGTGGAACAACTTTTACCCATTTGGAGAAGTAGTCGGTGATCACCAGTATAAACCGATGTTCCTTTGAGGAAGACGGACTGATTGGACCGATGATGTCCATTTCTTGTGCCTCAAATGGCCAAGATGCTACCATTGGGTGTAGAAACTTGGATGGCTAGTGGATGAAGTCCATGTGGATTTGAAAGGCTTGGCACTTCCTTGCAAAATTAATAACATCTACTACCATCGTCGGCTAATAGTAGCCCATTCTCCGAAGACGATCCTCTAGCTTTGGACTGGGTTGATGCGCCCCGCAGATGTGGTCGTGAGTTTCACGGAGGGCTTGTTTTGCCTTTGCTTCGATAAGCATCAGAGAATAAGGCCATCGTAGGACCGACGGTACAATATTTTGGTCTCCGTGTCGTAATAGAAACGGAGGGAGCATCTTCTGATTAAAGTAGCTTTCTTTGGATTTTTTGGGAGAATTCCATAGACTGCGTAGTCGATGAATAAAAGCCTCCAATCTTGAGTATCAGTATCGACCTCTGCTGCATAGATAAGGCATAAGCATAGGTTACTTTTGGGACTGACCGGCTCTTGATCGATTATCGTGATTAGTTGATGGGTGTTGTCTGGGACTGCCAAGGAAGCAGAGAGGCCAGCTAAAGCGTTCGGCTCAATATTTTATAACCGAGGGACATACTCAATAAAGAATATCTTGAAGCAATGATGCTTTGTGCAGCTTAGTGGTAGGGGATCAAGTCTTCGTTTCGGACTTCATATACTCCCCGAACTTAATTGACGATTAGCTGAGAATCGCCGTAGGCTTCCAAGTACTCTACCTTGACTTGTTTGGCGAGCTAGAGTCCGATGATTAGGGCATTATACTCTACCCATTATTGGAGCATGGCATCGTGAGAAAGTATGTACGATTGATGACAAGGTCGTATGTAAAGATCAACACTATCCTGACCCCCGCGATGATGTTGCCTTTGGGCCTTGTTCTTGAAGCACCGTCAAAGAACATTCGCCAAACTATTTCGTGTGAGGTGACATTGGCGTCTGCCACTTAGTCTGAAATCTCTTCATAGAGCTTTGATATTTCTGACCCCGGGTGGGCTGCCAGAAAGTTGGCCAATGCCTGACCCTTGACTGCCTTCTATGGGACGAATACCATATTATATAGAGATAATAGTATTGCTCAGGTAGCCAAGCGAGAGCCGAGTGCCCCAGATTTGGTCATAAGGACCCCGAGGGGGTTGACTCGCGAGATTACATGAATAGTCTATCCAGTCACGTAGTGTCGAGTTTTCTGGATGGCGAATACCAGCGCAAGGCATTCTTTCTCGACGGCGGTATATATATATGCTCTGGGCCAACCATCATCCGGCTGCGGTAGTATTTGGCATGCTCGTGGCTTGAATCACTATTCTGGGCCAACAGGGCACCGAGATAGTGATCCATTGTGCATACATAGAGCAGGAATGGCTTTCCCATGATCGAGGCCACCAGTACATGAGGGTTTGATAGGTATTCTTTGATGTTGTCAAACGCTCGTTGGCATTCTTCATTCCAAACAAAGGAGACACCTTTCTTCATGAGGTGTGTGAACGGTTGGCAACGTCCATAGAGATTTTATATGAACCTTCTGATGTATGACAACCTTCCTTGGAGGCCGCAGAGTTCCCGGAGGTTCCTTAGCGGATGCATCTCTAGGATGGCCTTGGTCTTGTCGGCGTCTATGTGAATACCCCAGAAAGTGATGACAAAACCCAAAAATTTGCTGTTGGAGACTCCCAGGAAGGACTTGGTAGGGTTCATCTTGAGGCGGTGTGCGCGCATTAAATCTAACATAGTCCTCAGGTCTTGGAGGTGGTCATCCTTGGAGCAACTCTTGACGACGATGTTGTCGATGTAGCATTCCACTGTCTTCCACATATGTTCACAAAAAATGGTGCTTATAGCTCGCTGATATGTAGCACCTGCATTCTTCAGGCCAAAAGGCATGACCGTATAGCAGTATACATCTATCGGAGTCCAGAATGACGTATGTTTCTCATTGTCAGAAAATATCTTGATTTAGTTGTAGCCTGAGAAGCCATCAATAAAGGACATGCACTCGAAGCTACAAGTGTTATCGATCATTACGTCGATGATTGGAAGAGAGAATTCGTCTTTGGGACATACCGCATTTAGATCACGAAAGTTGATGCAGGCTCAGATCTTTTTATTCTTCTTAACGACCAATATGATGTTGGCTACCCAGTCGGGGTATTGTTCCTCGTGGATGAAGCCACTAGCTATCAGCTTATTGACTTCAACTTCGATAAAATCTATCACGTCTGGTCGGAAACGTCGTTGTTGTTGCTTGGCAGGTTTGACTTATGGCCGAATGTTAAGTTTGTGGACCACGATTTGGGGATCCAGTCTTGTCATGACTTCATAACTGTAGGCAAAAACATTGATGTATTCCCTGACGAGTTACAATAGGGATTTTTGGTCTTCGTCGGGCAGACATTTGCTGACTAAGATAGGCTTTGGGGAGGTCTCGTCACCTAGATTGACTTGAACGACTTTGTCCTCGGTAGGAGGTTCCCGCTGCTTAAATCATATCTCCCATTATGAATTCAGGTGTTAGGCCCAATGTTCCATATCAATGAGCTCGGGTGGATCCTCGTTGTCTTCCTCGGCAAGTACCATATTGGAGGACAGTGTTTGTCTGAGCATGTTCCCGATGCTGACGACAGAGTCATAGGCTGAAGATTTTGAAGAGTGTGGGCGCTCTTCATCTTCTTTATCTGAGCCCTCGAGGGTTGTAGGAGATGTTACATATCCTAAGCCATGCTTAGTCTTATTATAGTAATCCTCATGCTTGCCCGCAGGGAAGAGAAGTCGTAAAGACACCCTTCGGCTTTTGTCGTAGTTTAATCCTTCGGTGACCTCTAGGTTGTATCCTATCTTTTAGATAAGATGCAGGTCTTGTGTGCTATATCGATAGAGTGGCATTCTACCTATCTTAAATTCTGGTTCTTCTTCCTTTGGGATAAAGGACCGGGGGCATTCCACTCTGCCAAAGATGATGATCTTATCTTCCTTCTTCCTAGGTGGGACTAAGAAATAAGAATCCTGACTAGGGCGAAGCTGGTGCACGGTGTATGTAATGGTCACTTGTGTGTGCAGGTGAAGGCCCATACCGTGATCTAGGGAGTATAGTGTACTTATATGCATACGCTCGGAGTAGTTCAAAGCTAGTCCTTTATTGAAAAAATATGGTATCTCTTCCAACGGAATTACATCGTCAGGGGAAGAGATGTTGGCATTGGCAGATATATATAATCCTCCAGCTCATCCTTCTCCTCGGATACCCCCAGCGTAAGCGAAGACATTGGTGGTTTTCTGCATAATTTTATCACCAAAGGTCCAGAAGTTACAGCCGCGGTCAGTCTCCCTTTGGTGGTCGACTCGGTCTGTGAAGGCGAACTACCGTTGGTTCGAAAGGCGTAGGTAGGGCAAAATCTTCGCTTGGTGGTCGATTCGGCCTGCGAAGACGGACGACCATTGGTTCTGGCGATGCCGAAGGTACCATAGATTCAGATGCCTTCCCAAACAATTTAACAATGAGAGGTGCGACTGCATCGGGAGTGCGAGCCCTGAGGCAGATTCTCATAGGCTCCTCGGGTGCTGTTTTGGCCTCGGCTTTATCGTAGGCCTCGTTGCCACCTTCATCTTGGCAGACTTTCTTATAGAGTATCAAGTCAGAGTAGTAGATCTTGATACCCTTAAATGGATCAATGTCAGCGAACTCCGTTTTGACAAAACCGTGTTCGTCTATATATTTTAGGCACTGGTAGAGGGTGGATGGCACGATCCTATGTTCATGTATCCATGGACACCCTAACAAGATATTGTAGGACGTATCTACGTCTATGACATAGCATGTGACTTCTGTTTTTAAGTTACGATCTACCATTTTAAGCAAATTTTACCCAGAGGGTAGCTCCTCCCCTTGTTGAAGCCACTGATGGTGGTATTGGTGGCCGCCAGACAATGCATCGAGATCCCCAAGGTCTGAAGCAAACTTCTTGGGATGATGTTGATCGATAATCCTGGGTTAATATGCATTCGGTCCACCTTGATATCACCAATATACCTGGTGTAGTACATAGGTCGATCGTGCCTATTGCTCTTGAGCAACATGTCATGTTGTGAGAAGATGATATTGGGTATCGCATCCATAGCATTGTTGCAACGTGGACAAGCAACATGATCTTCGGTTGGCAGATTGACTTACGCCAGGTAGACATTGACATTCTGTAGTGCCTCACTCAGGGCAGTCCGAGTGTCTTTAGAGAGCCGTAAAAGCTCAAATAGTGACAATTTTGCCAGAGTATGGGTTAATTGTGCTAAGATGTCAAAACTATAGGGCCTTTCCAGCCCTTGTGGTGCATTATTGCACAATAATTTATCGAAGTACGACTCCTTCTGTTTGGACTTGTCCACCGGTGGGGGCAAAGATAGCCCGGGACCCGTGGTGGTAGGTATGACAACCGGGGGCATATCGCCATGCGTCGGTTGGTATATTATGCCTGATCTTGTTGTACCTACTGCCAGCTCTTCAGCCGAGGAGGAAACTGTGTAACAGGTCTTGGATTTTCTGCCTTTGGATTTGGCGGTGGAGGATACCGCGGGCTGTGTCAAGTCTGACATGAGGTCGGAATGGACCCACATAACCTCTCCATATGGTATGGCAAGAGGTATTAGTCCAGCCGTCTAGTCTCGAGCTGGTGGAAGCTTGACCACTTCCATGGTCGCCTTAGAGACCAGGACTACTCCATCTTGGGTTTTCGTTGGTGAAAAGTTGCCAAACTAGAGGGACACCATGTTGGCGGTGACCGTCATGTCATCGAAGTCCAGAGAAAGAGCTTTGGTGTCTATCGGGCGTTGGATATACTGCTTTAGGGTATAGCACTCTTGCATCGGGTGATGGACATAGCGGTGGAAGTGACAATACTTTGGGTTGGCAATCTCTGCCTCTCAGGCTGACGTCTGATGTCGGGGAGTCAAATTTTGCCTTCCTGCATCATCATGTCGAAGATAGATTTGACATTAGCATCTTCGAAGGAGTAAGTCTCCATGGATTTTGGAGGCTCCGCCAGCTTTTCTCAGGCTTCTTGGTCAAGGTGGTGACCATAGCCCGTTTCCTCTTTCCATCGCGGCTGCTATTACAGCCAGTGTTGTTGTTGTTATTGTTGTTGTTGCTGTTGGGACGCTTTTTTTTTTTTAGCAGTAGGAATATGGATCCCCAAGTGCCGAGCGTCTTTGAGATTTTTTCAGCGTTGACAGCACTTACAATGAACGTTGTCCAGTCCTTGAACTAGCTCTCGCCCATCCAGAGGCTGACTTCCATGAGCATGTTCTTTCGGCACATCTCCATAAGTGTGGCCTCGGGCTTGCCAGGAGGCAACCTTAGTGCCGCATGACGAAACTGCTCGATATAGTTTCTCGTCAGTTCCTTCTCACCCTGGGCGACGTCCATCAGAGAAGACATCGTCATATCATTTTTTGTCTCATAGAATCTATTAAGAAATAGACGCTTGAGGTCATTGAATGATTAGATGCAATTATCTTTGAGACTACAGAACCAATCGAAATCTACCCCTGCCAATGATCCGACGAAGATCCTAGTAAGAATAGCGTCGTTAAGGGGTAAGTGCTCCGTGTAATCTTGAAATAGCTCATAAAGCAGTGAGGGGAGGACTTCCCATCAAATATGGTAATGTTGAAGGGCTTGTACTTGGGTGGATACAATAAGTCCCTCCACTCTATCGGGTATGGTTGTCGCACCCCGAGATCAGGGAGTGAGTCCCGATTGCTTATGGAGTCTAGGCGAGCCGGAAGGTCTCGGACCTCCCTTCTTGCTTCTTTAGCTTCATCTCCTGCCGAAGGTACCAATGGGCTAGGTAGGAGAGGATCTCTGCCCGCAGGTGGGGCGGTCCTATTTGAATCTCCGTTGGTCCTGGGGTCCAGGTTTGCTTGCCCAGAGGCCCTTGCTGGCTGGGATGCCATGTTTGCCTTAATTTCTAGCATTATCTGGGTCAAAGCTTGCATTTATGCACTCATCGTGTGCATCATGGCTTCAAGCATCTCGAGGTGCTGCCAGTCACTGAGGCCTTCATGGTCGTCTCCGGCCATGTACATCGTCCTCACACAGGGAAAAATGGAGGGGGTAGTAGATGCCGTGCTTCCTGTTTTATACCCTTGTAGTGAGTGGTCTTCAAGGAGGGCAGGAACCGTTATGTCTTTCTCGGATTCATAGGGTATACTACCCCTAGCGCAAAAGATTGTGTCGTCTTGGTGGGAGTAGCTATCCGGGATCTCGGCGTCCGTTCCTTGAGAATCGTACTCTCCATGGAACGCCGAATTATCGCATACTTCCAGGGGGATACTACCCCCAGCTTGGGACATCCCCAGGGGTTCTGAGGATGAACTACCCCCAGGGGCTGACAACTTCTTCCTTGAGCGGGGTGCCTTGGAAGATGACTTCCGCGGGTGCCGTCGTCAGGCTTCCAGGTAATCGCCTTTGCGATGCCGTGGTAGAGAGCGCCGGACTGGAGGTATCTGACTGATTTCTTTTCTTGGTGGCGGAAAGCTTTCTAGTTGAGCAGCATAAGGCGAAGGGCAACTGCTCCTCCTTTTATAATTTTACCTGATCTCCGGGTTGCCGCCGGGTAGGGAGTTTTTGGTGCAATCGCAGGAAGACCGACTGCCTGTCTGTGAGTACTGCTGCTTTATTGCTGCAGCAGTTGATAATGATGTTGGCACATCTGTGCCTTGGAGAGGGCACATAGCACGTTGTAGTAGTTTTCCTTACTTTGTGCTTGTGATTAATCACATCACACAAATCATGCGAATGGTATTTTACCTTTTCATCCTCTTTGTGAGTCCGGGTATCACTAGCACACAGATGCACATGTGTTATCTTTGCTCCCTGGCCTGGGGTTCGTACACGAACTTGCCCCGAGGTACTGGTGGAAGACTTTTGAGACTGGCCCTGTCTATTGGTCCATTTGGGCTGGACGCACGGGTCAGTCTTGTACAACTGTCAGTCAGAGGATCGCATAATAACTAGCGATGCCTGTTGGAGTAGTTGCTTGAGCTTAACGGGCTCATACTTTCCTGGAATTCTTCAGCTTAGCTACCGTAGGCGCGTAGTATGAAGAGTCCAGCTTTAGGTTTTTACCATTCTCAGTGAGTCATATAGGATCTGTGCCACAGGGGATATGGTCGAAAATAGAGGTTCTTTTGCTATTGGGATCGCATGCGACATGATGTCTACGGTTGTGAGTTGATGCCTCATGGCAAGTCTTATATGGCCTTCTCCTTGGCCGCATAGAAGCTGCCTCAGCACCAGGACGTCTGGCATCGTAGTATTTTTCTCTGACAGAGTCAGGGTGCTGAACAGTTTCTGTGTCAGCCCTGGATGTCGCATGGATATGGACGTTATGGGTGTTTGTCCGACAACCATCATTGGCAACAAAGTGAGAGGATAGAAGCGTCTTCTCTGCAGTTGGGTGGGGCACAGCGACATTGGCTACCCACATTCTGTAGGTCCTCGAGTGGGAAGTACCCTTTTGGCTGGAAGAGGCTGCCGCATATACAGTGGCAGCATGATGTGCGGTTCCTGCGGTTGGAGAGAGACTGGGAGCGCATGCTCCGCAGTTGGGTGAGGCACAGTGACCTTGGTTACCCACATCCTACGGGTCTTCTTGGGCTTTGCTTGCCTCGGAGAAGGACTCGCGCTGTCCCCGGAGAGCATGTCCTCAAAAACTTGCTGGTCGAAGTGGACCACTAGCATCTTTTGTTTTGAGCTGAGCTTGGCCGTATCGGATTGCGTCATTGACTTCTCAAGAGAGGAGAAGGATGTCCCCAGCAGAGTCACCACCGTGTTTGCCATTTAATATCAAAATAAGAACTGTGAGAACTAGATTTGATTTAACAAACTAAGAAAGTACAAAGAAGAGTCCTAGGAGACAATTTAAGTACAAATTTATTTTTTGGGGGATGACGATGGAGGGATAGGAGTGTAGCAACTCTTTTTACTCCGTTGACGATCTAGTACAAATGTCTTCTCTCTCTCCCTTGAGTGTTGATTCCCATATAGCCAGTCCGCTGCATGGGTCTGGTACCATACAATTTATAGTCATATTTGTGGCTGCATGAATTTTGGGCCGCATGGATTATGGGGTTTGCCACGTATTTCTCCCCAACGGAAGGGTGCTACAGCTGTACACGAGAATTTAGGCTCCACTGTCACGTGAATATTTGTTTAAATTTTATTGTTTGTTGAGTATCTGGACGGTTCTCAACTATGTAGGCGTGACTTGGTCAAATTGACACGTGGCCATTATTTGGTTGGAGAGGACCACTCAGTTATTACAGCAAGACTTGGTCAACATGGAATTTAGGACACATGTGGCCAAAGACGCACAGGACGTACGGAGTCTGGAACACACGGGGCTAGAGACGCATGGATCGCATGGAGTCTGGAACGCATGGGCCAGAGTCGCTTAGGAAGCATAGAGTCTAGGACGCGTGGGCCGGAGATGCATGAACTGCATGGAGTCTGGGACGCATGGGCCATAGTCGCATGTGATCTTTTTGTCGCGTTGTCCACGTGGCTCGGCACCATTCTTGGGACTTCTGTCTATTAGTATGTTCTCGTCCTTCGAGGCGATCAAAAAAATTCTTTTTATCAAGATTCTAAGTCAGGCGCCATCTTTGTTGTCAGGATGTCATGTCAGGTCGTCCTACGACCAGTTATCAGGACGCTTGTTTGGACCGCATAGGTGTTCCTTTTCTGGGTCATATGATGTCCGTGCGGTCCAATATCTGTTGAATTTTATTCCGGGGCGCATGTATGTTGGGCGCATGAATGCGTCTTTTTTATGCTTCTACACCATGTGATGACCATGTCTCTGCTCGACAAATATACCATGACAAAGATGGATAATAGCGTGTTGGAAGTAGCGGCTCAAGACAATATTGTTGATAGTATAGAAGCAGACAATACCATTTGTATCGGGACTCGGGATCGGGCCGATTATCAGCCGCTACTAGTGAATCAAGCAAATAAGAACTCCTCCTTACCTATGAATGCTAAGACCCCTCTACAGGATATACAAATCTTGCAATCCTCCCTTAACAATATCTCACACGAAGATGCCCTCACCACGCCTAACCAGAAGTGGGTCGTCTTACTGAGGGAAGAAGCAAGTGATACTAAAGAAGCCAATACTGAAGTAAAAAAGCAAAGTAGTAGACAAGCGGTGCTCCCAATCCCTCGAGGGAGAGCGCTCGTGTCAACAAGAGGTATAACCCTCGTCCTTAATGTCGTTTCTTTCGTGGAATATCCGTGGTGCCAGCTCTGTAGCAGGTGGAGGGGCGATCAAATAGCATATGACTAGATACCAATGCATTGTTGTTGCTATCTTGGAGAGTAAAATCAAATCTGAGAATGTTATAAGAAGTAGGACCCCAAGTAATTTTGAGGTCGTTCACAATATGCAGGCCTGAGGTATGGCTAGGATATTCATCATGTGGGACTCCCGATCCTCGACGTCCCATGTCATGCTGCACTCTGAACAACTCATCGTCCTTGAGTTGATTAATAGAGGGGGATTGCGACTTTTCTTGGGGGATGTTTACGATCATAATGACCTGGAAAGTTGTCATGCCCCAGTCCCAAAATACGTAGGACTAGGAATATGTAGCATTCCAGCCATATGTATATGGCAACTCCAATATGTTGGAAAATCATAACACATACATATGCTTAAAATGAATATTAATTCATAAGTGGTACATATATTGTCAACACAAGTCACATGCAACTATATCCCATCCACAGACACAAGTAAAAAAGTACAAAAAATAATAACTAAAAGTCTCAAGTATGAAGTAATAAAAGAATGATGGTCAGGTGAAGACAAATCCACTACCAAATAACTATATCAATTAAAATGATAGAGGAGGTCAGAACTCCAATATAAAATAAAATATCAAATAAAGAGTATAGCAGCTAAAAGATCCATCAGCTATGAAGTAATCACGGGTACTCAGATGGTAGGACCTCTTCGAAAGAGAATGAAGAATCAGGTATTGGTCTGTACTCCTGCGGATAATCCTGATCATCTATACCTGAAAATGGAACATGTCCTCAGAGGGATGTAATAAGATACATAAAAATTTGCCAATAATGTACTAAAAATAAACATCCAAAGGGTTACTTAAATGTCTATGTGAAATGCACTTCTGAGAACAACTTTATAACGCATGGACTGTCTGGATAAAAATGGGATTGGCATAATTTCTCCTGAAAATTAGTGGCTTACAAAGCATAACGTCTTTCGATCGTCAGAGGCCGCCTGTAAATAATATAAGGGTAATCTCACTGCACATCTCCAGCGGAGCGTATCGGTTACAAATGGTAAAGCGTAAAGGAGCCCATGTGCCTAATCATTATCCTCCCTATCCCATGCTCTATCTATGTCATATTCATGACACGATGATACCTCTAATAACTGCCAAGTCTCTAACATACATTTCTATCGGCAGTTATTTTCTAACCGCCGTACGTCCTATACGTACAGGTGGTCAACCTATAACGCATTTCCATGTCCTACATGAGACTCATAACCCGTGTAACAAATGTGTCATGGCCAAATAAAATATAATGGTGCCTCAAAATTATGGGATGGTCTCGTAAAACTAGGTCAATATGCATAATAAAAATAAAAGACAAAGGATGACGCAACCGTCGTTGCACCCAAGTCTTTCTTGGACGCACAGTTTTATATAGCAAAATAAATAAAAATAAATAAAAGAAAATATACATGCTGGTAATGAATGTAAATAAATGGTACAGTGGTAAGGTATACTTGTCTAGCAAGAATCAATGTGGTGTAGACGTCCTCACGACAAGCACACAGAATAAAAAGTATGGACTTTGAACGAACGTCTCTGGATGCTGAAATAGATATCACCAACATCTCCAGAATCAGCAAGATAGTCAAAAAATACTACCCTTTCGTCCAATTTGGACATAGGGATTAAAATGGTCATTTCGAGTCAAAGCGGGGTCTACCTATGGGTCACTTTGCACCGAAAAATATATCAGCGGTAAAGATCTCTAAATAGGACAAATTATGGGTCAAACAAATCCTAATCAATGATACGAACTCAACGGTATGTCCAATTTTTAATTTTGGTGAGCCGATAATAAAATCGTCCGTTGAGTCTAACAATGGAGCCTACAAAACGGCAATCAGGTCACGGTCTCAGAATTGGACGAAACATAGGTCACAGGACCAGCGTAATGCCACAGATCCAATGACACAAGTTTCGTCGAGTTCCGACGAACGTGTACCGACTAATAGGGAAATTTGTAAAACGTCGATGTGGGGACTTTCGACAGATACATGTTAATTTTGACGTGCACAAACATCCATATTAATGATTCCATCTCGGAAGGGCTTTGACTTGATGTTTCTTGAATGGGTTGAAAAGACAGGGACTCATCTGTGACATTTTATGAACTTTATTTATTGACCTTTAGGGAAGTTCTTTGCTTTACCTCCAAATATTTTGAACATTACTATATAATACTATGCCATTGATTTTATTTTTCTATTAGTAATTAATTTCTTTTTTAATGAAAATTTACTGGGATCCTTTTTATCCTATCCTTTCTCTTAAAAAAAGATGACAATTGTCTAATAATAGTTTATATAATGTCAAATTTCTTTAAAAGGCGATAAACTCGATTGATGCAACTTGGACACCAATAAAATAGATCTAGAGAGCTCAAGTATTTCTAAATGATAGAATTTTAATATGGCTTGCATCTAAAAAAGCTGCTTATGATCGAGAACTTGAAAACAAAATGATTTACTTTGCCTAATATTTGCATGTTATGTTTCGAAGAAGAAGAATCAGTTAATCATTTCTCTTCCTCCATTGTAGCTTTGTCAATATTTTGTGGAAGAAGATTAATAGTATCGTTACTACAACAAATATGCCTACAAATCGGGTGACTATTGGACCTTATGGAGAAACTCTATTCTAAGAGATCCATTACTTTGTGATTGTGATATAATGGTCGTTCTCTGGTGTGCTTGGTGTCACATCCCATAACTATAATACTGGTGAGCGGAGGCAATCCCAGGCTAGCTACGCATTACGGTGTACACTGACAGTACGATCACAACTTTAGAAAGACATGGTGGTTACTCTATAAGCCAGCCGTCAATATTGGGTTATAACCATCATAGGTGTCTCAATCCCAGACAAACTAATAAACAATAATACGTATAATCATCAGTGAAATAATATTAAGGCATCACGAATTATATAACATAGATGATCATGAATCGAGTAAATATAAATAGATTTCTAGCAATAGTATACAATCATACATGATCACAAACTAGCTGTAGCCTAGTATATATACAATCATGCTTCCCATAGGAGAGAACAAACTCCCATAAACACGAGCTAACATATGTTCGGTGGCTAAATATCCAAAAAAAGATATATATAATACACATGTGTGTGAAGGGTTAAAAGCTCACTCAGGCTCTCGGGAAGTGATCCTCCGGGTATGAACTATTAAGTGAAAGATACGAAAGATCCTCTGATTCCGTTATAAGATATAGCCAAACAAAACCATTGGGGTAAACATCAAAAGTAAGTACAACAAGGAAAGCTCTAAGGTATGCCAAAATTAACAAGCAAGAAAATAACAACAAAAGTAGGAAAAAATAAATAAAGGACTGGACGAAGATCAGTAAACTAGCCATCACCGGAGCAATAACCAACTCCTACATTAAACAAGAATTGAAAACTATCTCATGATGGCCCACGTCTCTAAGTCAAACTACAAGCAGGAAAGTAGAATGAATCATCTAGCAATCTCGGTCAATCATGTCATATAGCTTGCTGTTATTAGCTGACTAGGGTTATCACATTCTTGAGTACTAACAAATGCAAGATATGTTCCGACGTAACATGCACTACATACTCTCTAAGCTGGCCAAGGAGTCGTATGATGAACGACACCATCAACAAAACTTTATCCAAAATCAGCCCCATATCAACAAAAATCACAAATATACAAAAAAAAAATATATATATCCCAAATGGATATGATTGTAGAGGCTTGCCTCACAAGAGTTGGATAGGGTTAGGATTTAGTGTCGGGCCAGTTAACGAGATTTGGGGAGAAGAACATGGGAGAACATGGTTGAACGAGATTTGGGGATGAGCATATGGAATAACGACAAATAGCTGGAACCATAGAGGCAGAGTGTAATCTCCAGCTTCGCATGGTTCATTGAGATGGTTTATTGGCTCGAAGGCCGTTTGGACTTGGGTTCATGACAAATGATTTATTCAAAGATTTGCTCAATCGAGACACATGTGTGTTTCTTCAGGTGAGTGATTTTGATTATTTTCTCCTTTTTTATAGTAATAAAATGAATGATGCATGTTTAGTTTTAATACTATGAGTTTTGTTGCATGCTAATAAAAGAAGAGAACTAAGATAAATAAAGAGCGTAATCTCATTTCTATAACTTGATGCTATAGAACATGAAATTTTAGATTATTGATATTGAATTGTGTAATATAGATACATATCACATGGATTATTAATTCATTGTATAGATGTGGATTTTGTAGCTTTGTTATATGTTATCATATGGAGAATAGTTCTATTTCTATATTTTAGATGTGGAATGTAGTGTTGTGGTGATGTATCTTTTGGAGTATAATATTGTTGTTTCAGAGATGGAAACATGAAAAGATTTGGGACCGATGGGTCGCCAAGGTAGAATTTCTGGACTGGAAAGAATGAGACGAGCGATGACTCGAGGAATGGTAATACGGAAGAGATATGTTGTATAGTTATTTTAATTTTTTTTACCATGCATATGCTTTATATTTTAACTGTTCACGCTTTTGCATAGTCATGGACAACTTGTGCACAAGGTTTATAGACTCCATGAATAAATCGTCGGGACACTGGGATCGCGTTGGCCTAGGAGGACCTAAGGTAGATGCATTGACATACTAGCATGGGTGATTTAAAAACTTTCAGTTGGGTTCTCTACTCACGCTAAAAGGATCGTCATCTAACCAGACTACAGTTCTAGATGGCTTGTCGTCAGTGACCTTCATATGGTTAGGCTATATGTGAACATCAATATGCTTGCATGCTTATCAGAATGTTTGGAGGGACGAGTGCATGACACACTTATATTTTATGAAGGCTAACGATTGTCTACTACAAGGACATCCTTGTGACATATTTATTATACTTTATAAATTATATCGTTGTATTGACAAGGAAGAATGGTAAGTATTGGGTAAGATCAACTTTGTGCGTGACACTTTTATGCTTGTGGACACTAACTGATTCTAAAGCAAGATTAGAAAGACCATATATATTTGTTTGCACTCACTTAATCAACATGTTGGTTTTAGTTGAGTTGGCTAGAGTCACTCACCAGTGCATTCTCCAATGTAATGACCCCTCACCAGATCTTCTCAGGTACGGAGTTTGTTTGGACATGCTGAGGCATTTGATCTCGGTTAGCAACTTGAAGCGTTGCGGTTGAAGATGTTAGCTATGTGTATATAAATGACATATTGTATGGAACATCATTGTTTGTATAATTCTTGGGTTGTAAGCCTTGTAGTATGTTTCATTGTTTTGAGAGAGAGAGAGAGAGAGAGAGAGAGAGAGAGAGAGAGAGAGAGACTGATTGTAATTGTATTTTTTTTTTTTTTTTGGCTTTGAGTCGTTACAATTACATTGTAATATTATCAATAAGGAAAATTATTTTAATATATCTTGTCTCTATACAACTTTTTAGCTTATTTTCGTTGTAATTAATTTGTACCTTAGATGTTCTATCGGCAGTTTTGGATTTTATCTTGTACAAGTACAATTTATGGTCGTACGACATTATGTCCAATGACGACTTATGGTTCTGCGAAATCGGGACGTCTCGGAGATCGAGGAGGAGCACATGGGAGAATGATGGAGAGCTCGACACACAGAGTGGAGCTATGAGAGGACGACGGAGAGCACATGGGCGCAGGTCACAGAGGAGATCGAGGATATCTCGATTGGGGATCGAGTTTTTGTGCGTGGGGGGGGGGGGTGTTCATGGGATTTGGAAATTTGAAATGATCGAAAATAAGGCTAGGGCCGAGCTTAAGTTCCGCCTTAGGCGACACCCACATTCGTCGCGATACTACATGCATGCATGGTCATCGTTATATAGTCGTACAGTTTTCTGCGGATTATTGGCATAAATTAGCGACAATCTACTAAAATTAGCGACGACATTGGCGATGGATCCGAGACTCATATCTTGCATCCGTCATCGTTATGATTTCTGTCGTTAATCAACGACAAACACGGTACGTAGTCATTTTACCGTAGCTATTTAACTGTATTGTTTTAGTGAATACAAGTCAGATCCAGGAGTGGCGTGCCCACCCAAAAAAAAAATTCTCTTTTTTTATATAGTTTTTTTTTTTAAGTTTTGATTTTTTTTTTTTAGGAGTTAGTCCATACCTAGTCCATCCGAACCCACTCTAGCCCATCCCACTTGATATTTCTGGATCCTAGGAAAACTCCCATCATTATGTGGCTTTCTCCTCCTGATTTAGATTTCTACAGAAAAATGTTATATCCTAGCTAGTATAATAGGTGGATATGTGTATTAGGGTGTTACCGATTAGGAGTTCCACGTGAAAATGCCATGCATGCAACCATTATTCTCCAAGCTTATTTATCAACCATTAATCTCCCATCTTCTATATTAGCAATAACTACTACTACAGATAGCACTGTTAGCTAAATATTAGCAAGTACTAGTACTACTGATAGTATATTCTTAGCTGAATAATTGGATGGTTAGAACTTGAAAGTTGAATATCTTACATACCTAGGTAGTACTTATATATTCACTTAGGTCTGAGTTGTTCTGACCTGAGACGTCCTTCAGTCATAGACATGCACATGTGATATGAGTAAAAGTCATTCGACTATTTCTAACAAATATAAAATATTAATCAAGTCGAGCATGGATGGCTTGAATTCTTGACATGCCGCAAATAATTCAAAGTAGATATTTGGCTTTCCCTTGTGCTCATGGTCACTGGCTAGACTCGCAACTCTCGTTACTCTGTTTACCTTTAGACCAACCCCCACTTCTATCAAGACCAGTTTTGGAAAGGCCCCAAACTCAACAATCCACTATTTTACTGTAATTTGAGCAATCGGCATAAATACAAGAAATATACTACTGTAATTTGTGCAATCAACATAAATACAACAAACCACCAGTAGGAACGGTTTGGAGAATTGGATTGTCCTATCCGGAACTAAGTTTAGTTGTCTCTTAATCTTTATTGTGGGTTGGTCTTATGGGTTATACGCAACTCCGACCACTTGTGGGATCACGTTGAGTCTGAAGAATTGTCCTAGCGGAAAGAGATGTCCAAGTCTGCAGTCTTGTCAAACTTATCTGGGCCAGTTCCGACGACTAGTAGAGTACTTTGTCCCACACCGCCCACAACCATCTCTCTCTTTTTAGGATCTTTCTTTTTTTAGGTTACACGGACCGATGTCAGCTTATAAATATACATATAATTAGAGGGAAGAATCATCAAAAAAAAAAAAAAAATTCTTCCTCGTGTATCGTCTGCTAGCATATAACTACTAACGGGAGCGTCATGGAAATATTCAATGAGAGAGATGAGTGGATATGAAGACAATGCAGCAACCAGTTACTCTCATGCAAATTTTCTTCATCCGATCGGGAGTATTTATTGTGCAACTGACTCTACACACGAAAAAGATCCAAACCCGCCCATTTTTTGCTAAAAACGCAAGTATCCATCCCCACTCCCCCCAACTCAAAGCCCACACACACCAGACTGACAAACCTTAGAAAACAGAAAGATCGCTGGAGCGAATTTAAAACCATAGTTCACTAGTCACTGTAAAAACTTATATAAGCATTTATGTATGTTTATGATAGTTAGGCCAAGCTAGAAGGAGGACCTCTGTTGGATAATAGTCGACATATTGTTGGTCCTCTGCCGCTTTATGCCTCCTCCTGCTGCCGACTGGGACGTGTCGGGTGCCGCCGCGGCACGCTCCATGACCGCTCTGAAGGCGTCCTGGATCGACGACACTATGGACTGCTGGTGCTGGTCTGGGTCGTCGTCGTCGTCCTCCTCCTCGCCCGTGACCACGAGGATGTTCTTGACCCTCCCGCCGAGCGTCGTGATCTCGGCCTTGAGGGTCCGGAGCTTGAGGGACTTGAGGGCGTTGGCGAGGTCCGGGATGAGGTCCGACCGGTCGTCGCAGCACAGCGACGCCTTGATTATGAACCTGCCGTTCTCGTTGGCGGTGTCCAGCGTCAGCTCGTCGGCCTCGGTCGGGAGCGGGTTAATGCCCTCGGCCATCTCGGAGGTCTGCCGCTTCAGCTCCTTGACGTGCTGGATCACCTCGGCTAGCAATGACGCTTTGTCCGTCTGCAATGATAATAAAACTCTTAAATAACGTAGTGACAATTTATGCACAATGAGAGTTAAGACTTGTATAATAGACAACAACAACATGTACAACCATCCAGACAACAGTGACGATGCGATTACAGCGAAAAATAGTCTAATCTCTATGAAATGAACATCCAAATTATAACCCAAAACATCTCGTGTCCAATACAATGTCTCACACAACCACAATTCTTAGAGTATCCATTCTTTCTTTATGGTAAGAAGGAGAAATTATTCTATATGCTGGTCTTCTATGTCAATAGTTAGATTGCATAGAGATATGTGTATGCACGTATCGTCATATAATCTAATGATGTACTATGAGACCGGTACATTGAGTAATTTCTCGTAAATGATTATGTTTGGTGAGTGGAGGCGGTGGTGAGAGCGTGCATGGAAATGAAGAAAGAGAGAGAGAGAGAGAGAGAGAGCAAAAACTGTATTTTCTATTGGAGTCTGACAGGAGTTCTCCAGCTTGTCTTTCTCTTCTCCGGCAGGAGCAATTCTGATGGCAGCTTTTTTGTTTGCATTTTTGGTTCCCTCTTTCCCATGCCAACAAAGCGGCTCTTTTTCCATCCCTTGTCTCTCTAGCTTTAGCAGCTATTGAAGGAGGAGCCAGGGACGACATGATAAGCTCATTGGAAACAAAAGAAAAATAAATATAACAGCTAGCTAGTAACTCCCTGGACATTAATTAAAACTGCAACCTAAATTAGTTAATGGCATATATGAAAACCTAGCCAACATCTAGCTGAACTTGGAAATTGTCAAGTTACTTGGTACACTCCTTTAGTTGGGGTTGGGGTTGGGGTTTGATATATCTCAAGATCTGCAAACCAAACTAATTTATGACGCTCATAAATAGCATGCACATAGAGAGAGAAAATCACAAGAAGAAGAAGAAAATTAAGGATCAATGATTATCTAAATGAAAAATAATCTTGGCTTAGCTTACTTTTGTTGTGCCGGGGAGCAGGCTCCGGAGCTTGGCTAGGTGTGCGTTGATACGCTCGCGGCGCCTGCGCTCGGCCTCGCTGTGGCTCTTCGACGCGGCGAGGGCCTTCGCGTCCATGATCTCCTGGGCGGTCATCTTGCTGATCAGCTCCGCGTGGAGGCTCGCGAAGGGCGACGACACCGGGGGCGGCGGCATGTAAAGGCCTCCGAGCCCTAGATGGTCCGAGTACTGCGCGCCGATATGGTCGGAGAACTGCATGGCAGCTGCAGAACTAGCCCTCCTAGAATAGAAGTGATCCCCATGGATGGAAGAAGGATGGGGCGGGAGCGAAGAGAAGAAGGCCGCGTCGGGCCCCATGGGGTTCAACATCGGACCGATCATGGAAGAAGAGAGAGGCCATGCAACTGCAGAAGAAGAAGGGAACTCTGATGGGAACATGAAGCCTTCTCCTCCTCCATGGTTATCCATTATTTTTCTCTATCAGAACTACTCTTCCCACTACTGCAAGCTAGTGGTGTTGCACTCTACAAGATGCTGTTGAGCCCCTCCTTTTGAACCCTTTTCTTGACCTTTCCAACAAAGACTTTCCCCCTTCTTCTAACTTGTCTACTTCCTCTCAGTAGAGAGGAAAAGCTAGCTCCTCACGTACGGCTCTTCTTTATATCAAGGAATTAGAATTAGAACCGACCAAGCCTGGTAGGAATAAAAGCATACATTAATACTCATACTAATGTGCTGTAGCAAATGTTCATAATAAGTCCACGTTGAGTTCTCTGACCTACGGTTTCGCTTTCTCGTTCCACGCCTTCCTCTCGCTCCAGGAAACAACGTAATGATTGTGCCTTGTTCTGCACCACTCTTTGCTCTCTGGTCTTTTGCCTCAGCTTCAGTAAAAACTACTAAACGAGTTGATCGATCAAATGCAATGTGCAAGTAGTACTCTTGGTGCAATATATGTGTGTTTGTTTTTGTTGAGGATATGATATATGTGCCCCCGCATTTCCTAGCTAGGGTTTCGGTGGGCGCGCGCATGCCCTCGTCTTGGTCCCCCTGTTGGCTACCTCTTTTTGTGCTTTTTCCATATAATAATGACAAGATGGCAATGATGCCAACACCAACACCACCACAAACACAAGCACAAGCACAAGCGCGAGGGCATTGCATGAAAGCGAGAGGACCGAGAGGAGGGTCCGGCCGGTGATGATGTTAGGGACATGCTGTCATGACGTTTGCATTAGCTCCGAAACGAACACATTAGTAAATTGAAATGGCTATTGGGATGTGCTCGACCCCTAGCAGAGACTTGCCTTACCTTTGTGTAACTAGAGTTTGTGTATGCGATCTGCGTGCTTAAGTTTTGATTTTCAAATTGTTGTTTGGATGGTAGAATCGGAAATGTTGGAAGTATATATAGTTTGGTTGTTTGGATGAAGGTGGGTCTTATATTAGTTCTTTTGTCTGGTTACTCCAATAAAGTGAAAGTGAGGAATAGATATTGCTAAATTTTCTTTGAGGGATGAGGTTATACTGTTACCCCAGTGTGAAAAAAATCTATTTATTTTAACATGAATTTTTTTTAACACAAAATTGTAACACACAAGAAGCGATTGTCACAATTCAACGCTAATCCCTTTCAATGACATGCTATATAAAGGGTCATATGGTTCCTTGTGTTATAGATTATTGTTCTCAAATAAACCTATTGGGTAGCAACCAATAGGTTGAGAAAAAAAAATAGAGAGGTTGAAGAAGAGCGAGACTAGGTTTGTCATAACTTCTTCGGTGTAATATATGGAGATTTGTTGGATTCTCTTTGTGTCCTTTATCTAGTAATATGTGTTACGAAGTTGTAGCGATCTTGTGAAGCATTACAATTTTATTTAGTAGCGATCTCGCTCTCTTTGTGGTTTTTACTGTTAGAGTTATTTTTAGTTATTCTTGTGTCTTTGTCTTGTAGAGTCGGTTACTGTATTCGATGCTGTGGGTATCAGTCCATCTCTGTGCTCCTATCTAGGAGAATATTTTTATCCTAATAAAGTGGCACCCCAACTTCGATTAAAGATCTGAAAGATTAACAATGTCGACAAAGTCTACAATAATACTCAGATGATTTGAGGTGGAGAAATTCAATAACGAATGAAACTTTGGGCTATGGTAAAGAAGGACTAAAGATATTTTGGTGCATAAGACATTCACAAAGTCTTGTTAGAGAAATCTAAGAAGTCAAACACAATGAAGAATAGCAAGTAGGAGGACATGGAGTTAATGCTAAGAGCAAATTCATTTTTTTAGTCCCACATCGGATATGCCAACACTCCCTTTGTCTAATTGCCAAAGTCACAATTGTGAGTGGTGGGCTAGACCTGTGGGCCACACGCGTGTAACGAGTGCAGGTACGCACTTACATCTACGTGTGCCGAATGTCGATTCAATTTCTTCTTCGGGTTCGGGTTGAAACCCAAAAGAATTTTTGACCGTTTGGGATCCTTAATTTTTCTATACGTTGAACAATTTTTTTTTCAACGGATATTTTTGTTTTATGGCTCTTAATAGTCAAATTTATGGCAATTATTTTCATTAAAATCTTTTCATCTGTTAGGGTTGGGGGCATGTTATTTATACAGTTCTTTTTCCTCTATGTGACACATTATCTCTTTACGTGAAAAATATCAAAAAAAATCTATCTCTTTGTCCTTTCTTCTTCTTTCGTAGACATCAACAAAATTCTTCTTCTCTGCAAAACTAAGTTCAGGTCACTCTCTCAAAACTGTATGCAGTGACGAGAAGCCGGTAGCAAAATTTTTTTATCTCCATCAGACAATGCTTGGTTGACAATATTCTCTTAAATATCATAAAAGAATAAACTACTATTTCAACGCTAATCTCTTTCAATGATAAGCAAGCCCACCATCAAGATCGACCGCAGCATGGTCGACAAGGAGACCATCAACATGCTCGCCTCCATCGGGACGACGGACATCGTTCGGACTGTTCCAAAGGAGTTTCTCTATGAAAAAATTGGATGTCAAAAGTGAAAAAGTAATGAGGGCAGGAACTTTGTTTGTGGTCTTGTCACCGAAACCAATTTTTTGTATGTCCTAACCAAACACCTGAACTCGTTGGTGTTCACTTGAGTTCCAAAGAGGACCCCAAATCCAGCACACTTTCGGGCTACCAAACAGCACCTAAGGGTAAAAAGCGTCATGAATGAGTATCATCTCACGTCACACCTATTTGTCATGACGGGATTTTATAATTTCACACATTGTTATGGACATCAAGCTAGTGACTGTATTTTGAAACCTTTCACGAAATCTACTAATTACATCCATGGTTTATGAAATATTATCCAATAACTATCTTATTAGTGTACGATGTCCTTGTCACACAGGTCATAAACGTTGGTAATAAAAGAAAAAAATATTTCCCAATATCGACACTCACGCACACGAGGAACTTACACCCACGAAGACCGACTTTTGCAGAAAATCAAAATCACAAAATACAAAAAAAGAAAAATTGCAATAATAATAGGTGAAAAAACCATTAACAATAAAAATTATTAGAAGAGCAATATCACTACTAAATAGGGTTACATCGATTTATAAAATCACTCTATTCGGATAGTACACAAAGAGAACCCAAAAAATCCCAGAGAGTAATTACAACCAAGAAGATGCGAGAAATCCAATCTCTCTCTTCTTCAACCTCTCGATTTATTTTATCTTTCTTTCTATCAACATATCAGTTGGCTACCCAACACCTTTCTTTAATCATAATAATCTATAGCACTAGGAATCTTGGACCCATTTATATAGCACTACTAGAAAAAGCGGAATTAGTGACGCATTTTAGCGACTCCATGTAAAAACGTCGCTAATGAAAGATAAATTAGCGACTCCATGTAAAAACGTCGCTAGATGTCGCTAAATGGCGACATTTAGCGACTTTTATTAAGATTTTAAAATATTAGTCGCTATAAGTTCAATTAAGGTCGCTAAATGTCGCTAATATGTCTAATTTAGCGACGTTTAGCGACGTATTTAGCGACGTATATATTAAAAATATTTAGCAACGTGTTTAGCGACGTCTATCACGTCGCTAAAGCTTATTTTAGCGACGTTGTTATTTGACGTCGCTAAACGTCGCTAAATTTTGGTTAATTAGGGCTCAGTTTTCTTTTCCCCTATCTGTCGAAATTTTCGAACGTTTTAAAAAACTTTCCCCCACCCCCCCCCTCTCCAGCGACCAGCTCTCCACGGCTGCGACTACTCCGGCATCCCCCTCCTCCTCCTCGAGCTCTAGGTAAACCCTAACTCTCTCTCTCTCTCTCTCTCTCTCTCTCTCTCTCTCTCTCTCACAGGACACACATGTGACACTGACACAACACACACTTGACAGACACGACACACACACACAGACACTGACAGACACACACGACACACACACACACACACACACACACACACACACACTGACACAAACACTGATCAGGACCTAGGGTTAGGTTTTTTGACCTGGGGTTAGGGTTAGGATTTTTGATCAGGATTGATTCCTATACATCTATTTTATTCAATATTGTCAACTATTATTTTATTCATACAATATTTGATCTATTGGATGTGTCCATGTGAATTGAGGGTTGGTATCATGGTGGTGTGGTGTATGGAGGATGTATCCTAGAGTATCTTGGTGTTGCACACCAAATGTTTGCGAATTGGACTAGTGGTTGTGTGTGTGTGTCTATTTATGCCTTAGAGTATCATATGATATGCATATGTAAATTGGTGTATTATCTATTTGCATATGAGAGAGTATATGCATATATAGGTGTATCTCGATATATATATAGATAGGTATATAGCTACTGTTATCTGTATTGGTGTTCATAGTGTCTTCTAGTTGTGCTTGATGTGGAAGAGGGTAGAAGAGTCGAGTTGTGTGTGGGTGTCACTACTGAACTATGAGGCTTCAGGAACTGAACTCAATTCAGTTTGGCCTAGTGCATTAGGCAAGCTGGCAATGTGTTGCAGTGGTGTCGTGTTGGCACTGTGAGGAGGGGATTGGTTCCTGTCATCTTCTGCAGTGGGAGAGTGTTGGTGCACACTTGAGCATCATCAAACACATGCATGCTTGAGCAATGGCAAGGCAGCAGCAAGCACTGCTGTGAGCCATGGCAGTAGCTAAGGGCAATTGGAAACAACTAAGTGAAGGGAAGATTTAGCCACTGCAGCAGCAGTGCAAAGTATCAAGTGGGAGTAACAAGTGACTGGGACCAAGGTATTATTGTGACATACATTTATGAGCTAAGATGTGAGTTGGGGTAAGGTAGGATATTAGTTAAGTTATACTAGTAGTATTTAGTATAGCTAATATTAAATAGTATACTTAGTAATAACTAGTATTAGCTAGGCATTAACTAGTATAAACTAGAATACCTTAGTACGACCTAGAAGACATAGTGTAGCAAGGTATTAACCTAGTATTGACTAATATAAACTAGTATGGATCTAGAAGTGGCTTAGAAACATCACCATTAACTAGTTAACCATGTTTATCATTTCAAAACACTCATTAACATTTATATTCCATATCTAGGGCTCTTGGACTTTGATAAATAAAAGTATGTATTATATCAGTTATGAAATAAAAGTATTGCTTATTTTAGACTTTGATAAATGGTCAGTTGTTTTGAATATTGCTTATTTTAGACTTTGATAAATGAAAGTATGTATTATATCATTTATGATTTTTATAGTACGGTTAAGTTATGAAGTTAGATGATAAACCACTGTATGTAATGATTTATATGATACATACTGTCATTTTTGCAGAAGTATCTAGAAATGGATATAAATTACTATCTGCGTCATCGTTCGTGGATTTACAACCGTCATCCTGATGACGTGTGCGGTGTGCGGGATGAATTCATTGAGGGTGTACAACAGTTTCTGCAGTTCGCCAAGGCGTTCCCTCAGTACATGGACGGTACCAAAATTAAGTGTCCATGTGTGAGATGTCGCAACAGGAAATATCATCCATAAGTGGAAGTTATATATCATTTGTACTCGAAGGGCTTCACGCCGAATTACTATCAGTGGATCGCGCACGGAGAACTTATATCTCTAGCATCGGAGTCGGAGCCCTATGTGGAGCCGTATATGGATGTCCACGACCACGATGCTTTCGATGATGGATTGGTGAATATGGTTTATGATACGGTGGGACCTAGTTTCAATCCGGACAATTATGATGCGGCAGAACCTAGTTTTAATCCGGACAATTATGATGCAGCTGAGGAGGCACCGAATGCCGATGCTGCAAAGTTTATGGAGTTGCTGGAGAATGCAAGGACTCCACTATATCCTGGTTGTGAGGATCATTCACCATTGGAGGTGGTTACAAGATTATTGAGCATCAAGTCCGATTTTAACATGTCGCAAGAATGCTATAATCGACTGATCGATTTGATTATAGAGATCTTGTCCGAGGTTGCAAAGTTGCCTAAAGACTTCTATCGATCTAAGAGGATGGTGAGATCACTTTGGATGGGATACGAGAAAATTGATGCATGTCGCAATGGGTGCATGTTGTACTACAAAGACGACAAGGATGAAGATGCGTGCAGATTCTGTGGTGCTGATCGCTACAAGGCCACTGTTAGAGGAAAGTCTGTCGGTGCAAGGAAGCCTACCGATTCGATGCACTACTTGCCTTTGACGCCGCGGTTGCAGCGGTTGTTTATGGTTAAGGAGACTGCAGAAAACATGAGTTGGCATAGGCAAAAACAGATCGAAGGAGTATTGGATCATCCATCCGATGGAGAAGCATGGAAGCACTTTGATCGAGAGTATCCACATTTTGTCGAGGAAGCGCGTAATGTCAGATTGGGGCTCTCCTCTGATGGTTTTACCCCATTCGGACTTTCGGGCTCCCAGTATTCATGTTGGCCTGTGATCGTCACTCCGTACAATCTACCGCCTTGGATGTGCATGAAGACTCCGTATATGTTCCTAACCGTTATTATCCCGGGTCCGAACAATTCGAAGAGGAACATCGATGTGTATTTACAGCCTTTGATAGATGAGTTGAATTAGCTGTGGGAAGTAGGTGCCAACACGTACGATGTTTCTAGAAAGCTAAATTTTCATATGAGGGCAGCACTTATGTGGACCATCAACGACTTTTCGGCCTATGGAATGTTATCGGGATAGAGCACCCATGGTCGTCTCTCATGTCCGTATTGCATAAACCGTACTCAGGCTTTTCGTTTGAAACACGGAGGCAAACCGTGCTTCTTCGATTGTCATCGACAATTTTTGCCGAAGGATCATCCGTACCGGAGGAACCGGAATGCTTTTCGTGCGGGAGTTATGGAGAAGGCCAATCCACCGCCAAGGTGGCCCGGATACACGATATGGGAAGAGGTAAAATATTTACCAAGTGCTATCGAAGAGCCTGCTAAGGGGTACAAGTGTGACGGATTTGGTCTCACCCATAACTGGACGAAGAGGAGTATATTATGGGATCTGCCATATTGGAGCACCAATCTGATCAGACATAACCTTGATGTCATGCATATCGAGAAGAATGTGTTTGATAACATAATTAATACTGTAATAGAGGTAAAGGGAAAGACGAAAGATAATCCGAAGGCCAGGTTGGACTTAGAAGAAATATGTAGATGTCCTGCATTGCATTTGATAGAGGAGGGGAATGGAAAGTTAAAGCAACATAAGTCAGTTTTCTCACTGGAGAAAGAGGATAAAGGTAGACTTTGTAGGTGGATTCAGGATCTAAAGTTTCCAGACGGGTACGTATCGAACTTGAGAAGATGCGTCGACCTCAAGGAGAACAAACTGGTGGGTATGAAGAGCCACGATTGTCACGTATTCATAGAGAGGTTAATTCCGATTGTATTTCGGAAATTCTTACTGCAGGTCGTTTGGGACCCATTGACAGAGCTGAGCATATTCTTTAGAGATCTTTGTTGTACTAAGTTGCTCGTCGATCGTCTAGAAAAGCAAGAGAAGGACATTACGGTAACACTATGTAAGCTCGAGAAGGTGTTTCCTCCTGCATTATTCGACTCTATGGAGCATTTGCCAATTGATCTTTCCTATGAGGCACGTGTTGGTGGTCCTGTCGGTTATCGGTGGATGTACCCCTTTGAGCGGCATCTGAATCACTTAAAGAGAAAGGTAAAAAATAAGGCACGGGTTGAGAGCTCTATTTGTGAAGCTTCTCGAGAAGATTACAAACTTTTGCTCGACGTATTTCAAACCGCATATTGCTACTAATAGGACGAAAGCTCCGACAAACGACGACGCATATCAGGAATCTAATGATGCAATACTCAAAGTATTCAATGCGTCTGAAAAGCCTTCGAGAAAAAATGAAGAAGAGATATTTGAATGACGACGAGCTAAGGGCTGCTCAATTGTATATATTACTCAATTGCGACGAGGATGAAGTAGAGAAGCTAGAGGGGTAAGTAATTAATACGTCCACGTTTACATCATCTCAATGTAATAGTATAAGATACTATTATGCTACTAATCAACAGTTGCTTCATTATTTTTCAGCACATATAATGATGAGTTGAGGTCGGTTAGACCCTACATAACAAACGAAAAAGTAGAACAAGATATGAGATGCCATTTTCCTTCTTGGTTGAGCGCATATGTAAGATGCTTGGTAATTACTTTTTATTTCTGCACTTGCAAAACAAATACTTACTATCGCTATTTTGGTATTTAGGTCGATTGTCTAATAACACCCGAGACTGAATCTATTAGAACTCTAGCCAAGGGACCAATTACTATCGTAAAATATGGCCAAGTTTCTGTGTGAATGGGTTCAGGTTCAAGTTAACAAATGCTCCTATCAGAGACAGCTTTCTGGATCTTGATTCCACAAAAAATAGTTGTTTGTGTATCAAATCTTCGAACTACAAAGACGTCAATCCGGGCAATGATTTTTTTGGCATCTTACGAGAGATTTTGGAGTTGACATATAATTATGGCACATAACCTGCTAATATTGTGCTATTCAGGTGTGAATGGTTCGATCCGATTCAAGATCAAGGTTGGAAAATTGACAATCATGGCCTTGTGGATATAAACTACAAGCGTAGATATCAAGGCTATGAACCATTTATCCTATCAAGTCAGGCTCAGCTTATGTACTTCACAACTTATCGTAGATGGGGGACAGCGAGGTCAGATTGGTGGGCAGTATGCAAGACTAAAGCTAGAAATACCTTTGACATTGACGAAATAGCTTATCAGGAGGACGATCTACCTCTTGTAACAAATATTGTAGATGTGGACTCAACGGAAGTTACTCATTACACGAGTAATAATGTAGAAGGTATAGAATTATCCGAAGAGACAGACGAAGTAGATGAAAGTGAAGACGAGGAGGAGGAAGAGGAAGAGGAGGACGAGGAATGCGAACAAGATAAATTTTCTAAAGATGATTAAAAATAAAATATATTGCCTGTAGAATGTAACTATATTTTGACTGTAGAATGTAGATCAAGGTTGAAAAATTGACGAAGTAGATGTACTATTTTAACGAATATATATATTATATTTTGACTATAGAATGCTTTGAGATATACATCATATTTCGACTGTAGAATGTACTATATATTTGTGTTTCTCTATATTTATCATATGTTGTTATCAGATATGACAGGACGATGCGGAGGATTTGGCACGTCCCGAGGTAGACAGAGTGCTCCTCCGGTACTGCCTACTGTTGGTTCTGGATCATCGTCGCCCAGTACTCCAGTATATCGATCACTCACATCTCCGACTGTTGGGACGAGTAGTTCCAGGCGTGATAGTACACCCTCGTCTAGCGTTCCTCCTGCTGACGGAACCATGGAGACAGATGAGCATGTCGAGGAGGTCGTGCCCACGTTGTCCCAGCATCATCAAGATCCTCCATGCGCACCTCCGGAGGAGACGAGGACAGAGATTTGGGCCGACGGTAGAAAGTAAGTCAATTAGATGGTTTAGTATAATATATATCGTGTATTTCTTTATTCATCGTATATTGACTTTTTTAATATTCTAAATAATTATCTCTGTATAGCTATCGTCCATCGTCGGTTCAGAGACGCCTGGGCCAATTTTTGAGGAACAACTACGGTGGCCCTTGGATCAACTACTCTGAGGCTGCGGAGGAGAGGAAGGCATTCTGGTTTGCGCACTTCCAGGTAAAAGTATATTAAATAAATCCTATAATTTATGTATATTATATAACTTATCCGTGATGCTCACTTACTAAATTATTTATTGTAGCAAACGTATTTCTATCCTCCGCACCGGGCCGAGTTGATCGAGCGGCTCTTTCCTACTGTTGCCGCCAAGCTTATCAGAGATGCTCTGGATGACCAGAAGGCTCGTAATCGTGCTGGAAAATCGATCCAAGGTTGGATCACGCCTGAGCAATGGACTGCGATAAGGGCTAGATTCGACGATCCGAGCTACAAGGAAAGGTCTGAGAAGGCCAAGGCAGCTAGGCGGAATGCTGCCAAGTGGTGTGGTGGCTCGATTCCGATGACGGAATATTTTCGTCGTTTGGTATGTTTTTTCTTTTAAAATATATTATTTTAATATAAGTACCATAAAATGGTACTTGGAAAAAATGTTTAAATTTAGTACTAAATAATATATTTTTAACAGGTACAGAGGGGTGAGGATGCAAACATGGTGACCGTCTTCTTAGCCACCCATCGCAAGAACGAAAATCTCATTGATGAGAGGGCCTCGCGGACCTATGTAAGTATTGCTTTACTTTGTGTTAATTTTAATATAACTTAGACAATTATCGAGTTTCCAAACCTTTCTAGGCCGAGTATCTTAGGCTATGTGAGCGGGCGACTGCTAGTGCACCTACACCTGGAGAGGCTGGTACTTCGTCGCAGCCCGCTCCAGCTCCGTCGGCGGACGACCTGTGGGTAACCGTAGTTGGTGGTCTCTAGAGGGGTACGTACTACGGTATGGGCTCCTATGGCGCCCTGGTTACGACGCAGTCATCTAGGGCCTCCCCGACAACTGCGCATTCCACACAGCCCTCGCAGTCGCAGCCCTCGCAGTCGTCGGCCAGAGTCCAGGAGGCCGTTGACCGTCAGATTGTGTCTCTCCGTGACGAGTTGCTGCAAAGGATGGAGGAGCAGTCCCGGTCCCAGCCGCAGACGGACGATCCGACGATCATCGCACGATTCGATATGCTCGACCGCAGCATGACGGAGCTCCGGGATTTGATAAATGATATTAGAGCCTCGACAGACCGCAACATCATGGAGCTGCAGGCGTCACAGCTATCGATGGACGAGAGGCTGACGATGATGCAGGATTCAATGGTTCATAGCAGTACGAGGCTGTTATTTACCATGGATTCTTACAACCAGCGACTCGCAGACTTGGAGCGGGTACGGCCTCCTGGTGCGCCTACATCGACACAGACTCCACCGACGTCACTTTCTTCTCCATCGACATCGGTGTCGATTCCACGGGACGAGTATGAGCAGTTTTTATCCTTCAGGCGCGCCGGTGGTCAGCCTCCTGCAGATCCGCAGTAGTATAGCTAGTTGCTGGATATTTATATTTTTTTTATTATTTATGATGCGATTGTGTGGATATAAATTTACCATATTCTTTACGATAAGATTTGCTGGATGCTTTCTTTTCTTCAAATTTTATTATATTATTCATATTAAATATGTTATTTTACCGGTGTTGAGTGTTCAGTGTCTATTTTTCCCTATTTGTTTCCAGTTCAATGATACAAGTTGAAATATAATACACAGTCCCTGTACAAACTTAAACACACTGAATTATAATACACACATTCTCCCTATCTCTGAGCACATTAAGACCAACACACAACACAGATAGTACTATCTTAATTCACTAATATTCACACAGTTCCTAATATATTTTGGTTTACAACTGATGACTGATACTTGGCCTGTATTTACCCAGTGCACTAGAATTTTTCCCCTTGTTGCTGCTTCTGTGTCCCTTATTCAATTATTTCTACTACCATCATATACCTGATAATGAACCCACGGGGGTTGGTAAACCCAGAAATGCAATTCAGTATTATTTTTATTTATTTATTTTGTAAAATTAGCGACATTTTTAGCGACGTTTAGCGACGTTCATATACGTCGCTAACTACGTCGCTAATTAGCGATGCTGTCACACGTCGCTAAAGAAGTCGCTAAAATCGTCGCTGTACGTCGCAAAATGCTGACGTGGCAGTATTGCAGGTCATTAAAGACGTCGGTGTAACGTCGCTATATAAGTCGCTAATTAGCAATGTTTAGCGACATTTATAAACGTCGCTAATTAGTGACGCTGCTCGCTAAACGTCGCTAAATTTAGCGACACATTAAAGTCGCTAAAAAACGTCGGCATAACGACGTTTAGCGACGTTTTTTGTTTTAGCGACTTGCTTTTTTCGACTTCTTTAAAACGTCGCTAATTACGTCGCTAAACTTACTTAGCGACATTTTTTGGTCATTTAGCGACGTTTTTAGACGTCGCTAATTTGACTTTTTCTGGTTGTGTAGCATGTCATATCTCCATACATAGAAATCCAATACTAAGTAGGAATGGAATAAGTTTTAATGTTTAAAAACTCAATATGACTAGGTAGTAATAGGACTTTGCTTAAATCCTATTATTAGTAGGATTACTGAACATGAACCAAATCCTAGCAACCATCACATTGGATCATATTCAACATCCAACTCAACAAGCATCTAGCAACATGCTGCCTTCAATCTTCAAACAGTACTAGTCTTGATCTCACAAAGCCTCCCTGTAAACACCCACAAAAATTTAGAATTTAATTTTAGAATTTAATTTATTGAAATTATGAAATTTTGAGATTAATGGAGATTTTTCTGTAATTTTTTAGCTAATTATAATAAATGTTCGTTCATTGATTTATAATTATGTGTATTTAATTAATTATTAATATAGTATAGAAAATATATTTTTGGGTGTAAAACTATTAATAAAGTATTGTATAATTATTCTAGAATTTATTGAGGTTTAAAACTATTTTTAGATAGCTACATATATAGAATTATTAATAAACCAACCCAAACCGAACCAACCCACTAAACAAACTTGGATCCAGATCCTAACCCACATACCCTCACCCGATAACCCACAACCTCCCCCCCCCCCACCCTACAGCCCGCGCGACCCCCCGCTTTCCCTCCCCGTCAACGGTCGCACCCCCTCCTCTTCCTCTTCCTGTAACCTCCCTCCTTCACCCCTATATATAACACCACCACCCTCAGAGCAACCACCATTATCTCTTTTACCACCCCGACTGCCGACGACCGCCGGACAGTCGCCGCCGCACGCCGCAAGGCGCCGCCGCACAGCTCGCACAAATCCCAAGCAACAGCGATCATAAGGTACCTATCTTCTCGCCCACGTATCTCCCTGCACAGTAGACCAATTAACGACCTGTCGAATCCTATGTGAAGACTACATAACCCCCTTGAACCCTGTGTAATTAGTTTAACCTATCGTGTCATGTGTCGGTCGTAATTCGCGACACAAAACAGGAAAAAAATATCCCAGTTTGTAGTTCAGAAACTGTTCCAACCACCCATGTTCATGTCTGATTTTCTTCTAACCTAGTTAATATTTTTAAATTCTACTTGAGCAGTATTTTAGGCAACATAACCGAGATTTAATCTCTTCAATTAATTTATTTTAATTTGATGTATGTTGTGATTTATATGCTGTTAAAATCTGTCAAAAACTTAGTTTTCTAAACCCAAATTTTCCCGAAATGGGCTGCGTTCCACTAAACGAGGCAACTTAGTTGTGTGAAAATTGTACCGAAAGACGTGTATCGTCAACACGGACATGTGATATTTTGCGGAAGTTGATTTGGATGTGCGTGCACACCAGAATCAACGCGTATCCGTCGAAAAGTCATGTATCGGTCTGTTCTGACACTCGTCATAATTTCGTATGTGCCTGTCGTTTCATAACAAAACTTACGTCTTCAGATTAGCATCATTACACTGGACCTGTGATCCAAGTTTGGTTCAATTCTGAGAATATTGACGAAATACTGTTTTACGGACCCCATGGTTCCACTTGACGGGTAATTTCGTGACCGGCTCATCGGAATCCAGTTCTAGACATTCTGTTGGGTTAGTGCTATCATTCCGGACTCATAAACACTAAGTTTGACGAATTTGGAGAAATTTGTCTCTGGCACATTTTTTGGTACGAAGTGGGCCACATGTGGACCCCGCTTTGACCAGAAACTGTCAAGTCTGTCCGTGTCCAAATTGGACTTATGGATAGTCAATTCTAGCTATTTCAAGTATTCTGAAAGCAATGGTGATATTTTTTTCAGCATCCAGAGGCGTACCTGGAGATTACACTATTACAGGAGTAATTGACGGAGCTCAAAACCCAGGCAAGTGTACCTTGCCAACTTACAGTAGTTCCTGTGATATTATTTGCTTGTATTCTTTCTATATACTTCTGTTATGTACCTGTTCAACCTAGGACTGTGAGACGTTGCTTAGCGTCCGAACAAGATTCGGGTGTCGACGTCGTACGCGGAGTCATGTAACATCACTTAGAGAGTTGATACCACGATCCTATATTTTTACGTGCTTGATTTATCAAGTACGTCATACCATAGGATACTTGACACTATTTATGTAACAGAACCTTTCCTGAGTTATTCATGGTGATTCTGTATAGGCTTACAGGATTCGTGATATGAGATTTGCATATATATAGATATCATTATGACTCGTTGTACTAGCTAGAGGTCATGATCTTGCATGTTATGGACATGAGACGTTGTGGACATGAGACGCGGGATTACATTGGGTGAAGAGATACACACAAGCTACAGGCTGATTATATACATATATACTTTATTATTGAGGTGCTTTAGTCTCTATTCCAGAGCTTGGCCCATTACGTGATATTCTTGCTGCTACGGGCTCCCTGATACAGAGCTTGTAGTGGTTTCAGCCTGAGTAATAGTGATGCTCTCATTTGTATTTCACTTAGCTGGTTACATAGCTTGCCCTGAGGACCTATTTTATTTACTGCATTTTATTTGGCTTAAGTGTTTCTTGTACCTTGATATGTCCCCTGAGGACCTGGATCCAGATTATGTCCTCAAGTAAAGTAGAGGAGGATTACCCCAAGATATATGGGACAGGAGCTGACGCTGGAGCAGTACTGGCACTAGAGGACGAGGTTGTGCCAGAGAATTTCTCCTTAGTATTCTGTTACATACTTAGTTATTTATGCTTACGGTTATTTTATATCTTGACTCATGGACTTATGTATTGACTTATTCTCTTTTCTTATTTTATCGGTTTGTTCCCCGAGACACTACATATGTTGACTTAATGATGGACTATTTTCTTTATCTATTATCTTGATTAGTTTATCATATTGAGTTATGTTTCTTTCTGTGGATGAGATTAGAATTATTCTGTGATAGATGGTGTAGACTATATTTATATTTATTATAACTTAAGTGCACTCTAACGGGTCCATTAAATTAGGTTTGCCCATTGGAGTTGTGTTGCTGGCCATTGCCACGTGGCTAGTCCCTAGGTATTTTGGGACTGGGGAGTGACATGGTTTATGTGGTGGCCCATGTAGGTCAACGACTATATTTCTTTGGTTTCAACTAAGGAACCGAGCAAGCCTGCGATTAGGATAGGATAAGTTATAGGATCTCAACTACTTGTTGATCTGTTCTTGACCTCTATTTCGACTTCAAAATAATTTTTTGACTTGAATCCTGCCTTAATTCTTCTGTGTGCCTCTTATAGTTTACTTTGTATGCAGAGTAATGGATCCATGAGCTAGCGATGAGACTCCCGCAGGAATACCATATGGTGCTGTGGTCACTTACGATGATGGGATGACACTATTGGATAGAGATCCATCCACTAAATAAAGCAATCAAGCATATCAGCAGGCCTCGAGGTTCCTGCGAGACGACATTCCACCACCATAGCAGTTTACTCCACCGATGCCCGTTTTTCCACCAGGACAGCCTATGGACGGACAACAGATGTTCCAAATATTTTACGCAATGATGCAAGCATAATAGCAGGTTTATCAAGAGGCTCAGCGTCACGAGGCGGAGAACCTGAAAAATAGTATAGTGATCGTATTGGAGCAGACGAACCCTCCAGCTAGACGGCCATCGACGGGATCTATCACTAATTTTTGCCAGCTGAAGTCCCGTACCTTTACAGCCAAGGAGGAGCCCACTGAAGTTCATGAGTGGCTTACAAACACTCAACACAAATTGGAAGAAGCTGAGCTTCCGAGGGCGCGTTGGATGACTGCCGTCAGAATGCAGTTGACGGGCAATGCACATCACTGGTGGCTATCTGAGGAGAGACGGCTCGGACCAGACCGAGTCAATTGGGAGGAGTTCTCTAAACTCATTCAGGAGATGTACATTCCATCTATTGCTCAATCGAAACTTTGGGACAAGTTCAATCATCTCACTCAGGGCAATATGACAGTGGAAGAATACAATACGGAGTTCATCCGTTTGAGTCACTTCACCCCTACTCTGATTCCGACAGAAGAGGAGAAGGCAGAGTAGTTCTTCGACGGACTTAGCTTTGAGTTACAGAGATTAATCGGCTCCGTTGTACCTACTTCTTATACGGACGTCCTTACTGCAGCCCGACGCATGGAGTGCGTCACCAGGAGAGAGTCCAGCTAGAAATGGCCGTTCACATCAGCACCAGCCAGAGCACCACAGGAAGAAGCTGCAAAGATACCACACATGCACCAGCCACCCAGAGCAGCTCTACAGGCACTGCCTACATGTCAATATTGTGGCAAGCGAGGTCATTAGGAGAGTGAGTGCAGACGCAAGTTGGGATTATGCTTGATTTGTGGATCCAACCAATATTTAGCCAATGATTGTCCTGAGCGTCGAGAGGGAGTACTGATAGTAAACCGATAAGCTTTACCAGCACCGGGAGGATATCAGTCGAGGCCACCCTTGGCACCACAGGCAACACTCTTCCAGCAGACCCAGCAACAGCAGAAGGCACCACTATAAGGACATAGACAGGCTTTTGTGATGACAGTGGAGGAGGCACAGACACGAGGATTAGCGAATATGAGTAAGATTTAGTTTTACCATTGCTAGCTATAATAGCGAATATTCCTAGTAATACTTTAGCATGTGCCAGTTAGTTATATTTTCTAGCCTATACTTAGTATTATGTTAGCATAAATTTGTTAGTCTAGATTAGTAATATGTCAGTGGTACCCGAGTTTTCATAAGTTGTAGTTGATCTTCGTTCTAACCAGGCTCATTTACTCTTGAGTTACTTATCTCTCATTGCCTAGGGAAAAGTTTTTATTTTTTTTCCTACGTGTTCTGCTTGAAAAAAGTCTCACCCTTCCTCTCAATTTTTTCTTGTTCATGGTTCCTTACCCATTGTGTCGTGCTTGAACAAACACATCTTGCAACCGCGTCATCTCTTCTGGAGCAAATATTTTCTTAATCGGTTATGTTTTATTTTCTTAATTGCGAGGATGCAATTTTTTTAAGTTGGATAGATTATAAACACCCAGATTTTTTTAGAATTTAATTTTAGAATTTTAATTATTGGAATTATAAATTTTTGAGATTAAGGGAGATTTTTCTGTAATTTTTTAGCTAATTATAATAAATGTTCGTTCATGAATTTATAATTATGTGTATTTAATTAATTATTAATATAGTACAAAAATATATTTTTGGGTGTAAAACTATTAATAGAGTATTGTATAATTTTTTAGAAATATATTGAGGTCTAAAACTATTTTTAGATAGCTAATTACATATATAGAGTTATTAATAAACCAACCCAAACCAACCCAAACCAAACCAACCAACTAAACTAACCTGGATCTGGATCCTAACTCACATACCCGCACCCAATAACCCAAAACCCAAAACCCATAACCCCTCCATCCCCCGCAGCCCGCGCGACCCCTCGCTTTCCCTCCCCGTCAACGGCCGCACCCCCTCCTCTTCTTCTTCCCGTAAACTCCCTCCTTCATCCCTATATATAACACCACCACCCTCAGAGAAAGCACCATCATCTCCTCTACTACCCCGACCATCCTCGGCCGCCGACGACCGCTGGACAGTCATCGTCGCACGCTGCAAGACGCCGCCGCACAGCCCGCCCAAATCCCGAGCAACAACGATCACGAGGTACCCATCTTCTTGCCCATGTATCTTCCTATACAATAGACCAATTAATGACCTGTCAAATCCTATGCGAGGACCACATGATCCCCTTGTACCTGTATAATTAGTTTAACCTATAGTTTCCTGTGTCGGTCACAATTCGCGATACAATACAGGAAAAAAATGACCCAGTTTGTAGTTCAGAAACTGTTCCAACCACCCATGTTCATGTCTGATTTTCTTTCAACCTAGTTAATATTTTTTAATTATACTTGAAAATTAATTTAGACAACATAACCAAGATTTAATCTCTTCAATTAGTTTATTTTAATTCGATGTATACTGTGATTTATTTGCTGTTGAAATCTGTCAAAAACTTGGTCTTTAAAATCCAAAATTTTTCGAAATGGGGTACGTCCAGCTAAACGAGATGACTTCATCGTGTGCGAATTGCAGCAAAAGGCGCGTATCGTTAACACGAACGTGTGGTATTTTACAGAAGTTGATTTGGATGTGCGTGCACACCAAAATCAACGCGTGTCCGTCGAAATGTCTCGTATCGGCCTGTTCTGACACTCGACATAATTTTGTGTGTGCCTGTCATTTCGCAACGAAACTTGCATCATCAGATTCGCAGCATTACGCTGGACCTGTGATCCAAGTTTGGTACGATTCTGAGAATGTTGACAAAATATCGTTTTGTGGGCCCCACGGTTCCACTTGACAGGCAATTTTGTGACCGGCTCATTGGAATCCAATTCTGGACGTTCCATTGGGTCCGTGCTATCCTTTTAGACTTGTAGACACTAAGTTTGACAAATTTGGAGAACTTTGTCTCTGACATATTTTTCGGTGTGAAGTGGGCCACATGTGGACATCGCTTTGACCAGAAACTGTCAATTATGCCCCTGTGTCCAAATTGGACTTATGGGTAGTCAATCCTAGCTATTTCAAGTATTCTGAGAGCAATGGTGATATTTATTTCAGCATCCGGAGGCGTACCTGGATATTTTACTGTTACAGAAGCAATTGACGGAGCTCAGAACCCAAGCAAGTGTACCTTGCCAACTTACAGTAGTTTCTATGATATTATTTGCTTGTATTCTTTCCATATACTTCTGTTATGTACCTGTTCAATCGAGGACCGTGAGATGTTGCTTAGCGTCCAAACAAAATTCGGGTATCGACGCCATACGCAGAGTCGTGTAATGTCACTTAGAGAGTTGATACCACGATCCTATATTTTTACGTGCTTGATTTATCAAGTACGTCATACCATAGGACACTTGACATTATTCATGTGACAAAATATTTTCTGAATTATTCATGCTAATTTTGTATAGGCTTACATAATTCGTGACATTAGACTTGCATATACATAGATATCATTATGACTCGATGTACTAGCTAGAGGTCTTGATCTTGCATGTTATGGACATGAGACATTGTGGACATGAGACATAAGATTACATTGGGTAGGGAGAGACACACAGGCTACAGGCTGATTATATACATATATACTTTATTATTGAGGTGCTTTAGTCTTTGTTCCAGAGCTTGGCCCATTACGTGATATTCTTGTTGCTATGGGCTCCGCGACACAAGGCTTGTAGTGGTTTCAGCCTGAGTATTAGTGATGCTCTCATTTGTATTTTACTTAGCTGGTTACATAGCTTGCCCTGAGGATCTATTTTATTTACTGTATTTTATTTAGCTTGAGTGTTTCTTGTACCTTGCTATGTCCCCTGAGGACCTGGATCTGGATTATATTCCCAGGTACAACAGAGGAGGATTACCCCGAGATATACGGGACAGGAGTTGACGCTGGAGCAGTACTGGCACCAGAAGACGAGGTTGTGCTAGATGATTTCTCCTGGGTATTTTGTTACATACTCAGTTATTTATGCTTACAATTATTTCATATCTTGACTCATGGACTTATGTATTGACTTATTCTCTTTTCTTATTTTATCGGGTTCTTTCCCGAGATACTACATATGTTGACTTAATGATGGACTATTTCCTTTATATATTATCTTGATTAGTCTATCATATTGAGTTATGTTTCTTTTTGTGGATGAGATTAGAATTATTCTGTGATTGATGGTGTAGACTGCATTTATATTTATTATAGCTTAAATGCACTCTAACGGGTCTATTAAATTGGGTTTGCCCATTGGAGTTGTGCTGCTAGCCATTGCCACGTGGCTAGTCCCTCGATATTTTGGGACTGGGGTGTGACACTCCCCTCTCCCTGGGTGTCACGCCCCAGTATTAGAATACGGAGACGGACATGGCTAGCTATCCCGTATAAGGTACTATACGTCGTACGGCGATCACAGTTGTAATAAGACAAGGGGGTGCATGCTACAATCAAGTCTCTTATTGTCAAGAATTTCTATGTCTAAATTATTCAAACAAGAAACAGTAAACATAGAGCATATATGATAAAGCAATAAAGTGTCCTAAACGCTTTGTCAAAATATTCTAGAGACCAACTGTGCAAAATAAGAAGCTGGCAGAGTATCAAAAGTATATGACAGTGATCAGCTGTAGTCTGATTTAATAGAATCATGTAAGGAGTCTAATGTCCAGACGTGCCGGCTAACTGGTGTCGGTGGATAAACGCCCAAAGAAGTAAATGTACAATGACGAACAAGGAAGAAGAAAACTCACTCGTTATCCTCTGTGACCAAGTTCCTGGTACCCGCCATGAGTTGGGGGATAGTACGTTGGATCCTCGGGTGCTGGCTCAAAATCTGGCCATGGAAAACCAGTGGAGATAGAACCCAAATAGCAAGTACCACAAAGGAAGCACGAAATGGAGAAACAAAAATCTAAGAAATAATTATAACAATAATACATAGGTTCAGTGTCATAACTTAACTTGTAACCTCCGTATCCTGAAATTCATGCTTAAATGTTGTTATTAGGTCAATTTGGGGCTATTGGGATTTTTCCATAATTTTTAGTTAATTAAAAACTAGTAATCCTAATTTTCTAGGACTTTCAAGAATTTATTTTCAGGTCAAATATATTTAAAAATATCCCAAACTTTTATTTTAGATTCTAAATAATAAAATATATTTTCTAGAATTTTTTGGGAATTTTCTGATTATTTTTAGCATTTATTTTGAGTTAATTATAAAAAACTGAATTAAAAACTATTTTCTGAAAAAGAAAACCCAAAAGAAATTATTTCTGCCCAGTCAGCAAACAGGGGGCCCACCTGTCAGCCTCCAGCAGCCAACAGTGCAGGGCCCGCCTGTCAGTGACCGCGGGTGAAGCCGAGCCGAGCCGAGCAGCGTCCTAGTCCGTGTCGGACTCAGCTGAGCCGAGCCGCGTCAGTGACTGACCGTTCGATCTGGGCAGGGGAGCCACGGATGGCTGCCACATGGCAAGCTTCTGAGCCGTGGCTGCTCTTTCTCTCTCCTCTATATATATATATATATATTAGTTTAGTAATTTTCTAGGGTTTTTCTTCAGCCGAATTTTGGAGAATTGCCATCTAGGGTTCCTTCATCTTCCAGAAGCCATTGCGCATAGCTCTGGACTCCAAACGAGACCTAGTTTTTTGTGTTAGAACGATATTGAGGTTAGATTTCTGATTATATAATTTGTTTTACGAAATTATGAGTATTAAATTCTGGAAAATTCGTAGAGCACAGCATGTCCGAAAATAGATGTGTTTTGATGTTTTCGCGATTTCGGGAGAACCAGGAATCGGAATCATGAACCGTTTAAAGTTTCGGAAAGCTAATGTCGAGATAATTGACATATGTTTTTCCCAGAATTTATTTCTAAGTATTTTTATATTTTTAATTCTGTAGAACTTCTAGGTTATAATTTAACCATCGGTGCACGATACAAAACTTGTATGTGCCATAATTCCCAAAAGAATTTGAATTTGGATGAGCCATAAATTCCAGCGTATTTTTGAAGCTGAAATCTACAGGGATTCATGCATGAAAGTCGATTTTGTGTCGGTTGACTTTTTGGTCAACAGATCGCCTCGATTTGCGTGCCATGAGTCTCGAGTCGATAAATTTAGGTTCTTTTGGGCAAAAATTAGGATTTGACCTAAAAATCAGAGTAATAAGATTAAAATAGAATTTTAGAGTAATTATTCCAGAATTAAATAAATTAAAATAAATTATCTTTTGACATGGTAAATTTGTAATACATAGGCTATTTAGACTGTGACTTGGACTCGGATTCATACCAGCTAAGGACCCCAGGCGAGTACATTCTCTGACAGTTTCTATTATGTTAATTATCTCTGTAACTCTTATTGTATAGCGTACATGACTCTGACATTGTTCTTTACACGAGTTGGCATCATCGAGACCTGTCACGAGGAGTCGTGATTGGGATCCATCGTGCTAGCTGGGGAAAATGGGGAAATGTTAGTAGCTTATGTGATCATACCCAATCTTACATGCATCATAGCTCACCCACACCTCACGTCGGTGCAGCCTGACCATTACATGCCTCATAGCCTGTTACATGTGATTAGCCTGACTATTGCTCGCATCATAGCTATCTGGATGGTTAGCCTGACCCTACATGAATAATAGCTAATCATATGTAACAAGCCTGATCAGTCCCAAGCCGATCACATGATATACTAATGTTTCACACACTTAGTTAGAGGATCATTGACATGTATCTCTAGTATATGGATCTAGCATCTCCACATGTTCTAGTTGTTGTTCTTGTACACATTTATATACCAGTTCATTGTTCTTGCGTGTACTTGTATTTCTATTTCATTGCTAGATGTACATTGATGATGACATGCTCCAGTGTTCCATTTATTCCAGTATGTCTATTTTCAGTATATCCATGCTCGCCAGTATTTCTTATTGCCAGTATCCATATCTGTCTTGTATTTCTTTACACTGTGTTATAGTTTTTGTTAATATATATGGAACTGCTGTTAGAGGTGTATTTCGTTCCAATCCTGACTGGATATTTTTTCCAGACTGTGACATAGAGGGCTTGTTCCGACATACTTGGAGATTGGATGTTATTGATTACAGGTTAGACTATTTATTGTTGTTTAGACTTGTCTTGTATTTTATTTGTTTGCTTCGATATCTCATCGTACTTTAGCTTATGTGATTGAGTATATTCCATATTATATTGTGATATCTGTGTCTCCTTATGGAGTTGGATATTCATGTGAGATTGACTAGATAGTTAAATGACCTAGACAGCGTTCTACCGCCGATGCTGCGGCGTAGGCTGGACGTACCCACGTTCTCGTGCCCCTATACCGGGTACGGGTCGTGACACGTTTTTAGTGGTGGCCCATGCAGGTCAGACTTCATAAGTTGTGCGATGTCGTGGGAGTGCGATGTCTTAGTTGTACTACTGCGTGCCTGCTATAGAATATAGGACATAGGATACTAGGATGAGAGAGGATACTCAATCACAAAAAAATTCTTAAGAGATTCCTGGGACGACCCCTTGAGAATCTTATTATAATTTATAATTTAAATCTTTTCTCTTGTCCCGTCCGTTCTCGTTTGTTGTTATTGAACTTGATTCTTGTTGATCAGTTATTAAATTAAAATCTCGGTATCATTGTTGAGCTTAATTCTTGTTGACCAGTTGTTAAATTTAATTCTTGGTATCGTTGTTGAGTTGATTTCATATTGAGATGAATTTTACGGGCTAAAATTTATGGTATCATCTGATGACATATGTTGATGAGGACAGTGAGAAAGGTAAAACGTCTACTTTGGTTATGGAACCTAGAGTTTATCGCAGCCATATTAGCTGTCGTGATAAGAACGTAGAAACCTGACTTGGATGTACATACTTTAGTTATGAAACTTAGAGTATCTTGTAGCCATACCGGTTGGCGTGGCGAGGATTCTAGATGACATGATTATAGAGTTGCATACCTTAGTTACGAAACCTGTCGTTTATCGCATCTATGCTTACTGGCGTGGCGAGGATTCTGAGTGTCATGATTTTGGACAGACGTGTATGATTATCAGGTTGTATCTTAAATTGGTTCTTAAAGTAGCATCTCAAGACTTATCTATTTCTGTTATTCCAAGACTTTGTTCCATCACTTCTTTTCCTTACTAGCAGTAAAGATACCTTCAGTCCTTGATCCAGTTCCTTTTTGAGCTTATTTTCTTTGAGGATTTCCTGTTAGTATGATAATTAGTGACTTACAATTTTGTTTGTGTCTTGTATTAGTGTTGCCTGAGTGTGACTTGTGAGTTATAAGTGTTTCTTAGTAGGACATGTGAGCAGTAGGCATTAATCTAGAGTTAACTCATAGCATAGTACCTTGTAGCAATAGTTCTATGATAGGCGTGTTATAGTTAGTATTTGCACTATAGATAGAAGGAAAAAAGAGTATCAGTGAAGGTTCCAAGAGTAAGTATCAGAGTCAGCATGCCAGTCCTGACTAGTCGTGAATTCATGTAATTGGATGATCTATGTAAACAATTAAGTATCAAGGAATTGTGTTAAAGATTAATGGAGCATGATGTTCAATTTGATAATTTATACTGGGTATATCAAGAGTAAAGAAATATATATGCATGAAGGGTTTTAATGAGATGCCATGAGTAGAAAAATATCAAGATTGGTAATAAAAGTTATGAAATGTATCACATATTAGTTTAACAGGCTGTAAAAGGTTTAAGAGATATGCTTATACATCAATCGAGATATGGAACCATATGCCTGTCCTTGAGATTGAAGTAAAGCATGGGTATTATAGAAATTACAAGTGATCATAAGTTCTAGTCAATGTGACGAGGTGATCTAATGATGAAGCTAGTGTTACCATACCAATAGTGCTAGTGATTCTATATCAAGGATTATTGAGAATGGTGCTAATAACAGTAAGTACTACGTGTGATGATAATTAGATTGGTGTACCAGTTAATATAGATAGAAAATCATTGGAGAAAATATGTGTGATGATAACTTTGATTATTGGAAGTAATAGTGCAAGTAATCCAGGCAGTGCAATATTCAATACACAGTTGAGAGTTGTAGATAATTGATGTATTTGTGTGCACCTTGAGTATTAGAGACTGTGAGTATATATGTGTACTTAGATGCTTGTGGATTTAAATTTATAAATTGAAGAGTGGAAATGAATTTTAATTTTTAAGAATTTTGAGGAGTTAAGATTTTATGTTATTAAAATTTTGAGGATTAAAATTCAATTCAATAAACATAGTCAAAGCTATAAAAAATTTGGAAGTGATTAAAATTTTATTTCGATATTGAGCATTTGAATTTTGAGGAAAGTATATGCATTTTATTTTAAATTGTTCGAGAAGTTAAATTTTGATGATTTTATTTTGAGGATAAAATTTTATGGTGAGTAAGATATATATTAGTATATGAGTGGTTGATTTGCATGTGTAAGGATCTATTAGCTTGAGAATGTTTGAGATGGCACTACAAACTAACTTGGGTGTCCATCTAGAGTTGTATTAGAGAGAGTAGTACTTAGTATGGTATATTTACTTGGTGTGCACTTGAGTGATAAGAACAACTAGTATAAACAGTTGTAGTAGGTAAGAGAACTAGCAGTGGGTGTGCTTGTAGTAGAAACTGTGGTACCTAAAAGGATAGAGGTATCAAACTTTGGATGTATTATTAAACTATGGTTGTGTTAGAGATTCTTGGTATCATTTCTAGGTATCAATAGACAGGTGTATGCAATGAGGATGTATTCATGGATGTTGTGGACTAATGATTAGTTGGTATGGATATCAGTATATAGAGATAGGAATTAGTGAGTGAATGTGTGGACTAATGATGTATGCAATTAGGGGCACGAGAACGTGGGTACGTCCAGCCTACGCTGCAACATCGGCGGTAGAACGCTGTCTAGGTCATTTAACTATCTAGTCAATCTCACATGAATATCCAACTCCATAAGGAGACACAGATATCACAATATAATATGGAATATACTCAATCACATAAGCTAAAGCACGATGAGATATCGAAGTAAATAAATAAAATACAAGACAAGTCTAAACAACAATAAATAGTCTAACCTGCAATCAATAACATCCAATCTCCAAGTATGTCGGAACAAGCCCTCTATGTCACAGTCTGGAAAAATATCCAGTCAGGATTGGAACGAAATACACCTCTAACAGCAGTTCCACATATATTGACAAAAACTATAACACAGTGTAAAGAAATACAAGACAGATATGGATACTGGTAATAAGAAATACTGGCGAGCATGGATATACTGAAAATAGACATACTGGAATAAATGGAACACTGGAGCATGTCATCATCAATGTACATCTAGCAATGAAATAGAAATACAAGTACACGCAAGAACAATGAACTGGTATATAAATGTGTACAAGAACAACAACTAGAACATGTGGAGATGCTAGATCCATATACTAGAGATACATGTCAATGATCCTCTAACTAAGTGTGTGAAACATTAGTATATCATGTGATCAGCTTGGGACTGATCAGGCTTGTTACATATAATTAGCTATGATTCATGTAGGGTCAGGCTAACCATCCGGATAGCTATGATGCGAGCAATAGTCAGGCTAATCACATGTAACAGGCTATGAGGCATGTAATGGTCAGGCTGCACCGACGTGAGGTGTGGGTGAGCTATGATGCATGTAAGGTTGGGTATGATCACATAAGCTACTAACATTTCCCCATTTTCCCCAGCTAGCACGATGGATCCCAATCACGACTCCTCGTGACAGGTCTCGATGATGCCAACTCGTGTAAAGAACAATGTCAGAGTCATGTACGCTATACAACAAGAGTTACAGAGATAATTAACATAATAGAAACTGTCAAAGAATGTACTCGCCTGGGGTCCTTAGCTGGTATGAATCAGAGTCCAAATCACAGTCCAAATAGCCTATGTATTACAAATTTACCATGTCAAAAGATAATTTATTTTAATTTATTTAATTCTAAAATAATTACTCTAAAATCCTATTTTAATCTTATTACTCTGATTTTTAGGTCAAATCCTAATTTTTGCCAAAAGAACCTAAATTTATCGACTCGAGACTCATGGCACGCAAATCGAGGCGATCTGTTGACAGAAAAGTCAACCGACACAAACTCGACTTTCATGCATGATTCTCTGTAGATTTCAGCGTCAAAAATACGCTGGAATTTACGGCTTATCCAAATTCAAATTCGTTTGGGAATTATGGCACATACAAGTTTCGTATCGTGCACCGATGGTTAAATTATAACCTAGAAGTTCTACAGAATTAACAATATAAAAATACTTCGAAATAAATTCTGGGAAAAACATATGTCAATAATATCGACATTAGCTTTCCGAAACTTTAAACGGCTCATGATTTCGATTCCTGGTTCTCCTGGAATCGCGAAAACATCGAAACACATATATTTTTGGACATATTGTACTCTACGAATTTTCCAGAATTTAATACTCATAATTTCGTTAAAAAAATTATATAATCAGAAATCTAACCTCAATATCGTTCTAACACAAAAAACTAGACCTTGTTTGGAGTCCAGAGCTATGCGCAATGGCTTCTGGAAGATGAAGGAACCCTAGATGGCAATTCTCCAAAATTCGGCTGAAGAAAAACCCTAGAAAATTACTAAACTAATATATATATATATAGAGAGAGGAGAGATAAAGAGCAGCCACGGGCTCAGAAGCTTGCCACGTGGCAGCCATCCATGGCTCCCCTGCCCAGATCGAACGGTTAGTCACTGACGCGGCTCGGCTCAGCTGAGTCCGACTCGGACTAGGACGCGGCTCGGCTCGGCTTCACCCGCGGTCACTGACAGGCGGGCCCCACACTGTTGGCTGCTGGAGGCTGACAGGTGGGCCCCCTGTTTGCTGACTGGGCAAAAATAATTTTTTTTTGGGTTTTCTTTTTCAGAAAATAGTTTTTAATTCAGTTTTTTATAATTAACTCAAAATAAATGCTAAAAATAATCAAAAAATTCCCAAAAATTTCTAGAAAATATATTTTATTATTTAGAACCTAAAATAAAAGTTTGGGATATTTTTAAATATATTTGACCCAAAAATAAATTCTTGAAAGTCCTAGAAAATTAGGATTACTAGTTTTTAATTAACTAAAAATTATAGAAAAATTCCAATAGCCCCAAATTGACCTAATAACAACATTTAAGCATGAATTTCAGGATACGGAGGTTACAGGTCCATGGCATATCCTAGCATAAAGTCCAAACCCTACAACCAAACAAGGACAAGGGTTGAACCATCACACTATGATAGTCTATTTCTTTAGGCTACAAACCAAAATAATACAATTACAACAAAGTCCATTTTCTTATATCGGCCAATCACTTGTACGGCTTACTATTTTGTGGAGTCTGAGGTTATCTCAGAAATAATTCTTAATATGTATCCTCAGATCACGCCAGTGCCGAACATGAGCTAACCGAACCAAACAAAGAATATATAGGCACTTGCTAGATGCACCAGTTCTCTGTAGAGCCACTGCACTAAAAATACGGTATTAGCGGTTCCAATGCTCCTATAGTAAAATAGTGGCTCGATATATTTATAATAGGTCAGATACTGCACTCCACTAAGGCGGATGATATACAGTAACTGTGGTGGCTAGCTCACAACGCACTTAGAATAAATCTCTGTGGGAAGGTTCGTTGGCATGATCTCGTGATACCTTTTCCTCCAAATGTTACTTCCACTTTTAGTTACCTAATTAGCCCAATATTGTGTCTGAAATCTCAAGGCATAGTTACATGAGAATTTCTCTTAAGATGTACAAAGTACGGGCATGTTAGATACGAATCCATGAAATTTCAATCTGGATTCACCCGAGCGTGTATGCAATATTCAATAAATATCCTAGCCACGCTTTGGTAGTTGACTCGCTTATTATGCTCGTGTTGGGGAAACAGTATAGATATAATATCACGCATTCAGGAGATTTGGAGGTATTCTTGATGCACAACCCAAATATAAATTACTTAACACGTGATACGATATGTCACACCTTGGCGCACATCCGATCATATACACTTTCAGACAATAATTTATATCAGCACGGATACGGTATTCGAGTCCAATTATCAATTATAAATTGTAACACGAAGCTTATGTTATGCACATAACCAGTTAGTCATTATCTACTTAATCTGGTTTATACTGAAATCTCAGTTTAACTCATGCCATATTCATAGCCAATCTTTGCTCATGGTCATGTCTGGCATGAGGTCTGGTTACTAAATCCATTCTTCCTTAGAATTATAACACTAGCATTAACTCAATTATAAATCATAAAAGAATAAGAAAATATTCAATCAAATAATCAAGGCCGCATGGGTCTCTAGTCCGCAGGGGAAACCATATCCGCATATGAAGTCTGGACCGCATGGACCACTTGGCCGCATATGAAGTTATGGTCGCATGTGAAGTCAAGGTCACATGCTCTGGGTTAAAGTCTACTCCTTGGGACAAGTGTTGAAGTAACGGCCAATAAATGAAGTATCAGTGATGTGACATAGAGTGAATGATGTGACAATGCAATAAAGTGTATCAGAGAGAAAGGACAAAGTCATAAAAATATGTGCCAACGGTTCAGAGTTATGCATTCAAGAATGGTGGCAGCATGCTATGCTTGCCGCATATAAAGTCATGCCGCATGGATTGCCTCTTGGACTTAGCAAATTTTTTATTCATTCAGCGAGTTAAAACACAAGAATCTCAAGGGCACTTGTATAAAATAAGCAGTCATGCGTCCAAAAGATGGACGCATGCTGGTCAATATATGCGGCACAAAGTTCAAGCCGCATAGAACTCAGGACGCATTTCACTCTCTGCCGCATATGATGCTGGCCGCATGAGCACTTCGTCTTCTCCAATAGTAATTCAGCTATAGCGGAAGCCCCCAAAATAAAAAATTTGTTTCGACCATAAATTCCTTATTTTAAGTCCAAATCAAGTGAAGCAAAAGCCAAAACGCTTAAAATTGAAAGCTCTATCATGTAGCAAAAAATGGTTTTCAAAAATACATGTTAAATAGATCAAAACCAAGAAAACTCATGAAGCCCAATAGAAATCCTAAGTTAGAAATGTAGATCTCTACTAATCCATCCACCAAATAAAAAAACTCCAAGTTCTAAAAGTGTCTAAAATTATGTAAAGAACATAATAATCAATTAATATGAAGGGTTTTTCCATTTCTCATGCAATATGTACTTGCCTATGGAAAGGGGAGAGAAAACACAAGAGGGAGAAAGAAAATAAAGTAATAAAGAGAGAGAATGAGAGGTTGTCTTATATATGGTAGGGTTGAGGGCTGAACCAATGGTTCTCATGACTTGAACCAACCACAAAATGAACCAAGAATCAGGTTATACCAAAGAATGGGTCTAGTCTCCATGCACATGCAACCATGCAAAAATAAAATACGTTCTAAATACGTATATCGGGAACGGGGAGTGGCATCTCTATCCACCTTAGAAAAATTTTGTCCTCAAAATTTGAATCCAAGTAAACTAGAGAAGTTAGGACAAGCACGATAAAATCCTACTAGTAAAACTACACATGCAAGAAATATCATCACAACACATAGGTGATCACCTGATCACGAAATCTAGATACGAAGGCATAAGGTAGAATATACCTTCTGAATCGAACATATGCGGTTAACGAGAACGAATGTCATCCTTGCGCTCCCATGTTGATTCTCCAAGATTGTGACATCCTAAAGCAACTCGGACAAGAGAAATAGTCCGGTTCTTGAGTATCTTCTTTCTTCAATCCAGAATGGATACGGGTTTCTCCACGTAAGATAAGTCGGTACCAACGACTAATTCAGAATGGTCGAGGATATGGCTCGGATCGGGACATACCTATGCAACTGAGATACATGAAATACACCGTGCACCTCACATACCGAAGGTGGAAGGGCAAGACGATATGCCACATCACCTACCCGGTCGAAAATGTCGAACGGCCCAACGGATCGCCGACTAAGCTTTCCGCTAACCCCAAATCTAATGACTCTACGGGTAGGCAAAATCAGCAAAAATACGTGGTCGCCGACACGAAACTCTAAAGGTCTATGATGCTGATATGTCCAATGACAATGCCGGTCTTGCGTAACCCGAAGTCGCTCTTTAATCTGCTTGACAACTTCTACTGTCTGTGTGATCATTTCGGGGACTAATATATTTTGCTCACCAATGTCGTCCCCAGCCAACGGTGATCTACACTTTCTACCGTACAGTGCTTCAAAATATGCCATCTGAATACTGGCCTGATAACTATTGTTATACAAAAATTCCACCAAGTGGAGGTAATTTTTTTCTTCTGTCTAAGGTACATGCTCATAGCATATCCTTCAAGGTCTGGATAGTTCTCTTTGATTTTCCTTCTGTCTGGGGGTGGTAAGCTGTGCTGAATCTTAACTTGATACCCAATCTATCGTGCAAGCTTCTCCAGAAATAAGAAGTGAACCTTGTACATCGGTCTGATATTATGCTTACTGGCACTCTATGCTTTCTCACAACCTGTCGCATATACAAATTTGCCAACTGCTCTGTAGACTGTCCCACTTTGAAGGAAAAAAATATGCCACTTTTGTGAGTCGATCCACTATCACCCAAACTGTATCTCGGTCAATTGGTGATCTCGGTAAACCGGTCACAAAGTCCATCGTGATGTGTTCCCACTTCCACTCTGGAATAGGGAGCGGCTGCAATAATCCTGCTGGTCTCTGTTGTTCTACCTTCACTTGTTGATATATCAGACATCGCGATACAAAGCATGCTATTTCTCTCTTCATTTGTTCCACCAAAAGTGTTCCTTGATATCTTGATACATCTTCGTGCCTCCCGGATGAATAAAATACTGGGAACTGTATGCTTCAGTCATAACTTCTTGCTGAGTATCTCCGCTTGGTATGCATAGACGATTCCCAAACCTTAGCGTTCCATCCGCATGTATTGTCAACTCCTTCCGAAGACCTGACTCACATTCTTCTCATAGTTTTTGAATCTTCGGATCCTCTGTCTGAGCTAGTTTGATTCTATCTACCAAAGTTGACTAAATATGTAGGCTATCCTGAACTCCAGTACTCTATGGAAGTACTATCTCAATACCCATCTCTCATAAGTCATCTAGAATGTGCCTCTGAGTAGTCAACATAAATTTTCTGTCTCTTCTGCTAAGTGTATCAGCTACTACATTAGCCTTGCCTGGATAGATTCAATAACTTTAGCCACCTTCTCTGTCTCATGTTCGGGTCCTTCTGCGTGAATACATACTTTAAAATCTTATGATCCGTGAATATTTTTACTCGATCGTCATATAAGTAGTGCCTCCACAATTTAAGTGCGAACACTACTGCTGCTAACTCTAAATTATGAGTTGGATAGTTATTCTCGTGATCCCTGAGCTTCCGAGAAGCATACGCTATCACTCTTCCTTGTTACATCAAAACACATCCAAGTCCATTGCCAGATGCATTATAATACACTGTGAATCCTCCGGAGCCTGTTGGAAGAGTAAGGATTAGTGCAGAGATTAATTTCTTCTTTAACTCTTCAAAGGCTATCTGGTATTCCGCTGACCACACAAATTTAACTTTTTTGTACATCAACCGAGTCAAAGGTGCAGAGATCTTAGTAAAGTCTGACACAATTCTTCTATAATAACTTGACAAGCCCAAAAAACTACGCATTTCTGCTACTGTCTTCGGAACTGGCCAGTTCTCTACTGCATCTAACTTCTTCGGATATACTGACACTCCGGCTCCAGAAATAATGTACCCAAGAAAAGATACCTGATCCAGCCAAAAATCATACTTACTAAGCTTCGCATATAACTGATGCTCCCTCAAAGTTTGTAGTACTATCCTAAGATGTTCTTCATGCTCCTCCTTATTACGAGAATATATAAGAATGTCATCGATGAATACTACTACAAATTGGTCCAAGTATGGCATGAAGATATGGCTCATCAAATCCATGAATATCGCTGGAGTATTAGTCGGTTTGAATGGCATAACTAGGAATTCGTAATGCCCATACCATGACCTAAATGCTGTCTTCAGTATATCCTTCTCTCGAACTCGCACCTGATGATATCTTGATCGTAAATCTATCTTGGAGTAGACTCTTGCTCCACTAAATTGATCAAACAAATTATCAATCATGGGTAATGGATACTTGTTCTTCATGGTCACTGCATTCAACCACCTGTAATTCATACACAACCGCATCGATCCATCCTTCTTCTTCACCAATACTGTTGGTGTTCACCATGGTGATCCACTGGTCAGAATAAACTTCTTCGCCTTCAGTTCTTTCATGTGTCGATATAACTAGTCAAGCTCTGATGGTGACATTGGATATAGCTTCTGGGATACTGGTTCTGCTCCTGGCATCAACTCTATACAAAACTCTACTTCTTTAAATGGGGGTAATCCGGTAAGCTCGTTGGAAAAGATATCCATAAATTCTTTAACAAACTTGGGTATTGGATTTTCTTCCTTTGCTACTGTTGCGAATCCTCCCTTATGGTGGTCTCTTGCTATTCTGCTAAGGAAAAATTCTTCTAGACTAAAAATTCAAAACAACACTCTACCCTCATGAAAGTCTATCGATGTATGACTGTCTCTCAACCAGTCCATGCCTAAGATAACGTCAAAGTTATCCATAGGGAACTCGATCAACTTTGTAGGTAATAAATGCCCACATACTATGGCTGGACATGATAGGCACACCCTACTAACTTCTACGATCCCATTGCCATTGAGTATATTCAGTCTCTCTGGCAATGCCTCAAACTTTAATCTAATACATGTCACATATTATGCTGATATAAATGAGTGTGAAGCTCCAGAATTAATTAAGGCTAGGGCAGGAATGGTTGTAAAAAAAATATTACTTGCCACTACGTCTCCCGGCGCCATAGTTTTCTCCAAAGACAAGGTGAGTGCATGCCCTTGGCCTTGTTGATATCCTGGTCGCTATCTTCCTTTTTGTCGTTGTTGCGGTCCCTGCTGATTCTGCTGTTGTTGCTGTCTATAAAGCTGGGCCTGCGTTTGCAACGGACACTGAGCTAATGGTCGTACTGCTACTGTTGGTCCTCCATGTTGCCCTGTCCTTGGAGTTGGAAATATAGAAAACTGTTGTACTAGCCCTCCTAGCCTCTGTATTAATGGACATGTGGCAACCTTGTAATCAGGGCTCCACATCTCAAGCATAGTTTGTTAGCTGTCCGGTAAATATCTTGGGTATGACCTCCTTTGCCACAATAGGTACAAATTATCGGTGCTTTACATCGTTGTTGTTGCTGCTGCTATTATTGCTGCCTTGGCTACTATTGTCGAGTTGGTTCCATCACTGTCGAGGTCACTGGCCTCCTCTGTGTCACGTCATGGATATGAATTCCAGGGGATGGTGTTGACATTTGCGATACTGGTCCTGCCTTATTGCTCTGTCCATGAGGCCTCTTCCGATTGACTCTTCTTGATGCCATCCTTTGAGAAGTAAGCTCAACACTCTTGTCTACTATCAATACAGCCTTAAAAGTCTAGTAGTTATGCACCTCTACCATGTATAAGATTTCCAAGTGAAGTCCCTGTTGGAACCTTATTTCTCTCTCCAAATTTGTTGCCACCATGGTTAGAGCAAACCTGCTTAGTCGACAAAACTCTACCGCGTAACCGTATACTGTCCTTCCAGTCTGCTTGAGGTTAATGAACCTTTGCTACAACTCACACTGAGCCACAATTCCAAAGTACTTTGCCCAGAATCAGATCCTGAAATTATTCCACAAAATTGGACGCCTTAATCCTACCTCCATCAAGGCCCACCAATCTTGTTCCTCGACCAAAACTTTAGATGCTGCTAGAATGGTCTCAATATCCTAGAGCCAATTATCTGCCATGATTGCGTCCCTCGTGCCATCGAAATATCTGGGGTTCAGTATGAAAAATCTAATAGACGCCCCAGAATCTGTTCTTTGTCACGTTCTTGGACCGTCTGCAACCCATGGTTCAACAGGATATTATGTTCCTGCTACTGAAGCTGTTGTTGCTGATATTATTGTTATTGTTGTTGTTATTGTTGCACCACCATCTGGTATTGTTGGGAAGCCAATAATCCATGGATAATCTCTAGCAAGGCTGGGGTATCCAGTATTGTCGGCACTACGGGAGGTACGGGAACACTGGGAGCCTGTTGTTCTGTCCTATTTATTGTGGGCTCAACTCATATCCTTGGCTAGGGTTCTATGGGATCTTGATCCACTGGCAATTCTGCCTCTCTTGTTACTGCAGCATCGGGGGAAGAAGAATTCCTAAAGAAGAGCACAAAAAATAATCAAGTATATGATGAGATAGAATAAGGAAGCAATCAATCTGAAAATTTTTAAGCTGAGTATCGAAAATAATGAATTTAGAATTTCAAGAAGGATCATATTTGATTAAGACTCCTAAAACCATGATACCCCATAAGTCTGAAGAATAGACCTGCATGGGCCACCACTAAAACCTTGTCACGCCCTAGTACCGGAATACGGAGACGGACATTGCCAGCTATCCCGTACAAGGTATATACGTCGTACGACGATCATGGCTATAATAAGACCATGAGGTACATGCTAAAATCAAGTCTCCTATGGTCAAGAACTCTTATGTCTCAATCATTCAAACAAGAAACAATAAACATAGAGCATATATGATAAAGCAATAAGGCATCCCAAACGCTTTATCAAAATATTCTAGAGACCAGCTGTACAAAATAAGAAGCTAGCAGAGTATCAAAATTATATGACAGTGATCAGCTGCAGTCTGATTTAATACAATCATGAAAGGATTCTAATGTCCAGACATGTTGGCTAACAGGTGCCGGTGCCTAAGTGCCCAAAGAAGTAAATGTACAACGACGAGCAGGGAAGAAGAAAACACACTCGTTATCCTCTGCGATGATTGTAAACCCACTAAAATTTTGATAAGAATATTTTGGTAAATTTGTTTTAATTATAAATTATTAAAATAATATCTAGAATTTAGAAACCCTTTAGTGTAGTCTTAATGCCAGGAATACAACACTACAATTTTTTTTCAACCAACTTTGCATAATAGGCTTAGCCGAGCCAAATTAGTCTCATGACACGTATGTCACTCATAATTTTACAAATCTACACTTCGTTTTGGTTGCACAACAACTACGACATTTTTTGACTCAAAATATGACACTTGGACACTTTTCTGTTGCGGTCAATTTAGACGAGCAACATGAACCCAAATTTTGACACTGACTTTTATAATCCCTAGACTAACATGATCAACTATGCACATGATATTGGTTTCACATTTATTTGAGTCTCCGTAGGCTCCAAAAATAATATAGAAAAACCGTACATTTTAATTAGTAAAAAAAGACCATTTTTGATTAATTGCACATGACCGAGCCCGAATCCCCAACTTGAACCCTCAAACTAACTTGACTAACTCATACACAACACCACACACCCATACCTCATCTTTCTACACACCAAACACAATTTTTTCCCACACCAAATCATATTTTTACCTTATTTAAATTTAAATTCAGCTTTTACCCAAAATAGCATGAACCTTTGGACTATGTTAACTTATATTGAACCATGTGTATATATATGGAAGGGGGGGACTAACCCGCAGATAATACATGGGGTAGGGTCTCAATGTCATACTTCCTATTGACCTTTGGGTTTAACATGAAACCCCCAACCTTTTACCTTTTACCTCCCCATCTATTACTACATGTAGTTAACTCCTAGGGAGTGTAACCCCCCAAACCATTCGGCCACTCCATTCCCCAAACTGAACTCCCTCTCTCCTTTCCCTCTTATCTTCCTTTCTCTTTTATGGTTCTCTCCTCCTCCACCTCCTTGGATCAAGGCTGGCCTAGTGGTGGTGCAACCCCTCCTTGAAGTCGAAAACATCGCCGGAGTTCAACCAACCATCACCAACATCAAGTTCTTGGTAACTTTTTCCATCCTCTCATTCTTTCATTTTATTTGGATTGAAGATGAGCCATGAAACCATCCTTGTATACTCCATGAATCACCATTTCCTTGTGGTTAATCTTGCACAAGCCTACATAACTATAATACTTGCATATGTTTGTATTGAATATGTAATGAGTTGTTGCACTATAGTTGTTTTAATTTCAGAATTTTATAGTTAATTATTTTAGAATTTTAATTATAATTTCAGAATATATACATATTAAAATATGTATTTTGTGGGTTAAAAGTATAGGGAATGGATGAGAGTTGCATGGATAGTAATAGTATAATTGTAGGAATGTTGTATTGATATTATAATATTAAAAATAAGTTTTTTTTTACCATTATAAAATAAATTCAAAAATTATATATGTAATAATCAGAATATTGTAGGTATTAAAATATGTATTTTAGTGTTTTAATGTATGAATAATTTATAGGTAGATTGTATGGATAATATTGGTAAACTAGTGTACATGTTATATTATTGTACTATAAAAAAATATGTTGTTCATTATATTTAAATTAATTTCAGAATATTAATATTAAAAATCAAAATTATATATTTATTAAAATATATATTTGGAGACTTAATTGATGAACTAAAGAAGGGTAGAGTGCATATGCATGGTAATGAAGACTATGTATAGTTTATTACATGCACATAAACTTGAATATATATAAAGGTGTGCATGAATTTGTATTAATAAATAAAATAAATTTTAGAATATTAATCCAATTTATTTTCGTATTTTAAGATGTTAATTAGTGAAATAAAATGATTTCATGCATGCTTAAGTAGCCGGTTAGCGTTGTATAGTATTTTACGACATACTTCGACATACCAGGTAATAGGATTTGTCGGCCTTAGGACTGACGTCATAGCATGCTAGAGTTCACCCATATGTCTTCTAGACAACCTTGGTCAATCATGGAGCCCTTGCCTAGCAGGGTTGTCCATGACACATGGGGCCCTTGGGGATCGGGGTAGCCGGTAGCGCAATATTCTTTCCTCCAAAAATGCTCTAGATAAATCTTATCTTGTTTAATCATTACTAAATTATTTTAAGTTTGCGAGCCAGGGACACTTGAGAACTCCCTAGAATGACGAATTGTGAGTACGAGCTATTCATGAGATATCATATTCGTGACACGCGATACATTGGACAATGCTAACACTTGATTGCCCGATACCAAATGCAATAGATTTTTATACACAATCATTTCTACGGTATTGTGAGGATTATGAACTTGTACATAAAATTGTCTTGTGAACTTATATGCAAAAAATTTCTGGTATCATAACTTGCATCAATATAAGGAAGCACACAACAATAATCACTAAAGGGGAATTACGAATCAACGAGAAACACAAAATGCACACAAGAATTTCTGGCCGCATGCGCCCACTGGCCGCATAGACTCTCTTGCCACATGCACCCAATTGCCGCATGGACTCACTTGCAGCATGAGGCGGGTGCCGCATAGGGGTCGGTGCCGTATAGCGTCAAGGCAAAGTCCACTCCTTAGAATAAGTGCCAAAGTGGCGTGCATTAAATGAGTGTCAGTAAAGTGATATAAGTATGATATGACATAAAGTGTGATATGACATAAAGAGTGATGTGACATAAAGTGTGATGTGACATAAAGTGTGTCAAAAAGAAAAGACAAAACTATAGAAAGATGCGCCAAGGATGCGCCAAAGTTTAAGGTATACTACTAACGATACTAACTGTATAGCATAAGCAAATATAGGTACTAAGGAATCAATCAAATCAATAGATGAGAAAAGGACAAGAAGAAAGAATAGAACTTGCTAACTCATCACCTGTACCGTCGGCCTCCTCGACCGTCATCACAAATGCCCAGCCCTGCCGTAGTGACCCCCTCTATGGATGCTGAGCAATCTGCGGTGCCACATGTGGCCTAACTCCACCCCTCCGATCTAGTATTGTATACTAAACTAGACGGGCAAGGGGATATTCCTTCACTCGATGTCTAGCAACTCCACAGCTAAAATATACTCTGAGTCTTTTCCTGAAGATCTCCTAAGTATGTCCAAACTTCCAGCATAAGGTACATATGGGAGTCCGCTGAGTCTGCCCTGAGGCTGCTGCTGATCCTGCTATATCGGAGCTCGAACTGGAGCACGAACTAGCATCTGAATCTGCTGCTACTGGATATGGGGATACTTGGTTGGTCCCGTACTGCTGCCAGCACCACCCAAAACATCTTTTCCTCGTTTGGACTTAAACTCCAAGTCATCCTCTGCTATCTAAGCATCTGCCAGAATCTTCTTGAACGTCATGGTACGGTGCCCCGTAGTGAGCAATTTGATCTCTCTGACCAAACCCTTCCTGAACTTTCTCGCGTGCACTAGTGGCTATGCACCTCCGCGAACCTGCCCAGCCGATAAAATTTGGTGGCGTACTCATCAACCGTCATACTCCCCTGGACAAGATTCTGAAACTGGCTATCTATGGCACTCAGAGCCACATCGGGGAAATATTTCTCCTTGAAAAGCTCCTTGAAAGCCTATCAAGTCAGTCCCTGTCTGGAAATCCTCGGCTCTGTGCGATACCAGGTAAGGGCAATATCGAGCAACTGGCTACCTACCACCTCAACATGCAAGCTCTCCGGGATCTGCGCCAACTGCAAGATCATCTCTATATCCTCTAGCCAATCATCTGCGTAGAGTATCCCTTTTATGCCCTTGAAATCTCTAGGCAGCATCCTCTTAAAATCAACTATGGTGCCTGGCCATGGCTGCTATAGAGCAGAATATGGCAGAATATTCTGTGGCTGAACAAGCACTACTCTCTCAACTGCTGCCATGGCGACCTATTGGGCGTTCTCGATGCCCTGTCGCATCATATCTGACTTTCGGTGCTATGCCTCGGCATGGGCCCTCTGGGCCTCCATCATCTCTCTGAAGAGCGCAAACATCTGTACGGCATCTACTGGAGCTGGAGGTGGTGGAAGTCCCTCAGAAGTGACTGGGGTAGTCCTCTGAAGAGGTGGAAGAGGACCCCTGAAAGCAGATAAGGCCCCCACCTGAACTGGTGATGCAACCCTCTGAGCTGGAGGATGCGAAACAATATCAGTTGCTGCCCATACTAGAGGTGGAGAAGTCATCGACCTCCCAGAAGTTGCTCCAGAATGCTGCAACCTAGTCTTCGGTGGCATCCTGAAGACAAATCGAAGCAAAATGAGTCAAATAAAGCACAAGATACGATATCATCAAAGAAGGAAAGCAATATTCAAAGAAACAATATTCAGAATAAATAAGGATAACAAAATTAATAGATTAGAAGTTTCCTAGTTGTGATTGAGTACCCTCTCTCTCACTCTAGCATCATATATCCTATCTCTTATCGCAGGCTCTCACTAGTACAACTAAGCCGTTGCACTACCATGATATCACATTAATGGCGAAGCTTGACTTGTATGGCCTACAACAAAAATATGTCACAATACGTAACTGGATGATCGGTCACGAGTACGTGGGTACGTTCAGCCTACGCCGAAGCATCGGTGGTAGAACGATGTCTAAGTCAATAATACTATCTAATCATCTCACACAATAATATATAAATTCGTCAATGATATCTCAACTATATATAGAGGACAATAAGACAATGATGTATAAAACTCAATCATAATAATCTATAAGGAAGAAGATGGCACGATATGACATAAGCAAAAAAGTCATAAAGTTACAAGTCAAGAAATAGCTACAATAAAATCCCGAAGTCTAAGAGTCTAACAGATCAATATATGTCTAGAATATCAACTACATCTTCAATGACTAAGAGCTGGAGACAAATCCAATACATATGCTAAGTAAATAAAACTAAGGCAATAGGCAACACCGGCTAGACCTTCAGGTAATCACTCTTGAACTAAAGGGTGGAAAGTTGCATCTTCTACCGCTTGTGGTCCGTAATACATCGGACACAAATTCTCTAGGTAATCTGAAAAAATATATCCAGTTAGGATGGAACGAGCACACCTCTAACAGGAATTTCAATTAATTAACAAAGACTATAAAACTATAATAGCGAGTATATACATGATGAGAATGAAGAACATAAACATAACTGTCAGCTGCAATATGGGAATAGATAAGTATAACTATATAGTAGGGCAGGTAAAGAATAAGAAGGCAGAATAATAGAGAGTATCACAATGATTAAGAAATAGATACGAAGGAATTGTACTAACTATGTGTTGTAAAAATTTACTCCAGTATGTGTTTAACCAATAGTCAATAATCATTAAGCAATTTCCACAATAGTATGACTCAATCATACGGGTAACATATGGTTGGTTATCAAAAATAATATGGCTCAATCCAATAGGATTGGCTATCCACAACAACACAATAGTACTGCTCAATCTAATAGGATTGGCTATCCATAATCACGCAATAGAATAGCTCAATCCAATAAGATTGGCTATCCATAATAGTACAATATATTAAGTCACATCACGATACAAAAAATACAAGGTGGAATCAACATATGAGCAGGGTGATCGAGGTGTACAATGAATGTGAGAAACAATATATAGTGACTGAAATCCATAATAACTAATTTGTGTAACCGTCGTGTCCGAAAATCAAGTAGAATGTCACAAAGTACGAAAATTATAGTAAATATCAAATAATGGAAACTATCAGAGAATGTACTCGTCTGTGGTCCTGAACAAATAATGCAAATCGGTGTTCGAACTGGTGTCGCACTGTCACTACCCAATTCTAGAAAATAGGGTATATTTTTTTTTATTATTTGATAAATAGTGTATTGTATTTAATTATTTATATTTATATTTAATTAGTGCTTGTCTTATTTTTATTTTGATTGTTTTAGGGTTTTGGCTAGCCTGGACCCATGTCAGACCCTAGTGGACCCATGTCCGACCCAGCCCACACCCTTGTGAGAATTATTTTGGGGCTTAGAATTATTATTTTATTTTTAGGAGGTTAGTTGGTGAGATTTGGAACTAGTTTGAGTGCATTTGGAGACCCGGAACCCAAAACCGAGTGAATAGGGGCATTTTGGGAATTTGGAAAGTTGTAAACCCCATTTATTAGCTAGGCCGGCCCCTACCTACCACCCCCACCCGTGAGAACAGCCACAGCAGCCCTCTCCTCTTCATTCCACTTCTTCACTTCTTCTTCTTCTCCACTTCTCCTTTCTTCTTCCTTCCTTCTCCAAGTGAGTTTTCTTCCATTTTTCTTCTTTCTTCTTCATTCCTTCTTCCTTTATGCTAACCCTACCCTTGCATTTTCTCTAACCTAGGTGTGAGGAGCCTAGATCTAGTGTGAGAGCTAGAATTGGTAGCTTGGAGCTTGAGGGAGTTGATTTGGAGGGAATTTGGGACTTTGGCCTTGGGATTCCAACTCCCAAGAGGTAAAACCTAACTTTCCCCTTCCTAATTATTTTTGTGTAGTGTAATTAGTGTTGTAGAACCTTCCTAGACCCTAACCCTACCCGTAGGAGGAAGTTGGAACTCGTTTGGGTGAGTTTAGAGACTTTGACATTAGGTTTTGTGTCGAATTCGGGTGGAATCCGAATTTGGCCCAATTTTGGGTGATGCCCTAGGTTAGATGGACCTAGGTAGACGTTGTCGGGTGTCTAGAGGGTGAGTGCGTGTCTCCGTTTGGACATGGGAAGCCGCGTCGCGGAGAAACGGGCGTTTCGGGCGAAATTGGGGCTTTTCGTCGTCGCCGATTCTAAGTTTGTGTGCGTTTCCGCCACGGGCCTAGAATCGACGTGGGAGCGCATTTTCTAGGATCTAGACATCGTGTAGAGCGCGTGGGTAAATTTTGGGCCGATTCCGAGTTCGTTTGGTGTGCGTTTCAGGAGGTTTTCCGAGCCGCGCACCACGTGTTCGTCGAAATGACCGAACGGCCATTTCGACTTGGTTTCCTCGTTTCGGCTTTGTGCGCGCGTTGGGTTAGTATCGGGGAGTGTGTGCTAGAGTTTTCGGGCTATATTTTATATATTTTAGGGTATTGGTGAGTGTCGGGGTCGTTGGGCGTGAGTAGGGCGTGTGGTTTGAGTGTTGTGTGCGTGGTTGTGTTTGTTTTGATATGTGTATATATATATATATTTATATATATATGTATGTTTGTTTACGTATATATATTTATATATATGAGTGTATTTATATTATGTACTTGTATATGTATATGTCTATGTGTATATATATATATGTATATGTGTAAGTGTGCTCGTGTGTATATGTATATATATATTTGAATATGTGTGTGTGTGTATATATCTTAGAGTGTGTGTATTGATATATATATATATTATGTGTGTTTATATATATATTTGTAGCTATGTACATATATATTTATGTGTGTGTGTGTATTAGTGTGTTTGTGAGAGTGTAGGTGTGTGTGTTGAGAGTGTTTAGAGTGTGTATATATATATCTATCTAGTAGTTATATATATATAGATATATATGTATGTATATATATATATAGATAGTGATATATATATGTATGTTTATGGATGTGTGTGTGTGTATGTGAGTTGGAAGGGGGGGAGGTTCCAGCCTACTGCAGCAGCAGCTATCTGCTGCAGCAGCAGCAGCCATATGGGGCAGCAGCAGCAGCAGGATCAGCACAAGCAGCAGCAGTAGCAAGAGCAGCAGCAGCAGGATCAGCACAAGCAGCAGCAGCAGCTAGTATATGCAGCGGGGAGCAAGGTAACTAGGTAGATTAGATAATTAGATATATAGATAAGTAGATACATAGGTAGATACCTATATCTATGGGTAGATAAATAGGTAGATGGATAATTAGACGGGTAGTTAGATAGCTAGATAGCTATTAATTGATAGATAGTTTATAGATAGATTAGAGAGTTTGATAGTTAGACTAGTTTATAGATATATTAGATAGTTAGAGGGATATCTAATTAATAGATAGGTAGTTGGATAAATAGGTAAGATAGTTATTAGATATTGATAGATAGATAGCTAGGTATTTAGATAGATGGATACTAGATAGGTAGATAGGTAGATAGATAGTTTTATCTATCTAAGAGATAGATATCTATATACCTATAGTTATATATATATATATAGATATCTTGATAGGTAATATATATATATATGTTATGATAGGGTAAGATAATGGGTATTAATGGGTATGTGTGTGGATATCTATATACATAGGTATATACATACTTAGATGTATATAAATATGGTAGATATATATATTACCTAGCCTAGATTAATAACTAGGTATATAATTAGTAGCTAGACAGCTAGTTAGAGGGCCTTAGGGCGAAACTTCAATACCTTGAGATACCGAGGTATCTCGATACCTTGAGATATTCAAGGTATTGAGTTTCGAGCGGGGTATTTGAGCATTAGCCTAGGAAATGCTTGTGAATGATTTTTATATGTTTATATGTATATAATTACGCGTGCTAGCATAGGTTTTAGCGGGTTTAGGCGGGGTGCGTGGCCTAGGGCGAGGTATCGGATACCGAGGGTATCCCGGTATCTCGATTAGGCGAGTTTGTGAGTTTAGTGGCTTAATGAGCTCGGTTTGACCTAGAATTTCAGGGGCACCCTAGTTTGACCTAGCTTTGACCATAATTGTCCCCGTTGACCGTAAAAGTCAACGTTTGACCTAGTTTTGACCTAGAGTTGACTTTTTGGACCCCGGGTTGACTTTTTGACCCGAATTTCACCGGTTTGACCCGTTCGACCTAGAATAGCCCTAGAAGCCTGTTTTTAATTATTTTATATCAGTTTAAATGCTTAGAACCCTGTTTAATCCTTGTTTTTCGCATTAGGTCCTTGCGACACCGGTCCGGACCTCGATCCTCATCAGTTGCTCAGGACATCAGGCGAGTACCTACCTCTGATAGTTTCCATTTCATGATAGCGTTTATATCACCTGTTCTAGAACTGTAATACTTGATTCTGACACTTTATTACACGAGCTGGTACTAGTGGATCCCGTCATGAGGTGCTATCCCCCTTACCGTGTTCAGCGGGTACTCTATCACGTGTATTTCATCATGTGCTTCGGGTATTGATTATCATGTGCTATCATGTGCTTATTGTGCTCTCGCCTTCGTGTGCGCGAGCTATTATCATGTACGTAGCGTGTTGTGGTTGGATCCAATGGTATTAGTGGGGGAGGGGAGTAGTGAGTTGGTTATATGATCAAAGCCAAACAGTATTCATGTGTATGTCGGTTATGCAACTCACGCATAACGGAGTTATCGTAGTGACTTTCATGTGCAACCTAAGCCGATCATATAACGAACTTGTGCTCAAGGCACTTAGCTAGTATTCATGTTTCTCACCTGCAGTTACTTTTCCACTACTTGTATTGTTCTCCAGTTTATATTACAGCTACTTCTTGTGCTCCAGCATATATTTATTTCCTGTGCATCTTGATTACTTTTCTATTGCTCGTCATATACACCTTACCATGTATTTGGAGTTGCTTTCAGAGTTATGTACTTCGCTCCAGTCCTGACTGGGCATATTTTTTCCAGAGGATCCTGAGGACTATTGCCCTACGTTCTACGGGCCTGGTGTTGACGACTGTTGTGACCCCGAGGAGGAGTGCGCCGAGGAGACGCCTATAGCACCCTAGTTAGCTAGGTGGGTTTCCTGGGTTTTTCCAGTGGTTGTATTTTGGATGACTGTACTTATTCTTTTGTGCTTCTGTGAGATGTTGTAGCTTTTAGACCTGGACTGTATTATTTTGGATTGCCTTGCTCTCTTGGTTCTGTTTCTTGTTTATATCATATCGTGCTTATATTCTTCCTCTAGTTTTGTGATTGAGATTATTGTCATATATATATTGCGTGGTTGCCCTCCTGTTGGAGAGGATTTTATTCACATATATATATATTGCGTGGTTTTGCCCTCCTTTTGGAGAGGTCATGCCGGATTTTTCAGTAAGATATAGATAGATATGGTTGACCTAGAACGGACCTTTACAGCGTTCTACCGCCGATTCTGCGGCGTAGGCTGGACGTACCCACGGCTCATGCCCGTTTTTCGGGTGCGGGTCGTGACACGTTTTTGGTGGTGGCCCATGCAGGTCTGCTTCTTAGGTTACCTGCAGTAGGATATAGGAGATAGGCTGAGAGAGAGTGTGCTCAATCACAACTAGGACCCCTCCTGATTTTTCTTGCTATCTTAATTTTCCTGAAATTGTTTTCTTTTGCAATATTACTGTCCTTCATTGATGTTATCGTTTCTTGCACTATATTGACTTCTTTTGATCTGTGTTCAGGATGCCTCCGAAGACCAGATCTCAGCGTACCGCCCCAGCAGCTGCCACCGAGAGGTCTGCCACCTCTCGACCTGCTCGACGTCCGGCAGCCGCTACCGCTCCACTCGCCACTCCTGCGGTTGAGGGAGCTTCAGTTTCTCTCGGAGATCCCCTTACTCCCATTGATCCGAGAGCCACCCCAGTTGTCCCGGTGGTACCTCCTCCACCACCGCCTGCGCCAGTAGATGCTACACAGCTGTTCGCGTTCTTCCGAGAGATGATGGATGCGCAGCACCGCCAGGCAGATATTATGAGGATGGGCATTGAGAATGCTCATCAGGTGGCTTTGACAGCGGTCGACAGAGTGGCTCAGATCCAGCCACAGCCAGAGCAGGCTCAGTATCCTAGGCCGGGTACTATCATCGATTTTCAGAGGATGCGGCCTAAGGAGTTCCGCGGCACAGAGGGGATCCTGTATGCCGACGACTGGATCGAGCATATCGAGGGCATCTTTCGGCTGGCGATGATCCCAGCCAGCATGCAGATAGAGGCAGCGGGCAGCCAGATGTTCGACCTTGCCCTTACTTGGTTCCGCACTGATACGCGGATAGCAGCTCCGGGATTGACTTGGGAGGCTTTCAAGAAGCTTTTCAAGGAGAAGTTCTTCCCGGACGTGGCTCTCAGTGCCTTAGAGAGTCAGTTCGAGGCGCTCGTCCAGGGGAGTATGCTAGTGGATGAGTATGCAGCGGAGTTCTGCCGTCTGGGCAGATTTGTAGAGGGGTTGTCAGAGGCAGCGAAGGCGCGGAAGTTCCGCAAGGGCTTAGTCATGGCGGTCAAGTCCTTGACTAGGAGCGACCGCGAGGCGACCTTCGAGCAGATTGTCAGCGATGCTCAGAGGGCTGAGGATGATTTGGAGCTGAAGACGAAGAGGGGCAGAGACACTTCCGGAGCAGGCAGCAGTGCAGGCCCAGCCAAGAGGCCATTCCAGCAGACCCAGCAGCACCAGGGTCAGGGTCGGGCGCCCTTCCGGCAGGCGCCTCAGCAGCAGAGGCAGGGTCAGCAGCAGGGCCAGAGGCAGCCCATCGTTTGCCCTTTCTGTAAGAAGCCAGGGCACGGATGGGACATATGCAGAAAGAGGCTGGGCAGATGTTTATTGTGTGGCGCCGCAGACCACCAGCTGAAGGATTGTCCTTCAGCGCTTGCCCGTACAGCTCAGGGCGGAGGAGCCGCTCAGAGGGCACCAGCCAGAGCACCTGCAGCGCAGCAGAGAGGACCGCCTTTGCAGACTCAGCAGCAGAGGTTCGCCCAGCACCAGCAGCAGCACCGAGGAGGACAGCAGGGGCGAGCTTTTGCCCTGACAGTGGATGAGGCCGAGCCAGTTGGTGATGTTATCTCAGGTTCTGTTCTCCTTGATTCCATTCCAGCACTTGCTTTATTTGATTCCGGTGCTTCCCATAGCTTTGTGTCTGTATCTTTTGCTGTTAGACACCATCTTGTTGCTGAACCTTTAGCTAGACTCTGCAAGATCACGACCGGGGGTGGTATCATCCTAGTCCGTGATGTTTGCAGAGACCGGAGAGTTACTTTGGGAGGCCGGGAGTTGAGTGTGTGCCTACTCGTAATGCCACTTCCGAGTTACGATGTTGTACTCGGGATGGATTGGTTGAGTACGCATTGTGCTAGTATAGATTGTCGTGGAGGCAGAGTTTTGTTTAGTCCGCCGGGTGAGCCAGAGTTTCAGTTTGCCAGAGGAGCAGCGGAGCAGACAGAGGGAGTCTTCTGCGGAGCCCTGGTGGTAGAGCCGAGGTCGCTACATCCACTGATAGAGGAGTATATGGATGTCTTTCCGGAGGAGTTGCCAGGGTTACCTCCGGACAGAGACGTGGAGTTCTCTATAGACTTGGTGCCAGGCGCGGAGCCGATATCCCAGCACGTCTATAGAGTCAGCAACAGTGAGCTGGTAGAGTTGAAGAAGCAGGTGGATGAGCTTCAGGACAAGGGATTTATCAGATCTAGTTCTTCTCCGTGGGGTGCTCCGGTACTTTTTGTGCCGAAGAAGGATGGGTCGATACGGATGTGTATCGACTACAGGGCTCTGAACAGCCTCACAATCAAGAACAAGTATCCGCTGCCGCGTATTGATGATCTATTTGACCAGTTGAGCGGAGCGAGGGTGTTTTCCAGGATTGATCTGAGGACAGGCTACCACCAGGTGAAAGTCAGGAAGGAGGATATTCCGAAGACAGCTTTTCGGACCAGATATGGACAGTATGAGTTCTTGGTGATGCCGTTTGGGTTGACTAATGCCCCGGCAGTGTTCATGAATCTGATGAACAAGGTGTTCCATCAGCATCTGGACAGGTTTGTGGTGGTGTTTATAGATGACATCTTGGTGTATTCGAAGACCCCAGAGGAGCACGAGGAGCATCTGAGGATAGTGCTGGAGACTCTCAGGAAGGAGGAGCTTTATGGAAAGCTCTCGAAGTGTGAGTTCTTCCTTGACAAGGTGGAATTCCTTGGTCATGTGGTGACTGGAGAGGGTATCTCGGTGGATCCGAGAAAGATCGTGGCAGTTGAGGCATGGAGTGCTCCGAGTTCAGTAGCCGAGGTCAGGAGTTTCTTGGGACTGGCAGGCTACTACAGGAGATTTGTTCAGGATTTTTCCCGGATTGCAGAGCCGTTGTCCAGGCTGACCCGGAAGGACGTGGAGTTTGTTTGGTCAGAGGAGTGCCAGATCGCCTTTGATGAGCTGAAGAGGAGGTTGACGACAGCTCCAGTGTTGACGTTGCCATCAGGTTCTGGAGGATTCACTATCTATAGTGATGCATCGGGGAAGGGACTGGGTTGTGTGTTGCAGCAGAATGGGAGGGTGATTGCCTATGCTTCCAGGCAATTACGTCCTCATGAGAAGAATTACCCTACCCACGATTTGGAGTTGGCAGCGGTCATCTTTGCTCTTAAGTTGTGGAAACACTATTTATACGGAGAGCGTGTGGAGATCTTCACAGACCACAAGAGCTTGAAGTATGTGTTTACCCAAAAAGAGCTGAACATGAGGCAGAGGAGATGGTTGGAGTTGATGAAAGACTTCGACATATCATTGCAGTATCATCCAGGGAAGGCGAACGTAGTTGCGGATGCATTGAGCAGGTATCCGGTAGCTATGTGCCTGACTACAGATCGTTATCTTCTGGCAGATCTAGAGAGCTTGGGCATTGAGGTGATAGTGCCTGGAGTTGAGATGCAGATGTGGGGACTGCAGATTCAGTCAGAGTTGGTAGACCGGATCAGGGCTACACAGTTTGAGGATGAGTCCCTGAGGAGCATCAGGGAGCAGGTTCAGATGGGTTTAGCAGACGACTTCACCATTGCTGATGATGGTTCCTTGCGGCACGGTACCAGGTTGTGTGTGCCGAGTGGGTCGTTGCGTGAGGAGGTTCTCCAGGAGGCGCATCGATCCCAGTACTCTATGCATCCAGGCGCCAACAAGATGTATAGAGATCTGAGACAGCATGTATGGTGGTACGGGATGAAGCGGGAGGTAGCACGCTTCGTATCCCGATGCTTAGTGTGCCAGCAGGTGAAGGCGGAGAGGCAGAGGCCAGGAGGATTACTCCAGCCGTTACCCATTCCGGAGTGGAAATGGGAGCATGTGACCATGGATTTTGTTTCTGGGCTTCCCCGTTCTCCAGGCGGAAAAGATGCGATTTGGGTCATCGTGGACAGGTTGACCAAATCGGCCCACTTCCTACCATTCAAAGTGGGTACGTCTACAGAGAGACTAGCAGAGATGTATGTGCGCCAGATAGTCAGACTGCATGGAGTTCCAGTGAGCATAGTATCAGATCGGGACAGTCGCTTCACTTCGCATTTCTGGAGGAGTCTGCAGGCTAGCTTGGGCACCCAGCTCAAGTTTAGTAGTGCGTATCACCCACAGACAGATGGTCAGTCAGAGAGGACCATTCAGACACTTGAGGACATGCTACGCACCTGTGTTTTGGATTTCAGAGGCTCTTGGGAGGATCACTTGCACTTGGTAGAGTTTGCTTACAACAACAGCTACCAAGCCAGTATCGAGATGTCACCTTTTGAGGCGTTGTATGGACGGAGGTGTCGCACTCCGTTGTCATGGGATGATGTAGGTGAGAGAGCTTTGCTTGGCCCGGAGATGGTGGTTGATGCAGCGGAGAAGGTCAAGCTCATTAGAGATAGACTTCGGGTGGCGCAGGACAGGCAGCGGCATTGGGCCGATAGCCACCGGAGACCTTTGGAGTTCGAGGTATAGCTTAGAATCTAGATTTTGTTCTTGTGTTTGCTTGTGATTGCTTGTTTTAGACTAAGTGCAGAGACCTTGTTTGTGCTAGGTTGGAGATCTGGTGTTCCTGAGGATTTCTCCGACGCGGGGCACTATTCGCTTCGGTGGAGGCGGGAAGCTTAGCCCACGTTTCGTCGGACCCTTCCGTGTTCTTGAGAGGGTCGGCGCCGTGGCGTATAGGCTTGAGTTGCCGCCTACGCTGGAGGGAGTTCATGATGTGTTCCACGTGTCGCAGTTGAGACGGTACGTGGCGGATCCCAGTCACGTATTGGATCACTCGGAGATCGCAGTGGGCCCTACTCTTAGCTATCCAGAGCAGCCGGTGGAGATTCTGGATCGGCGGGAGAAGGTGTTGAGGAACCAGACTATTCCCTTGGTTCGCGTCGCGTGGAGACATCACTCTCCAGGGGAGTCGACCTGGGAGAGGGAGGATGAAATGCGCGAGCGATACCCCTATCTCTTCGAGCCCTGAGGTATGGTTCTTTCTTTGCATTCCTGTCCTAGTTTCGTCTTTTAATTTCGAGGACGAAATTATTTTAAGGAGGGTAGACTTGTCACTACCCAATTCTAGAAAATAGGGTATATTTTTTTTTATTATTTGATAAATAGTGTATTGTATTTAATTATTTATATTTATATTTAATTAGTGCTTGTCTTATTTTTATTTTGATTGTTTTAGGGTTTTGGCTAGCCTGGACCCATGTCAGACCCTAGTGGACCCATGTCCGACCCAGCCCACACCCTTGTGAGAATTATTTTGGGGCTTAGAATTATTATTTTATTTTTAGGAGGTTAGTTGGTGAGATTTGGAACTAGTTTGAGTGCATTTGGAGACCCGGAACCCAAAACCGAGTGAATAGGGGCGTTTTGGGAATTTGGAAAGTTGTAAACCCCATTTATTAGCTAGGCCGGCCCCTACCTACCACCCCCACCCGTGAGAACAGCCACAGCAGCCCTCTCCTCTTCATTCCACTTCTTCACTTCTTCTTCTTCTCCACTTCTCCTTTCTTCTTCCTTCCTTCTCCAAGTGAGTTTTCTTCCATTTTTCTTCTTTCTTCTTCATTCCTTCTTCCTTTATGCTAACCCTACCCTTGCATTTTCTCTAACCTAGGTGTGAGGAGCCTAGATCTAGTGTGAGAGCTAGAATTGGTAGCTTGGAGCTTGAGGGAGTTGATTTGGAGGGAATTTGGGACTTTGGCCTTGGGATTCCAACTCCCAAGAGGTAAAACCTAACTTTCCCCTTCCTAATTATTTTTTTGTAGTGTAATTAGTGTTGTAGAACCTTCCTAGACCCTAACCCTACCCGTAGGAGGAAGTTGGAACTCGTTTGGGTGAGTTTAGAGACTTTGACATTAGGTTTTGTGTCGAATTCGGGTGGAATCCGAATTTGGCCCAATTTTGGGTGATGCCCTAGGTTAGATGGACCTAGATAGACGTTGTCGGGTGTCTAGAGGGTGAGTGCGTGTCTCCGTTTGGACATGGGAAGCCGCGTCGCGGAGAAACGGGCGTTTCGGGCGAAATTGGGGCTTTTCGTCGTCGCCGATTCTAAGTTTGTGTGCGTTTCCGCCACGGGCCTAGAATCGACGTGGGAGCGCATTTTCTAGGATCTAGACATCGTGTAGAGCGCGTGGGTAAATTTTGGGCCGATTCCGAGTTCGTTTGGTGTGCGTTTCAGGAGGTTTTCCGAGCCGCGCACCACGTGTTCGTCGAAATGACCGAACGGCCATTTCGACTTGGTTTCCTCGTTTCGGCTTTGTGCGCGCGTTGGGTTAGTATCGGGGAGTGTGTGCTAGAGTTTTCGGGCTATATTTTATATATTTTAGGGTATTGGTGAGTGTCGGGGTCGTTGGGCGTGAGTAGGGCGTGTGGTTTGAGTGTTGTGTGCGTGGTTGTGTTTGTTTTGATATGTGTATATATATATATATTTATATATATATGTATGTTTGTTTACGTATATATATTTATATATATGAGTGTATTTATATTATGTACTTGTATATGTATATGTCTATGTGTATATATATATATGTATATGTGTAAGTGTGCTCGTGTGTATATGTATATATATATTTGAATATGTGTGTGTGTGTATATATCTTAGAGTGTGTGTATTGATATATATATATATTATGTGTGTTTATATATATATTTGTAGCTATGTACATATATATTTATGTGTGTGTGTGTATTAGTGTGTTTGTGAGAGTGTAGGTGTGTGTGTTGAGAGTGTTTAGAGTGTGTATATATATATCTATCTAGTAGTTATATATATATAGATATATATGTATGTATATATATATATAGATAGTGATATATATATGTATGTTTATGGATGTGTGTGTGTGTATGTGAGTTGGAAGGGGGGGAGGTTCCAGCCTACTGCAGCAGCAGCTATCTGCTGCAGCAGCAGCAGCCATATGGGGCAGCAGCAGCAGCAGGATCAGCACAAGCAGCAGCAGTAGCAAGAGCAGCAGCAGCAGGATCAGCACAAGCAGCAGCAGCAGCTAGTATATGCAGCGGGGAGCAAGGTAACTAGGTAGATTAGATAATTAGATATATAGATAAGTAGATACATAGGTAGATACCTATATCTATGGGTAGATAAATAGGTAGATGGATAATTAGACGGGTAGTTAGATAGCTAGATAGCTATTAATTGATAGATAGTTTATAGATAGATTAGAGAGTTTGATAGTTAGACTAGTTTATAGATATATTAGATAGTTAGAGGGATATCTAATTAATAGATAGGTAGTTGGATAAATAGGTAAGATAGTTATTAGATATTGATAGATAGATAGCTAGGTATTTAGATAGATGGATACTAGATAGGTAGATAGGTAGATAGATAGTTTTATCTATCTAAGAGATAGATATCTATATACCTATAGTTATATATATATATATAGATATCTTGATAGGTAATATATATATATATGTTATGATAGGGTAAGATAATGGGTATTAATGGGTATGTGTGTGGATATCTATATACATAGGTATATACATACTTAGATGTATATAAATATGGTAGATATATATATTACCTAGCCTAGATTAATAACTAGGTATATAATTAGTAGCTAGACAGCTAGTTAGAGGGCCTTAGGGCGAAACTTCAATACCTTGAGATACCGAGGTATCTCGATACCTTGAGATATTCAAGGTATTGAGTTTCGAGCGGGGTATTTGAGCATTAGCCTAGGAAATGCTTGTGAATGATTTTTATATGTTTATATGTATATAATTACGCGTGCTAGCATAGGTTTTAGCGGGTTTAGGCGGGGTGCGTGGCCTAGGGCGAGGTATCGGATACCGAGGGTATCCCGGTATCTCGATTAGGCGAGTTTGTGAGTTTAGTGGCTTAATGAGCTCGGTTTGACCTAGAATTTCAGGGGCACCCTAGTTTGACCTAGCTTTGACCATAATTGTCCCCGTTGACCGTAAAAGTCAACGTTTGACCTAGTTTTGACCTAGAGTTGACTTTTTGGACCCCGGGTTGACTTTTTGACCCGAATTTCACCGGTTTGACCCGTTCGACCTAGAATAGCCCTAGAAGCCTGTTTTTAATTATTTTATATCAGTTTAAATGCTTAGAACCCTGTTTAATCCTTGTTTTTCGCATTAGGTCCTTGCGACACCGGTCCGGACCTCGATCCTCATCAGTTGCTCAGGACATCAGGCGAGTACCTACCTCTGATAGTTTCCATTTCATGATAGCGTTTATATCACCTGTTCTAGAACTGTAATACTTGATTCTGACACTTTATTACACGAGCTGGTACTAGTGGATCCCGTCATGAGGTGCTATCCCCCTTACCGTGTTCAGCGGGTACTCTATCACGTGTATTTCATCATGTGCTTCGGGTATTGATTATCATGTGCTATCATGTGCTTATTGTGCTCTCGCCTTCGTGTGCGCGAGCTATTATCATGTACGTAGCGTGTTGTGGTTGGATCCAATGGTATTAGTGGGGGAGGGGAGTAGTGAGTTGGTTATATGATCAAAGCCAAACAGTATTCATGTGTATGTCGGTTATGCAACTCACGCATAACGGAGTTATCGTAGTGACTTTCATGTGCAACCTAAGCCGATCATATAACGAACTTGTGCTCAAGGCACTTAGCTAGTATTCATGTTTCTCACCTGCAGTTACTTTTCCACTACTTGTATTGTTCTCCAGTTTATATTACAGCTACTTCTTGTGCTCCAGCATATATTTATTTCCTGTGCATCTTGATTACTTTTCTATTGCTCGTCATATACACCTTACCATGTATTTGGAGTTGCTTTCAGAGTTATGTACTTCGCTCCAGTCCTGACTGGGCATATTTTTTCCAGAGGATCCTGAGGACTATTGCCCTACGTTCTACGGGCCTGGTGTTGACGACTGTTGTGACCCCGAGGAGGAGTGCGCCGAGGAGACGCCTATAGCACCCTAGTTAGCTAGGTGGGTTTCCTGGGTTTTTCCAGTGGTTGTATTTTGGATGACTGTACTTATTCTTTTGTGCTTCTGTGAGATGTTGTAGCTTTTAGACCTGGACTGTATTATTTTGGATTGCCTTGCTCTCTTGGTTCTGTTTCTTGTTTATATCATATCGTGCTTATATTCTTCCTCTAGTTTTGTGATTGAGATTATTGTCATATATATATTGCGTGGTTGCCCTCCTGTTGGAGAGGATTTTATTCACATATATATATATTGCGTGGTTTTGCCCTCCTTTTGGAGAGGTCATGCCGGATTTTTCAGTAAGATATAGATAGATATGGTTGACCTAGAACGGACCTTTACAGCGTTCTACCGCCGATTCTGCGGCGTAGGCTGGACGTACCCACGGCTCATGCCCGTTTTTCGGGTGCGGGTCGTGACACGCACTGACCTATATAAAATTTTAAGTCATTTGGTGTATTAGAGTAATAAACATGCTTAAATAAACTAAAATATAATTTCTAGGCCAAAACTAGGTCAAACTAGGCCAATACCTTGATTCTTGGTTCATACCTAGCTTCTAGGGTGGTTACAAGGCTAAACTAGGTAATTATAGGTGATACTAGGTTGTCACTATGTTTCTAGGTCAACACTTGCTAAACAAGGTTATACTAGGTTATACCTTGCTAAAACAAGTTATATTAACTAATATTAGTTATGCTAGTTAACTATTAGGTAGTAACAATCATATGTATAAGTTATAGATCTTATGATATAATAACTTAACCTATAACTTGACACTTAGCCAATACTTTAGTATAACTCAAATACCCAGCTACTATCCCATTATCTTAGTGTGTTAATCCATACCTTAGCTAATACACCCATAACTATAATACCACACTAACATCTAGGCATGTACTCCTTACCTCAACTCCTAGCCCATATATATATATATATATATATATATATATATATATATACCTTAGTACCACTGATTACCAACCTTAGCCAACACATCGAACTTACCTATTACCTTGGTGTTATTCAACCGATACAGCATCCACACTTAACTGATACCCTCATCTTATAGTAAGCAGGCCAAGCTTTATGTTATTGTCTTAATCTTCCCTCTCCTTACCCTATGTTAACATCAGATATCACCCCCCCCCCCCAAACTCACACCAAACTGAACTTGAAGAATCCTCTGCGTACTTTGATGCATTCAAGCTACTGCTTCCATTTTCTATTGTCTTCAATGGCATACAGTCACATGTACTGCAAGGCAAAGCAATATACCAACCTGACATTCCTCCCTAGCACTCCCCATAGGTAGTATAATAACAAGTACTTATAGTTAACCCGACCCCCACCTGATACCAGGGCGTCAGTTCCCCCTTTATTCCAATGCCAATTGAATATTATACCTAAGTTTTCTTGAGCTACTCCCCAAGAAATGGGACTGCTATCTGCACCAAGCCTCATACCCATCACTGACTGCAATGTAGTTCAGTGAGACTTGGTTGATACCTAAGTATCAAAGCCATACTTTACTCTTGAGTCTCAAAAGACCCCCCACAACCTCTGTAACCCGACTCAAAAGCTCTGAATGCATCTTGACCCTGCTGTGTTGCTCCAACCCGAGCCTTAACCTCCATAATTGTACATCATGATACCTATTATAGTCTCACCCGAGCCAACCTTGTTGGGCACAAATATGCACAACACACAATCCCCCTCTCCATCTATACATTACATCCTAATGTGGTTCCAATGTATCCTTAATACATAACAACACCCTAATTTCTCCCATAATGTCTGCTACTGCTACTGCTGTCTCTTCGCCAATGTGATACTTCATACCCTCTCTCAAGCATCTCACCCCACTTCCTATTGTTGCTAATAAGCCTACTGAACACTCAAACTTAAGCCTCTCTCTCTCTCTCTCTCTCTCTCTCTCTCTCTCTCTCTTAATCCTGATACAAAATCTCACTTCCTATTTTTACTCAAAATAATTATTCTGAAGAAATTCTTCAATTGAAAAAAAATCTGATATTCCTATGATGGATGATCCATCGAAGTTGAAAGATAAATATTTGGAAGCCAAAATGTTTACAGTACAGGGTAAAGACCAAAATGTCTATGAAGAAATCTTGCAAACAACTAAATCAGTTGAGATAGAACATTTTTATTAGAAAGACCAATGATCTTCGTAGTGACGTTAATTACAGCAAAATTATTATTCGTCACATAATTACTCCGCAATCATGGGGACTACATCCCAATAGAACTAAACAATTAGTTCACTGTGACAAAGGAATTAATGTACCTTATTCTTATTGAGATTATATCGAGGCTTTTACCAAATTATTTTACTTTGACAATAGTAAGCAAAAACACTCATGGTTTATTTAGAATCTGTCCTGAGATTCTAAAACAGGAAATTTTTGCTTGGTTTATCCGTTGGTGGTTACAATTTGGTGCTACCTTAGAAATTTTACCACCATCTCTCCAAAAATTATTTGCGACTTGGGCACAATCTTATCCTCTATGTCAGAATACTGACAAACTTTTTGAAGGGAATAGTACTATGTATTTCTTTATCCATTTTGAAATTCTATATATTTTCAAATGGGTATTTAAATGCCAATACAATCATAATAATTTTCTAATTTTGGCCAGAAAATTTATAATTAAATAGTGGAATCATATCGACGACAAAGAGAAGGTACAAATAGTATAAAAATCTATCAAGAAAAATAAGATCTTTGTAGAAGATAAATTAAAGAGGGAAATAATAGAAGATAGCTCTCTGAAAAAATTGAAGGAATCATTGAGAAGGAGAAATCCTCGAATTAGTGAGAAAGAATTAAAAAAGAAATATCTTCAATATATGCAGACTTAATTTGATTCAATTTTTGAAACAGATAATTTATCTGTTAGTTCTGTTAAATTAGACAGAATGGTTAAAGATAATATTGAAAAAGATTCGGAAATCTTCTTCAAAAGAATGCATCATCAAGTCACTACTCAACAATCTGATGATGATATTGATGATGAAGAGATACAATAATTGTATCGGTCTGCCAAAATACATGTGGCAGCTTTTTACTTTACTTTTGTTAAAGAGGAATCTCTTTAATGTAATGGCCGACAATGGTGGACCCTACTTTACTTTCGGTGCAGATGCTCCATTACGTGGTAATGGCGATTAAAGTAAAGTTGATGTGGATGGGCACTTACAAATGTTCGTATTCGAGATAAGAAGAAATCTTCATGACCCACACCTGCCGGTCACTCGGTCAGCCACTGTAGACAGTTTGTGTTATAAATAAAGGCTAGGCCTCTGTGTAATGTATGCTTTTGTTTTCTCAGTTCTAAGAGTGTGTAATTTTCCTTTCAAGCTTGTACTACTACTTATTATCGATAAATAAAATTTTAATATTCCGCATAAGAAAGTTTGTTCTCATCCGCTCTACAAATCCTGGTTTCGTCTATTGGTATTAGAGCCATGTTATTGGCTCAAGGCTGAGGTAATTCTACTTCTTCACAAGCATATAATTTAATGATATAATTATTATTTTCTTGTTATTCTCCTATTATAGTTATTATTATTGGTAAAGTTGCTACCTTAGTTAACCATGATAGAGTTAGGATCTGTCAAAGCGATGTGTCTTACACCTAGTGGAACGGCACCAAAGTCGCGTAGCCTGGTTATGCCGTGATGGCAGTTGTTGGCATAAATCGTTGACAGCTGTGCTAGGCATTTAATATCGTTAGATCTATCTGAGACTACAAGAGTAGTTTACTAAGATAATAGAGTTCTTGTAATAATTTCTGATAACAGTTTTAATAACTTGATTATAATAATTATTCATTATTCATGCTAGTGGGAGAAGTAGAACCTTAATATGCTGATGAATCAAGCATTAGCAATTGGTTCTAATAAGAAAGCCCTTAATAAGGGTAAAGCAATTATTTCCAAAAAGATCCAAATATCTAATTGTATTAAATTTATGCAATAAGTTATCCAAAGCATGTTCAATTCGGATCAACTGTTGACCCATTTATTGGATAAAAATATTTGTATAATTATTCTGCCTTATGGCTTTCTGTAATTCTTTGATAATTGTTTCTTTACTGTCAATAGTCTTGACAAAAGAAACAACATCAATTTTTTCTATCGAATTCTTGACAGTAAGCTTAATTGACTCATTAGGCGGATACATTGATCTAGTAATACCGCTGCTTGATCCAACATCAGTATTCCAGATTTTATAATATTCTTCTAACACATTAATTTATTTTAATTCTGTATCCACATAATTCTGGATAAACCAGTCAGTGAAGGGTATTATCCTTCTCTTTTTCTCTAAATGATTATAATATTCATCTTTGAATTCATACCTTCTTTTCGTGGAATAGTTTTTTCAAACCATTTACAAAATTTAACGTTTTCATAGTACATTCTATTAAGAATGTCTCAAACTTCTTGATTGGTTGTAAAAACTATTAAACAGTGGCAAATTCCATTTTCGACATCGTCGGTGAGCCTATTTTGCTCTTTACCTTGTATAAGGGATGTGCTATTATATCATCAGTTATCCTAATTTTATTTATTTCTTCTTCTTTATTAGAAGAAGTTAACCCTATTTTTAAAGGTAGTCTTTTACGACTTGATATTGAAAGTCTAAAAATATGTTGTGGAGTGAATCTCACTTCTACCTCTCCATCATGAGTTTGAATAATTCGATCAATATCTGTGTCCAAGATTGGCCTTGGTAATACAACTTGATTCAAAATCCATTCATTTGGAAAATTAATTTCATCCCATCGAATTATTCGATTCGTGGATACTTTAGAAGTTAACAAATTTGATATACCAAAGTAGTTTTATCAGGTTTAGTAATATGCTTCGCATTTGGAGTAATAGTATTCATCACCTTATAATGGATCCTTGCTATAGTTTCTGATCTAGGAAGAAAATTGTGACCATTAGTTTTCAAATTTAAGGTTACAGACTCAAATAGATGAGCATATGTCATTGACAAGGCTAAATTAGGATAAATAATAAAATAGACTGGGCCATGACAAAGACTAGTTTACATAATTTCTATTAGGGATTGACTCCAATCTAGACATCTTGCATCTCTAAGAGATGTCATAATTGATGCATTTAACCCTGGTAGAGTTAAAGGTTTAAATACAACCTGTATTAATCTAATATGGACATAATTATAGTCATCACGAACATTTCCAATGTCTTCTTCGCTTATTAATTTAAGTGAATATTCTGTTTTATTTACAGAAATTATTCTTTCCAATATTTTTATAGCAATGTGTCACCCCCACATTTCAGATTAAGGGTATTTTCGTTTTTTCATAATTAATGTATAAATGATTGCATAATAATTAATTATATTTAAATTGCTATGATTTTATTGTTTTATATTACCGTTGTTTCGATAATTAGAGCACTACACTAGCCACTGCCTTCCAACTAATTTTACATCCATGTCCTAGACGTGCCAGACTTTTATTTTGATCTTTGTGTGACTCATAACTATGCCTTGTTGTGCTTTATTTTAGTCGCACAATATTCGTCGCAAACGACTATATTTAATTCTATATAAATTCGACTTTGTGTCCTTGTGTGTTCCAATAGAAATTGGAGACACAATCTTGACCCATTTTGAGCAACCCAAATTAGGGTAATATTATATTCTGGGTCTACTTCAATTATGACACGTGTGTCCCACTTAATTTCAGTCCCTTGTACTTCTAATTTATTTTAGAACACCAATTACATTAATTCTAATTTAATTAAAACATAAACCCAACTTGGTGTAATTTTCCAATTATTGGACACTTTTGTGCATAAATGCATTAAGGAATCCATCCCGTTGGACACGACACGTAAATAAACTCATTTTTCCCTTCATGTATATTTTCTATAATTTTCAGGAGTGTGTAATTTAACATCAACCTCCTTGAACCATGACCTTCAAAACCTTAAACTAATACAATTCTAGCAATTTCTTTTGAATTCATTTAAATCCTAGCCATTGAAATATCCATGACAAGGCCAAATCCCAAGAGGGCTTTGACCAAGCCTAATTCTAGGTCAACCCAAAGTCTACAACATAAATATATATAATATCTCTTTTCTCTTACTTTTCTTTTCCTTCTAAACCTAACCTAGCTACAGCCGAACCCCTTCCCCTTACTATTCATCACCACCTTCATCATCTGTTCACCATCACGTCGTCGACTTTAACCTCGCTGGAACGAACCCCGCCTTCACCCCTCCTCTCACCAACCGGAGAACTCGCCGGAGGCGCTCGACTGAACCCGTCCGCCCTCCTCGACCAACTCGCCATCACCGTTGACATCTCCCAACGAACCCGCTGAAGTCCACGAACCCGCGGAAGTCGACGAACCCGCTGAACCGAAGAACCGCCCGACTTCGACGTCAAACCCGCTACACAGTGCCTGAACGCCGGAGGACTCGCCAACCCGACTGTGCTTGACCATAGACCGCTGAACCCGACTGTGCTCGACCGGAGGCCTGACCCGCTCGACTGAACGATTTTGACTCCGCGACGACCTCGACGCACGACTCGTCCCACGTACACAGGTTTGAGTCCCCTCTTGCGTGCATGTACACGTACACTATTACGAGTAGTTCTTTACTGTATTGCATACGTATTTAGCTGTGTTGTGTATTTAGTATATGAATATAGTTATTATGTGTATATTGATATATATATATGTACATAGATATATCTATAAAGTATAGTCACCTAATTCGTATGTATGTATGGTACATGTATTAGTATATATTTAAATATATTTTGGTATATATATATATATATATATATATATATATATATATATATGTGTGTGTGTGTGTGTGTGTGTGTGTGTGTGTGTGCGTACATAATAAATTCTATTAAGTAGGCATATACATATATCTATTATAATTGTAATTAATTAGTATTAATGTATATGATAGATAATAATAATGTATTATATGTCTATGTACTAGATGACCTGAGTGTAACCACGGATATCCCGCAGCTACATTGACCTGTGACCATGTAACATGTTAGCAGACTGCCATATGTACACCGACGTACTGGCAAGACCCGTATCATTGATTGTATGTTATGCACAGCAACTACAGACGTGACACCCCTAGCGTAGTCTCTGAGATCAATGTGTTTTGATTGTGTGTGTTAGTGTAATATCCGATGCAATATTCTATTATATGATATGTCTATAGGACTGTTGGATCATTCAGACGATACTTTGGAACCAGGATATTGGTATTGCCAGCTAAGGACCACAGGCGAGTACATTCTCTGACAGTTTCTATTATGTTGATTATCTCTATAATTCTAGTTGTATAGTGTACATGCCTCTGACACTGATGTTTACACGAGTTGGCATCATCGAGATCTGTTATGAGGAGTCGTGATTTGGAATCCATTGTGCTAGCTGGGGAACAGGGAAATATTAGTAGCTTATGTGATCATTCCCAACTCTACTTGCATCATAGCTCACCCACACCTCACGTCGGTGCAGCCTGACCATTACATGCCTCATAGCCTGTTATGTATGATTAGCCTGACTATTGCTTGCATTATAACTATCCGGATGGTTAGCCTGACCTTACATGAATCATAGCTAGTCATACATAGCAAGCCTGATCAATCCCAAGTCGATCACATGATATGCTAATGTTTTACACACTTAGCTAAATGTTCTTGACATGTATCTCTAGTATATTGATCTAGCATCTCTACATGTTCTAGTTATTGTTCTAGTGTTTGCTTATATTCCAGTTCATGGTTCTAGCATGCACTTGTATTTCTATTCATTGCTAGATGTACATTGATTATGACATATGCTCCAGTACTTCATTATTCCAGTACTTCATTATTCCAGTACTTCTTATTGCCAGTATTCATATCTATCTTGTATTTCTTTACACTATATTATAGTTTTTGTCAATATAAGTGTAACTGCTGTTAGTGCTTGTACTTTGTTCCAATCCTGACTGGATATTTTTTCAGAGGATCTTGAAGATTTTTGTACCACACACTATGGACCGGGTATAAATGCAAACTACACATCAGAGATCTTAGAGGAGACTATTCCTTTAGAAGAGACATTACCTGCAGCTATCTAGACAGCATTTATCTTATGCACTGAGACTTATTGAGTTTATGTTTAGACTTATTCTTAGTTATGTTGAGACTTGTGGAGACTTTATGTTGGACAGATAGACTGTAATTTATCTTTATTTTGTGATATGGTGTTTGACTATGTCATTCTTCTTATCTTCTATCGTGCCTTATACTCTTATAGTTGTTATGATTGAGATTACATTATGAGATATTGTGAGATGTATATTATCCTCCTTATGGAGATTGATATCATTGACAGGTTGTGAGTTATATTAGTGTTATTGGACCTAGACAGCATTTTATCGCCGATACTGCGGTGTAGGCTGGACGTACCCACGTACTCGTGCCCCTATTCTGGGTGCGGGTCGTCACACGTTTTTAGTGGTGGCCCATGCAGGTCTAGTTTCACAAATTTTGCAATATCGTGGTAGTGCGATAACTTAGTCGTACTGCTACGAGCCTGCGATAGGATATATAAAATAGGATTTAGGATGAGAGTACGCTCAATCACACTAGAAAATTCTGATCTTCACAATGCTATTCTAATTGATTACTTCCCTTAAAATTTTACAGTCCTTCCTTCATGATATCGTATCTATCACCTTAATTGATTCTTTTGATCTGTATTCAGGATGCCACCGAATACTAGATCTATGAGAGTGGGAGCATCAATTTCAAAGAGGTCTGCCACCTCTCGACCTGACGAACAGATACCTGGAGTTCCTCATACATCTCCTGTTCATGTAGGAGTATCTGCAGCTAACGGGATTCCTCCTCCACCTATTCAGAGGATTGCCCCAGCTATGATGGACAACCTTCCACCACTACCGACACCGATCCCCGGAGGAGTGCCCACTGACGGGGCACAAATATTCGTACTGATTCAGGGAATGCTAAAGGCCCAGAGAGTGACAGCAGAAGCTCAGGGTGTTCAAGCTTTGGCTCAGAGAGTGCAAGCAGAAGCACACCAGGCGCAGACAGAGCTGATGAGAGAGAGAGCATGGAGAATACTCATCAGATGACTCTCCAGGCTGTGGAGAGAGTAGCACGACAACAACAGCATCCTGGTCAACAACACCAGAGGTCAGGTTCTATAGTGGACTTTAAGAGGATGATGTCTCGAGAGTTCAAAGGCACTGAAGGAATACTCTATGCTGACGATTGGTTAGAGGATATAGACAGGAACTTGCGCTTAGCACAAATTTCGGAGATTCTTCAGATAGAGGCCGCTGGAAGTCAGATGTTTGACATCGCGCTGACATGGTATCGTACAAAGCCAAGACTCGTTGTCAAAGGACTTACTTGGGAGGACTTCAAGGAGATCTTCAAGGATAAGTTCTTTCCTGACGTAGCTTTGGGAGCATTGGAAAGTCAGTTCCATGACTTAATCCAAGGAGGCATGTCAGTCGACGAATACGCTGTGGAGTTTTGCCGATTGAGTCAATTTGTGCCATCGATGATTCGAGACCCACGAGACAGAGCACGAAAATTCAGGAAGGGATTGAATAGAGAGATCAAGTCTCATACTTTGGGACGACGCACTGCTACATTTAAGGGTATTCTGATAGATGCCCAGATTGCTGAAGATGACTTAGACCTCAGGCCTAAGAGAGGAAGCGACACTTCTGAAGCAACAAGTGGTAACACAGGACCGGCCAAGCGCCCACACTTTCAACAACAATAACAACAGAGGCCGTACCAGTAGCAGCATCAGCAACAGGCACCAGTTCGAGGACACATCCAGCAGCAGCAGCCACAGAGACAGAATCAGCCCGTTGCCCAGTGTGCGTATTGCGGAAAGATGGGACATACTAGAGACATCTGCAGGAAAAGATTGGGTACATGCTTGTCCTATGGATAGTCAGCACATCAGCTGAGGGACTGCCCATCTATTCAGACTCGTCACGGTGGAACAACCGCTCAGAGAGGACCAACCAGAGTACCTACTGTACCAGGAGGCCAGCAGAGGGGACCTCCACTTCCACCACAGCAGCAGAGGTTTGCTCAATACCAGCAGCAGCAGAGAGAAGAACCACAGGGATGAGCTTATGCCATGACGATCGAGGAGACCGAGCCAGCTGGAGACGTGATTTCAAGTTCAGTTTCTCTCGATTCTATTCCAGCACTTGCATTATTTGATTATGGCACTTCCCATAGTTTCGTATCTGTATCTTATGCTCTTAAGCATCAATTAGAAACAGAACCATTAGATAGGACTTGCAAGATCATGACTGGAGGAAGCATTATCCTAGTCCGTGATTATTGCAAGGATCGAAGAGTGTCATTGGAAGGCTGAGAGTTGAGCGTGAGTTTACTCGTCATGCCACTTCCGGGATAAGATATTGTACTCAGAATAGACTGGTTGAATAAACACCATGCTTCTATAGATTGTCACGGAGGCAGAGTAATATTTCGACCGCTAGGAGAACCAGAATTTGAGGTCGCCAGAGGAGCAGCAAAGCAGAGCAGAGGCACTTTTTGCGGAGCCAGGATGGAAGAAAGGAGTTACCACATCCACTGATAACGGAGTTTCTGGATATATTTCCAGAGGAGTTGCCAGGTTTGCCGCCAGACAAAGATATTGAATTCTCTATAGACTTGATACTAGGAGCAGAGCCTATTTTGCAATATGTCTATAGAGTCAACAACAACGAATTGGAAGAACTGAAGAAGCAAGTTGAGGAGCTGCAGGACAAAGATTTTATTAGATCCAGTTCATCGCCATGGGAAGCTCTGGTGTTATTCGTACCGAAAAAGGACGGCACGGTACGCATATGTATCGACTATAGAGCTCTGAACAACCTCACTATCAAGAACAAATACCCGCTGCCGAGAATAGATGATCTTTTCGATTAGTTGAGCGGAGAAAAGGTGTTTTTAAAGATAGAATTCAGGTCAGGCTATCACCAGGTGAAGGTGAAGAGCGAAGACATACCGAAGACAGCTTTTTGGACCAGATATGGCCAGTTTAAATTTACAGTAATGTTGTTTGGTTTAACCAATGCACCCGCAGTATTCATGAACTTGATGAACAAGGTATTCCATCAGTACCTTGACAAGTCCGTAGTGGTGTTAATTGACGACATTCTTGTGTATTTGAAGACCCCAGAGGAGCACGAAGAGCACCTGAGGATAGTCTTGGAGACTCTCAGGAAGGAAGAATTGTACGAAAAGCTTTCAAAGTGTGAGTTCTTCCTTAACAAGATTGAATTATTAGACATATGGTGACGGGTGATGGAATTTCAGTTAACCCAAAGAAGATCGAAGCATTGGAGTCATGGGCTACCCCCAGTACGGTAGCTGAAATCAGGAGCTTTCTCGGACTAGAAGGATACTACAGAAGATTTGTACAAGACTTCTCCAATATTGCAGAGCCGATGACTAGGCTGACCAAGAACGATATGGAATTTGTCTGGACAAAAGAATGTCAAGCCGTATTTAATGAGCTGAAGAAGAGATTGACAACAGCGCCAGTTTTGACGTTGCCATCAGGGACAGGTGGATTCACTATCTACAGTGATGCTTCAGGAAAAGGTTTGGGATGCGTTCTTCAACAGCACGGGAAAGTAATTGCCTATGGTTTAAGATAATTACGCCCTCATGAAAAGAACTACCCCACCCACAATTTGGAGTTAGCAGCAGTTATCTTTGCTCTAAAGTTGTGGAAACACTATCTTTACAGAGAGCGTGTGGAGATCTTCACAGACCACAAGAGCTTCAAGTACTTATTTACACAGAAGGAGCTGAACATTAGGCAGAGAAGGTGGTTAGAGTTGATGAAAGACTTTGATATCTTATTACAGTACCATCCAGGAAAGGCCAACGTAGTCGCCGATGCCTTGACCAGGTATCTGATGGCTATATACATGACTACAGATAGATATTTATTGGCTGATCTTGAGAGCTTGGGAATTGAAGTACTAGTTCTAGGTATTGAGATTCAGATGTGGGGATTATAGATACAATCAGAGCTGATGGATAGAATTAAAGCTGCCCAGTATGATGATGAGACTCTGAGGAGTATCAGGGCACAAGTTCGGACATGATTGACAAACGACTTCACTATTGCGGATGATGGATCTTTAAGGCATGGCACGAGAATGTGTATGCCAAGTGGAGAGTTGTGCGAAGAGGTCTTGTAGGAGGCACATCGCTCTCAGTACTCGATGCATCCCAAAGCCAAATAGATGTATCGAGATTTGAAGGAACATGTATGGTGGTATGGTATGAAGCGCAAGGTAGCACGCTTTGTATCCCGATATTTAGTGTGCCAGCAGGTAAAAGCAGATCGACAGAGGCCAGGCGGATTGCTTCAACCTTTACCCATTCCAGAATGGAAGTGGGAGCACGTGACTATGGACTTTGTTTCAGGGCTTCCACGTTCTCCAGGAGGAAAGGACACGATTTAGGTCATCGTAGATAAGTTGACCAAATCAGCCCACTTCTTACCTTTCAAAGTGGGTACATCGACAGAGAAGTTAGCTGAGATGTACATACAACAGATTGTCAGATTATATGGAGTTCCTGTGAGTATTGTCTCAGATCGGGTTAGTCGTTTCACTTTCCATTTCTGGAGGAGTCTCCAGGCTAGCTTGGGCACTCAGCTCAAGTTCAGTACCACGAATCACCCCCAGACAGACGGACAGTCTGAAAGGACTATTCAGACTCTTGAAGACATGATACACACTTGCATTTTAGATCTCGGAGGATCTTGGGAGGATCATCTACACCTAGTAGAGTTTACTTACAACAACAGCTACTAGGCCAGCATTGAGATATCACCATTCAAGGCTTTATATGGACGAAGGTGTCGTACACCGTTATCTTGGGATAATATTGGAGAGAGAGCTTTGTTAGGACCAGAAATATCGTGGATGTAGCAGAGAAGGTGAAACTCATCAGAGACAGACTGTGAGTGGCGCAGGACAGACAGTGGCATTGGACCGATAGCCACCGTAGACCCCTAGAGTTTCAGGTATAGGTTTTGTTTTATTGGTTGTGAATGTTTTATTTTAGATTACGTATTAAGATTATTTGTTCTAGGTTGGCAATTTGGTGTTCCTACGGATTTCTCCGACACGGGACACGATTTATTTTGGTAGAGACGGAAAGCTTAGTCCACGATACATCGGGCCCTTCAGTATTCTTGCAAGGGTCGGTGCAGTGGCCCATAGACTTGACTTGTCGCCTGCTCTAGAAGGAGTGCATGACGTGTTGTATGTGTCGCAGCTGAGACGGTACGCGGCAGATCCTAGTCACGTACTAGATCACTCGGAGATCGAAGTTGGACCGACGCTCAGCTATCCTGAACAACCCGTTGAGATCTTGGATCGTAGAGAGAAGGTATTGCGGAACCAGACTATTCCCTTCGTTCCTGTTGCATGGAGACATCACTCTCCAGGGGAGTCAACCTGGGAGAGAGAGAACGAAATGCGCGAGCAGTATCCGTATCTCTTCGAGACTTGAGGTATAATTCTTTGTTTGATTGTTTGTTTGTGCTAGTTTATTTTAAATTTTGAGGACAAAATTCTTTTAAGGAGGGTAGACTTGTCACCCCCATATTTCAGATTAAGGGTATTTTTATCTTTTTATAATTAATGTGTAAATGATTGCATAATAATTAATTATATTTAAATTGCTATGATTTTATTGTTGTACATTATCGTTGTTTCGATAATTAGAGCACTACACTAGCCACTGCCTTCCAACAAATTTTACATCCTTGTCCTAAACGTGCCAGACTTTTATTTTGATCTTTGTGTGACTCATAACTATGCCTTGTTATGCGTTATTTTAGTCGCACAATATTCGTCGCAAACGACTATATTTAATTCTATATAAATTTGACTTTGTGTCCTTGTGTGTTCCAATCGAAATTGGAGACACAATCTTGACCCATTTTGAGCAACCCAAATTAGGGTAATATTCTATTCTGGGTCTACTACAATTATGACACTTGTGTCCCACTTAATTTCAGTCCCTTGTACTTCTAATTTATTTTAGAACACCAATTATATTAATTCTAATTTAATTAAAATATAAACCCAACTTGGTGTAATTTTCCAATTGTTGGGCACTTTTGTGCACAAATGCATTAAGGAATCCATCTCGTTGGATACGATACATAAATAAACTCATTTTTCCCTTCATTTATATTTTCCATAATTTTCAGGAGTGTGTAATTTAACATCAACCTCCTTGAACCATGACCTTCAAAACCTTAAACCAATACAATTCTAGCAATTTCTTTTGAATTCATTTAAATCCTAGTCATTGAAATATCCATGACAAGGCCAAATCCCAAGAGGGCTTTGACCAAGCCTAATTCTAGGTCAACCCAAAGTCTACAAAATAAATATATATAATATCTCTTTTTCTTTACTTTTCTTTTCCTTCTAAACCTAACCTAGCTACAGCCGAACCCCTTCCCCTTACTATTCATTACCACCTCCATCATATGTTCACCATCACGCCGTCGACTTTAACCTCGCTGGAACGAACCCCGGCTTTACCCCTTCTCTTGACAACCGAAGAACTCGCCGGAGGCGCTCGACTGAACCCGTTCGCCCTCCTCGACTAACTCGCCATCATAGTTGATATCTCCCCCATGAACCCGCTGAAGTCCACGAACTCGCTGAAGTCGACGAACCCGCTGAACCAAAGAACCGCCCGACTTCGACGTCAAACCCGCTGCACAGCGCCTGAACGCCGGAGGACTCGCCAACCCGACTGTGCTCGACCAGAGACCGCTGAACCCGACTGTGCTCGACCGGAGGCCTGACCCGCTTGACTGAACGGTTTTGACTCTGCGACTACCTCGACGCACGACTCGTCCCACGTACACAGGTTCGAGTCCCCTCTCGCGTGCATGTACACGTATAAGCTTACGAGTAGTTCTTCACTGTATTGCATACGTATTTAGCCGTGTTGTGTATTTAGTATATGAATATAGTTATTATGTGTATATTGATATATATATATATATATATGTATGTAAATATATCTATAAAGTATAGTCACCTAATTGGTATGTATGTATGGTACATGTATTAGTATATGTTTAAATGTATTTTGGTATATATATATACATATATATATAGTATAATCCTCAATTAATATATATATGTGTACATAATAAATTCTATTAAGTAGGCATATACATATATCTATTATAATTATAATTAATTAGTATTAATGTATATGATAGATAATAATAATGTATTATATGTCTATGTACTAGATGACCCGAGTGTAACCACGAATACCACGTAGCTACATTGACCTGTGACCATGTAACATGTTAGCAGACTGCCATATGTACACCGATGTACTGGCAAGGCCCGTATCATTGACTGTCTATTATGCACAGCAACTACAGACGTGACACCCCTAGCGTAGTCTTTGAAATCAATGTGTTTTGATTGTGTGTGTTAGTGTAATGTCTGATGCAATATTGTATTATATGATATGTCTATAGGTCTGTTGGATCATTCGGACGATACTTTGGAACAAGGACATTGGTATTGCCAACTAAGGACCACAGACGAGTACATTCTCTGACAGTTTCCATTATGTTGATTATCTCTATAATTCTAGTTGTATAGCGTACATGACTCTGACACTGATGTTTACACCAGTTGGCATCATCGAGACCTGTTACGAGGAGTCGTGATTTAGAATCAATCGTGCTAGCTGAAGAACGGGGAAATATTAGTAGCTTATGTGATCATTCCCAACTCTACTTGCATCATAGCTCACCCATACCTCACGTCGATGCAGCCTGACCATTACATGCCTCATAGCCTGTTATGTATGATTAGCCTGACTATTTCTTGCATCATAGCTATTCGGATGGTTAGCCTGACCTTATATGAATCATAGCTAGTCATACATAGCAAGCCTGATCAGTCCCAAGCCGATCACATGATATGCTAATGTTTCACACACTTAGCTAGATATTCTTGACATGTATCTCTAGTATATTGATCTAGCATCTCTACATGTTCTAGTTATTGTTCTAGTGTTTGCTTATATTCCAGTTTATGGTTCTAGCATGCACTTGTATTTCTATTCATTGCTAGATGTACATTGATGATGACATATGCTCCAGTACTTTATTATTCCAGTACTTCATTATTCCAGTACTTCATTATTCCAGTATTTCTTATTGCCAGTATTCATATCTATCTTGTATTTCTTTACACTGTATTATAGTTTTTGTCAATATAAGTGGAACTGCTGTTAGTGCTTGTACTTCATTCCAATCCTAACTGGATATTTTTTCAGAGGATCTTGAGAATTTTTGTACCACACACTATGGACCGGATATAGATGCAGACTACACATCAGAGATCTTAGAGGAGACTATTCCTTTAGAAGAGACATTACCTGCAGCTATCTAGACAGCATTTATCTTATGCACTGAGACTTATTGAGGTTTATTGAGTTTATGTTTAGACTTATTCTTAGTTTTGTTGAGACTTGTGGAGACTTTATGTTGGACAGCTAGACTGTGATTTATCTTTATTTTGAGATATGGTGTTTGACTATGTCATTCTTCTTATCTTCTATCGTGTCTTATACTCTTATAGTTGTTGTGATTGAGATTACATTATAAGATATTATGAGATGTATATTGTCCTCCTTATGGAGATTGATATCATTGACAGGTTGCGAGTTATATTAGTGTTATTGGACCTAGACATCGTTCTACCGCCGATACTTGTAAACCCCCTGATTTTTCAGAATTTTTAAAAATATTTTTCTCACAATTTTCTGTAATTTTCTGGAATTAAAACTAAGGTATTTTTTGATTAAAGGATTTTTAAATGATGTTAATTAATATTAAAATATTATAAAAATAATATTTTTGGGTGTGAATTGAAAAACTAGACATAGGGTAATTTTTCGGGAATTTATTGGACCCTAGAAGCATTTTTAAAGCCCTAAAAACTAATGTATATTTAAACTAAATTAAACCCTGACTGAACCCGGTTTATTTGGAATTAAACCAAACCAAACCACTGTCAAACCGAATCGAACCAAAGCCAGCCTTAACGGGTCGGGTCGGATCCGAATCGAACCCGACCCGGAACCGAAACCCTCACCGAAACTCTAATCCTAATCTCATCCGGAAACACTGTTCCGGCGCCCTATAAAGCGTCTCGAATTCCACGCCTCGCCTGAACCCTAGCCATCTCTCTGCTCCTCCGCCCAGCCTCCATCTCCTTCCCTGACCCCGAGCCGCTGTGCTTCGCCGGACTCGACCACCACGTTCACCCCTCATTCGCTCCCTCGCAGGAGTAGATGACCCACAACCCTCCGGCCAGCCACACGACCACCGCCTGAACACTAGACCTCCCCGCACCACCACCATCGATCTCCCAGCCCCCTCGACAGCCCTCGACGAGACCCGCTCCATCGTCGTCCCCATCACGATGCCCTGAGCCCCCACCTGAACTGTGACCTAGCCGCCTCTTCTTCCTCCGCCATCGTCCCCGAGCAGCGCCCCGTCTCTTTCCCTCTGCATCTCCATCACCTCTCCGCCTACCTCCTCCTCGCTCCGCTGACGAACTCCCTAAAACCCACAGCCCTCTCCCTCCTCCTTGCTCCGCCCTGAGCCCACGACCCCTTAGCCTTCGTCCCCGACTACCTCCACCATCTCCAGTTCCATCCTCCACCGACTCGAGCCCCCAGCCCGACCATCTCCTCCGCCCTAGCAGTCGACTCGAACCTCGACTATAGTTATTAGTATATATATATATATATATATATATATATATATATATATATATATATATATATATATATACTATGTGGGTTATATATATATATATATATATATATATATATATATTAACAGCGACAGCAGCAAAATAATACAGCAACAGCGGAGGCAACAGCGACAACAATCTGTCGCGGAAAAGTAACAGCAACGGCAGCAGGAAGCAGTGACATCAGCCAGCGACAGTTTCTGAAACTGTAAAACCCCTAATTTTTAAACCATATTAATTATTTAATTAATTATTTAATTGATTTATAGCATTTATTAGCTAATTAGAAGTAATAGAATTTATTTAATTTTTATTTCGAGGTGATTGTGCAATAGAGGATTTATGGAGCAATTATAATTTTTTTTCTTAATTATTTTCATGTAGGAGACCCTGTGGACAGTTGATAAATTTATTGTATACACCAATATAAAATTCTTCGAATTATATATATATATATATATATATATATATATATATATATATATATATATATATATATATATATATATATAGGTATGTATATATATATATATATATATATATAGGTATGTATGTATATATATATATATATATATATATATATATATATATATATATATATATATATATATATATATATATATATATATATATATATATATATATTTATATATAAAGTCTATTAATAGAAAAGAATAAAAGAAATAGTAATAAATTATAATTATAATAAATATACTAGTGATAATAATAATCGTAATAATAATAATAATAATAATAATAATATTAATATTAATATTAATATTAATATTAATATTAATATTAATATTAATAATAAAAGAAATAAAATAGAAAAGAAAAGAAAAAGGAATAAAGAATAAATGAAAAAGAAAAAGAATAAAAACTAATGAATACTTAAACCACTAGCTACCTACCCGCTATCCTAAAACCCAAAACCGTGAAGAAGCGGCCACAGCAGCAGTTAAATCCCACCCCCCCCCCCCCCGCGAACATATTCGACCCGCGCGAGTCTTCTCCGCTCCCCTCTCTCTATATATATCCTTCACCAAACCCTAACCCTAACCCTAACCCTAGCCGCGCCCCTCCGACGACCGTTGACCCCAGCCACGAGACCGCCGCGCCGACCGTCGGAGCCAGCACAGCCGGCCGCACACCGCGTCAACACCCCGGACCGCGACAGGAAAGTCAGCAGTGTACTCCTGTTTCCATGCTGTTTTTCGCCTCCTCGCTCGACCAAACTCGACCCCGCCTTTGCCGGTATGATCCTCATATATCCCTCTCTAAAACCCATAACTTAGTTTCTATCGTGCAGCGCGCAAACCTAGATAAAAATTGACGCCAAGTCGAAAAAAATGAACACTTTTAATTTCAAAAAAATCTGTTGCGATGACCAATGTTCAAGGGCTCGTATCTCCCACCACAGGGATCCTAACCTAGAAATTCTTTTTGATATGGAAAGACCACCTGACCGAGATCATTCTCTGTCAATTACATACTTTATTAGGCATTATATGCAGAATTAAAATAGGTTAAAAATTATGAAAATACTTGTTTTTCCAACCTCCTAAACTTGTGATACGGAGCGCGCCCCGCCAAACGGGACCGCCCCGTCGTGTACCAAGTGCACCAAGAGGTGCGTACGGTATATCCAGACGTGTGGGCTCTCGTAAAAACTGATTCGGACGCGTATGCGCGTCAGAATCAACCCATATCCGCGATAAGGCCCCGTGTCACGACTTTTATAAAATACCGCGCCATTTAGTGTACGTTCGTCAGAACGCGACAAAACTTGCGACATTAGATTCGTGGTATCGCGCTGGTCCCATGGCCCAACTTTCACGCAATTCTGAGACAGTTGACCAAGTTGCCTATTGGCGGGGCCCGCGGTTGACTTTTTGGGCGAATTTGTGTACAACTCGCCGAAATCCAAAATTGGACGTACCGTTGAGTTCGTATTAACGTTTAGAATTAGTTTGACCTATAATTTGTCCATTTTAGAGCCCTTTATCCCTAGCATGCTTTTCGGTGCAAGGTGGCCAACATATGGAGCCCGCTTTGACCTGAAATTACCGTTTTGCCCCTGTATCCAAATTGGACGAAAGGGTAGTGTTTTCTAGCTATCTCGCTTATTTTGGGAACGTTGGTGATATTTATTTCAGCATCCAGAGATGTTCATTCTAAGGCCGTAGCTTCTGATCTTGTGTGCTTGACTCCTGAACGTTACACTTTGCAGCTCCCTTGCCAGGCAAGATACCTTGCCAAATTGCTTACAGTATTTTGCATACTTATTATATTTTTGTATATTTATTGCATTTTTGTATATTCATTGCATGTGTAGTTTCTTTCAGTCATTACTATATATTAGATATGTTGACATACACTTGACACTTAGTGTCATAGAGGACAATCAGTAGGCGTATGGGCTATAACCACTCTGGTGAACCGTAGTAACAAGCACGCACTATGGTAGTCGTATCCGATGGTCGCTACGCCCCGCGGTATGTCGATTGATGGAGTCACGAGGGTCGCTACCCCCGCGGTATGTCGGCTGATGATGTCCCCTGACGTGTGTGTGAGTTGTGAGGCTTAGATCGAGTAGCCTACCCTTGCCCATACGTCGAAAAGTTGTCCTCATTTGCATTCATATAGATTTTCTTGTACAGCGTACTTATATATTTTCAAACATCATGCATGTTTACTGTATTCAAATTGGCTTGCTTCTATGTATCTTGTTACGTCCCTCTGAGGACCTGGTCCCTTTCCAGGTGTAGATGTTCATGACTATTCGTAGGAGCACGGATCATGACTTACTACTTATCTCTTCCGAGGAGGTCTTACCTTCTGAGCATCAGTGATTATCTCTAGCGATAGATCGCTTCGCTGATACCTTTATATCATCATCTTATTGGAGATTTATCCTTCTTCCTTATTTTAGTATTGATATAGTCATTGGTAGTGGATTTGTCTCCACCTGACTATTAGTTTTAGATTATTCAGACTCATTATTCTAGTTTAGTTATTTCCTTTTTGTGACTTGTTGTGTGGATAAAATTTAGTATATCGGTGACTTGTGACAATATTTATACCACATGTGAGTTTATATTCATATTACAGCATACGTGTGTATTATGGTATCCATATATTGGAGTTATCATATACATACGGCTGGCATACTTACGTGTTCCTGGTCCTACATATTTTGGGACTGGGGCGTGACAGAAACAGCAGCGTATCAGGGGTTTTAGTGACAGTGCAGGAAACTGTCACTAAAACAACAGTATATCAATTTTAAAAACAGCTTTCAGTGACAGCAGGAATAGTTTTAGCGACAGTTTGGCAGTTTATATATATATATATATATATATATATATTACGGGTAGTTAATATAACAAGGTATTAGGTATTACCTTGAGGAACCAAGGTAATTGGGGATACCAAGATATTGGGTTTGGGTATTAAGTTTTTGAATTATTGTTGAGATACCAAGTTGGTTCAAAACCACGGTACCTAATTAATGTTTATAATTTGGCTTCTATATTATTAAAAATGGTTTGGCTTATATATGGGATATTTTATCTATGGAATTGCGTATCCGGAGATACGGTATCCTAATAATTAAGATATAGTTTTTATAGTTTAGACTTAGTATCTTGAAACCAATATTTTTGTGTTAGACTTGAGCAACCTAGAAATAGGTAGTTGACCATAGTTTGACCATAGTTGACCTTAGTTTGATCATAGTTGACCTAGTTTGACTTTTGACTTTGAATTGACTTATTGACCTAGAAATTGACTAGTTTAACTTCACTAGAAACCCAACTTTCCCCTTCACCAGAATTTTCCCATAATTTTTGGGATGTACAGCGCGCACATCGTCCCGTATATTAAATTATATCCCTTGTATTTAATTAATGCAAACTCTAGCCCTCCCAAACACATCCCCAAGCAAGCCCAAGGCCCAACCCAAGAGGATGTGACCAAAGTCAATTTCCTAGGTCAAACCCAAACCCAATCCCACATGTATAAAAATACTTTTTTCTTTTTCTCCACCTAAATTAAACCTCAAACCCTAAAAATAAATAATTCAGCCGACTCCCTTCACTCTCCTGTTCATCCTCACCTTTCCCAAGCCGAGCCCGCCGGAGTCCGCCGGCCGCTGCCCCCAACTCGTTGGCCTCCTCTCCTCGACGACTCGGCCTGCCTGGAGTCGGCCCCTACCCCGCCGGTTCAGCGTCGAGCAGACGCAGCCACCACGACCCGCTGTCCCTGCTTCCTCTCCTCTCCGGCCAACGGAGCTCGCCTGTGCGGACACCCGACTCTCCTCGACGTCCACCTCCTTCACCCGTACCGCAGTAACCTCGACTTGACCACCCCTCCTCCACATCGAGCCACCCCGGCCTTCTCCACCCCGATCTCTTTCTCCTCCGCCTGGACTTCCCGTCGACAGCAACCCCGTTGCCCCTCGACTCGCCTGAAGCCGACTCCCCTACCACCAGCACACCCCGGGCAACACCACCAGCTACACCATCATCACCTCCCCTCTTCCTGATCGAGCTCCTCCTCCTCCCTGCTTTCCTGTCCTCCTCCTCCCCATTGCCGGACCACCCCCTGGCCTAGCCGGATCCCCCACTGGCCGGAGTGCCATCCACACCACCATCATCCCTAACACCATCACCACACTCCTCATTATCATCTTCACTATCACCACATATCGTCGGAGAAGTCCCCTGGCCGGACTCCGACAGTCCACCTCGTCACCACCATCTATATCCTCATCATCCCCTCATCATCGTCGTTGTCGTCATCTCACCATCATCCCATCATCATCATCGCATCATCGACATCTCGTCATCATCGTATCATCATCATCATCTCACCCTTAATCCTCATCATATCAGCAATCATCTCTCAATCACCACCCTCGTCGTCATCTTCGTCAATCTCACCGTCGTACCCGTACACGTATTCCGATGTATGAACCTGTCTGTCTTCCCCTTTTATGTGTGTTTGTGTGTGTTCCAGTAGGACAGTACCATTTTGTTACCACTGTTAGCTGATGTCGAGCCCCGAGTTAGGAAACCTAACTCGTATACGCATACGTACGCGTACGCGTATGCTGTTCAATTTAGTATATATTTAGTTATACATTAGCATATTATTAACTGGTATATATTTTTGTACGTATTCAATATATATATTCAAATAGTTATGTAAATAAATTACTGGTTATATTATTATTATATGGATATATATATAATTAAATAATAATTAGGAGTAGGTGTATTCAGACTGTACGACCCTATGACACCGTGGACTGTCCCGTATTTACTCTTGACCCTGTTGACCCTAAGACAATATTGGTGTCTGCCTTGTGTACACCGACGTACTGGCAAGACCGTGTTAGTTGACTGACTTATTGTGTATAGTACTTAAAGACCCGACACCCGCGTAATTCAACGCGTAATTGACCGTGTTAGATGACTAGTGCCACCCCTAGTGTACCCGGAGTCCAGTTTAAATATTGTTGTGTATGCACTAGTGTAGTGACTAATGATTTTATTTTATTTTATTATATGTACATAGGATATTGGATCCGTTCTGCGCGATTTCTGGAGTAGGTTATTGATACATTGCAGCTTCCTTGCCAGGCAAGTATACCTTGACATTGTGCTATTATTCATATTCTATATGATTGCATGCATCTTTATTTTCTGTCTTTAGTTCATATATTTTCACTGTTATATAAAATGCGCGCGACGGTGTCGTCGCGATATGTTTTTATTTATGTATTTGCATTGACCCTGTTTATGAGACTACCCTATTATCATGTAGCATCAATAGGTTCATTGGCCGTGACACAGTTGTTACACGAGTGTGAGTCTCATATAGAGATCACGGACTGCGTGACAGGTCTGGCCTCCTGTACGTATGGGCCGTGCGTTAGGGATAACTGCTAATAAAAACTTTATATGCTAGAAGACTTAGCAGTTATTAGAGGTCCATGGACATAGCTTATTGTAGTACGGTGGTCCCATCCTTGTCCTTGTTTTGTTGCAGGATTGGGCTAGGGTACTAAAAATAGGCTATGGACCAAATCGTGTCATGGATGTGACATACTTAGAGCATGGGGTGGGGAGAACAACAAGTACCGCATTTGAGCTCCTTTGCACTTTTTCTATTGTGCGGCCGGATTCTCCGCTGGAGATACGGGCGGTGATGACCACTATATATTATATTATTATCAGGCGGGCCTCCGGAATTCGAAAGACGACGTGCCTTTGTAGGCCCCTGGATCTCCAATAGAGAACCATGCCAAATCCCAGGTTTTCAGCCAGATAGCTCACTTATGGGGAAAGTTGTTCTTAACTGCATTCACTTAGACGGTTAGGCGACCCCTTTGGATATTTATTTTATTACTTTATTGGCATGTGTTTAAGTATCTTGTTATGTCCCTCTGAGGACCTTGTCCCCTGCCAGGTGTATCTGTTCTTGAGTATTCGCAGGAGCGCAGATTCGGATGGTTACTTATGTTTCGAGGATGTCTTCTCTTCGAGCCCGTGATTGATAGCTGGTATTCTTATATTGTGTTTATTGTGTTGTACTCATATTATATTTGCTCTTATATTCGAGTTGGTAGTGGATTTGTTTCCATCCAACTATCATCCTTGGATACTTTTTATTGAGATCTAGTTTCATAGATGTTGGTTATTTAATTATATTTGATTTTCGTGGATGAGATTTAAATTATACCCTGTGACTTGTGATACATTTTATACCACTTGTGGATTTGATATTCATATTACAGCGTACGTATGGATTTGGTTTTCATATATTGTAGTTGTCATATCCATGCTGCTGGCATGCTTACGTGTCATAGTCCTACGTATTTTTGGGACTGGGGCGTGACACCTTTATACTTGGCACACTTTTCGGTGTAAGGTGGCCCACATATGGAGTCCGCTTTGACCCGAAATTACTGTTTTGCCCCTGTATCCAAATTGGACGAAAGGGTAGTGTTTTCTAGCTATCTCGCTTATTCTGGGAACGTTGGTGATGTTTATTTCAGCATCCAGAGATGTTCATTCTGAGGCTGTAGCTTCTGATCCTGTGTGCTTGACTCCTGGACGTTACACTTTGCAGCTCCCTTGCCAGGCAAGATACCTTGCCAAATTGCTTACAGTATTTTGCATGCTTAGTATATTTCTGTATATTTATTATATTTTTGTATATTCATTGCATGTGTAGTTTCTTTCAGTCATTACTATATATTAGATATGTTGACACATACTTGACACTTAGTATCATAGAGGACAATCAGTAGGCGTATGGGCTATAACCACTCTGGTGAACCGTAGTAACTAGCATGCACTATGGTAGTCGTGTCCGATGGTCGCTACCCCCGCAGTATATCGATTGATGGAATCACGAGGGTCGCTACCCCCGTGGTATGTTGGCTGATGATGTCCCCTGACGTGTGTGTGAGTTGTGAGGCTTAGATCGAGTAGCCTACCCTTGCCCATACTTCGAAAAGTTATCCTCATTTGCATTCATATAGATTGTCTTATACAGCGTACTTATATATTTTCAAACATCATGCATGTTTACTGTATTCAAATTGGCTTGCTTCTATGTATCTTGTTACGTCCCTCTGAGGACCTGGTCCCTTTCCAAGTGTAGATGTTCATGACTATTCGCAGGAGCACGGATCATGACTTACTACTTATCTCTTCCGAGGAGGTCTTACCTTCTGAGCATCAGTGATTATCTCTAGCGATGGATCGCTTCGCTGATACCTTTATATCATCATCTTATTGGAGATTTATCCTTCTTCCTTATTTTAGTATTGATATAGTCATTGGTAGTGGATTTGTCTCCACCTGACTATTAGTTTTAGACTATTCAGACTCATTATTCTAGTTTAGTTTTTTCCTTTTTGTGACTTGTTGTGTGGATGAAATTTAGTATATCGGTGACTTGTGACAATATTTATACCACATGTGAGTTTATATTCATATTACAACGTACGTGTGTATTATGGTATCCATATATTGGAGTTGCCATATACATACGGCTGGCATGCTTACGTATTCCTGGTCTTACGTATTTTGGGACTGGGGCGTGACATATTTTTATGGTAGCCCATGCAGGTCGAGAGCATATTGTCTCGGTTACGTTACTGTACCGAGCAAGCCTGCGCATAGGATTAGAATATAGGATCTCATCCACTTACTTATTCACCTCCCTTGATTGTTTCGCATTCTCATTTGATTGCTTGCGTTACATCTTGCTTGATCCCTTCTCAACGTCAATCTTCTCTCGTGCTTGATAGGGGTTAGGAAGATGACTTGTACTAGGTATATACCCTCTAGTATTCAATAACACTATTAGTTAAACTATTATAAGTTAGATAGTATGCCTCATAACCTAGTAACACATAGTCCTGTTGACTCATTAATGAATTATAATTGAATGACACCAACTATAGGCTTGCATAAGAAGATAGTGTTTATCTAGACTATAGAACTTTAGTGTATCTAGACTGTAGAACTTAGAGGCCCATACACCAATTTGGTTGACTTTAGACTTAGACAAGAAATTTGTATGGCAACTATAGAGACAACACCGGTCTTCTTGATGAACTTAAGTTATTCTGTACCTTCCTCCATCATAATCAAGCGTTCTTATATTTTTTTGTACTACCTCGAATTATGCTGCTATTATAGCCTAGTTTTGCAAGCTTATTCTTTTATTGAGCTTGTTCATGACATATGTATTATTGGGGGCCCACACTAATATATTGTCTAAATCAGAATTGGCGTATTATGGTCTGATCAACCGTAGTGCGCTTGGTTCGCTCTTTGTATCACTAATTTACGTGGATTAAAATATAGTTGACTCAACTTGTTAGACAAATATACTTGCCCTCTAGACTGGTCAGAGCATATCATGTCAGGTACATAACTGTTCTGATATGAACATGCATATAGGAATTTACCAAAATAAGATTTTAATCCACAATTGCCTTGGCAACTCCCTCTCGAATTCTCTAATCCCTTTTGATTCTGTACTTGTATCCTATCACCTCATCCTTGAACTCTTTATTGTTGTTTTTCGTCTTCTCCTATTTCGGAAAGACGAACGTTCATGCTTAGTATAAGTTGATACACGGATAGTACCAGATATACCCCATAGGCCAAGCACTCATGATGACAAATAAGGAGCGCGGGCACATGAAGTCGTAGATACAGGTACGACCTTTAGTTATATGTTCATTTCATACTCATGACCCCCTTTATGACACGAGATCTTAGGTGCCTAGTAGACGTAGGATTATATATGGTGATTTAGCAGTTATGAGATATATTGATATTCTACCCATATGGCATATACGCAATGCTAATAGATGTCACGCGTAGCAGTAGTAGTATTCTCTTCCTATCACCATCTCGCCCTCTTGGGTGGCTCATCTTCTCTCCTATATCCATTCCTTATCTCGTGCTTAATTCTCCCTATCGTAGTTACGTCTTTTTGTGCCATCATGAATTGTTGGTTTACTTCGACCCCACCCTTATTAGTGTTAGTTAAAACATAAATGTGTTAGTAATGATTAATAACTAAAAGAAGAGTACATAAGGATAACCCTTATGTATATGCACCATAGCAATATCTGTATCCCCTTATTATTTTAAAACATGAATAGCATCCCTTAGTCTAACAGGAATTTGTTAGACTGTTTGAATTAGTTCATACTTCCAATAGTTTTATAAGTTAGTCAAGACCTTAATTGTTACCCTAAAACCTAGACTAAACCTAGAAAGAGTTTAAGGCACTTGTTACGAACTGACAACTATGACAAACCGCTGGCAAAGTAGCAACAGCTGCAGCTAGACCGTTGTAGTAGAGTAGTCAAAGTATTTGCAGACATATTGGTTAGGTGGCATGGCAGTATTAGACTACGATACTTGACGGTTACAAAAAAAAATCACGATTGTGAGATTCAAGACAAGTACCCCAAGATTCTCGACCAAATAAATATATTCGTCTTACAACTTAGACAATAGCCTCAAGAGACTGTGACTACTAGTACAACTCTTGTAAGTTGGATAGTGTAGATAAGTTAGAAATAGAATAGTTTATGGACAATAAATAAAAAAGTATTAGAATGGCAGACCAAGACTTTTAGGAAGCACTGCTAGATAGCAATGTAGTGTAATAGCTATAGTAATTATTATGAATATGGGTTAGTGTCAATTTCAAGGACAAAATTTTTGTAAGTTGGATAGAATATAAAATCCCTAATTTTTAAACTGTATTGATTATTTAATTAATTATTTAATTAATTTATAGCATTTATTAGCTAATTAGAAGTAATAGAATTTATTTAATTTTTATTTCGAGGTGATTGTGAAATAGAGAATTTATGGAGCAATTATAATTTTTTTCTTAATTATTTTTATGTAGGAGACCCTGTGGACAGTTGATAGATTTATTGTATGCACCAATATAAAATTCCTCGAATTATATATATATATATATATATATATATATATATATATATATATATATATATATATATATATATATAGGTATATATATTTATATATAAAGTCTATTAATAGAAAAGAATAAAATAAATAGTAATAAATTATAATAAATATACTACTGATAATAATAATTGTAATAATATTAATAATAATAATAATAATAATAATAATAATAATGATATTATTATTATTATTATTAATAAAAGAAATAAAATAGAAAAGAAAAAAAAGAAAAAAAAGGAATAAAGAATAGATAAAAAAGAAAAAAAAGAAAAACTAATGAATACTTAAACCACTAAACCCTTTAATAACCAACCCACACCCGCTAGCTACCGACCCGCTATCCTAAAACCCAAAACCGTGAAGAAGTGGCCACAGCAGCAGTTAAATCCCCCCTCCGGCGAACATATTCGACCCGCGCGAGTCTTCACCGCTCCCCTCTCTCTATATATATCCTTCACCAAACCCTAACCCTAACCTTAGCCGCGCCCCTCCGACGACCGCCGACCCCAGCCACAAGACCACCGCGCCGACCGTCGGAGCCAGCACAGCCGGCCGCACACCGCGTCAACACCCCGCGCCGCGACAGGAAAGTCAGCAGCGTACTCTTGTCCTCACGCTGTTTTTTGCCTCCTCACTCGACCAAACTCGACCCCATCTTCGCCGGTATGATCCTCTCATATCCCTCTCTAAAACTCGTAACTTAGTTTCCATCGTGCAGCACGCAAACCTAGGTAAAAATTGACGCCAAGTCGAAGAAAAATGACCACTTTTAATTTCAGAAAAATCTGTTGCGATGACCCATGTTCAAGAGCTCGTATCTCCCACCACAGGGATACAAACCTAGAAATTCTTTTTGATATGGAAAGACCACCTTACCGAGATCCTTCTCTGTTAATTATATTATTTTATTAGACATTATGTGCAGAATTAAAATAGGTTGAAAATCATGAAAAAACTTGTTTTTCCAACCTTCCAAACTTGTGATATGGAGCGCGCCCCGCCAAACGGGACCGCCCCGTCATGTACCAAGAGGTGCTTACGGCATATCCAGACGTGTGGGCTCTCGTGAAAACTGATTCGGACGCATGTGCGTATCAGAATCAACCCGTATCCGCGACAAGGCCCCGTGTCGCAACTTTTGTAAAATACCGCACCATTTAGTGTACGCTAGTTAAAAGGCGACAAAACTTGCGCCATTAGATTCGTGGTATCGCGCTGGTCCTGTGACCCAAGTTTTATGCGATTCTGAGATAGTTGACCAAGTCGCCTATTGGCGGGCCCTACGGTTGACTTTTTGGGCGAATTTGTGTACGACTCGCCGGAATCCAAAATTGGACGTACCGTTGAGTTCGTATTAACATTTAGAATCGGTTTGACCTATAATTTTTCCCTTTTAGAGACCTTTTGTAAACCTTCTTACCCAAAATTAGGCCTACTTTACTTAGATAGTAAAACTAGGGCTAATTTGAACCAATTAGAATTTAGAACACGGCATTTGATTTAACTGTACATAATTTATATCGTGTAGAACACCTTACCGTTGCTTCGATAATTGGAATACCTCACTAGCCATTTCCTATCCACAAACTTCACAACCTCATCCTAGACATGCCCGCCTACTATTCTGACCCTTGTGCAATTTATAATATTGCTCTCTGGTGCTATATCTTAGCCGCACAATAAACGTTGCGGACGTTATTTCTTAATTCGAAATAATTTCCAATTTTGTACCCTTGTGTGTCCCAATCGAAATTGGGGACACAATCTTGACCGTTTTGTGCAAACCAAATTTTATTAATATTCTACACTGTACCCTCTGTAACGCCCCGCTCCGCGCCGGCGTTATGTATCAAGGTGAGTGGGCAGAACTTTGTTCTCTGATTCTTGCACGCCTTAATAATAACCTAAGTTTTTGCTTGCAATATTTTCTTAAGAGAATGATAGAACCTGCCTTGCATGTTAATGAACGAACTCACCTAGCTTGTCTTTGAATCAATGTCTGCTAAACGAGAATCCGGAATCGCCTGCTTAGAGTGCATGAATATGTTCACTATCGTCTATGCTTCGAGAGAACCATACTGTGCCTGAACGTGTTCAAGTGATAAGTCGGATTGCCCCACAACAATGAGTGTATTCTGATGGTTCGTCTCGTCTGCATACTAGAGTTTATTTGATAGTGTTCCATGCATTCGCACGCGGTCGGACAATGGCTTTTGGTGGAAAGCTGAACTGCATGCGTTCAAGCCACCATGGGTCACAGCTGCCATTAGCATCAGAGAAATGAGTCATTGGTATGCTGGACTAACCGCTACCGATCCTGAGATACTCGGGGACCGCCCTGCATATAGCTAAGTCATTGTGTTGGCTTGGATAGTGACTGCCCCTAAGAATGTGCATTGTGTGTCTAGCTTTGCATCAGACCCACGAGTCGCACGAGACACGCTGCGCACACCCTGAAACATGAACGGTTTGCTTGCTTGCATATTCAATATGAAACTCTGTTTCCAACATGTTTTTAAACAAGTAAATCGACTCTGCTAGAACTGCATGAAACGAACCTAGGTAAAACTAGAAAGATCACTAGTAATGTAATGTTTTATAACATGATTACTTAGTGCCTGTTTGAGTGAATGCTTGTTTCTGTTCAGTTGATTTATCTCACCAGTACTTGTATAAAGTGTTGACCCACCAACAGTTTACTTGTTTGCAGGTACTGGATCGTCCGAGGAAGCGATAGGCGTGCCACAGTCCCGAAGACCCGGAATCCTGGTTTCGATTGTTGCCCCGAGAATGCTATCGTATAAGGGGGCATAATGTATGGAACGAACGTGTGCCTTTGCTAAAGGAAACCCAAGTTGCCTCGCTTGTCCCGAACACTCAGTTGGCTAATGCATTGCATTGCAACAAAGTCCCTTTCCGCTGCTTACTCGATTGATGCGATGATAGCCAACTATCAACTTAAACGATTGGCCTTGCACGGGCGCAACCCCAGGCCCGTGCGGCATCACGTCCCCCGAAAGCTCGAACGGGCCATTCGCTTGGCTCCCTTCCTCCCTCACGCCCACGGGACGGGTGCGGTGATTCGCGTCCGGCGCGCCGAGGCACGGTGATTCGTGCCCGGTTCGTTAAATCTCGGCCGTACGGGCGCGGGGCAGGGCGGAGCGGCGGCCCGGGCGGGACCGGGGCGTGACAGAATGGTATCAGAGCGGAATCGATTCTCTGGCCCAAACCGTTGCTATGACTCTGAGATATTATCGATATGGTTTTGCAAAGAGCGTTCCATACAATAAGTCCATAGATATTCTCAAAGTGCAAAATATTTCCTGAACTTGAATTGCTTGATTGTTTCGATTGAGTACGGCGAGGGACGGCACTATCGCTACTCGGGATATCGAGAAGTTTATCCTTGAAGTTTCGAGGACGAAACTTTTTGTTGGTTGGTAAGTATGTAACGCCCCGCTCCGCGCCGGCGTTATGTATCAAGGTGAGTGGGCAGAACTTCGTTCTCTGATTCTTGCACGCCTTAATAATAACCTGAGTTTTTGCTTGCAATGTTTTCTTAAGAGAATGATAGAACCTGGCTTGCATGTTAATGAACGAACTCACCTAGCTTGTCTTTGAATCAATGTCTGCTAAACGAGAATCCGGAATCGCCTGCTTAGAGTGCATGAATATGTTCACTATCGTCTATGCTTCGAGAGAACCATACTGTGCCTGAACGTGTTCAAGTGATAAGTCGGATTGCCCCACAACAATGAGTGTATTCTGATGGTTCGTCTCGTCTGCATACTAGAGTTTATTTGATAGTGTTCCATGCATTCGCACGCGGTCGGACAATGGCTTTTGGTGGAAAGCTGAACTGCATGCGTTCAAGCCACCATGGGTCACAGCTGCCATTAGCATCAGAGAAATGAGTCATTGGTATGCTGGACTAACCGCTACCGATCCTGAGATACTCGGGGACCGCCCTGCATATAGCTAAGTCATTGTGTTGGCTTGGATAGTGACTGCCCCTAAGAATGTGCATTGTGTGTCTAGCTTTGCATCAGACCCACGAGTCGCACGAGACACGCTGCGCACACCCTGAAACATGAACGGTTTGCTTGCTTGCATATTCAATATGAAACTCTGTTTCCAACATGTTTCTAAACAAGTAAATCGACTCTGCTAGAACTGCATGAAACGAACCTAGGTAAAACTAGAAAGATCACTAGTAATGTAATGTTTTATAACATGATTACTTAGTGCCTGTTTGAGTGAATGCTTGTTTCTGTTCAGTTGATTTATCTCACCAGTACTTGTATAAAGTGCTGACCCACCAACAGTTTACTTGTTCGCAGGTACTGGATCGTCCGAGGAAGCGATAGGCGTGCCACAGTCCCGAAGACCCAGAATCCTGGTTTCGATTGTTGTCCCGAGAATGCTATCGTATAAGGGGGCATAATGTATGGAACGAACGTGTGCCTTTGCTAAAGGAAACCCAAGTTGCCTTGCTTGTCCCGAACACTCAGTTGGCTAATGCATTGCATTGCAACAAAGTCCCTTTCCGCTGCTTACTCGATTGATGCGATGATAGCCAACTATCAACTTAAACGATTGGCCTTGCACGGGCGCAACCCCAGGCCCGTGCGGTATCACGTCCCCCGAAAGCTCGAACGGGCCATTCGCTTGGCTCCCTTCCTCCCTCGCGCCCGCGGGACGGGCGCGGTGATTCGCGTCCGGCGCGCCGAGGCACGGTGATTCGTGCCCGGTTCGTTAAATCCCGGCCGTACGGGCGCGGGGCAGGGCGGAGCGGCGGCCCGGGCGGGACCGGGGCGTGACACCCTCTACGCCCTGACACTTGTGTCCCGCCTAATTTTAATCCCATGTACTCCTAATTAATTATAGAACATCGTGCGCGTTCGATTTAATTAATTAAATCTAATTTCCGTCTTTGTGTAATTTTCTAATTGTTGGGGGACTTTTATGTAAAAATGCATCGAGGTGTCCCCACCATTGGACAATACGCGCAGAAACCCAACTTTCCCTTTCACCTGAATTTTCCCATAATTTTCGGGATGTACAGCGCGCACATCGTACCCGTATATTAAATTATATCCCTTGTATTTAATTAATGCAAACTCTAGCCCGCCCAAACACATCCCCAAGCAAGCCCAAGGCCCAACCCAAGAGGATGTGACCAAAGTCAATTTCCTAGGTCAAACCCAAATCCAATCCCACATGTATAAAAATATTTTTTTCTTTTCCTCCACCTAAATTAAACCTCAAACCCTAAAAATAAATAATTCAGCCGACTCCCTTCACTCTCCTGTTCATCCTCACCTTTCCCAAGCCGAGCCTGCCGGAGTCCACCGGCCGCTGCCCCCAACTCGCTGGCCTCCTCTCCTCGATGACTCGGCCTGCCTGGAGTCGGCCCCGACCCCGCCGGTTCAGCGCCGAGCAGACGCAGCCACCACGACCCGCTGTCCCTGCTTCCTCTCCACTCCGACCAACGGAGCTCGCCTGAGCGGACACCCGACTCTCCTCGACATCCACCTCCTTCACCCGTACCGCAGTAACCTCGACTTGACCACCCCTCCTCCACATCGAGCCACCCCGGCCTTCTCCACCCCGATCTCTTTCTCCTCCGCCTGGACTTCCCGTTGACAGCAACCCCGCTGCCCCTCGACTCGCCTGAAGCCGACTCCCCTACCACCAGCACACCCCGGGCAACACCACCAGCTACACCATCATCACCTCCCCTCTTCCTGATCGAGCTCCTCCTCCTCCCTGCTTTCCTGTCCTCCTCCTTCCCATTGCCGGACCACCCCCTGGCCTAGCCGGATCCCCCACTGGCCGGAGTGCCATCCACACCACCATCATCCCTAACACCATCACCACACTCCTCATTATCATCTTCACTATCACCATATATCGCCGGAGAAGTCCCCTGGCCGGACTCCGACAGTCCACCTCGTCACCACCATCTGTATCCTCATCATCCCCTCATCATCGTCGTTGTCGTCATCTCACCATCATCCCATCATCATTATTGCATCATCGACATCTCGTCATCATCGTATCATCATCATTATCTCACCCTTAATCCTCATCATATCAACAATCATCTCTCAATCATCACCCTCGTCGTCATCTTCGTCAATCTCACCGTCGTACCCGTGCACGTATTCCGATGTATGAACCTGTCTGTCTTCCCCTTTTATGTGTGTTTGTGTGTGTTCCAGTAGGACAGTACCATTTTGTTACCACTGTTAGCTGATATCGGGCCCCGAGTTAGGAAACCCAACTCGTATACGCATACGTACGCGTACGCGTATGCTGTTCAATTTAGTATATATTTAGTTATACATTAGCATATTATTAACTGGTATATATTTTTGTACGTATTCAATATATATATTCAAATAGTTATGTAAATAAATTGCTGGTTATATTATTATTATATAGATATATATATAATTAAATAATAATTAGGAGTAGGTGTATTCAGACTGTACGACCCTATGACACCGTGGACTGTCCCGTATTTACTTTTGACCCTGTTGACCCTAAGACAATGTTGGTGTCTGCCTTGTGTACACCGACGTACTGGCAAGACCGTGTTAGTTGACTGACTTATTGTGTATAGTACTTAAAGACCCGACACCCGCGTAATTCAACGCGTAATTGACCGTGTTAGATGACTAGTGCCACCCCTAGTGTACCCGGAGTCCAGTTTAAATATTGTTGGGTATGCACTAGTGTAGTGACTAATGATTTTATTTTATTATATTATATGTACATAGGATATTGGATCCGTTCTGCGCGATTTCTGGAGCAGGTTATTGATACATTGCAGCTTCCTTGCCAGGCAAGTATACCTTGCCATTGTGCTGTTATTCATATTCTATATGATTGCATGCATCTTTATTTTCTGTCTTTAGTTCATATATTTTCACTGTTATATAAAATGCGCGCGACGATGTCGTCGCGATATATTTTTATTTATGTATTTGCATTGACCCTGTTTATGAGACTACCCCATTATCATGTAGCATCAATAGGTTCATTGGCCGTGACACAGTTGTTACACGAGTGTGAGTCTCATATAGAGATCACGGACTGCGTGACAGGTCTGGCCTCCTATACGTATGGGCCGTGCGTTAGGGATAACTGCTAATAGAAACTTTATATGCTAGAAGACTTAGCAGTTATTAGAGGTCCATGGACATAGCTTATTGTAGTACGGTGGTCCCATCCTTGTCCTTGTTTTATTGCAGGATTGGGCTAGGGTACTAAAAATAGGCTATGGACCAAATCGTGTCATGGATGTGACATGCTTAGAGCATGGGGTGGGGAGAACAACAAGTACCGCATTTGAGCTCCTTTGCACTTTTTTTATTGTGCGGCCGGATTCTCCGCTGGAGATATGGGCGGTGATGACCACTATATATTATATTATTATCAGGCGGGCCTCCGGAATTCGAAAGACGATGTGCCTTTGTAGGCCCCTGGATCTCCAATAGAGAACCATGCCAAATCCCAGGTTTTCAGCCAGATAGCTCACTTATGGGAAAAGTTGTTCTTAACTGCATTCACTTTGACGGTTAAGCGATCCCTTTGGATATTTATTTTATTACTTTATTGACATGTGTTTAAGTATCTTGTTATGTCCCTCTGAGGACCTGGTCCCCTGCCAGGTGTATCTGTTCTTGAGTATTCGTAGGAGCGCAAATTCGGATGGTTACTTATGTTTCGAGGATGTCTTCTCTTCGAGCCCGTGATTGATAGCTGGTATTCTTATATTGTGTTTATTGTGTTGTACTCATATTATATTTGCTCTTATATTCGAGTTGGTAGTGGATTTTTTTCCATCCAACTATCATCCTTAGATACTTTTTATTGAGATCTAGTTTCATAGATGTTGGTTATTTAATTATATTTGATTTTCGTGGATGAGATTTAAATTATACCCTGTGACTTGTGATACATTTTATACCACTTGTGGATTTGATATTCATATTACAGCGTACGTATGGATTTGGTTTTCATATATTGTAGTTGCCATATCCATGCTGCTGGCATGCTTACGTGTCCTAGTCCTACGTATTTTTGGGACTGGGGCGTGACACCTTTACACTTGGCATACTTTTCGGTGTAAGGTGGCCCACATATGGAGCCCGCTTTGACCCGAAATTACCGTTTTGCCCCTGTGTCCAAATTGGACGAAAGGGTAGTATTTTCTAGCTATCTCGCTTATTCTGGGAACGTTGGTGATGTTTATTTCAGCATCCAGAGATGTTCATTCTGAGGCCGTAGCTTCTGATCCTGTGTGCTTGACTCCTGGACGTTACACTTTGCAGCTCCCTTGCTAGGCAAGATACCTTGCCAAATTGCTTATAGTATTTTGCATGCTTAGTATATTTCTGTATATTTATTACATTTTTGTATATTCATTGCATGTGTAGTTTCTTTCAGTCATTACTATATATTAGATATGTTGACACACACTTGACACTTAGTATCATAGAGGACAATCAGTAGGTGTATGGGCTATAACTACTCTGGTGAACCGTAGTAACTAGCATGCACTATGGTAGTCGTGTCCGATGGTCGCTACCCCCGCAGTATATCGATTGATGGAATCACGAGGGTCGCTACCCCCGTGGTATGTTGGCTGATGATGTCCCCTGATGTGTGTGTGAGTTATGAGGCTTAGATCGAGTAGCCTATCCTTGCCCATACGTCGAAAAGTTGTCCTCATTTGCATTCATATAGATTGTCTTGTACAGTGTACTTATATATTTTCAAACATCATGCATGTTTACTGTATTCAAATTGGCTTGCTTCTATGTATCTTGTTACGTCCCTCTGAGGACCTGGTCCATTTCCAGGTGTAGATGTTCATGACTATTCGCAGGAGCACGGATCATGACTTACTACTTATCTCTTCCGAGGAGGTCTTACCTTCTGAGCATCAGTGATTATCTCTAGCGATGGATCGCTTTGCTGATACCTTTATATCATCATCTTATTGGAGATTTATCCTTCTTCCTTATTTTAGTATTGATATAGTCATTGGTAGTGGATTTATCTCCACCTGACTATTAGTTTTAGACTATTCAGACTCATTATTCTAGTTTAGTTATTTCCTTTTTGTGACTTGTTATGTGGATAAAATTTAGTATATTGGTGATTTGTGACAATATTTATACCATATGTGAGTTTATATTCATATTACAGCATACGTGTGTATTATGGTATCCATATATTGGAGTTATCATATACATACGGCTGGCATGCTTACGTGTTCCTGGTCCTACATATTTTGGGACTGGGGCGTGACAGAAACAGCAGCGTATCAGGGGTTTTAGCGACAGTGCAGGAAACTGTCACTAAAACAACAGTATATCAATTTTAAAAACAGCTTTCAGTGACAGCAGGAATAGTTTTGCGACAGTTTGGCAGTTTATATATATATATATATATATATATATATATATATATATATATATATATATATTACGGGTAGTTAATATAACAAGGTATTAGGTATTACCTTGAGGAACCAAGGTAATTGGTGATACCAGGATATTGGGTTTGGATATTAAGTTTTTGAATTATTGTTGAGATACCAAGTTGGTTCAAAACCACGGTACCTAATTAATGTTTATAATTTGGCTTCTATATTATTAAAAATGGTTTGGCTTATATATGGGATATTTTATCTATGGAATTGCGTATCCGGAGATACGGTATCCTAATAATTAAGATATAGTTTTTATAGTTTATACTTAGTATCTTGAAACCAATATTTTTGTGTTAGACTTGAGCAACTTAGAAATAGGTAGTTGACCATAGTTGACCTTAGTTTGATCATAGTTGACCTAGTTTGACTTTTGACTTAGAATTGACTTATTGACCTAGAAATTGACTAGTTTAACTTATTTTTCTTTCTAGAACCTTGTATTGATGTTGTATTCCATATCTAGGTCTTCGAGGCACCGTGTCAGACATCTATGAGACTATTCTTTGGACTTCAGGCGAGTACATTCTCTAATAGTTTCTCATTTATTATATCCTCTATGTTCATTGTATCTAGTGTAGATATCCATGTTCTCTTGACACTATGGTTACACGGATTGGTATATCCGGATCTCGTCATGAGATATTATTCCTTGGTATATGGTGTATATGGCGCAAGTATTATTTTATTGGTTATTTTGTACATGTACAGACACTGATTCTCGGGAAGAGTCGCTATCTTCTTGGGGAATCTCGTGCCATAGCATACCGTGGTTGGATCCATTATACCAGTCGAGGGTGGGGAGTACTTTAGTGTAGATATGTGATCATTACCCATATTGTATCAAGTACTGTTATTGAATAGTGTTGATTATACACCGCTCGTATGATTAGCCAGGCCATATATATTGTATTATATTTCCAAGCCGATCACATGTTAAAGCTAGTACTCACACACTTAGACATTAGTATTCTCGTTCATTGGCATATTGTTCATTATTGTATTTATTCCAGTATTTTCTTATTGTATATATCTCTCGTATCTTTTGTGCATCTTGTATATTCACATCTATTTACTATTACATAGTTTTTATCAATGATTAAAACTGATGTTAGAGGTGTACTCTGCTCCTTTTCTAACTGGATATATTTTTCCAGATGACACTGAGGAGTGGTACCCTACCTATTATGGACATCGGGATGTTGTGGGTCTAGAGTCTGAGGCCCTAACTCAGGAGGGACTTATCCCAACTAAGACAGTTGACCCGGGTTTGGTAGTTTCTTAGTATTCTTTTGTACTGGATTTGTCTCTAGCTTATTTTGTTATTTCTTTCAGACTCATTGATATATTATTTTAGACTCATGAGTTGTATGTGACTACTTTTATTCTTTATCTGATTCATGCCCATTTCCATCTTAGATATGTGATTAAGTATATTATCATTGTTGGTGGTTTATTATATTGTTAGATAGACTACCCAGACAGCGTTCTACCGCCGATTCTGCGGCGTAGGCTGGACATTATTTTTGACTTGTACCCTTACACCGGGTGCGGGTCGTGACATATTTTTAGTGGTGGCCATGCAGGTTTAGCTTCGCAAGTTATTCGATGTCGTGTTAGTGCGATGATTTAGTTGTACTACTGCGAGCCTGCGATAGGATGTAGGCTATAGGCTGAGGATACTCAAGCACATCTAGAAAAATTCTTTTGATTCAACTATTCTCCTTTGATATTGATACTTGATCTCTTAAACTGTCCTTTCCTTGAGTGTCTTACATCTTGTGCCATATTAATTCTTTCTTTCGTTTTGTCTCAGGATGCCGCCTAAGACTAGATCGCAGCAGGGGAGAGCAGCTTCTGAGAGGTCTGCGACGTCCCGAGGGCCTGCACCAGTCACTTCTCTGGTGATTGGAGTGTCAGCTGCTTTTGGAGGTCCACCACCTACTCAGAAGACTGTGCTAGCTGTATCTGAGGGGCTTCCACCTCTACCTCATGTACCAGCAGAGGCGACACAAATATTTATACTATTTCGTGAGATGCTCGAGGCACAGAGGGCTCAGTCAGAGGCACATCAGAGGCAGACCGACGTTCTACGACAGGGCATCGAGAGTTCTCATCTGCTTGCTTGCGCCGTAGTCGAGAGAGGAGTTTCGGTCTAGCAGTAGGTTGTTCCTCAGGTTGCTCAGCTTCGGTCAGGCAACATTCAGGACTTCAAGCAGCTGGAGCCTAGGGTCTTCAAGGGGACGGAGGGCATCGTCTGTCACGCCCCGGACCCGCCCGGGCCGCCGCTCCGCCCTGCCCCACCCCGCCCCGTGTGGCCGGAATTATCGAACCGGGCACGAATCACCGTGCCTCGGCACGCCGGACGCGAATCACCGCGCCCGTCCCGTGGGTGCGAGGAAGGAAGGGAGTTAATGGAATGGCTCGTTCGAGCTTTCGGGGGACGTGATACCGCACGGGCCTGGGGTTGCGCCCGTGCAAGGCCAATTATTTAAGTTGATAGTTGGTTATCATCGCATCAATCGAGTAAGCAGCGAAAACGGACTTGTTGTAATACAATGCATTAGCCAACTGAGTGTTCAGGACAATCGAGGCAACTTGGGTTTCCTTTAGCAAAGGCACACGTTCGTTCCATACATTATGCCCCCTTATACGATAGCATTCTCGGGGCAACAATCGAAACCAGGATTCCGGGTCTTCAGGACTGTGGTACGCCTATCGCTCCATCGGACGATCTAGTACCTGCAAGCAAGTAAACTGTTGGTGGGTCAGCACTTTATACAAGTACTGGTGAGATAAAACAACTGAACAGAAATATGCATTCACTTAAACCAACACTAAGTAATCATGTTATAAAATATTACATTACTAGTGATCTTTCTAGTTTTACCTAGGTTCGTTTCATACAGTTCTAGTAGAGTCATATTACATTATTTGGAAATATGTTTGGAAAAAGAGTTCATATTGAATATGCAAGCAAGCAAACGTTCATATTCCAGGGTGTGCGCAGCGTGTCTCGTGCGACTCCAGGGTCAGATGCAAAGCTAGACACACAATACACAATCTTAGGGGCAGTCATATATCCAAGCCAACACAATGACTTAGCTATATGCAGGGCAGTCCCCGAGTATCTCAGGATCTGCAGCTGGTTGTACAGCATACCAATGACTCTTTATCTGATGCTAGAGGCAGTTGTGACTCATGGTTGCTTTCCACTATCTCTGTAGCAGCCGTGACACATGCAGTTCGACTTTCCACCAATAGCCATTGTCCGACCGCATGCGAATGCATGGAACACTATCAAATAAACTCTAGTATACAGACGAGACGAACCATCAGAAATACAATCGTTGTTGCGGGACAATCCGACTTATCACTTGAACACATTCAGGCACAGTATGGTTCTCTCGAAGCATAGACGATAGTGAACATGTTCATGCACTCTAGGCAAGCGTTTCAGGATTCTCGTTTAGCAGACTTATCGTTTCAAAGACAAGCTAGGTGAGTTCGTTCATTAACATGCAAGGCAGGTTCTATCATTCTCTTATGAAAACATTGCAAGCAAAAACTCAGGTTATTATTAAGGCGTGCAAGAATCAGAGAACGAAGTTCTGTCCACTCACCTGATATACAATGCCGACGCGGAGTGGGGCGTTACATACTTACCAACCAGCAAAAATTTTGTCCTTGAAACTTCAAGGATAAACTTCTCGATATTCCGAGTAGCGATAGTGCCGTCCCTCACCGTACTCAATCGAAACAATCAAGCAATTTAAGTTCAGAAAACATTTGCACTTTGAGAATATCTATGGACTTATTGTATGGAACGCTCTATTGCAATACCATATCGATATAACTCAGAGTCAAAGCAACGGTTTGGGCCAGAAAATCGATTCCACTCTGATACCATTCTGTCATGCCCCGGACCCGCCCGGGCCGCCGCTCTGCCCTGCCCCGCCCCGTGTGGCCTGAATTATCGAACCGGGCACGAATCACCGTCCCTCGGTGCGCCGGACGCGAATCACCGCGCCCGTCCCGCGGGTGCGAGGAAGGAAGGAAGTTAATGGAATGGCCCGTTCGAGCTTTCGGGGGACGTGATGCCGCACGGGCCTGGGGTTGCGCCCGTGTAAGGCCAATCGTTTAAATTGATAGTTGGCTATCATCGCATCAATCGAGTAAGCAGCGGAAAGGGACTTGTTGTAATGCAATGCATTAGTCAACTGAGTGTTCGGGACAATCGAGGCAACTTGGGTTTCCTTTAGCAAAGGCGCACGTTCGTTCCATACATTATGCCCCCTTATACGATAGCATTCTCGGGGCAACAATCGAAACCAGGATTTCGGATCTTTGGGACTGTAGCACGCCTATCGTTCCCTCGGACGATCCAGTACCTGCAAGCAAGTAAACTGTTGGTGGGCCAGCACTTTATACAAGTACTGGTGAGATAAAATAACTGAACAGAAACATGCATTCACTCAAAACAACACTAAGTAATCATGTTATAAAATATTACATTACTAGTGATCTGTCTAGTTTTACCTAGGTTTGTTTCATGCAGTTCTAGCAGAGTCATATTACATTGTTTGGAAACATGTTTGGAAACAGAGTTCATATTGAATATGCAAGCAAGCAAACGTTCATGTTCCAGGGTGTGCGCAGCATGTCTCGTGTGACTCCAGGGTCAGATGCAAAGCTAGACACACAATGCACAATCTTAGGGGCAGTCATCTATCCAAGCCAACACAATGACTTAGCTATATGCAGGGCGGTCCCCGAGTATCTCAGGATCGGCAGCTGGTTGTACAGCATACCAATAACTCTTTATCTGATGCTAGAGGTAGCTGTGACTCATGGTTGCTTTCCACTATCTCTGTAGCAGCCGTGACACATGCAGTTCAGCTTTTCACCAATAGTCATTGTCCGATCGCATGCGAATGCATGAAACACTATCAAATAAACTCTAGTATGCAGATGAGACGAACCATCAGAAATACAATCGTTGTTGCGGGGCAATCCGACTTATCACTTGAACACGTTCAGGCACAGTATGGTTCTCTCGAAGCATAGACGATAGTGAACATATTCATACACTCTAGGCAAGCGTTTCAGGATTCTCGTTTAGCAGACTTATCGTTTCAAAGACAAGTTAGGTGAGTTCGTTCATTAACATGCAAGGCAGGTTCTATCATTCTCTTATGAAAATATTGCAAGTAAAAACTCAGGTTATTATTAAGGCGTGCAAGAATCAGAGAACGAAGTTCTGCCCACTCACCTGATACACAACGCCGACGCAGAGCAGGGCGTTACATCGTCTATGCTGATGATTGGCTTGATGACATTGAGCGTCTTATGAGGGTGTCTCGTCTTTCTGAGGATCTGAAGGTTGAGACGGTAGGACTTCAACTGTTCGACGTCGTCCGTACTTGGTTCAGAAATGAGCCGATTCTTGTTGATGCGGGAAAGTCTTGGGAGGTATTCAAGGACCTCTTCAAGAAAAAGTTCTTCGCTCGGGCAGACAGGCTAGACTTGGGGAGGCAGTTTGAGAGTCTCATTCAGGGGAGCATGTCTATAGAGGAGTAACGCTGCAGAATTCGGCAGGTTGAGCCGATTTACCGAGTATTTGGTAAGAGAGCCGGAGGTTCGGGCTATTCATTTTCGTGAGGGTCTAAATTGGGAAGTGGAGATCCTCATTCCATCTTTTTATGAGACATACTCGGAGATACTTGCGGAGGCACGCAAGGTTGAGCGGGAGTTGGGTTTGAAGCCCAAGAGAGACCATGATTCTTTTCTGGGGGCCAACAACAGTGCAATATCTGCAAAATATCCTCATTTCCAGTCCAGACCTTTCCAGCAGCCACAGCAGAACCAGACTCCAGCTAGGGCACCTTTCCACCAGGCACTACAGCAGCAGAGACAGTTACAGCAAGCTTCCTACCAATATTGCAAGAAGCCCAGCCATATCTAGAAAATTTGCAGGAGGAGGATAGAAGTTTGTTTGTATTGTGGTACTAAAGGGCATCAATCGAGGGAGTGTCCTCGTCGTGCAGTTCAGGGAGAAACTTCAGCTCCGAGGGCACAGACGAGACCACCTGCAGTACAGCCGAGGGGACCGCTTTCGACAAAGCAGCAGCGTTATATCCAGCATCAGTAGCAGGAAGGTGCACGTCAGGGATGAGCGTTTGTAATGACCGTTGAGGAGGACGAACCCACCGGAGATGTCATCGCAGGTTCTATTCTTCTTAATTCTATTCCAGCTTTAGCTTTGTTTGATAGTGGTGCTTCCCATAGTTTTGTATCTGTTTCTTTTGCTCTGAAGCATGGTTTGGTAGCTGACTCTTTGCTTAGGACTAGCAAGATCATGATCGGGGGAGGCATTATCCTGGTTAATAATATTTACAAGGATCGGAGAGTTACTCTGGGAGGCCGGAAGTTGAGTGTGTGTCTACTTGTAATGCCACTTCCGAGCTACGATATTGTACTCGGGATGGATTGGTTGAGTAGGCACCATGCTAGCATAGATTGTAGAGGAGGTAGAGTTTTATTTGGTCCGCCAGGAGAGTCAGAGTTCGAGTTTGCTAGAGGAGCTGCAGAGTAGAGAGAAGGCATTATTTATGGAGCTATGGTGGAAGACAAGGAGTTGTCGCATCCCTTGATAGCAGAGTTCTTGGATGTGTTTCCTGAGGAATTGTCAGGGTTGTCGCCAGATCGAGATGTTGAATTCTCTATAGACTTGGTGCCAGGTGTAGAACCAATTTTGCAGCATGTCTATAGAGTAAACAACAGCGAGCTGGTCGAGCTGAAGAAGCAGGTGGACGAATTACAGGATAAGGGGTTTATCATATCGAGTTCTTCACCGTAGGGAGCCCCCGTATTATTTGTACCGAAGAAGGATGGATCAGTGCGCATGTGCACTGATTACAGGGCTTTGAATAATCTCACTATCAAGAATAAGTATCCTTTGCCATGGATTGATGATTTGTTTGATCAGTTGAGTGGTGCGAAGGTGTTTTCTAAGATAGATTTGAGATCAGGCTACCATCAAGTAAATGTGAAGCCGGTGGACATACCGAAGACTGCTTTTAGAACTCGGTATGGTCAATACGAGTTTATGGTGATGCCGTTTGGGTTGACTAATGCACTGGCGGTATTTATGAATTTGATGAACAAGGTGTTCCATCAGTACCTTGACAAGTTCGTAGTGGTGTTCATCGACGACATACTCATATACTCGAAGATACCGGAGGAGCATGAGGAGCATTTGAGGATTGTGTTGGATGTGCTGAGGAAGGAGAAGCTGTATGGGAAGTTGTCCAAATATGAGTTTTTTCTGGACAAGGTGGAGTTCTTGGGGTATGTTGTGACTGGTGATGGTATTTCAGTAGATCCGAAGAAGATCGCAGCAATGGAATCTTGGAAGACCCCGAGTTCGGTAGCAGAGATCATGAGTTTCTTGGGATTGGCAGGCTATTACAGAAAGTTTGTGCAAGATTTTTCGAGGATTGCCGAGCCGATAACCAGACTCACAAGGAATGATGTAGAGTTTATTTGGACGGAGGATTGCCAGGTTGCTTTTGAGGAATTAAAGAGGAGGTTGACGTCTGCTCCTATTTTGACGTTGCCATCAGGGTCTGGAGGTTTCACTATTTATAGTGATGCATCGGGGAAAGGTTTGGATTGTGTTCTTCAGCAGAATGGGAAAGTGATTGCCTATGCATCCAGACAATTGCGTTCTCATGAAAAGAACTATCCTACCCATGATTTGGAGTTGGCAGTAGTCATCTTCGCTCTGAAGTTGTAGAAATGTTATTTGTACGGAGAACGTATAGAGATCTTCACAGACCACAAAAGCTTGAAGTACGTTTTCACGCAGAAGGAGTTGAACATAAGGCAGCGTCGGTGGTTGGAACTGATGAAGAATTTTGATATATCTTTGCAATATCATCTTGGAAAAGCTAATATAGTTATCGATGCTTTGAGTAGGTATCTGGTAGCTATGTTCTTGACGCAGAATCGATATTTGCTGGAGGACTTGGAGAGCTTGGGTATCAAGGTGATAGTTCCTGGTTGTGCTATGCATATGTGGGGATTGCAGATACATTCAGATTTGATGGACAGGATCAATGCAGCACAGTATGAGGATGCATCTCTGAGGAATATCAGAGCTCAGGTGAGAGTAGAATTGGAGGATGATTTCACCATTGTTGAGGATGGATCTTTGAGGCATGGAGTTAGATTATGTGTGCCTAGTGGATAGCTGCTTGAGGAGGTATTGCAGGAAGCGCATCGCTCTCAGAATTCTATGCATCCAGGTGCCAACAAGATGTATCGGGATATGCGAGAGAGTGTGTGGTGGTATGGCATGAAGAGGGAAGTGGCACAGTTTGTATCCAGATGATTAGTGTGCCAGCAGGTAAAAGCCGAGAGGCAGAGGCCAGGAGGTTTACTTCAGCCATTACCCATTCTAGAGTGGAAGTGGGAGCACATTACTATGGATTTTGTGTCCGGACTTCCACGATCTCTAGGAGGGAAAGACGCAATTTGGGTCATCGTTGATAGGTTGACCAAGTCGGCCCACTTTTTGTCTTTCAAGGTGGGTTTGTCTACGGAGAAGCTGGCAGAGATGTATGTGAGGCAGATCGTCAGGATATATGGAGTTTCCATCAGCATAGTCTCGGATCGGGATAGTCATTTTACTTCTCATTTTTGGCGGAGTTTGCAGGAGAGTTTGGGCACTCAGCTCAAGTTCACTACTGCATATCATCCCCAGACAGATGGGCAGTCAGAGAGGACTATTCAGACTCTCGAGGATATATTGTGCACTTGTGTACTAGATTTTGGGGGTTCTTGGGAGGACCATCTCCATCTGTTAGAGTTTGCTTACAACAACAGCTACCAGGCTAGTATAGAGACGTCACCTTTTGAAGCTCTGTACGGTCGGAGGTGTCGTACTACCTTTTCTTGGGACGATGTTGGAGAGAGTTTGCTTGGGCCATAGATATTTGTGGATGCAGCGGAGAAGTTTCAGTTGATTAGAGACAGACTTCGAGTGGCGCAGGACAGACAGCGGCATT